>OY294039.1:37132788-38333338 GCA_958510855.1 Rhagonycha lutea | reverse complement strand
ATTGGATCAAGATATTTAAATTGATGATGTATATTAAAAATAAATTATATATTGATATAACGAAAAATATCCAGAAACGCCCAAAGATCAAGTCTCCCTTATATAATAAGGGATGAGGATGATAAGGTGAAAAATAATCTAAAAATAAAATTTTATGTACAATTTATCATTAGATGCATTTTTTAATGACTTTTGTCAAATAACTTTTATGCTGACCTGGAAATTATTATGTTTATTTAACATCCCACTTCAGTGTAAATAAAAATTTAAAACGTATATTAAAAGGGTAAACAAATGTAAATGGCTCCCGTTCTCACAGATAATCAAGTTTCTCAAAGTGAACTTAGCAACAATGTTATTTAATTCTTCAGTAACGATCATTTTTCATAAATAGGTGGTACTAATACCATGATTATATTATTATATCTCCGAAAGCCATCTCTCCACAATTACAGATTACAATCTATACATTGTAATTGACGGTTATTGCCTACCAGTAAAAGCGATCAACTGCGAATGCAAGGTACCGGGTTCAAATCCAGGGAAGGGTAAAATTTTAAGGTAAGGAAGGGTAAAACATACAAAACAGGATACAGGCACATCTCCAGGCCAGCCCAGCAGGTTATCTACCATATGTACAGCAATTATATGCTCATAGTACTCACCACAAAAATAGTACTCACACTGCCCAGGAAACGACGTAGATGTTGGAAAATAATAGGCCTTAAGGCCTAAACTATAAGAGAATTCTCTAGAAAATTGCTTTTAGAAGCAAAAGCTTTTCTTAGGAAAGGAACAAATAGAAGAATCTAGACAATAATTATTTACGCTCCTTAATGATAAGAAGACCCTTAATCTCGAAATACTATTCTAATTATTTTTCCGAAATATGGACAAGGTTCTTTTCAATTAAACTCTTGTGTAATGTCGACGTTTCGCATTCCTTATTGTGTTATTGTATATGCTTCTTCAGGACTAAAATAATTTATTTATTATGGTAATACATTAACATTATGAATAACATCACAATATTACCTTTTACACTGAACGGGGATGTTAAATAAACATAATAATTGCCAGGTCAACTTAAAAGTTACCCGACAAAATTCATTAAAAAATTTATCTAATGATGTCATAGCCAATTAAAATCGATAAATTAAATTATTGTACATATAGCAATAACTGTAAAATATGCACAATTAACCTTTAAGCATGAAGGATTTTTATTTTAATTACCGTATAATTTTATTTAATTTTTTGATTATCGTATTTTGATTATCTGCATTTGACTTGTAACCTAAAAAGGTTAAAAGTTTATATAATATTCAATCTTAAAATTTTCGGGATAATTTATAACACAATAAAATTTTTAATTTTTTTCTATTATTTCATACACTTTTTAGTGAGTCCTACTCATGCATACGACTATATTATAGCCAACAGGTTAATCAAAATTAACAATAGAATATTATTTTAATATTAAAAAAAACGCAATAAAATTTTACATCAGATTTCAGGTCTGATAGTTCTAGCTACTTCTTAATATTAGTTAAGAAGTTAGATTGAAGTTTGATATAATCCACAATAGATTTTGTATTTCGGTATTTGATTGAAGAAACTTTTTATAAAAAAGTTGTTCTAAAAAGTTTTATGAGCAATTTCAACATAGCAGTGTAAAAATTTAGGTATACTATCTACTACTGAAAAACTCCATAGTTTGCTTTATGAAACTGACCGTATCATAAAATTTAGTTTGATCTTCAGATATGAACTTTGATAACAAAAAATAAAAAGAACGATTTTCAACAAGAAAAGGAACTTACAAGGTAACTTTATTTACCAATTCACAACTTCTACTTTTTATCCCTTGTCGTTTATCCCCTCAATTGCGCATTACATTTAATAGCTCTCGGGTCAATCTTTTCTTTCGGACTAGGGTAATTTTAAAATTTTCTTTAGTTGCACTTGGATCTGCCAAATATTCCTTTTGTTCAAGTTTCGAGTTTGCGAATTATTATAGTATTTATATACAATATAAAACTACCCACGACATTAATAATAACATGATGAAAGAATTAGACTAAAATAATTTTTTTAGCGATGAGCAATGTGCAAAAAACTAAATATCAGTACGAAATTTATCAATTAATTAAGATGTTGCTTAGCAAGCAATAATAACTTTTAATTTAAATTATATCATAGTTTATTTATTATTTAAAATTAAATAAAGAGATCAAATATATATTAATAATAGCAATTCTTTTGAATTATAATAAAACACTAATTTCCCCAAAAATATCAATTCCATCCACTTTGGGTCGAAAATTCACTCTTTTCTTGGCCCTGAAAAGCGGCCACCCTGAAAAGTTTAATTTTGCGCACAAGTAGCTCAATGTAATATTTTTCGTTTTAGTACATTAAAAAAAAATTTCTATTCGTTTAATATAAAAGTGATTTCACAATAACTTCTATGTCATCTACATAATTACCAAATCGATGATGTCAATAAGCATAGTATGTAAATACAGTTTATTATTAACTCTAATTAATTATGACGTTAATTATAATTACATTATAATTTTTAAAAAAATCTATAAATTCTTAATAAAATCAAAAGCAAAAAAAATTATTTAATTAGGTTTAATATGAAAATAAATTTTTAGTTTATTAATGAAAAACTTATTATTATTTTAGTCTTATAATCGCAGTCAGTATCCACAAGTCCAACAACTGCATTTCAATGCCAGTTGCTTTAAAAATTTTCCAAAATGCTAAACTATCATAAAGTTGGATAAAATCTTTTCGCTCTATAACTTGACCAGCATAAATTAGTAAACTTTTGTCAGGGTCACTGGAAAAATATAATAATGGTTTTTGGAAAATTTTTTGTACATAATGATTAGTAAATATGGACGCTTTTTCGTATGAGAGGTTATAAACTAACAAACATAAATGTTTATTTTATTTATATAAAAAAAAAAATGCGTAAGTATTTAGTAGCTACTACTAAAAAAATTGTTTTTCTTGATTTATTATTTATAGATACTTATATTATATTGATGTAATCATTAACTTTGAATCTTGCAAAAAACTGGTTTGTTATTTTTGCATTAAATTAACTTTCTTTATCCTTAATTTAATTTTTGAAATTACTTCAATTCAATTAATTATTGAAAGAAAGTTTTAATAATGTAGAGTTGTTGATCCAAATCTTAAAAACTTATTACTGTTATTAACGTGCACAAATCAATTATTAATATTGTGTATCGGTGGTTTATGATTATCGAAATTATACATTATTGCTTTTTCAACTACATAGTCAAAATTCATACAAATTAGATCAAGGTATAAGTAGGTTAGGTTTAGGGTGGTTTAAGGTTACGATTAGAGTGGCTTTAAACCATTAGTGTAGTAATTCGTTTTCAACTCGTCGCTATTGAAAAATAATAAAGTTCAAAATAAATTTTCAATTGATTATACATAACCTTTCCTCTAAGTAAGTAAGCTGAAGTGAAATTTTGAACTGAATACTGACAGAAAATTACTGTTTTACCAATCAACACAACTTGTAATAATGACTTATAAAAAGAAGAAAATTAACTTTCCAATGTAAGTAAACATGACCTGTATTCTACTTATTAGTAAACAACTTCCATACCATTTTGAACAAATTCATCGAGAAAAATGCAGGAACTATCAATTATTAAAGAATATCGGCAAAAAAAACTGCAAGTTGAAGAATAAAATTCAAAGTTTTGAAACGTAAGATTACACTATAATAAAATTATTTATAATTGAACTTATAAATAATTAAAGATTAAGAATAAAATAATCAAACTCATTTAGATCTAGGTACTTAAATTAGCGTTAAAACTTAAAAAATTAAGAGAAGTTGAACTTGGTTGAAGGATATTGAGGTGTTTACATTCCATTATATCTTAATAAAAGTAACCTTAACCTATGGAAATGTTTATTTGTTTTAAAAAGTTGATAACCTACTAAATTATTTATCTTTATCTGAATCACAAAACATCACTTGGACGCAAACGAATAAAATGGAATTTATGCATTACTTACAGTATATTTGAAGTTAATTTAATGTACAAATTGTATTAAACAAACAAACTTTACGTAAAATATGATAATTTTAGACTTTATTACAACAAAATATCAAACAAATGGAAAAACATAATAAATCCATAATCGTAATCCTTTGGAAAAATATAAAAGTTCAAATTCGATTAGAATTTTTATGGTCGCTATATTGGATTGAATATTGAAAACAGTACCTTTATTTTGTTTTCTTGTTTCTTTTATAGTCATTTTAGTGTAGAGAAAACTAATTTAGCCAACAATTCAATTTTTATTAGACTGTAAGTATAATACGTATTTGTACATGATACAATTAACCTACAGTTTAACGTGGTATCCACACCATGGTACAAATAAATCGGGTGGTGTCGAAAATTCGGTTCTGAAGTGTCAAGGCGATTAAAATTTAGACATGAATGAAATTGGTTTGAGAAAAAAATCCACTGCTATTAACGAAATATTCGATAAGACAAGAACCAGAATGCCACAAAAAAGTTATCATGTTAAGTGAGAAACTTCAGAATGTCGGATTCACCGTAAAGCTGCTAATGACGCCAACTCCCTCATAATTAATAATTATGATCAGGGATGCAGTCGTAAAATAAAAAGTGCCGGGGCGCGAAAATTTTTTTTAAAGGGGGCGTGGCCAACGTTTTTTTTTTTTATGAAGTGTTTATGCGCACCCTGTTTATGTTTAAAAATGTCCCTAAACGCAAAGTGTTTATGCATCAAACCGTGCAAATTATCTGGCAGTTTTCCGGTGGATGGTTAACATCAGGGGCGCCGCGCCCTATCGTTCACAGTGTGCAAAACACACGGGCGGCCAAAATCCCAAAAATAGGAGTTTAGAAAAGGTCATTTACTTTACGGCAGGGAATAAGTAGTAGGAATTTAATAAATTGTATTAAAAAACTGAAAAAAAATCGGCTACAAGGGCGGCCAAATTAAACTTTGCACACGGGCGGAAGTACCCCTAGCGGAGGCCCTGGTTAACATCAAATACTATAGACTACCAATACGTACAACTTCAGGGGTAAACAATAGATTTTTTGGAGTACGGCTCCCTCACGCCATCTGGTGTGCTGTCGGTGGTGGGCTCTGAGATCTTTTATTCTATGGCGCTGGTGGGCGCTGGGGCACACGGGATTTAAACAGGTACTAACAACTCTTTCATAACACAATGGTTTTAACACCACCGTGGTGCCGCTAGAATTCCTCAAATTTGACGAAGTTGTACGTATTGGTCTATTGGTAGTCTTTAACATTGACAAATTTGATAGCGGAGCAGTTACCGCCATGGTTTTTTTATAAAGTGTTTATTAACCCATTAGTGTACAACGTCCGTTTATTTACATTTGCTTATTTTATTTATGTGGGTGTGCAAATCATTGCAGGCGCGACAAAAAGTTAGAAAGATCCAACTTTTTCCAACTATGCATGCAGATTAGCGATGTAAAGTGAATGGGTATTGTAATAATTTATTGTTAATTCAATCACTTGTTAAATTTTGAGTTCGAGTTTTTTTTTAAACTATTTAAAACTTATTATTATATTATATACCCAATAGTAATTTGGAATGTTTGAAAACATACCGGGGCAGCCCTGGTGCGCCCTGGCCCCACTGATGTAGCCAGGGCGGCGCCCTGCCTTTAAAAAAAGTGCCGGGGCGGCGCCCTGGCGCGCCCTGGCCCGACTGCACCCCTGATTATGATTAATTATTGTATGATAAATGTCCCCAATTGTATTTTTATTAATATTTATAACTTACAGTTAATATTAATTTATTTTAACATTTCGTTTAAGTTTTGTTATTGTACAATTTCATAATTATAATTAAGTTCCAGAGCAATTAATTTTGGAACGCTTAATTTTGTTTACTCCATGTTTACAACCGACACAACACAAACACAGCTTTGTAAATCAGGAAAAAACGACAAATTTTGGGTTTATTATTCTCTCACGATGTAATAATTGGTTTTCACGTGGATACAAAAATCGGACCCCAAAAAAACTCAGCGCAAATTAAGTATTAATTATTATCTTCGGAGTAATAAAACAGGAAGAGTAAATCGATGATATAAATATTTTTTCAAAAATGCAAAGGAATAATCAAAAGGATCAAAAAACAAAAATAAAGGTAAACCTTTGTGGTTCCATAAAAAAAGATGTGGGGCGCTTTTCAACTTTTTCTCGTTGTCTCGAGCAAAATTTTAATTCTCTAGTTCTAGTGCCAACCGTTTAGACGTGAATTTTAAATATAAAATGCATATTTGTTAGCCCTAACTGCCCGTTTTAAACGAAACCATGAAATCGGTAATGTTTCTCCATAAATATAAAAGTCGAAAATTAAGTTTCTAGAATTGTTTGGTCATTCCACCATTTTCATTGTAGATTAGAAGGTTAGACTTAAATTATGATAAATAATAAATGGCACTTGATCCGCTCAAAGAGTGATTTACTTTTTGCACATGAGTGAGAGAAAGTAGGTAGATTTTTTCAGAAATGAATGAGTTTTCGAACGGAAACAGATATCGTCAATACATTTGAAATAAATAACTTTCCAGTTACAACAATTAACACATAAAAATTCAATAGGAAATTTGCATATAAACGTAATTATTTTCAATTGTATATTATGTTATTTATTGCAGTTTCTCATTTTATTTATTGTGTTATCATTTTTAGAATTGCGATGGTACTATTTTTTTGCACAATTGTATGCAATAGAATCACGTTCTGGGTAATTTTGGATCTGTCTGGTAAGAAATTATAGACAATATAATTATTTAATTTAATTAATTGTTAAACTTCCGTTTAACCAATTAGGGTAATGCTAGTAAAATTTCTGGTTATAAATAAATAAAAATTTGCTCTTTGAAGGGGCACGGTATAGAAATTGTTAGAGAGCTCCGATAGAAAACATAATAATTTGAGTAGATACTGCTATAATCCAATAAAATCTTCAAGGTTCTAATTAATTTTCTACTTCTAATTACTATTTAATTGAGGGCAAATGACCAATAATTGCACTAAAAGAAAAGTGGTTTGACATCTACAAATGTTGAAGAGTTATTCTAATAAGCATTGAGCAGGAAAAAATGCATATTTTTTATCATTCACCGTCTTCCAGTTATTACAGAAAAACTGGAGTGGATTATACTCGAAGCTAATTATTATCGCACCATGGGAATGGTCTTCATTTTTTTTTGTTAGAGCAATAACTCTAATGGTCGTACATGCCACAAAGCCGTAATCAGGAGGACGTTAGGGAGGAAAGCAATGAACTTCTCCTGAGACTCAACTTCATTTGCCATAATGGACATCGATAGGGTACTACTTAAGATTTTAATTGAGGGGAATGGGTGTGAGGGGATGATAATTATAAATTCGTAAATTACGTATTATTTTCGCTTTCGGTAAATTAGTTACCATATTTTTTTATACCTGTCAATATAAAAAAAATTCTTTGGAAGTTACGATTATTTTCGAGTGGTTGGTGTTTGTTTTTAGTTACTTCGTAACTTTAGCTTTAATAGTTTTTTTTGATAATTGGTTTTGGCTGTTTAAATATTTTTTTATTACAAAGTTTTGCTTCTGCTATGCTGCAATAATAAATTTTTGCACAAAAATCGAGAAAAAGGTAAATATGCAATAATTATAAAGGATGTTGAATCTATGAAAAGGAGAAATTATCTGTTATGTTCATGATCATGTCAGAGTTGCATATTCAACATAAAAAAGTGTAATTAGGCGTCGTTCATGCCGGGAGCGGGGGGTCGTCACAAAACTTAACTAACATAGGTGTAACAGGGGAGTTAACCAAATCTGATGTCCGCATAAAATCCTATTTTTCCGATTTATAAGAAAATTGTGCTGTGTTTAATTTCAACATTTGAGTGTTTATCAAATAAAAATTTTAAACAAATTTTTCTCTCTCTCTTTGCCACGCTTCCTAACTCAGATTGAACCTTCCTCTCTTCTCTTGACAGATCATCATCTATATATCTCTAGGTACCCCCCAATCTGTGTATTCTTCTCATTATTTCCATCTTTTCTTGCCAAGATTCCACTTTAATTATTACAAAGCGATCCACTGTTTTTGGTTTTATTAATTAGACTTCACATATTTTTGCGTTTACGCTCAATTCTTTCTTTACGAAGTTCTCCGCTTCCTGGTTTAGATTGTTCTCATTAAATTTTACACCTTTTACCACTATGTTATTTTTTCTATCTTTCTTCTCCAAGCGATACAGAATGTTCTCCAATTTTGAGATTCTTTTTTTAATTCGATGTTTTCACCTTTTAGCGTTTTTATCTCCTCTTTATTATGATGTTTGACTTTTTCTCATTTCTTTTGTTTCTGGCAAGTCACTATTGACGTGTGTGGCCTGGCGTTGTCCTAATGAAAGACGATTCCTCTCCTTTTGGACAATTCTGGTAGCTTATGGTCAATCGCCAACTTCAACCGGTCCAATGGTTGGCAGCACAGGTTCGAATTGAGTGTCTAGCCCGACGGGAGCATCTCATAATGGATAATTCCTTACCAATCCCAAGTCTTTCTGGCCGTCAATCCTGGCTTGGTAACCGTTTGAGCAGCTTTGCTGCTCTTCAACAACGAACTTGTTCACACAGCAATGTCTTATGTGACCCATTTTTCACCCCCAGTCACCATCTGCTTTAAAAATAGTTCGAATTCTTGACGTTTGGCCGAAGATTAGCATCAGATGAAAATACGGCCCATAAAGTTTTTTTGCGTCAATTCGTGTGGCACCCAAACATCGAGCTTCTTTTTGAATCCAACTTACTTCAAATGGTTCCATATAGTTTTTTGGTCGATGGGTAACTCAAGGGCAATGCTACGACTGATCGCATGCTGGTCTAACTTAATCATTTTATCGACATTTTCGATGATTGGCCTTCCAGAGCTTGCTGTATCTTTAACATCTAAATTACAGGAACGGAATTGACTAAACCAAAATTTTAAGTGATTGACTGTTACAGTGTCGGGACCATGAATACTATTCATATTTTCAGTCGCTTCACTTGCGATTTCGTGTGTATCTATGCAAAACTGTAAAATATAGCAAATTTTCTCTTAGTTTATACGAGTAGATCTTTGGCGCACTATAACTGGAAACTGGTTTGACCAATCACAAAACTGCCAATTGCTTTTTAGTACACATTCCCACCTTTCTAAAAAGTATAGAGATTACCCGATCCGACGAATAGATCACGAGAGCCACTAAAGCCATCTAGCGACAAAATAATGGATTGCTTTTTCCCCAACCTAATATTTTCTCTTCCAAATTCGCTCATTCCCTGCTCACTCAAGTCGGTTGGAACTTTACAAATTATTAATTACTGTACTATAGGTCTACCATCCAGGTCAACCCCTCGGAGATCATAATCATGATCATAATCCTATTCTTTTCCGTATAATAACCATCAATTTTAATTTTATTTGTTTTTCATCAAATATTCATTGTTTTTGATCAAATTAAAATTTTTGTTCCGATTAAAAAAACCTAATCCTACTTAAATTGGTAATACGCCTAAAAATTGCTAGCAAATAGCAAGTTGAAATAACATGCAAATTGCTGCCAAACGGCGCCTAATTGCTAGCTAACTTACATTACAAAGATTCATTATTTCCACCATACATTTGGGCAACACTGCAGATATCGTTCGCACCACGAATTGTTGTAAATCATTTTATTCAAAATTAGTGACCGTTGATTGCGAGCTACAAAGCAGAAATTCGAGGTTCAAATCAGACCGCGACAGTCTCCTTTGGGGACCCTCGGTTAGAGACTTACGAGGGGCCCCCTTACCAAGAGCGGAGATTTTTGAAAATCACATTTTCCGCTATAATGAATACTTGGACAAAGTATCTAATAATAAATACAAACTACATTTACTCGAAGTATAAACCACTTTTTTGAGGCCTCTTCAGGCCCCCCTTAGATCAGCAGGGGCCCTTGGCAATCGTCGACTAGCCGACCTAGCCAGTCCGGGTCTGGTTCAAACCGCGTACCCAACGAAATTTCTAAGCTCGACTTTCCAGTGGACATCCACACGCTGTTGGTAATACCGGAGGTAGCGCAAGGGGCCTAAAATATCTCCTTTTCACCCATCTAAAATCTCATCGTGGTACGGAGTACAATAGTCTCAGCGCTGATGGATTAAAGGAACCTCCTCAGAACCTCATTCGTTGAACCGTTTACCATTTTATTCAAAGTTCTAAAAATATATTCAGATCCCGCTCCCAAATGTAGGAATATTTATTGAACCTTTAAAGGGAATGCAACTGGACACAGAAGTAAAAAATAAATTGTGCTAGATTTTTTAAAGTGTGCAAAAACAAACTTCAGTTCAAGTGCACTGTGAAAATAGATCGTATAGATCGGATTAGAGGGAGGGGGGGCAGAAAAGTTTGCATTAGGGGCACAGTGCTGGTAAGTTGCTCATAATGCTAATTATCTACATGTAGCTAATTTCTACACAATGGGATATATCGATATAACCGAACAGATTCAATTCATTATATTTTTATACTAGTTCTTTAATTTTTATACGATATGATTATACGAATAATTGATAAATCTAATGAAGTGGAAAGAATACTTATCAATTATACCGATGTCGTAATATTTAATGTTACATTAATTATAGCTTTTAAAGTACATAGTACTATTTTCCGACTTCCGAGCTATATTTAAAAATTTAGACATATTGATAAGTTCTTTATGAACAGAATCTGATAAAATAGTAATACGATAATGATAAAATGTATTAAAAATAATATTTTTTTGGCAGTAGGTACATTTTAATTTAATTTTTAATTAAACGTAATTTTTAACATACTATACATTATATTTGATCATCGCGACGCCGACGTGTCAATGTACTTTGAAAATTGAACACATTAAATGTTAATTTCAATCATTACCCTAAATTCATTTGAATTGTTTCAAAAATATTAATCTACAAAAATGTTTAGTAATCAAATAATAGTTAATACTCCTACATTAATACTTCAATTTCAAAATTACACAGTTTCAAGGTCAATTAAAGCGAAGAAAAAAGTTACATTAGAATCGTGAAATTTTGTATTTAGGTTACTTCGTCTTGTTAACAATTATTTTTGAATTTCAATTAAAGTGTGGACTTAAAATATCACTTACTTTCTTAGTTCTTATTTTGTGGGCAATTGTAGTTGCAGAATCCAAGAGAAGAAGATCCTTAATTGAAGGCATTTGTTGGCCTTTTCGTCCATGACAAATTCGGAAAAAGAAGCGCGCGAATATTTCCAAAATTGCGTGAAGATAATTGATTACAGTAATAAATAATTTTTTACAAGCACCCATCTTCACCTGAAGATTAATGATTTACTAATAAACCAATTTGGAACATAAACAAGAAGTACCTACCAAGTAGTCAAACTCACTTTGAGTGGTGGAAATAAAATGAAATGCCGAGTGCGCGCTCTTTAATCTTTAAATAATAATTTTTACCTGTCGAACCATGGCTTTCAATTTAACTGAAAAATTAATGTAATGTTTGCTATTAGTTCATGAATTTAAATTTCACATAATTTCTGACGTTTAATAGGAAAATTTAACCAAGTGATTAAATATTTAAACAGGGATTTTTGTTATATTTTCAGTTTGGTTAGTATAATCTTTGGTATAATGAACGCTTTTGATTGGCTACATAACAATTGCAGTTTTATTTTATTGGTATATAATTACGCAATAGGTGCCACTTTTTAAATTTTTATATTTAAATTTACACACAAATGGCGCGTTAACAGTAAAGTTTAGCATTACCGTGTATTCTTTTGAATTTATGACAATCGACCTTTAGTATTGCATCAATATGGCTGCTTAAATTAACCAGTTTTATCTGCGTTAAAAATATAAGCCGTTCTTCGTGCGCTTGTGATAATTTTATGAAATAATTACGGATGTGGTCGATGATTTAGGTGTTTAGAATTTAATGAACGAAAAACTAACTACGTTTGCTTTAATTTCGTTGTTTAAAAAGAGGTTATGAAATTGATTTTGCAAGTAGCGTGCGCATGTTTACTTCTGAATGATGAATAAAGGATTGAGCACTAAAAATAAAGTGGCTAAACAACCGTCACCGGTTAGAAATGCCGGTTCGAAAAATCTGGTTCCACCAGTATTAAAACAAGTTGGTAAACTTGCCGCTGGAGTTGCTACTATCGCCGGAGGTTCTGCTACTGGTAAGTAATTTATTAAAAATTAATATTTAAAATTTGTTAAAATTTCGACTTGCGTATTTATTGAAGGGGATATATTTTAATATAAATAATTTGAACTGAAGACCTTCCTAAGAACAATGTAACGACCATTTTCCACAAAAAAGCACAACTTATCCCTGGTTTTATAAAACTTTGTTTGTACTGGAAAGAGATCCAGACAGGCACGTAGCTACAGGTGGGCCTGGGTGGGCTTGGCCCACCTTAAGTTCTGTCGGCCCACCCGTGTGCCCACCCTGCCTGGAAATATTTAATAAAATCAGACAAAAATTAAGGAAAATAATATTAATTTAAACCTTTTTCGGGAAATGATTATGTAACTCAAAAAAATGTTACTCAATCCAACTGTTTACGTAGCGTAGATATAATTTTATCAAATAAAGTCTGTTATAATTTACGAGTTTGAGACGTGATGATTGTAATTATTTTACACTAGGTGAGTGATATTTTAGAATATTTTTATTTGTACACTTTTTTCATTGGCTACTTTAAGTATGCAAAATATTGTGTAAAGGAAAATTTAAAAAAAATACCTAACTCTTCTAAAACCGCGTTGACCTTGAAAATTCAAAAAATTTCGCCTGCGGCGCATATAATAGGGGACGTAACGCCTGCCCCCTCCCCACCAGTGGCCCACCTAAAAAAATATAGGCCTTTTGCTGGCCCACCCAATGTTAAAATGCTAGCTACGTCCCTGGATCCAGATAGAGAATTTGAGTAAATTCTTCAATAAAATTCATTTTAATATGTATCTACTATAATAGTATTATTTAATATATCGTACTTATAGATATTATTTCACTTGCATATGAGATACAAAACATAATCCAAAAATATTAGAAATCTGATCTTATTTTCCATTGTAAAATTTTAATTTTGTAGGTAGCAACGTTCTTTGGGAAGGTCTTCAATTCCAACTCCAGTAATCCATAATCCCAACTAACTGGACCCTGGATTATCGGAAGTCTGCAATATTCACTATAATAGCGAATTAGAAAATTCAGAAAAAACTGCACTTCTTGCAGTTGAAATTGTGAAATTGACTTGAAAATTTGGTGTCCCTAAGTGTTAGTGATTTCTCAAAATTTGTTTCTTTCCATAAAGTTTTTTTTATATATGAATGAGATTGCAACAAAGTACTCTATACTACAATGAGGCCTACACATCACAATATAAACCTGAAGAGTTCTTTATGACTTACTTGACTCATTAAAAATTCGCAATTGCATTACAACGTACGTTTTTCAAATGGTTAATTAATAAATAGTATTTATAGTCCAGTCATTCTACGAACGACATAATGATAAAGTCGAAAATGATACTACCCGGAAGCAAAAAATAGGGTCGTCTAGAAGAAAAAATTCTAAGAAAGATAGTGCTTTTTGCATCGCCCTAGCTGGTGTAGAACATAACCTAAAAAATTAACCAAAGTCAAAAAAACCGGTTTTTTGCGATTTAAAAATAAACGAAGCATCTTAGAAAAGAAATTTAAATTGGAAAGTTGTAGATAATGAAAAACTCTATCGAATGCGACCAGAAAAATGGAAATTCGTTATTTATTTTCGGAGAAAATCGAAAAATAACAATCTAAAATTGCTTTTTTTGTTTTTGCTATGTTTTTTACAATTTGCAAATTAAATTATTCTTTGTTCAAGGAAAATGTTGCCTCTATCGAGTAGAAGAAGAGCTTTTTTGAAAAATTTCAAAAAATGATTAATGCACGATTTATAGCGGAATTACGAAAAAATTACCTTTTCGCAAATCGGCCATTGCTCACGATGGAGATGACCTAGAGAACCCAACCTGGGCTTTCATTATTCGTAAGAGATAGTACTATGATATAGTTATGAACGTAATATTTTCAGTCACTCTGTAACCTCAAAAAATGGGCATGAATATCATAATATCGCAATGCGGGTATACTTACAGATGCAGATATGGCACGGAAGTACACTTTCATTGCGATATTACGATATTCATGCCCAATTTTTGAGGTTAGAGAGTGACTTAAAATATGACTTTCTTAAAGTATATGGTAGCACTATCTCTTACGAAGAATTTAAGCCCAGGTTGGGTTCTCTAGACCATCTCCATCGTGAGCAATGGCCGATTTACGAAGAGGTTATTTTTTCGTAATTCCGCTATAAATCGCGCATTTTTCATTTTTTGAAATTTTCCATAAAAGCTCTTCTTCTACTTGACAGAGGCAACATTTTCCTAGAACAAGGAAGAATTTAATGCAAAATTGTAAAAAAACACAGCAAAAACAAAAAAAGCAATTTTTGACTGTTATTTTTCGATTTTCTCCAAAAATAAATAACGAACTTTTATTTTTCTAATCGCATTCGATAGGTATTTCCATTATCTATAACTTTCTAATTTAACTTTCTTTTGTAGGTTGCTTCGTTTATTTTTAAATCGCAAAAAACCTGTTTATCTACTTTGGATAATTTTTTAGGTTATGTTCTACACCAGCTAGGGCGATGCAAAAAGCGCTATCTTTCTTAGAATTTTTTCTTCTACACGACCCAATTTTTTGCTTCCGGGTAGTATAATTTTCGTATTTTTTCGTAGAATTACTGGACTATTAAGGCATTACGAATATCTAAATGCAAGGGCGCAGATTGGACAATTGGGAAGACCGATTGCCATCCGTACTCAAGCTAGTATGGTAGCCCATCTTTTCAAAATAAAATATACAAACTATAATTTTGCGCTGTATTTACAATTTATATACTAATTTACAATTTTTTAAAATTAAATATTCCATAATTGTGTGCTAATTATTGTGTCTATTCTCGCATTTAATGCTCTAACAATTTTCCGATAAATAATATCTGTAGTGGAGGTGTTTAGTTTACTTCAATCTAGAACCACCATATATTATGAAACAAATTACATAAATCCATTTAATTAATGTATCATAAACTTGTGGTAATTTTGTGCTCATAATAAAATTATAATTGAGGAATTACAATCGACTATTTTAAGCTATACAAGGTGTGCATGTTTTTCAATATGATTATTTAATGACGATGAAAAACTTATCAAAAATTTGATTACCCCGAGTTTGTTTGAGCTTCCATTCTCGTAATTTTAATTTCATTTTCTGCAAAGCTACGAAAATTTCAAATTTCGAGTCCTAAATTGGTAATCATCATTTTGATGGAATAAAACTAGATAAATAATTAATTTTATAAAAATATGTTATTCGTTAAATATAGGTATAAAATATTAAATTATTGTGACGAAGAGTGCATGAGCACTTGAAAGCTTATAAATATTATATTAATTTCATTCAATTAATTCGCGAAATTATTAAATATAACAATTTGTTTTGCCAATATTATCCATATGCAATACACTTATACACAAGAAATTGGCACTTTGTGGCAAAATTGTCGTCTGCTTTACTATCTTAGGTCCTTAGGTGATAGTTGCAGATCATCATGACGTTCCCAATTTCCTAAATTTGCAAACCAACAATAACTAATTTAAAGCCCAGTCGCATTGACAAGATTTAAGAGGAATTTCATCGGGAATTTGTTGTAATGATATAATATGAGATACCGAAGTGGAGGGTTTATATTTGTAAACTGGTCCACATATTTCCAAGAACAAATGCAGATCAAAAACCAAAGAGCTTGTAAATTTTTCGTTTGGGCCTCAACCGTCGGGGAGTTATTTGGCGAAATAGTGGAGGGGGGAATTATTCAAGTACAAAATTACGGTATATTTCATTTTTGATCTTGAAAATGTGACTAGCCTGGTTTACTCAGGTATGTTAGTGACTTTAAAAATGATTATGATATTTTATTTTAATTTTATATCGTAAAACATCAAATATTGTCTTTGCCACAGAACTTAGGCTTTATGCTTTTATATCATCCTAACCTATGCAATCATGAAGGCCAATTTAGTCGAATAACTAATGATGATGTTTTACGTGATATGACGTAACACCAAAGTTCCGTGGTTAGGATTGTATTGTTATGATTACTTCCCAAAACCGTACTACCCCTATTTGACCTGCTCAAGCCTCACGTTGGGTTAGTCACTTTAGTTGTTATGATTTTTGGCTATCAAAAACTATTTCAAAGGCCGCTGTACTAGTTTTACGTCGGTAGCTGAGTTTTTCTCTTCGTCAAGGGTCGGTGGATTCAAACAGACGAAATAACAAAGCAGTAATTCGGCATCAACATTGTTTATTAAATAAAAATACTCAATTGCGAAAATTTGCATCAATTTATAAGTGGCAATAAATCTGCCTCGAACCAAATGTGTAAATAATGTAATAATTAAAAATCCAAGCGACATTTAATTCCTCAAAAACAGAAGCTGAACCTGGATATTCAATTATTCGTGTAAAATAATGTGTAAAAATTCAAATTGATTGTACAAAAGTTTTCTAATAAATTCATTTATGACACAATTAGTCGTTTTATTTTGAATTTATTAGAATAAAATAAATTTCTACCTTATAAATTTCTAAACTGGTAAATTTCCACTCGATTCAGTACGCCACTGGAGACCATGTGTTGATTTTAGTAGTCGCCACCTTTCCCAGTATCTCGGAAGCTGCAAATGTTCCAAACTGCTACCGGTGTTCTTGTATTAATAATAGTGTAAAAGAGCCGATCCAACCCATTTACTTGGTTAATTAACTTTTTAAATTGTTAATTGAACAATTTTTGTCCTAGACAACACTCAGGTAAGTCATCTTTTGATTATCGATTTAGCTTCGATCATCAAACGTGTATCTAACTTCTAATTTTCAGAGCACATGTACAATTTTCAATAATCGATTTTCTTTCAGATATTTGATTAACAAATACCACGTTGCATTCGCGATACACAATTTGCACTAATTACGCGTCGTACGTAGTTAATTACTACGTAATTACGCGACTCTGGCTATTTGTTCACTTGTGTGAACTCGCTAATCTTACTCTCTGAGTTTTTGGATCAAGAGGCCTCGCACGAGCTCCCAATTTGATCTCCACCAGAAAAACTTCACGAGTTCCCAGTTTGATCTCCACCAAAGAACTGATTTCTCTCCTTCTTACGCTTGCTGGCTTTGTTTCCCCCGTATTCCAATTTTTGCCTTTTAAGTGGGAATTTCATTCCTATCAGCAAAATCGATTCTTCCTTCCAGGTAACATAAAGTTTTTATTCGCATACGCACCGAAATATTATGAACACTTTGTTTTTAGGAATCTGGCGTTACCAATCCGGCACAAATTATACACAGGATGCGGCACAAATTTTGTATTTTACAAACAAATTGATGTGTGTTAGTTTTATGTGTGGATTTGTTACAAATTGATGGTTTTTGTAAAACTGATGCAAATTTCACTTTTATATACCAGTCGAATTAACTGGCTACTGACTTTAATGCAAATGAAATCAAATTATCACCTCGTTAATCTACCTGAACTCCTAAATTAAGAAATACTCGTATCACAACAGTATATTATTTTGTTTAAAGTCTGTGAGATGTCTTCATATACTCAAATGTCTTTGATTTATTTTGTTCTTATTTATTTTTGCCTAATTTAAAGTCAACCAGTTTATACTATTTTTCTTTTATCTACTAACTATGAGAGATTACCAAAAGTCGCAGGGGAATCTGTGCAATTTGAATATAATTATGAAAGTTCCTAATACTATATAATAATATAATCCCTTTGAGGATTCAAGAAAATCCGAGAAATCCATTTAGTAGTCAAATAATATTGATTTTATTGTGTACTGATAGAGAGTAGTACCAATTATAAAGCATTTACCTTCGAATTTCGGTTTCACTGGTTGCCTAGGATCTGTCACAGCCAATATCAAGGGGACAACTTGTAAATATCTCAAAGGCTTTACTTTACTATGAGCATTCTATGTTAATAGAGTTATGATCACTACACATATCTGTCAACACGATGAAACTAGAGATAAATATTGTTTTACCAGATTGCCCAGGCTGTGCGGCCTAAAGGCCGCACTGGAACCATGTTAATTTTAATAATAAATGATCGAACAAATCTTGATGCGTCACAAACTTAGAGTTAGTATATGGTTTTTATAGTCACAGCCGCGGCATGTTGCCATGGTCAACTGCAGCGAACAACGAATGAAATTCGAGGATTTTTATTTGGAAATGAATAATGTGAGTAGAAGAATTTGTATTTTCTAGTGTCTTGAAAACATAAATCGTACATTTTATATCAGCCGGTTTTATTTACCCATCATCTGCACTGAACGAGAAACTGTCATAATATATTATAATAATGTAAATTTTCATTCAATCCAATTAAAACCATTAATTAGTTTTTTTGTGGAAGTGCATTTAAGAGATTAGCTTTTCTTAATTATTTATATCGTCATTGAGATGCTATACCGTTCGCAGGTGAATTTATTCTTGTTTAGTTCTGGACAGTTTTTGTTATTTTTAGCTTTACACTGGAAACTCAGTTTAAACGATGAACCATTAATATTCCAGAGGTTCTAAAAGAATTGAGATGTTGAATCGGTCGGATTGAGGTGAAAGGGTAAGTTAGAAGGCAATTACTGTATTTAATAAATTTACTTGATGATATCTCTTGCGAATGTAGAGGAAAGTGACCAAATATGGAATACCATTTTGTTTCTAAGTATCGGTTTATCATAACGTTCTACGACGTCTTCCGATTCCTCTTCGCCATTCCTCTCGGTCTTCCCATTGCATCTCTTCAAGTCCTCTCTCATTCATTTCCTTGTCAATGCCTTCTCTCCAGCTAAGCCTGGGTCTTCCGCGTTTTCTCCTTCCTGGTGGTTTCCAAAATAGGATTTTCTTTGGTAATCTGTTCTCGTCCATGCGTTGTACATGTCCAAACCATATTAGTTGTTTTGTTCTTATATCATCAGTTATTGTGTGCTCTACATGCATAATTTGCCTACTGCGGGTATTTCTAATTCTTTCCAGTTTACTTCTGCCGGCTGATCTTCTCCAGAAGTCCATCTCCGTAGCATGTAGTGTATTTTCCCAATTCTTTCCCATTTGCCACACCTCTGACGCGTATGTTGTTATTGGCTTAACTATGCTGTTGTATATTTTTGTCTTGCTAGCTTTGGATATAGATTGGTCCCACAGTATTGAATTTAGCACGGTGATCGCTTTTCTTCCTAATTGATTTCTTTTCCGGATTTCTGAGTGGCATCTTCCGTCTTGACTCACTATCACTCCAAGATATTTATACTCTTCGCATTTTTTTATTTTTTGGCCGCTTTCTAGTTGTAGATCTTGTTGCATTCCCCCTATGCACATATATTGCGTCTTTTTTACATTCACTTCTAGCCCCCACTCTGCGTATTCTTCTATTAATTTTCTTGTCATATATTCCATGTCCTCGTGGTCCTGTGCCATGATAATCTGATCATCTGCAAAATGTAGCGAGTATAATGCTGTTTCTTCTGTTATTGGTATACCCATTTTTTTTGCATTTTTTTTTCCATCTTTTTAATGCCCGTTCTAGATAGATTTTGAATAACGTAGCTGATAGACAGCATCCTTGTCGTAATCCTTTTGTTACTGGAAAATACATTGTGATCTTCTTTCCTATTTTTATCGCAGATTTTGAATCTTTGTACAATTCTTTTATAGCTTTTATTATATTTATATTTGTTTCTTCCAGAGTTTCCCACAATTTAGGTATCGGAATGCTATCATACGCCTTTTTCAGGTCCACGAAGAGCATGTGTACCTCTTGGTTAAATGCGGTTTTCTTTTCGATTAATTGTGTTACACAGAATATGTTATCTATCGTAGATCTACCAGTCCTAAATCCAGCTTGTTCTTCCGCTTCCATGTCCTTGTATTCGTTTTCCAAGATTTCCTTAAGAATGCGCCCATATAGCCTACTAAATGTACTGGTTACTGATATTCCGCGGTAGCTATCGCAGTTATTTCTATCTCCCTTTTTGTATATTGTTGAAATATATGCTCTTTTCCACTCCTCTGGTATCTTTCCGCCATTTATGCAATCTTGGAATAACTCTTTTAAATGTCGATATAGTATTTCTGTTCCGTTTTTTAACATTTCGGCTGGTATACCTCCAGGGCCAACTGCTGCATTATTTTTTAGAGCTTTGCACGCCTTTTTAACCATTACTGTGTTTATTTGCATTGGTGACGCAGTTATTGTTATTTGTGTCGGTGGTTGTTGTTCATGTTTATATTCTGGTCTCGTTTCCGTCAACAAGTCTTTAAAATATTCTTGGAGCTTATTGGGAGATATTGTGGATATTATTTTGTTCTTATGTTCTCTTCTAATTGCATTTAAAAACCTCCAACTTTCTGTGCTTCTTCTACCCCCGATGAATGTATCGATCCTTTTACAATTTTTTTCCCAGCTCTCATTTTTTCTTTGACATATATGTTTTCTTACTATTGCCTGGGCTTCTTTAAATTTAATTTTATCCTCCGCGTTTCTTGTATTTAGATATTTCTTATATTTATTGCACTTGTCTTCAATTTCTTTTTCTATTTGATCATTCCACCAGTAGGGTATTTTTCGGGTTTTTTTTGTTTCCATAATTCCTAGAGCTTCTTTGGCAGCTTGGTGTATAGCAATTTTTATATTTTCGTAATCCTTCTGCATGTCATCTGTTCTTCTATATTCTTGCAGTTTTTGATCTAGACGTGTTTTGTATAGAAACGTTGTACTATCATCTTCAAAACCTGCGAGGTTATATCTAATCTCTTGTATCGGTTGCATTTGACTTTCTTCCTTTTCAGTGTCTTTTGTTATTCGTAGCTTTGGTGGCGGTGTGTAAGAAAAGGTACATTTTGTTTTCAATAGATAGTGATCGGTTCCTCATGTTGGTCCCCGGCATACTCTTACATCTAGTACTTTTATATTGGTCTGCTGCCTTATTATTGCATAATCGATTATAGACCTTAGTGCTCGCGTTTCTTGTCGCCATGTATATCGATGTATTTCTTTATGTTCGAAGAAACCATTTGTTATTTTCATTTTATTCTGTTCACATACATCTATAAGCCTAATCCCATTGTCGTTCACTGTCTCTTCCCCATATTTTCCAACCACTTGATCTTTATTTCTACTTCCCGTTCTACTATTTAAGTCCCCTAGTATGACAATTTCTCTCGCTGTACCAACGTTTTTTATTAACTCGTCTAACTTTTGGAAAAATTCTTCCTTGACGTTTATTACCGAATCTTCATTTATTGGATATACTCCAATTATGGTTAATCTATATCCGTGTATATTTATATCCATCCTCAATAGTCTTTCGTCAATAGGTTCCCAATTTGTTATGTATTTTTTCCATCTTTTATGAACCAAAACGGATACTCCTTGCTTAGCTCTATATTCTTTGGGTACTCCACTATAAAGATGCACATATTCATCGTGATTTTCTGCTCCATTTCCCTTTTTTTTTGTTTCTGTGAGCACAACTATATCCATTTGCATTTTTTTAACTTCTATGACCACTTCTTCCATTTTTCGAGAGATTCCTTGAATGTTCCATGTTCCGATATTCATTGACCGTTTTCGTAGCTTTATTCGTCGTATATTTTTCGTTCCCATATTCCGAGGCTTGCCTTGAGGATTTTTTGCAATAAGATTTTTTTACATGTAACGGGGAGCAAGCCCGTTGCCATAACCCCCATCTTTGGAGGACCGGTGCTCTACTCTTAGTCTGGCTTCTCCATTTCGACCTGTCCGGCTAGGGAGACCCTACCCGTAGCTACGCTACCGCCGGCATAGCTCTTAATTTCATCAAAGCACACAAGCCCCCTTACCCGCCATAAGGCTTCGTCAAGGTGGTAGAGCTTCAAGGGGGATTGTGGCCATTTTGTTTTTGTGGCATAAAAAAAAACTATCATGAATTAAATGCAAATTTAATTATAAACACAGTCAGTAATACATTTTGGCTTATCTTAGTCATAGTCTTGTGTTTTAATATTAATCAACAAATTTTTTTTATTTAAAAATCTAAATTAACATAATAGTAGCTATTTATGGAATAGACCCCCAAATATGGAATAGGGAAATAAGACCCAAGTTTTTTTTACAAAAATTAACAAAAACAGTAACGTCTTTTTATAACAGATCTTGAGACTTTGGTCAAAAATAAAAGTAACTTATTCCGTTAAAATTAACTTATTCTACTGCAAAAATCACACACCACACACACTATCGTCACCAACGGGCGCCCATTCCTTACATAAGATTTCCATATAATTGTCCCTATTCCATATTAGGAACTAAGCTCACTTAAGAATAATGTTTTTTTATTAAAAGCCAGGTTATATTTTCCTTAAAAGTAACATACGTAATGTTATCAGTCATCTTTCTGCATGCTTATAAATGTAGAGTAATTAACAAATTACTGATACTTACGTTATAGATCAAAATTTGCACCACTAACAATAAAGTTTCGCAAGTGCGTAAAAAGAATAATGTCCCGCCATGTGGATATTACTGGTAATAGAGCGTTGTAAAGTTTGGGGTGGTCAACTACTCTTACTAGGTTGTCATTTGTCCTAGTAATGGCTAAATAGAGGCAGTGGTTTCGAAAATTTAATGGTATTCCACATTAGGCGCCTATTCCATATTTGGTCACTTTCCTCTATTATTTGCAGTCAATTTTATCGAGATTTTTTTCGGCGTTGGGCAATCACCTAGATGTGCGAATTAGTTTTTGTGAGTTGTCTTCATATGGCAACTCATCTGTATTTTATTTTTTATTTGATTGCCCCAAAAGGTATCCAGGATATCCTGGATTTTACTTGATTTGTTGTATGTTTTGTGTCTTCTATTGGAGTTTTGGAATCAAACATTATCAACCTCATCTTTTACTGAACTTTGTTTTTTGAATAAAACCAACTCTTCTTTACTTCTGCGTTTTATTTAGCGGACTAGCGCCCGGACATTTTTTCTTAGTTAGTTACCAATTGATCGCCTGAATCACAACGGAAGAACCTACAAATCGCGTCCGCACGATCCAAGCTCTGGTACTGGACGGGGGTGTAATCCCTTAGTTGGCCTGTCTACCATTCCATCGTAGACCAGCGGGGCAAGTGGCCTAAAGGGTATGACCGTGTAAGCATGCAAAAACTGCCCCCAGCGATTTTTAAAAATCAAAATGGCCGATCGATTTATAATCGGAAAAAAACATTTTCTTGAAAATTTCAGCTTTCCAACCCCTAGATTTACGAAATAGTAGGGAAAACCGTGTTTTTTGGTTTTTATTTTATTGTGCCTATTCTACTGAGTATTTTTTAATGAAATTTTTTTTTTGTAAGAAATATTGATAAGAGACTTTAAAAAGTAATTTTTTTGAAAAGTTACAATTATCCCCCTTTTCAAAAAAAATTCCAAAAGTTTTGGCCGCTTTATTTAAACATGTTCCTTAAAAGTGTCAATCACGAATTTTTTTTTAAAAACTTCCCTATGACCTTTCTGTACATGGTAAAATTTTCAACTTGATCCATTTGGTGCAACACAGTGAAAAATAATAAAATAGATACGAATTTGATTACAAGGGTATTTTATACATAGTAGGATAGTAGTACGTATAATATGCATTATATTAGCTCTATTCGCGGTAACAATCCCGGATACGTTTTATCCTACTGCGTCTGCGGATTTATAATAAAATTGTCATTAAAGCTCAAATTAGATGATAAAAAATATAAATCCGCAGACGCAGTAGGATAAAACGCATCCAGAGGTGTTACCGCGAATAGAGCTATTATTATACATTACTTAATATAATATAGTATTTTAGAGTATATCTCAGAATTTTATTACATATTTTAGAATGAATCATGTTAAAGAAAAATGCTTTAGGTGCAATATTATCTACGGAAGGCAATGATTATTATTTATTATCAACCAAATACGCATGAAATATCCGGAATTGCTCGATATTGTTGTGATTGTAATAATGGTAAGCGCACTGTCATGTTCTGCTCTCACATTGCAGCTATTATATAATTATCTTTCTCATGCTCGATATTTGGTTAAAATAATAAAACCAGCTGAGATATTGAGTCATTTGCTTACAGAAATAGAAGTGAACGCAGTAGTGAATGATGACAGTGACGAAGATTATCGATGTTATTTGAAACAATTTTATTAAAAAAATTCTTATATTGTAATTAGTTACTTTTATTATAATTATTATATTATCTTGTAATATTTAATTTTTCATTACTTATGTTGAAAACGAATCAATATATTTTTTGTGAAATAATTTCATTCTTCATCTTCTTTATCAGCCTTTTTCCGCCCACTGCTGGACATAAGCCTCTCCATATTATGGAGGATCTGGCCATAACTCACCACGCTGGCCAGACGGGTTGGTGAGTAGTCCGCAGATCGATTTTGGACTATAGTTGTTTTACATCCGGTAGCAGTTTGCTAGGCTAGCATTCAGATGTGCCTGTAGCCCTGGTTTTTGTTAACGGTGGCAATTCGTCAACTCAGGGGGACCGCCGGCTTAACGTGCCCTCCGAAGTACGGAGACTAGGTCATAAGAAAGTTTGACTCTCCCCGGGTTTGAACCCGGTACCTCGCGTTCGCATCCAACTGCGTTAGCTGCAAAGCAATCACCGAATTATTTCATTGCATATAAATAATTATTAAGAATCATCATCAGCCTCAGCGATTGTCATAAATCATAATAGTTTTTTTAAAGCCCATTGCCTTCCGTAGATAATATTGCATACCTAACGCATTTTTCTTTAACATAATTCATTCTAAAATATGTAATAAAATTCTGAGATATACTCTAAAATACTATATATTAAGTAATGTATAATAATATAATGCATATTATACGTTATACTACTATGTATAAAATACCCTTGTAATCAAATTCGTATCTATTTTATTTTTTTTCACTGTGTTGCACCAAATGGATCAAGTTGAAAATTTTACCGTGTACAGAAAGGTCATAGGGAAGTTTTAAAAAAAAAATTCGTGATTGACACTTTTAAGGAACATGTTTAAATAAAGCGGCCAAAACTTTTGGAATTTTTTTTGAAAAGGGGGATGGTTGTAACTTTTCAAAAAAATTACTTTTTAAAGTCTCTTATCAATATTTCTTACCAAAAAAAATTTCATTAAAAAATACTCAGTAGAATATGCACAATAAAATAAAAACAAAAAAACACGTTTTTCCCTATTATTTCGTAAATCTAGGGGTTGGAAAGCTGAAATTTTCAGGAAAATGTTTTTTTCCGATTATAAATCGATCGGCCATTTTGATTTTTAAAAATCGCTGGGGGCAGTTTTTGCATGCTTACACGGTCATACCCTTAGAGCAATTTTAATTCAAAGGTATAATTGTAATCGTTAACAATTTTTGGAATAATGTCTGGATGTGTGTGGACATTTTTTCGGTTACGAATACGAACCAACGCGCGCACCAATTGACTTGAAATATTACACATTAGTTTGAACAAATAGTATCAAGAACTGTTTGAATTTTGGTTGAAATCCATCCGCTAAAACATCTTTTATTTGCATTTCGTTGAATATTATTAACGCGCATGAATAGATTAACGAGATTCTCTTCGTCTCAAAACAATCTTTTATTAAAAAAATGACATATTGTTGTATGGTCATTTAAAATATAAAGGTATAAAATGTTTCAACGCAATTGTTCATTTTTTTGTGTTTCAAAATGGTTTACAGGTGTTTCCTAGTGCACCTGCGGAATAACAATAAGGGCTGGAGGGGGAATTAAAAAATTTAATTTGTTACTTTTTGACTTGGGAAAATCATGTGTTATGCCACATCAGATTTTTATACTTATAATCAATTAATAAAAGAGTAATGAGTAATTAAATGTTAAAAAAGAGTTTTTTATTCTAGTTTTTGGGAGACTGTGTATTATTCGCATCCATTGAAAATTTGAAAGATGTTTATATTATAGATAAACTCTTTTATTCAAAGTAATAAATTATTAATCATACTTACCTATATATACCTAAATAGCAGCAGTTGTTGCATGACTAAATTCGGAGAAAAATTCAAACCACTCAAATATTATGTAACGATGGAATGGTGCAAAGAAAACCAATTTCAGTTGAAGTTGAAAACAAAGATTTGATGCTAAGGCCTAAGAAGTAAAGTATCGCCGAATACGGATTTGTATTATGTGTCCGTTCTACTGGTTCTACTCGATTACGAGGAACAAGAAGGCGTTTTTATTGCCGGCAAGATTATGCTACGTAATTTACGTACCATCATGCAAGGAAAACTTAACAAAGAAAATCAAACTGGATCTTTTTGTATCTAAATGACCTAATTTTATATTTTGTTTAATCCTGCTATTGAAACTTTCTTACTTTGATACGCAGCTAGATTGCAAAATAAACCTTTTGTTTTACTTGCTCAAATTATTTCTATGGCAACGAGTGGATGAAAATTATTTTTGCCCACTAATGACAGCACTACATTTGCGAGGCGAAGCGTTGCTCTAGCCTAGCATATTATCACAGTTCAAATTTTGTTGGGTGCCCCTTTCCATTTAATAGAAAATTGAGAAGAAAACATAAATTATATTGAAACGCATAATGGATTAACGAGATTGTTAGTTTCTTCATTTCTATAGAAGCTTTTAAAAGGGCAGCGCCTAAAAAAATCTCAAAAGATGGCGCTGATGATTCTCAATTAATTATTTTTACATGGAACCGCCCGGCTTTAATATTTAAAATATAGCAAATTCGTTGAGATAATACTATTCTATAAACAATATTCTTGGTATTAAGCTTTTTTGGGTTCATAATTTCAATTTATAAAAAAAATTTCGAAATTACAGATTGATAATTTTTTTCAATGTGGATGCAATTTAAGATATTCAATACCAAACCAGCATGAAAAGAAACAAATATACTTAGTACCAAGTAGAAATTGTCAATAATAACGACAGGACGTTCCATACAAATAACAACTTTTACATAAAATTGGCGGGCCATCCATTACAATAGAAAAGCGTGGGTGGAGAAGTGTGGCAAGTATCCGAGTGTTGGCGCTGAAGCTTCAACGAAAAATTTATAATTTATTTTAATTACAAATAAAAATGGTAACTTTGTTACCATCTACAACGCAACTACCCAAACAGATCGCTAGGAGTCATCTAAAAGATTCGTTTTGATCAATTATTTATCAAAAATTAAATATCTCATAAATAGGTACAACACTCACAATTCTAGAAATTTTAAGTTAAAATCTGATTTGTAAAACATATTTGGCTCTTAAATTTGTGTTAGCCGTAAACCCATATTTACAATGCAATAGTGGCTATTGGGGTATTGCAGCTACCTTACCCGTAACGCTATTAGATAATGTACTTGACGAAGAGATGAATAAATTGGCCCTTAAAATGCAATGAAAACTACACATGAGATGTTTCAAAAATATCTTATAATTTTATAGTTAATAAATTTTTATTACGTTTTCGATTTTCCATAAAGGGTATTTTTTAAATACAGTAAAATTTATATTATAGTTTAATTTTATTATAACTTTTATTGTACATAATACTGACGCTACTTCTTGAGAAGTCAGTTTGCTATACTTGCAGAGTTGCAAAAATATATCGCGATTATCGCCTAGTAACAGAATGACGTCATAATTGTAAAGAACATAACTGCATTTATATTATAATCTTTTATAATGTAGGTAGGTACTACAACACAAAAAGTATTTATTTCTAAATTGATTTTAATTTTAATAATTTTGTACAAGATGGCCGAAACAATGGTAATTCCAAAATAATATCAAAAATAAATAAAATTATTATTTTTATTTTTCCAAATTTCTATAATTTAACAAGCCCAATGTAGAATGTAGACCGGGGGAGTGAGTTATTACTTATTAGTACCGTCATTTGGGGTGGAATTGATCATACTGGGGGTGAGATTTATCAAAAATCATCTGTATAATATATTTGAATTTAGCGTCAAAGTTGCTAATCTAGCTCGTTCATATCGACTGTGAGTACACTACTAGTAAACTCCAAGAGCGAGCTCAGAAATTTGATTTTGGCGCTAAATTAAAAATATAAAGAGTGATCAATCTCACCCCCATAATGATCAATTCCACCCCAATTGACTGTAAAAGTGACTCCCATAATAACCCGGGCACCTAATGGAATTGTAATCTTTTCCACGTAATTCAATTATTTGAAAAGAAAACAGCTTAGGTCACGGAAAACACAAAAAAAGTTTGAAAAAATATGGTCGCAAATAGAAATTTTAACGTTTTAATAATTTGACCGATTAGGCACATTGTTTAATATTTTGTGGGATACCCATTTTGTTTGATAGCATCACTCAAACGTTTGGGCATATTAGAAATAATTTTTTTCAAAAAATCTTTATCAAAACAACTCATTCCTCTTATAAAGGGGTAGTTCTGATAATGATAAGTTAAGACCACTGTTTTCTTTTTAAATAATTGAATTACGTGAAAAAGATTACAATTTTATTAGGTGCCCGGGTTATTATGGGAGTCACTGTATATGCGCCGTTGTTTTAACCTTCGCATGGCATACTGGGGTCCCTGGGACCCCACGATATCTTAAAAAGCCTGTAGAATGTTCTAATATTTTTTTTTTTTGGCAAATCGACACCTTTGTAATTTAGCATCATAACCCTCTCGACATTTTACACACTATGCTACTGTTAGTTGTGGTATGCCCTTAAAGTTTTATATGATTTAAGCGAGCTTGGGGTCCGTGGGACCCCAGTATGCCATTTACGTAACTATTTTGTTAATATGGAAATATTTTTTTTAGTCATTTTGGTCTTTGATAACCATAATTTAGTGAATTAATATTACCTAAATTGCTAAGTTTTTAACTTCAGATAATTAATTAATAAGATATTTCAAAATATAAGAGTTTATATTTCATTTACATACGTGCGGAGTGCGATGATTACATTGAATAAATCGCAATTTTAAAAATGTCATATAAGACTTTTGTGATAACATTATGATGATTTTTTTTTTTATTTTATAGAACCATATGTCTAGTTTATAGTATAAAATAATTTTCGGTTAAATTCTTTTTCATTTTTGTGTAAATAAATTATATACTAAAAGGTTGCTTTTGATTGATGAAATTTGCCATATTTTACTAAATGTCGAATATAATTAAAAGTTTTTCTTTTTTAGGTGGATTATTTATACTTTTCAGTGACAAATACACTAGTTTAGTGTTTCTTACAAAAATCAGTCTTAAAATTTTATTTTCTTTCTTGATTTAATCCCTTTTACCGTTGGGGTCCACAGGACCCCAGTATGCCATCTAAGTAACTAAAATATAAGTATGCTATGCGAAGGTTAATGTGTGAGAAACTAATTAATTAAAAACTTTGTTAATTATTTTCTTTACAATCTTCCTTGTAAATTCGACCCATGTGTGATCGATAACTTTTCATATGGGTGTTGTGTTCAACCAATGGTTCAACCCAGTTGAACTACGTCATATTTCTTTAATTGCTCTTTGTTTGACAATTTTAGGAAAAGAGGGGTGTTAGCAGCTTGCTAGCCTACCATTCAGATGTGCCTGTAGCCCTGTTTTTTGTTAACGGTAGCAATTCGTCAACTCAGGGGGACCGCCGGCTTAACGTGCCCTCCGAAGCACGGAGACTTGGTCATAAGAAAGTTTGACTCCCCGAGTTTGAACCCGGTACCCCGCATTCGCATCCAACTGCGTTAGCTGCAAGGCAATGACCGTTTCAAAAATTTCTATTTGTAACCATATTTTTTCAAACTTTTTTTGTTTTCCGTGACCTAAGGAGAACATGAACCAAATTGTTAATAAAACCAGAGTTTTCTTTTCAAATAATTGAATTATGTGGGAAAGATTGCAATTTTAGTATTAGGTGCCCGGGTTATTATATTAGGTGGAACTCTGCGGGAAGATTTCGGCAGAGAGAGAAAGAAAGGAGACTTACGCCGCGCCGACGGGAAGTCGCGAGCGGCTGTGAAAATTTAAGCGTATAAATTATTGGCTTGTATCAAGAATTTTGCGAATGAATAAAAAGCAAAGGTTAGTGAAAAAAAAGAGTGTTCTATTTCTTTTAGAAAGCATTTAAAAAAGAAATTTAGAACGATTTCGAAATTTATTGGATTCGTTGAAGTACATTTTGGATAGAAATTGCAAGGTTGTAGGATAACCGCCGTACGGGCCATAAGGACATTTCCGACTGGGTTGGCTTGGTATAATTGTGTATAAAATTAATCCGGCCGATGGAATTTTGCAAACTTTAATGGTCCATATTTTATTTTAGAAAGTTGTTATTTTGGAAAGTTTGTGGTCTGGATTAATTTATGACAATATAATATACAATTTAAAATTGTTATCAAATTAATATTGTAAAGTGGTAGTATTATTTAAAAAAAATTAATTAGAATTTTTGTTAAAATGTACCAGACATCCGTTAGTTGTTATTGCAACGTCATAAAGATCATATTATCAACAAACTAGTAATATGCACCTGCTGATTAAGCATTCGTCTACTTATTACTGATAATAGAGTCGTTATAGCGCGCCACCTATTCTTCAATAGCCTGAATCACCAACAAATGGAATGCTAACACCAGCTAACACCAACTGCATTATCCACTACTTGGAGTATTAAAAATTAATATTTTAATTACAAATTTTCGATTGTAGCGCCTCTGCAGGATTTTTGCGGTAACTTACATTGCGTTCCCCTTTTAATAATCTATTGTGCTAACTTGGCCCTACCATCTCTCAATCTCTTAACGTCTATAAATTTACTACATATAAGCTGAAGTGATCCACGAATTTATTATTATACTTATAAACATTATAAACATAATTATACTATATAAATAAACATTTATAAAAGGTGAACTTGTAAATAAAATTCGTTATAATTATTATTCTTTGTTGAAAAATGCTGTTTTATAATACCGTAACAAGTTGGCTATCCTCGAGGCACTTTTAAAATAAATTTTTAATTTTAAAAAGTTTTGTTTTTGTTTATTCAGTTCATAAAAATTTCATTTTATAAGTTTTTTACTGTTTTAGAAGTTAACACATCAAACAAATATTTAAAACATAAATTAAAATATTAGGAAACTTGAGCAATTGTCAAGCGAGATTTAAATAAAGGGCAAAGTTTGAGTGCTAGACCACAAGAACTGAAATATAATAAATTAAAGTGGTTAAAATAGAAACACAAAAAAATCTATGCTTTTCAATTTTAATTAAAGCAAAGGTTAAACTCTCAGGTTAAGTAAAGCATTTTTATTACGTTTAACTATTCTTTATTAAAATATTGAGTTTATTTTGATTTTGTAAACGCGACTTGCATTTTTAAATGGATAAGGTTAACATAACAACAAGGAGTTTCGTAACAAAACCTGATATTTTTAGTGCTTTAATAAAAGGTAAATTGGGAGCAATTACGTTTTGGGCCGTTTTATTAATTTAATTTAATGCAGATTTTGTTTAAAAGTAAAGTTACTAATTGCACCAGAAGGATAGACTAAATTATCAGGAGCATTCATAATTCAAACGGAAAAATTAATATTCGTAATGGTAAAACATTTTTTGTTACTTTTTTATAGGGTTAACATTTTTAGTTACATTTTTCTAGAAAAGTTCGCGTTTCTCTTAATTAAGTTACAAGATAATTAAACGATTGCGTGTATCAACCATTTCATGTACTTACATTTCCCTAGGGATTAGGTAAATTAATTTAATTTTGTACACGAAAAAAGAGGCCACTAATGTAAACACATTAAGTACATAAAAAAAGTTATTATAATAATTATCTCGCATATCTTAACTCTTATTTTTGTCAAACGATTTACACGTTTGAATAATATTAACATGATTAGTATGCTTTTATGACTGTGGTTAAATAATGTTTATTACATTTAACAGGAAGGTTAGTAACAATGAATTTATGCATTTCTATAGCTTACAATAAAATATTTCATAATAACATTAATAATTATTCTAAAAATAACTCGAGTTAAAATAGAGCGATATGCTTGATCAAATTTGAGAATATTAAATATGAATTCCTATAAAGTACGCACGCAAAATCTTCATACATTATTACGCAAGAATTTTATATTGAGGTTATGTATGTCACTATGAGTATTCCAATTATTTGTATGTGGTGAGTTCATTTATATTTTCTTACACCAATATGAATCTTTTGAAGTAAATTCTGCGATAAAACGTGGATCATTCCAAAACCGCGGTCGCTCATTAAGCTTAAATGGAATGTATCTTTTAAGTGCTATCTTGTATTTTAATTTTGTATCTGGAGGTTTCCCAATATGTATATGATTTTAAGGATGAGCATTGGTGAAAATCGTATCTATCCTTTGAAGTTTCGTTTTTGTGATTTCAAGCGGTGAAAGGGTCTGACCGGTTAAGCATGTTAAAAATGCCTTTTTTGAATTTGGTGGTGGGAATTTTTTACAAAGTATGTTATGTAAAAAGACAGTGTTGTGCAAAATTTCAGCTTTCTAATTTAATTGCTGTGGACTTTAGAGGGAAAAAACCACTTTTTCACATTTCTTCATTTTTTTGGTACTAAAAGATATCCGAAAAATTTCAAAAAATTCAGAAAAATCAAAAATCATATAAGAAATATGAAGACAATTTTTTGGAATTCCTTCACTATTAAATTCCACGAAATAAGAATTGATCAAGTTTTAAAAAAATTATTTGACCATGTTAGAATTTTCGTACTATTATAAAAAAAAATTGACATAATTCTGCTTTAAAATACCTACAATTTAAAAAAAAAATCATCTCGAAATTCCGCCGACAACACCATCAAAAATGCAAAATTCAATTCAAACTTGTGGCGTCACACCATGCGTCACACTAACGGAGTCGATTACACTGCAAGCTATCAGAATGCTATAATTTATCGCAATTTCTTCACTAACTTCAATGTTGTCTGCGTTTTTAAGAACATAATAGGTTCAGTATATTGCATTATTTCTGATTTCCAAGATTTATAAATAAACTATAGTTCTCTTGTGCTTCATAGAAATCCAATATCTCTTCACAAATCATTTAATTAATTTATAGTAGGTACATAATATTTTTTTTTGAGACGGTCATTGCCTTGCAGCTAACGCAGTTGGATGCAAATGCGGGGCACCGGGTTCAAACCTGGGGAGAGTCAAACTTTCTTATGACTGGTCTCCGTGCTTCGGAAGGCACGTTAAGCCGGTGGTCCCCTGGGTTAGTGAATTGCCACCATTAACATAAAAACCCAGGATACATGGCACATCTAACGGCAAGTCTAGCAAGCTACCTAATGGATGTAAAATTTGTATATGCTCACAGAACCAACACTGCCAAGGAAACGACGCAGATGTTGGTAATAACAAGCCTTAAGGCTTAAACTAAGAAGAAGAAGAAGAAGAAGAAGACATAATATTTTTGTTAAATAATAATAAGTACAATAAACTCACGGATGTGTTGTGGAAGCACTTTTCCTAGAGGTCGTGAAGTATGTCATTACGACAGTACTAAATGGGTTGAGGATAAACCATCAATCAAGACCCTTCGCGAGGTCAAAGTGGCGCAACTTAACTAGTTGCCAAGAACTTTTAAAAAATACTAAAATAAGTCAAATTATAACCAAAATACAACAACGACAGACATGTCTCGATCTTATTAGATCTCATCAGTGACGTATAGCTGTGAATTTGGTAATAATTTGACTTTAACTTTAAATAATAATAATTACATCAAAGAAGAAAAAATTACAAAATAAATGCTGATTGTTATTATTATAATCACAAGAAACGTATAAACGAAAAAACCTCCCTGCCACTATCGTGGTCGGGTCGGGCGAGTACTGTTCAACGCACACGCTTTCGCTCAATGAGGGGACTGTAGTGTATAGGTAAAATCATAATTTTAATATTGTTAAGTAATTTAAGAAATATACTTGTATTTGCAATGTTAGAATGATTCACCTTTACTTTGTTGCATTTTATGACTATGTGAAATGCGTGTGCGCACGAAAGCGTGTGCGCCGAGCAGTACTCACGCCAAATCGGGTCGACGCCGAACCGTATTCGTACCGAACCAGGTCTGCGCAAAATTGTACTCGCGCCGAACCGGGTCTGCACCGACCTGTACTTGCGCGGAACCAGGTCCGCACCAAATTGTACACGCGCCGAACCGGGTTTGCCAAGAATCGGGTCTACGCCAAACTGTACTCGCGCCGAAGCAGCTGCACCGAACTGTACCCGACCCGACCACGATAGTGGCAGGGAGGTTTTTTCGTTTACGTTTAAGTTTACGTTTCTTGTGATTATAATAACAAAAATCAGCATTTATGATGTAATTTTTTCTTCTTTGATGTAATATACAACATATTTTTTAATTTAAAACATTATTATTTAACAAAAATATTTATTGTATTTCTATGAAGCACAAGAGAACTATAGTTTATTTATAAATCTTGGAAATCAGAAATAATGCAATATACTGAACCTATTATGTTCTTAAAAACGCAGACAACATTGAAGTTAGTGAAGAAATTGCGATAAATTATAGCATTCTGATAGCTTGCAGTGTAATCGACTCCGTTAGTGTGACGCATGGTGTGACGCCACAAGTTTGAATTGAATTTTGCATTTTTGATGGTGTTGTCGGCGGAATTTCGAGATGATTTTTTTTTTAAATTGTAGGTATTTTAAAGCAGAATTATGTCAATTTTTTTTTATAATAGTACGAAAATTCTAACATGGTCAAATAATTTTTTTAAAACTTGATCAATTCTTATTTCGTGGAATTTAATAGTGAAGGAATTCCAAAAAATTGTCTTCATATTTCTTATATGATTTTTGATTTTTCTGAATTTTTTGAAATTTTTCGGATATCTTTTAGTACCAAAAAAATGAAGAAATGTGAAAAAGTGGTTTTTTCCCTCTAAAGTCCACAGCAATTAAATTAGAAAGCTGAAATTTTGCACAACACTGTCTTTTTACATAACATACTTTGTAAAAAATTTCCACCATCAAATTCAAAAAAGGCATTTTTAACATGCTTAACCGGTCAGACCCTTTGGATTTCAGATGGTAAAATTTGAAATGTAACAATTTTAATGCAATTAAAATTTGAATACGAAGATCTAATTATTGGTATTTCATCATTAAAGACTTGACACACCGAACTGAGCTAATAAAATTTGTGTATACCTAAAATTTGTTACAGAAAGACCTGAAAGTAGTTTAATGTTTAATTGTTTGTGTGGTGGTGGTTCAAAAAGATCGTAAACGAAAATTAAAATCGTTTTGAAGTATATAATCGTTTCACATAATTGTATAAGCCGAACCGGAATATAATTCAAATTGCAAAGGTGCCCATTAGGCAAATTTGCAAGAGTAAATTTATTTAATTTATTCATTAATTAACAAAATAATTATTCTTGTCCGTCCAATAACAACGAAAAAAAACACCCCAGTTTGTTAAGTTTGTATCTGAAATAAATAGAATTAAATTTATGTAGAATCAAATAGACACATCGCAAAAACCTATTTATACATTTGCACGTATCGTCTGGCTAAATTATCCTGCAGGAACTTAGCTTTGCGTCTGATACCTGCTAACTTGTGCTACAAAATTCTGTACTTACTTTAAATTCTCATGACGTTGAAAATAAACACCTCAGATTCATAAAAACCAGTAACATTTGAATCTTAATTAAAAAATATGGTTAAGAAAAACTAACCAGATTTTAAAAATTCAAGTCCATGGTAACTGCTAGGTCAGTGATTCTCAACCTTTTTTTTGTTGCGGCACACTTTTAACGATTTCAAAATTTGGCGGCACACAAAGAAAAAGAAAAGTTTAAAAATTATTTACTTAAAATACGTAAAATAGTTTATTTAATTTTAAATGTGCGAAATAAAATAATTTTAAATCATATTATTTAATAATATTAACATAATTAAATATCTAAAATTTCGCGGCACACTTTTAGAATTTCCGCGGCACATAAAAGTTCCGCGGCACAGTGGTTGAGAATCACTGTGCTAGGTAATAGTAAAACTAATAATATGTTTCCTTGTACTTGTATACATTTTGCTTTATACGTTTTATACATTGTATAATACTAAAGGGTCAGGACGTTTTGGCACCATTCGGGATACACTTAAAATTAATAAGAAATAATGAATGAAAAATTATAACATGAATAATTCTCTTGGTAGCATTTTTATGAGAAACTGTTATGAGTTCAAAATACGAGAGGACTTTGGGACTCAAGCCTTTCTGTTAATTTGGAGTTCAATCTCTTCGTGAGAATTTTACTTGTACGCCTCCATTTTTTATAAATAAAGTAACAGAAAACCAAAATTTTCTGTTGACAAAAATTTTGCACAACAATAAACATTACTCAATTAAACCATTGTGGCGCCCTTAAGCTTAGGGTACGGCAAGACTGCAATTATTTGTTGTTAGCTAAAATTGACTGCTAGGAAACCATACTTTCAGATTGTGAAAAGCACAATGATAACGTAATATTACCTAATATAATTAATTTTTCACAAAAAATATAAAGAAAAAGTTATACAAATACAATGAAGCAGATTTTTACTCCTAGTCTAAGGCTAGACGTGCAGTAAAATGAAGCTGCAGTAAGGCAATAAAAACCATGGCTACACGACTAGTCCACTAGAGCAGCAATTGAAGCGCTGGCGCTGTGAATGAGTCAAATGCAAATACAATACTGTTTATATACAAATGCGTTGCGCTTCACGCAAATAAAATAGGTCCAAACCCATCCGTGCAGCGTGAAGCGGCGTCATTACTTGGAAATGCACCTTCTCGCGTTTTTCAAGCGACATTTCCAGCTCCGTCTGGCCAACCACGCCTGTTCCCATAGAGTGTATTTATCAACTTTACTGCGGCTTCATTTTACTGCTGAAGCTAGCGTCATTTTACTGCACGTCTGGCCTTAGACTTAGTATTTATTAGTTTTTTATTTGTCTTCTTCTTCCACTTTCTAGAAGCAATTCTAAGAGAATCCTCTTCTAATAGGCTAAAGCCTGTTATTTTCGCAACAACTGCGTCGTTTCCTAGGTAGTGTTAGAAGCTTTAAACATATAAATATTTTTACATCATCAGGTAGCTTGCTAGACTTGCCTTCAGATGTGCCAATGACCGTCTCTCAGTTGTTTAGTTTTAATGCACCTAAATATGGATTAACCTTTCCACGCTAAATTTCCATACCCGTTGTTTTGGCTCTCATTGCACTAAACAATAGGCAACGACAAAATCTCGTTCATTAAGGCTCTGGCCAGACGTGCAGTAAAATGACGCTAGCTTCAGCAGTAAAATGAAGCTGCAGTAAAGTTTATAAATACACTCTATGGAAACAAGCGTAGTTGGCCAGACGGAGCTGGAAATGTCGCTTGAAAAACGCGAAAAGGTGCATTTCCAGATAATGACGCCGCTTCACGCTGCACGGATGGTTTCGGACCTATTTATTTGCGTGAAGCGCAACGCATTTGTATAACAGTATGGTATTTGCATTTAACTCATTCACATTGTTTCTTTTTAAAAATATTAATTACATAAAAAGTTTTTACTGCCTTACTGCAGCTTCATTTTACTGCTGAAGCTAGCGTCATTTTACTGCACGTCTGGCCAGAGCCTCATTCATAAGCATCATTAATTATAATGTTATTCTATTAATTCTATAAAAACTGTAATGGAGCTAGCTTTAATATTTGGGAGTTACCTCTGATTCAAAGGCTATAATATTCGGGAGTTCATCTTAAGCTATACGTTTAGACAGTAAGAGTAAGACTCGGAGAGTAAGAGAGTAAGATTTTCTATCCGACATAAAGTTCCTGCAATAAGAAGTGTCAGATATAAACGTAGCTTAGGTTAGTCGTCACTAATTTGCTAAAATGGAGGTCGAAATATTTCACAAAAGTTGTTCTGACTATTTTTTGTAATCCGTTGATTAATATTTGACCAGCAATGTAGCATAAGGCATACTTGTGCCAAATATTAAACAGTTTTGTGGTTATATTCTAGCCGTAGTATTAATATAAAAAAGCAATATTTAAGAGAGGCTTACAAACCCTTTTTAACCATAACCTAACTTTATTGCTTGCGTTTCGAATTTTTTCGAAATTTATAGGTTAAAATCAAAATATATTTATATTTGCTACCAACTTATTACAGTAAACGCGCTAAACTCCCTGTAAAATAGTTCTAAATTGGACTATTTTTTATTAGGGCTAGCTACCTGCAAGCGATCAGCGAGCTCCAAAACGAAATTCGGGCATTATTTCTTCAAAAAGAACCACAGTTGGCCATAGTGGGTATTTGGGTGATATTATTTTTCAAAGTTTATGTTGAAATAAAAAATAATGAAATTTTTTAATTAAAGTAAATTTTATTACAAAAATAAACATTCTAAACCTTTATTGGATAGTCCTATAGGGAATGGCCCAGTTCGGCGTAGCCGGTTCGGCGCAAACCCGGTTCGGCGCGAGTACAGTTCGGCGCAGACCTGGTTCGGCGCGTGTACAGTTCGGCGCAGGATATTTTAGCGTAGAAATTTAACGATAATACTGCATATTAAGTACTGTTTCAAAAATAATTTAATAAAAGAAGAAAAACTTCACCCTGAATGTGGTCCTAAAAATGGGATTTAGAAATGTAATGTTACTTTTCACTCTATGTACAGTGTGTTCACCGATAGTGCGGTAATTGTGAATAATTCTTATAACTTACTAGATACAAAAAAGAGTTTAAGTAAAAATAAAGAGGTATATTTCTTTATACCGGAAGTGAACATTAAAATTTTTCTTAAAATGGCAACATGTCTTTTTTTAACATTTTCGCAATCTGCAGTTTTTTCTCTATAGATACATATAAAATTTTCATAAAATTACATAAGAAAATATTCGAGAAAATATAAGATTTAAACAAACAATAAAAATTTATTCATTATTATTATTATTAACCACAGGTACGAGAACGCAAAAAACAAAATTAATTTTAGCATGCCATCAATTATCACCAAATCAAATAAAAAAAGCAACTAATGATTAACTTCTGCGTACACATTGTTTGTTTAAATCTGGTAATCAGGTCTATTTTGTAACTTTAGCAACTTGCTAAAAATAAGCAATATTGCTAATAGCCAATTTTGCTCCAGTAGGAGCAATGGTATTAAGCAAAATTATTTCCTCCAATTGGTATTAAGCAAAATTATTATTTAGCAATATTATTGCTCATTTTTAGCAAGTTGCTAAAGTTACAGAATAGACCTGATTATCTTGAATATTTTGTTATGTAACTTTATTAAAATTTGAACTCTATAGAGAGAAACCTGCAGATTGTGAGAATATTAAAAAAAAGACATGTTGCCATTTTTAGGGACCACATTCAGGGTAAAGTTGTTCTTCTTTTATTAAACTGTTTTTGAAACAGTACTTATGCCGTATTTTAGTTAAATTACTGCTCTAAAATGTCCTGCGCCGAACTGTATTCGCGTCGAACCGGGTCTGCGCCGAACTGTACTCGCGTCGAACCGGGTCTGCGCCGAACTGTACTCGCGCCGAACCGGGTCTGCGCCGAACTGTACTCGCGCCGAAACGGGTCTGCGCCGAACTGTACTCGCTCCGAAACGGCTACGCCGAAAAGTCCTCGCGCCGAAACGGCTGCGTCAAAACAGCTGCGCCGAACTGTACCCGACCCCGATCCATTACGCTTTAATCTTTTTAATGTAAAAAATTTCTATTGAATAAAAAACGTTAGTTTTCGTTTTCATATTATCCTGGCTGAAACAGAAGTAAATATAGGACTGGGTCGGGTTTTTCCTTCTGTTTCAGCCAGGATAATATGAAAACGAAAACTAACGTTTTTTATTCAATAGAAATTTTTTACATTAAAAAGATTAAAGCGTAATGGATCGTGGTCCATTGATTCCTGTTCATATAGAAAATGTCATAACTGTTAACAGAGTATAAGCATTTTTATTTTCACTCTTTTATTTTAAGTTGCGTAAGGCTTTTCTTGCTAATTCCTTTGATAATTTTTGAGATGATCAAAGTTGAACTTTAGTACAGGTTTTCATATTTCAGTTAAATAAACAACGTTAAAATATTTAAATTATAACTGTTAGTTGAGATCTAATTGAGATAGTATATTGAGATAAGTATTGTCACGTTATTTTTCGAGTGAGGAAGCAACCAATTTGTTAATTAAGAGGAGGTATTTTTCTTTTATAAAATTTTGAATTTTCGCGGCGACTGTGGCTTTCTGTGAGGCCGACAGAGCGCCGGATGTTAGGTAAAAGATTTGCGTTCAAATCCACGAGTCGGGAGGACGTAATTTCGAGAGAGCGAACTTGGATCAAGTTTTGACTTGTATATATTTGGATTAAAATAAAAATAATTTGGTTAAGTGAATTGGTGTTTAATTTTAGCATCAAAGTTGAGTGAAAATCAATTATGGAATTGGATTTAGAAGAGTTCGAAATAAAATTGCGAAGAAATTTGGAAAAGTTTCAAGGTCGCCTGTGATAAGAAGACATACGATACCGCTGGCTAGTCGTAGCGTATGCGGAACCCATTCCGGAAGTAAATTTAAAAATTGACAGAAAACAATAGAATTATTTTTATTAGTTAAATTTAAAGTAAGGGTTTATAACATTGCAGTATATACTTTTTAAGATACTGTGTGATCGAGTATATACGACTGGAAATATTTTTGGAAATATAAGAAAAGTGAAAAAGGGAGGGTTGTGAAAATGTTTTTAAAAAAATTCCATTTTCAAATCGAATTGTATATTTATTTTATAAATTTTTAGTCGAATGTGCAAAAATAACATAAGTTATCGGAGAAAACTATTTTAAAATATATAAAAAGAGCCGCAGGCGAATTTTTAACAAATTTGAAGAATTAAATTGAAAAATGCTAGTACACAGAATTGATAATATGAATATTTTATACATATATTTTATACATTAACCTCCGATTTCATAAAATGTTTAACGAGCCGTTAAAACTAACGGATGGATTGGTATTGATCTGTTTAATGCTAGCAGATGTTTTCTATTGATCAATTAAGTTTAATGCTTTGTTAATAAAGTTTTATGAAACCGGGTACTAGAGAGCCACGAAGCGAAGCAATTGCTCCCATTAGCGCCGTCACTGATAAATGCTGACGAAACTTGACGATTACTAAATAGTAGATTTACATTCTTCCATTTTTATTACTTCGCATTTTGCATTCAAAAAAATCGTGCCTTGTCATTTCTGTCGAAAAGATAACTTTTTAATGTTTGCTTTTAATCGTCTTTCATTATGGTTTATGAACAGAAACGGTAATGGGAGATAGAGGTGCTAATTTTTCAATTCGTGTTTACATTTTTAATTTTCTATATTACGTCCATCTCCACTCCAAAAACATGTATCTCACTCGGAAAACATAATATTAGGTTTGATGTGTGATTTGGATGCCACTCTAGTTTCAGGCTTGAGTAGTTTAATTTACAAGGGGAAGGCCAACTTTGGTCGTCACAGATCTGCACCACTATCTTTATATCTTTACAACCCAATTAGAACGTCACTTCATGAAAGTTTAACGACCCGGAATTCAGAAAATTTTGTGAAAATAATTTTTAAGGAGCAATGTAAAATTAAAGCATTGGTAGTTCAAATGCATTTCATTATTATTTCCTTCCTAAAAAATCAGTCGACAACTGCTCGACATAACCTTAGATTTACCCATTATTTTATTTATTAATTTGAGCATTATATCTTTGCTTTGTGATGTAACAGCTTGCAATCCTTTTTGTAACAGCACAAAGTTTACAAATACAACATGTAATAATGGTTACACGATAAAGGAAAAAAGAAATTTAAAAACTCATACTGGTGAGAAACCGTTTGCCTGTAAGATTTGTGACATAAATAATGCTTAATTTTGGTTTAACTGTATGCACATTGCATACAATCTGAATGCACACTTAAAGATATTGATAATCAAGAAGTGGAATGTTTCAAGAACGAGGTTCAAATTATAATTACAATCAAAGTATTACTGATTATATTGTTTATATCGCAGTTATGGTATTATGAGTTTTTAAATGTCGTTTTAAATTTGATTTGTGTACACATTTTATAGGCACAAGACTCACAAGCACATGACCTTTCTTTCTCCTGTGTGAGTACTTAAATGATCCTTTAAAGATGATTTTTGAGCACATTTTTATAGTCACAAATTTTACAGGCAAACGGTTTCTCACCAGTATGAGTTATTTAAATGTTCTTTTTTCATTTATCGTGTAACCATTATTACATGTATTTGTAAACTTTGTGCTGTTACAAAAAGGATTGCAAGCTGTTACATCACAAAGCAAAGATATAATGCTCAAATTAATAAATAAAATAATGGGTAAATCTAAGGTTATGTCGAGCAGTTGTCGACTGATTTTTTAGGAAGGAAATAATAATGAAATGCATTTGAACTACCAATGCTTTAATTTTACATTGCTCCTTAAAAATTATTTTCACAAAATTTTCTGAATTCCGGGTCGTTAAACTTTCATGAAGTGACGTTCTAATTGGGTTGTAAAGATATAAAGATAGTGGTGCAGATCTGTGACGACCAAAGTTGGCCTTCCCCTTGTTAGTAAAACTTTTGTAGCCAACACACGCCTAAAATAATATCTTTGTTGTGGTACTTACAGCTTACATGAAGAGAAAAATTTAATGGGCGAAGTTATGTTTGAAATATAAACTTTTTGCAAAAATAAATTTCCTTTTTAGACGCCATATGGATCTAGCTCTATGTGCATGGTAGTGGCAACAAAAGAAAACCAATTACGTAGTATGTAATTTTGTTATAATTAATTATAATAAAAATTAAATTCCAATTTTTATTCTGCAGATTAATTAAAAGCTATAAAAAGATTTATAAAGTAAATAAAAAATGTGTGCAAAGTGGAAATAATTGTACTCCAATTCAAACTTGGTCATACTTTTTCGAGGTGTATTATGAAAGAAGGAATATAAGCATCATTAAAAAGGTTGATTAAAATGTAAAAGAAAGAAAAAAGCTTTTTACGCTTCAAAGAACAAATTAAAGGGAAATTCATATTTGCATTAATTCCATTAACTGAGTTGAGAACAGGAAAATATAATAAATATTTTTCAAGTTATGTTATGCTTTTCTCAATGGTAAAAAAGGATAGAAAAATACTTTGAAAAACAAGTGATTCTGAAAGGCTCATTTTACTTTCAACTTATCTTTTAAATCGATGAGGCTCGGAAAATAAGGCGTTGTGGAAAAACTAATGAAATTCTGATAAAATTGTTCAATGAATGTTCTGAAAAGCCTTTAACGCAAACTTGGTTTAATGAAGGTACTTAATTACGTGTTACAAATTTTGGATTTTCTAATTTACTACAACGCTTTTCCAATATTTAATACCACTTACATACACATTAATCCCCCTGTCTAATTAATTTAGTTCCCGAGTTATCTACTTCCGGTTATTTTATAACGAAATTTTATCTACTAACTTGATGAGAGCTTTGGAAAACATTTTTTGAATGCTTTTCCGAGTTTCAAGGTTTTGCAATTTATTATTCATGATAGGGTTGTAACACATCCATAAAAGGGTTTAAAACTGTTAAGTCCCTGAAGGACCAATCTATATAAATCTTTTTAGTGCTCCAGGTGAAGGCTTCTATCGAGTGTGCTTTTCACATTTTTCTCCTGTTTTGGTTGAATTTTGTTGTTCATATTCCATCTTTTCATTCTTTTATTCATTTAAGTAATGAAAATAAATAAGAGAATTGTAAAGGCAATACTAATTTGAAAATATATCTGTTTATTTATTAAAACTCAGCACGCCACTATTTGACATGAAAGCCTTTTCTTTTGGTGTAAATCTTTTCACCAGTTTAAGTGGATTCGAACTGTAAGTAATAAATTTGATTTTCTTTTTAATACTTCAAAAATTTCAAGTGGAGTTATTTTTAGACAACTATTTTCAACAAAGTAAACATTTAAGTAAATCACTGAGATTACGTCTTATAACTGCGTATTCTTCTTAAACTTTTCTTTATTAATAAGATCCGAACACCGCGTCACCGTTTCTTTGACTTTCTTAAAATCAGATAAATAAATGCTTTCTCGGTTATAAGTTTTTGAAATTACACTTTCCTGTAGAAAGTAAATCATCTTAAGATTAACAATAAATGAATAATACAGTTTCGTGGATTCGTACGCATTTCAAATAATAAATTTATCTGACTTAAATTTGATTTAAAAAATGATTTCCGAATTAGTTGGAAGATTTATGGCTGACTCTTGAAAAAATTGGAATTTTGCTTTACTTTATTTCATAAAAAATGTTTCACGTGTGATTTAAAAATAGATTATGCATAACGTCGTTAAGCTTTCGACTCTTAAATTAATAAGTGTCGCGGTATTTCATCATTAATTTAAGTTTCATTAGAAAATTTGTTTACGGAATTATAAATTGCATTAATGGATCAAATTTTATAAGCAATACAATAATAAAGTACCACTTAGCTCTGAATTAATCTTTCCTTTTAAGTTGCTTTATATTCGGGTAGCTAACCTTTATACTCAGCATAGAGAGCAAGGATATCGTGAATCTTTTTTACGCTATCAGGTGGTTGGATATAAAAGGCTTAGGTATTATAATATTTTTGATTATTAATCAAAATCAACAAACAAAATGATGTTATTCTGAACATTATTTATTTCAATATAGTATTATAACTAATTAATAAATTCTTCCCATGTGAACAAGATTTCACTCGACAGTCCGCAGTGTATCTGTAGATTTTTTGTGTGGCAAAGACTGTATAGTTGACCTGCAGCAATGAAAATTTATTTACATGGACAGTGGGAATCTCGTTAATCCGTTCAAGTGCGTCTTTACTATAATTCCTACCTAAATAGACAGCATTAAATAAAAAATGTAATTTCAGAGCACATTAGGTCAATTATAACTAAGGACAAATCTCGTTGATCTTAATGGGGGTGTACTTGTTTTAATAATATAATTATCTACTTAAAAAATAATTATATAACGGAAAGTTATGCGATAAGTAGGGTTAGATGCATATCTCCCGAGCGGTCAGCCTAGTTCTAAACTCCTGCCGGAAACTTTACTTGAATTTCTCACATTTAATTGAGTTTAATTGGCCTTTCTATTATTTTCTCTTGAAAATTTAACCAAGCTATTATAAGTTTGAACTCGAGAGCTTTGGGATAATATTATGCTATATTTACGATGATGATACAATATTTGATTTTCGTTCTTTTAAAAAATAACTTATGATTTTTCTATCTAACTGATATATAAAAATAATTCAATTTTAATGAAGATTAATGTTGGATGGTAATCTAGAAAATGGCGAAATTTTTAAATTTGAGAGTGTCTGGAAGCGTTTTTCAAATTGAAATTTGTGATGTTCTTGCAGCAGAACGTCGAAACTAATTTATTATGTATAAAATGTTTTTTAATTTGTTTATTTTTATTTTATTGTTGCAAAATTGTTTTTTTGAAGTCCCATTAGAACATCAAATAACAAAGTTGTTTTTATTAGATTGAAATTTAATTTTAGATTTAACTCTACTGCTTGTGATAATTTAATCCAAACTTCACAATCTTTGAATAATTGTACTTTTTTGATCAAATGTTGAATAATTAATTTTGAACAATTTAGTCTGCTTCAAAACTTATATACCTGACTTGTTAAATGAAATTACACTGTAAAGAATTTCAGTTAAAGTTTTTTTTTATATTTTTCCTGTGCATGGTTGGGCAAAGAAGTAGGACATCCTCTTTATTCAATTGGACTTGGTGCTGCGTCAAAGAAGCCGCGCCGCTTCAAGTGTACTAGTTAGGGATTTGTGAAAATGTACGTGTTTTACTTAAGGGATGGAGTAGCATGCTATGTTTGTTTCCCTCGGGAACTAGTCTGAATATCGTGGAAAGAATATTGATAGTATAATTTTGTTTGTTGAAACATCTAACTAAATTTCAAATTTTAGGACGTAGTTTGGAAACATTTTCCTGATTTAATCTTAATTTTTCATTATATGTTTTACGAAAAGGACTAATGGTAGGCAGGAGGTATACACCTTTTATTAAATAAATAATATTTCCAATTTATTTATTTAATTTTCCTAGAGTAGGAATCATGGGTACCTAAGGTAGGTCCACGTTACTCGTGCATGTACTCGGGCTTCTCCTTACGTACAAAACTGTTCATTGTTGCAGTGTAGTTTCTCACGAAGCTTTGACTTACGACATGAAAAATTCCACCTATCAACAAGTCTTAACCCTAAGTCCAAGTACGAGCACGTACAAGAGTAATCTGGACGCAGCTTTAGCTTAATGTTCAGATACTTGCTAAGGCGCAATTCCAGGTTGGACAATTATTTATAACTTCTATGTAGTACTATATTCTTGTTTCATTATTATAAACTTTACAAACTGTGTTTCTATTGATTCACTTATAGTATTTGGTCTTTCATCACAAAACTGTAGGTACATTATATAGTTCATAATAATCATGCAAACACTAGCAAGTAACTATATTTAATGTAGCTTGGAATTGTTATCATGCTAAACATTTTTGCTCGATATATAACACGAAAATTGTTTTAACGTCATAAGTAAATATTTATGTATCCAATTTTTCAATTAAAAAAGGTTAAAACGCATTTAACCGGTTGTAATCAGTTTCATTATTTTCTTACAACTAAACTTCCTTTGTTCTAAGTGCACGCAAGTTTGTTTTACCTGCATTTGTGATTAAATTATAATTACTTGCATAGGAAACCTTTCAAGGATTTTGTATAATGAAAACACTGAAAGCGTGGAAAATATATCAATATTTAGATTTTATTTTTGAAGATTAAAGTGAAATAACGAAGCGGTTGGTTTTTTCTGTCGCTTTGATACCATGTAATCTACATAATATTATGAATTATAAAAAATATATAAAAAATTATAAAATTGTCAAAGAATTAAATGCAAAAGTTTGAAAATAACCTGTATTGGCCTTCGGTTTTCAGTTTTCTGTTTACTTTAAAATCAATTTGAAAAAATAATCTCAAAATTTCGTTACTTGGCTTAAAATATCTCTTTTAAAAACAATATTTAAATATTATGTTCAATATAATGCCTGCCCCTTTGAAATTTTATAGTTGCAATGTTTTTTACAAAGTTTGTTATGTAATAAGGGAGCGTGCATTAATTGTGTAAGGACGATTTTTGTAATTTTTAACCCCCTCCCACCCCCACGTAAGAGTACGTAAGATTGTGGCAACCCCCCCATCTTACGTAAGGATTATTTAAAAAAATTAATTTTGCACACCCCGTTACCTTTATCTTTTACAACATAAGGTATTAAAAAACTTACGTAAGGAATACGTCGGATCCCCCCACGTAAGGGTCTGTAAGATTTCCGATACCTCCCTCCTACCCCTAAACCCTTACGTAATTAATGGACGGCCCCTAAGACAGTTTGCATAATTTCAGCATTTCTTCTTCTTCTGCTTTTCACGGTATAGGCAATGTTTGCCTGTTCCGACTTCATAAGTCGCGCGCCATCGTTTTCTTGGGCGGCCGACATATCCTCTCCCCTTCGGAGAAATTTCAGCATTTGAATTTAATAATTAAAGCGATTAATAATAATTAAAGTAAGAATTTTTAGGAAAGAACATAAAAATTCTGCATTTCAATATTTTTTATGGTGTTACAGGTGGAATTTTGAGACTTTTAACAAAGCAGAATCACATCAAATTTTCTAGAAAATTTTTAACATGGTTAAGTAATTTTTTGAAAAGGTGATTTGAAAATCACTGATGAAAAGAAAGATTATTTTCGTGGAATTTAATTGCGAAAGAGTCCAAAAATTTGTTTTCGAATTTTTGAGATCGTTTTGATTTTTCTGAATTTTTTGAGATTTTGCAACAAAAACTACCCTCTGAATCGCAACCCCTAATGAGAGGGTTAACCCAAACAGAGACCAAAGTCCGTCACAATCCGGAGAGGAACTCTCCAGTTTGTTTGGCCACGATGTTAATAGACTAACTTGTTAGTCATGCGGAGGTATATCATGGATTCTGAAAAAAAAACCGGTAGCTTGAGGAAACTAAAAAAAAACGCAAATAGTAATCAAATGCTTTCATTAATACACAGAATTTGATAGATGCTATCGCAGTTTCAATAATTGCAATGTAAATTACTGTGGTAAACAGACACACAGTAGCAATGAATGATTACAGTGTTATAATCAAAAAGTGCACCCAACTTAAATTTACAAGCTCCAAAACAGGCAGCAACCGCAATGGGTTACTAGTGATTTAAATACAAAAGCCAAAATGCACATCGGTCAGACGAGTAAGAAAAAATTTTATTTACTTACATAAAACGTCCTCTTAAGTTTACAACTTATCTGGTGACAAACGTCTTCTTCTACGCCACATACGATGGCTGGCTTCAAAAGGTGAATTTTGGCACATCTGTAAACTTTACACCGGAAGCACTTGAAGAACTTCCGCGAACACAAGACACTGCAGCAGATTCGTAGCTGGACCTTGAGAGAGATATTCTTGGAGATATTATTCAACGCTGGACCATCCAGATGACCAAAGAATTCCCCAAGTGATCATCCAAAACAACAACAATAGGACGTTGCCAACTGGAGGAAATCTAAAATGGTTTCACAACTTGCACAAAAAAGATACCGTAGTAGGTTGCATATTAAGAGACTCTATTATCACTTTTGCTCGAACAGATGTTCTAAACAGGAGCTTTAGACACTACACTACAGCTGAGCTACTTATTCTAAACCACTGGCACGACAAAAATGGTGACATTAGACCAAAGCCCTATTTGTCCAAGCAAAATATCGGAAATTACCAAAGTCGCTCTGAAATTATGTACGCTCACTAATATCGTCGTTGAACTTGCGAGACTCAAAACCCAGGTATTCATACAGCAAACGTTCCTAGCCAGGGGTGGGCAAAATACATTTGTATTTTGGAATGAAATTAGAAGAAAAACATGCGATAACTTAGAAGTTTTTGTTTGAAATTCAAAATAAAGTGCGCAGTTTCATACACTGTATCTCATATTTTGAATTTAAAATATAAAATTACAAAATATTTTGCATTTTGTGCTTCAAATATGATATTAAGTGTGGACAAAATGTATTTGAAATACAAAATACATTTAATGTATTTGAAATACATTTACATTTTCGTTTTTTTCATATTTGAAGTACAAAATTTAAAATATTTTAGAATTTTATATTTTAAATTCAAAATATGAGATACAATGTATGAGACTGTGGACTCTATTTTGAATTTCAAGCAATACATTTAAAGTTATCGTATGTTTTTTTTCTACTCTCATTCCAAAATACAAATGTATTTTGCCCACCCCTGTTCCTAGCCGATAACTTGCATTCAATTGCAAGTCAAATGTTTGCAATATAAAATTTGCACTTAACTAAAATGCATGGGTCGTACTTAAAATTATTGAAATGAAACGTGAAAGTAGTACCACGTAACGAAGTGTAAAAATTCGTTACAATTAATTGTTTGGTCATTTCTTAGTATAAAAGAAAACTGAAGAAATATGAAAATAATTTTTCTTTAATGTCAACAGTGATTTTTTGTTTTTTGAATTTGAGAAATTTTACCCACCACTGCTTTTTTACATACGAATTTAAAAACAAAATTCGCCACTATAAAATTTCGAAAGGATATATTTGACATACTTATTCGAAGATACCCTTTACTTCAATTCAAACATCGGTTGAAGCTTTAAGCATCGTATGAAGATTAATGGATGAGCAAATGATACTTCAAGTCGTTTGCTAATAAAAGTTAATAGACAATGAATTTGAATTGACAGGATGCAACAGAATAAGCAGCTGAATTTTAATTAATCAATAGTATTGTGGTCGATGTACTGTAACTTGATAGTAAACATATCGTGATATTTGAGGCTAACTAAAAAATGCACTAAAACACTTTTAGCACTTTATAATATATTACGTGGTGAAACAAAATGAAAAAAGGAACACGTAAATAATTTGTAGAGTCGGAGAGGGTGAAAATGACTACCCGATTGTACACGTATCAAGTAACAACTCGATATATTTTAAAATATTTCATTAATTGATTCTCATAAGTTAAAATCTTAGTAATTTAGAACTTACCCAGTAAACACATACACGTTGAATTACGGTTGAAACAACGTAACTTTGGTTGAAAGTACGTTATACGTTACTTTTTGGTTGAATATATCAACGTTGGTAGTCCGTTGATAGCAAACGGTTAATTTCCAACGTTATAACGACGTAGATAAATACTAATAACTCAACCATTGGTACGATTTTGACGTTAATTATACGTTACTTTCTATGGTTATTGTAACGTGTTTTTCAAACGTATATGCAACGTTACAAATAGATCTCATTGTCAACGTTGCCATATAACGTTATTTATATCGTAATTGTAACGTTAAATTAGTATGAAAAGACAACGACTCGGTGATATTTCCGTAAAAAACTACGTATTATTTAGCTATGGATAAAACTTCGAGAAAACCGTACATAAAACCACGTCTATCCATACGTTGAAGATACCCAGTATTTAAACGTATTTTTCTATCGTAATTTTAACGTTGAATTAGTATGAAAAGACAACGCCTTGGTGATATTTCCGTCAAAAACCACGTATTATTTAGCTATGGATAAAACGTCGAGAAAACCGTACATAAAACCACGTCTATCCATACGTTAAATATACCCAGTATTTAAACGTATTTTTCTATCGTAATTTTAACGTTGAATTAGTATGAAAAGACAACGCCTTGGTGATATTTCCGCCAAAAAAACACGTATTATTTAGCTATGGATAAAACGTCGAGAAAATCGTACATAAAACCACGTTTATCCATACGTTGAAGATACCCAGTATTTAAACGTATTTTTCTAACGTAATTTTAACGCCATTTTTCAATTTTATTATCTATTTTAAAATCATTTCAAAAAGTGAATTACATAATATTATGATGTATTGAATATGATTTACAATTTATCATTTATTTTATTTTAAACGACTCTTAAAAAATATGCACTTGATTTATGTTTTATATTTTAAACGCAAAGTTTTTTTTAATAAACCTTACATTTCATTTTTTAAATTAACTTTTAAGTTACAAGTTTTAACAGGCCACATTTATAAAATTTATTCGGATACCCTTGATATTTTTTAAATATTAATTTTTATTTTAAGCATTTCAGAAGTTGATACTGTAAACTACGAATTATTTTCTCGAGTGAATTTATTTATAAATTAGTTATAATAATAATTGTGATCATCAAAATTGATAATCACAAACAACTGCATTAATTTATATACCCTGTGTAGCCCAGCTGGTTAGAACGCTAGACTCTTGCAATGGACTAAAAATGTTCCCAGGTTCGATCCCCACTAGGAGAGATTTTTTCCGTGTTGGAAAAAAATAAAAAGTAAGTAGATTGTGTTATTAATGTTTATCAATAGTTATTTTTCAGAAACATGGATGCAATTGAAATGGATTGATTTAGAAATAGAAAATACCCATGGAAACAAATAAATGGATATTATGTAAATTATGATTAATAATAATATGTATTTGCACAATAGGTTTAGTTGAGGGTGGTTTAGTACTAAAGATGTAATTAATATCTATCTAAATAAATAATTATAATTGAATTTCTTTTTAATTCTTTTACTTTAAACAAATAATATTAAATCAATTAACCAATCAATTAATCCATAACCGTTATTAACGTGTGGTTATCGTTTATTTCTAACATTTATTCCACGTACGTGTGTTTACTGGATATACGTTAAAATAACGTTACATTTTGCCTGAGATGGTTCAATAAAGGTTACAATCAACGTTATAAACAATGTTGGTTGTTTAAGTTAAAAAATACTTTAAAGCTCGCGACATTTCTACGCAAATAATACGTTACTCCATAACCGTTATTATAACGTGTTGTTATCGTTTATTTCTAACGTTTATTCCACGTACGTGTGTTTACTGGATATACGTTAAAATAACGTTACATTTTGCCTGAGATGGTTCAATAAAGGTTAAAATCAACGTTAAAACAACGTTGGTTGCTAAGTTGAAAACTACTTTAAAGCTCGCGACATTTCTACGCAAATAATACGTTACTCCATAACGTATATTAACGTATGGTTATCGTTCATTTCTACGTTTATTCCACGTACGTGTGTTTACTGGGTAGTTGTACATATTATTAGATCAATACGTGGCATTGTAACTATGAAGGCATAGTTGCATAGCAGTGATGCTGCTTGTCAAAAAAATAACGCTTGTGCTTTTGATTTTATTAATCAGGCAGTCTTGTTTTCATGCTTTGCTAACTAATTAGATAATGTAAAACTATGTATGTAATGAGACGGTCGGATCATAGTGGTCAAGCGAGTTGAATATTAAGACTCCGAATGAAGTAAAAACGTTATTCTGGTCGTCTCTCTGGTCCTCCAAGTTGGGAGTTCTTCATCAGGCTGGTTTCTCGTCATAGGTAAAAAATGTAAAATGCTGACAAACCAGACGCCGCTTTTGCGAAAGGGACGGATACACAGTTTCTAGAGCTGTAGTGTGATGTATTATGATGTGTTTAGCATTATTTAGTGCTACTTACCTTACACAGTTTGAAACACCGCTAGGGTTGATTCTAAATTCTTATATTATTTAAAATAGAAAAGTTTAAATTACTATAATAAGCTAGTGGCTGTTAAAGCATAAGATGTCAGCACTCTTATTATAATTTAAATTACTTTTCTAAAAGTTTTTTATTTAATTTATAGGAAGATTCGCATAACACAACATGCACTGAATATTAATATGCAAAGTGACCTAAATTTTCCGGTAACTCCATTTATTCCTGAAAATTGTCTGAGAGACATACTTATCATTCCTGCCAGGAGCATTTATAGGAATTTGACTTTTTAATAACTTGTCATGTGCACACGTCTTTTGTGTAGGTACTACCTCACTAAGTCATGTAACATCTAAATTTCAAGTACATTTTATAAACTGCTCCACTATAAAGCAACTATATTTTCAAGTTTCTTCAGGATCTGTTATGGATGTTCACTATGTACCATAATATGAAATTTATAGTCTTTGTTCGACTAAAATCGCTCGTTACGGCCTTTTTGTATTTTCCTAGTATGATTAAATTTCCGTTTATGTCTTATGCACAAAGCTTTATGAAATTTTTAGGAAATGCTTATCCTTGTTATTCAAATCAATTATGAAATATTGGTTGCTTAAAGGCGAAGCTGCTTAATGAGATCCTTAAAATTTTTTATGATAGCAGTTTACCCATTTTGATATTTGAATAAAATTTATTGGAGACAACTGAACAGTTTTTTTTTTCGAAAGTTATTTATCTGTAGTATCTGCCACATTTATTGTTACAATTTTAATTGTAGTAGAATTTTTCGTGAAAACCTACATAATATTATATAAAAACTCACTCTAGCACAATTTTCATAAATTTCGCTTCTTCAACAAACTATGAAAAAATATTTATTATACCTTACGTGCCCATATTTTTTTTAGTACCTCTACATCATAAATTTAATAAATAGAATTCGAATTTTGATGGTTAACTATTCGTACATCAGATTATTTATAATACTCTGTATAAATTACTCTTGTATAAAATTAGGTATTGTAATTTATTGTAAAATCGTATAGGATTTAGGATAGTCGTAGTAAACAGAATACAAATCAGTATAATGTAACAACACGAAAGATTAAATAATTAAATTATTCAAATACTAAAATGTACTACGTGAGTTCTTATTAACCCTATATTATTTCTAAATTTCATTAATAATTTGATGCACTTGATAATTTGATTTAAGTACTCTCTACATCAATCATCCTTTCTATACAGCATACCACGCTATATAAATTTGTTTATTGATTTAGTTAAATAGAGGTGGGGTATTGGAAAATAAACTAATATACCAAAATAATATGTTAGTTTGGTTCCTGGTGGCCGCGCCATTATTATAGCGTATAGATTGGCAGCTAAATAAAGGTACCTAATATATTTCTAACATTATTCATTAATTTAAACAAAATTAATTTGTGGGATGTATATTTCTAAAAATAAAAGCTTTGTGTTTACTTTATAGCAATTCACTTTTGATATCACAAGCTCACAACATATTTTATGCATGATATATATTCTTACTTTTTACAGGCTTTATACGTATATAAATGTGTTTTAAAGGTAATGTAATAAGCGCGTTTCTAGCTCTTTGTGTTTTATTATACGGTAATATAAAAAGTGTCACAAATGCTTTGAATTTTAACCAATATTTATGTTGTTTCTAACAAAAACGGAAGAAAAGTGCGACCGAAGCGCTCTTTAAGAGATTTAACACCTCTTAAATAAATTTTCTAACGATCACAGGTGAGTTACCTACAATCATTAATTTATCATACATTTTATTTTTCTATTTGGAAATTTTAGATATTGCGCCTAAATTTTTCTTGCAAAATTTTTAATTTTAATAAAAAAAACTGAACTTCACTCTCTATGTAATATGTTTTAATCCCATCCAATCAGAGGTGCTTTACGAACAGATAGATAGATATTGCAATGATATTCGCCCTTAAACGAATAATCACCCCAAAAAGACCTCAAAACTAACGTTACGCCGGAGTAGAGTTTTTCTCTTCCACAGGGTAGATGGGTTCAATAGACGTAATAAAAAGAGAGTAATTCGAAAACCACATAATTTATTAAATGAAGTAATTAATAGTGAAAATTTGCATCAAATTACCTTGTACAACAAACTTGTCTCAAACCAATGTGTAATTTTATGTTTAATAATTAAAAGATCCAAATCACATTTAATTCCTCAAATTCAGGAGCTAAATTTGGATATCTCATTATTTGTGTATTGTGTGAAATAATCAATTATAAACAATTTTAAACAATGTCTTTTAATTAATCTAATAACAACATAATTCGTTGTTCTACAATCAGATTCATTAAAACAAAATAAATCTTGTACCTTATTACTTTCCACTTGATCTAGTGCATCACCATAAAACAGTTGGTATCCTCATGTTGCCTATTCTGCCAGAAGCCATTTAAAGTCTTCACCGCTACCGGTAAATGTGTGCGAATCCTGGTGTTTAAAGTGCCGCTCAAATCCTTTTCTCTTTGTTAACCAACTTTATAACTTGTTGAATAAATAATCTTCGTGTTTTATAACACCTTGGTAAGTAATTACTTAATTTATCAAACTTAATTTGTTCACCACGTGTGAACATAACCTTTAATTCATACCAGATGTACAAATATCTGTAATCCACTTTGTTTCAGATATTTAATCGACAAATATCTAATTACGCACGCAATACACTATTTTCCAGTAACTACCGGAATTTCGCAACTCACGACTCCGCTATTAATTTACCTCTGTTTAATTAAGTAAATTTTATACTTTGATTCTTTAAATCAAAGAAGCACATTTGAGTTCCTTAATTGGGATTTTATCGAGAAATCTACGTGTTTCTCAATCAGCGTTTCCCCAATAACTTTACACGCTCTCAATTTGAGCTTCACTCAGGAACTCTTCCCCGCTTGAATTTCACCCAGGAATTGGCTTCATTCTCGCTCGCTCGCCTTTTGTGTTTTTCAAAGTTCAAAATTTGGATTTTTATGTGGGAGTTTTTTCATCTTGGTTAGCTAAATTGATTCTACTGACAGGTAACACAACGTCGTTTATCGCGTACGCACTAAATTGTTATTCACACTTTACATTTTCTAGGGCTTTGGCGCTAACTTCAAATGAACCTCATACACAAGGCCTGTCACAAATTTTGTATCTTACAAATAAACTCAGAAATGTTTTGTTTTATGTGTAAAATTGTTACAAGTAACGGTTTTTTGTAACTGATGCAAATCTCACTTTTATGTCAGCCAAATCAACTGACTACTGACTTTGAAATTAAATTAAATTAAATTGCTCTCTTACTTGTCTGCATATACCCTCAAATTGGTCAAAATATCACAACAATATGATGCCATTTGTTCATATTCTGAAATACATAATGTGCTTACCCATATGATCCATAACTGATCCAATGTCGATTACAACATTTTTAAAACAAAATTATCTTACAGAAAAGATCAAATGTATATGACCTATAACTTTTCAAACTTAAATATTACGCCATTACATATAAACACCGCTATTGGTTAGCCAAATACAACAACGTCTGTAGTACGTTGGTTAGATTACAACGACGTAACTCCTAAACCGAAGAATTGTAATTTCTTATGTGAAATTTTCAATTCGTAAGTTCAACGGCGAAATTGAAAACATTAATAACAAATAATTTAATTTTAAGAAAACTCTTAAAACTTTTACAAACTTCTATTTTATTAAACTTTTATAAATTTTAAATTAAAAATATTGTCTTTGAGCAAATTTGTAAAGAAGATGATAACCTGGTATTTTAAAAGCTTCGTTGCAGATTAGACGATTCTCCGTAACACAAGCGATCAAGATATTCTTGTTTTAGTATTTTGTGGGAAAAGAATTTTTCGTAATATATTGCCATATTTTGAAATTGGCGTCCATCTGAGTCGAGAAAAACTTCAGCTCGCACTCAGAAAAATACTAAAATCCTTGATCGGTCTAAAAAAATTATAAATAATAATACGGTAATAAAGGTAAAGAGATGGTAATTACCAAATAAAGTTTGTAGTTTTCTTTTCATAATTGAATAATTCCTTAAAAGGAAAATTGACGCTTTTAAATCAAAACATAAGCAATCTGTGCACGATGAAAGCTTGAAAATCGGATGTTTGCTGAACTCCGTCGTTCTAATTTGTTTAGTATTGTATAACTTGTATTGATATTATTAAACCTAAAAGGAAATTGATTAATTTGTGTGACAATATTATAAACAAAAACTTATCAAAGAACCAATCTAAAATGTATAGTGTTCTGAACAAAAGTTGCTCTAACTTTCAACTTACCAACCAAAAACAAACAAAAGTTGATTTACGTCCAGTTCGTAAAGGAAGAACTGTGAGTTTCCTGGCTGTGCCTTGCCTCCATGTTGCGATACTCCATGGAAAATTAGCAAAATTGAGTAATTTTATCAGTGATTTTCATTAAAACATGGATAAGTCTTCTTAAATAAACCATTATCGATTTGCCGAGCACAGTTTCGAGAGCCAATTATTTGTATAAACGACGAAATACAAGAAAACTTCTCAACGTTGTACGGACGCAATAAAAAATTTTGTTACAAGACTTTTTGTAAAGTTTATGGCTCTTGAAATGTATTCAGCATTAATTCACATGCGACAATCCTCAATAGAATTGGATGTTATTCATTAATTCATTAATTTAGTACAAGAGTTGAACTTTATAAATTTGAGGTTGTTGAATTGCACAACATCATTGTAATAATGGTAAACACAGAAGTTATGAAAAAATGTCCTTTAAGTGTTCTAAACACAAACAAAACCACGCTACGGCACTGAAGTATACCTATCCCAATTATTGTCGGCCAATTGACTATCGGCCAAATGATTTTTGGTCAATTTGTCGGCCAAATGACAGTGATTCGTTTTTTAAGTGGTGTACAATTTTATTACTTATTAGTAAAACTTTTATAAACAATTCAACATATAACATCAAATTTTGACAATATAATTAAGGCTGCCGAGCGACTGATGATGACCCCAAAAATCAAGATGAAATGCAGAAGATACTGGTCCGTTAATTATGATATGATTTTTGCGGTTACACAAGCAACAGGTGTATTAAATTATCACGCTCGGATGTGTAAAATAACATTAGCATACTCAAATAAAATCAGCCAATGACGCAGTATTTGTAAGTTGAATTTTGTATAAAAATTATATTTTTGACTTGTACAATTACACATGGTTAGAGTGGAAAATTATTACCGCATTAAATGTATCTTGTGATATTGTCCAGTTACATTCGAATAATGTGTTTCAACCTTATGAACTTGAAGCGTCAGCTTTGATGCAACTTTGTAAATACAACAATATTATTATCTGTTTATGAAAATTTTGGTAATAAAAATTTATTCCTTTATGTATAAAAAAGTTGACTTTATTATTCATTTTGAAAATCTACAACGAACAGCAAATTTTGATAATAATTAAGAGAACTTCATGCATATTGACCGAGCATAGTTTAAAATCTTATTAAAAAGAACGATTCTGCAATTTCACACACACAGACATCCCTGATAAGTTATTTTTTAATTCATAAACTTAAAATAGAAATTGTGTAGAGGACAATAATTATTATATTATAAAATATACAAACTCCGAAATTGGGGAGTAATTTTCTCCACAGATGATATACATGTGGGTTTGGGTTACTTGCTTGATACATACACTAGATAGGTAGTTCCCTTGGCATTTAACACATCTGGGTCTTAAGAACAATAGTTTTTTGTATGATTTATCTCTTTTATCTCTGAAATTTGTAACATTGAGTGGAAGTTTTTACTTAACTTTAGTACTAACGTAAGTTTAGGTAAAATTGAGCGAATTGTTTGCATTCAAGCTAGCGACAAGTTAAGTCTGATTCCCACTATACATTCCGTCTCCGTTCCATTCCGGTTTCGTTCAAATATTCTTGATTATAATTGGCTTCAAACGGACAGGGTGCGTACGCCAGTCAATAATACTTGAATATCTCTAGTATGGAACGGAAACGTAGATGGTACGTAGTGGGAATTAACCTTTAAAAGAAGTTAAAAAATTAGTTCGTAAATCTAAAGCTAGGCTTCTACACACACACACGCGCGCACTAAAGTGATTCATGCAACGATCTGCCATACTGATGGGTAAACGGTGTTACATGCCAATCAGAATTTTGGATAATTGCTTTACGTCAAGTTACACCGTCATGTTACACCTAATCTAAGATTTATAATTTCAAGCTCGCAAATTTGAAAAAGGGAATTTAAGAAATCTGTAACTAATTGCCCAAGCAATCCGACTAATAAAAGAATTTTTTTGTTCTTAACGAGCATGTGAGCTATTTCTGATATAGGAAAAACTTGACGAAATGGTATACCTTTTTTAACCTTCACCCGCTCGTGAAGGTAAGACACTTAGGGTAGTTTGTGGCTGAACTGAGCCGGCTGGTGGAGCTTTTTTATTAGGACACGGGTATGGTCTAGTGGAGGAGATAGTAATTGGAGACTACAAGCCCTTCCCACCCCTCTTATGACGCTATGAAAGGTAATGGGAGAGTAAATTCAAAAAAGGAGGCCAATTTGCCGCATACACTAGCGGATAAAGGTTAAACAATATTTAATTTTATAAAAAGAAATGGAAAAGTTATAATAGTTTAAATAATAAACTTTCATACTTAAATGATAAGATGGTGCAATTGATATCCATATGAGAGAGTATACTCGAAGTTAATGTTTTATTTTTATTTTCTACAGTTTTTAGGAAAAAAATGTTTACGTTATTTTCAATTACAATTTATTCAAAGTCCTTTATTTATTTTTTTTCAGCATTACATTCTATTATTGAATATTGCTATCTCTTGCCGAGATTTACAAATTCGTTTACTGGGGTGGATTAATCCCCATTTTACAGTAAACATATTGTCAAATACACTAATATAAACATTTTCCATATATTCCTTCTCTCACAGTCCTGCGTGCCTCTTCGCCGTTTCCACAATCATCCCACTCTGTCGTCGATCTTCTCTCTCCATCCATTCACTTTTATGGTCTCAAGATCTTGCATCACCTGGTTCCACCATCTCACTCTCGGTCTACCCCTCGCTTTAATCTCATTTGGCTTCCACAACGTTATTACTTTTATCGCCGCTGTATTGCTTTTCCTCATTACATGCCCCAACCAGCTAATTCTCTGGGCCTTAATAATCTTAACTATATCTTCCCCATTCATCGTTTCGCGTATTTCATAATTCATTCGACGTCTTAGTTCATCATTTGCTTCTCTCACGGGTCCCAATATCGTTCTCAGTACTTTACGTTCAAAGATTCTTAACCGTTCTTCCTCCATCTCCGACATGCACAATGTTTCTGCAGCATATGTCACCACCGGCCTGATTAATGTCCTATATATTGCAATGATATTCACCCTTAAATGAATACTCACCCCCTAAAGACCCTAAAAATTAGCTTTATGCCGGAGTAGAGTTTTTCTCTTGTACAGGGCTGATAGGTTCGACAGACAAAACAACGAAATAGTAATTTGTAGCAAACATAATTTATTCGAAGGAAAGAAAATTTTTATAAAAGAGATTTGCATCAAATTTTTATGTGTGGACAATAAATTTGTCTCAAACCAGAGGTATCAATGTGTAACGACTCAGACATACACGTAACATTTAATATTTCAAATTCTGAAGCTAGACGTGTACATCTGTTCATTTGTGTAACAAGTGTAATTTTATAAAATCAGTAAATACAAGTTTCATTAATAAAATCATTGACAACACAAATCGTTGTTTAATCTGAGTTTATTAATTTTAAAATACATTTTTATTTTACCTTACAAATGGTAAACTTCTTAAAGTTTTCGTGCGCCACTGTTTTGTCGATTACCAACATCTGTTTTACCGACCATTATGTTAACACCTGTTAGAATCTCGCGTACAATTCCTGTATTCGCCTGCATCCAATTTCCAGTTAAATCGCTATTTTTCAACCCAATCTTCTCACTAATTATTGATCGGACAACTGCTACCTGAGACAACACTTCCGGTAAGTAATTGATCAATTATCAATTATGATTATCCAGTAAACGTAGAGTTAACCTCCAAATTTCACACACGTGCGTACAATTTTTATAATTAACTTTTTATTGTAGGTATCCAATTTATTAATACCTCATTACGCTTGAAATACACAGTTTTCCACTAATAATGGAACGTAATTACTTATTACGCGAAAACACGACTCTCGTAATAAATCACTTCGTAGAATCACGAAATTTGCTTCCTGATTTTTAATCAAGAAACTTGATATGAGTTTCCTAATTGGATTTTTATCCAAAAAACCCTCGGCACGAGTTCATCAATTGGATTCTACCAACGAACTCCACGTGTACTCAGTTTGAGTTTCACCCAGGAACTGGCTTCATTCTCCTCGCTCGCTTTTTGTGTTTTTAAAGTTAAAAATTTGGATTTTATGTAGTGGGTTTTTTTTTTATCCTGGTAAGCTGAATTGACCCTAGTGACAGGTAACATAATGTTGTTTATCGTGCACGCACTAAATTATTATTCACACTTTACACTTTCAAGAACTTTGGCGCTAATTTCAAATGAAATTCATACACAAGGCGTGTCACAAGTTTTGTATTACACAAATAAATTCAGAAATGTTTTGTTTTGTGTGTAAAATTGTTACAAGTAATGGTTTTGTAAATCTGATGCAAATTCTATTCTCATATCAGCCAAATCAACTGATTACTGAATCAAAAATCAAACAAAATTAAATCACTCCCTTATTTGTCTGCTTTAACCCTTTAAATGACCAAAATATCACAACAATATTTTCAGTTTTGTGCCCCTCCTTAGCTGTTTATTTGTTAGTACCTTTTTGTTTGCATAAGTCCTTTATATTTTATAGAAAATTTTACTGCAAATTATTACATTCATAATTAATAAATTATAAAATTTACAAGTTATTATTTAACTTGGCATGACCTGTGCCGGTTTGTTTGCTACGACTTCTGTGAGTACTTTTTTAATGAAATCCTCCACATCCTAAAAGGTTAACGTTTGGCACACAGATTCTAATACAGGAGATATTTTAGTAAGTATATTAAATTTTCATGAAGTGACTTATGATGGAAAAATATAATGATAAAATTTTTTACCCTATCTTTACCACATTTAACTTAGCTTTTCCACGTCTGCCATGGAAATAATCCATCACTGCAAGAATTTTACCGTATGCCTCGAATTTTATCACCTTTTCTGAACGCCTTAAATTACAGTGCTGTGCGTTTTAACATAGAATATTTAATTTAATTGTAACTGCCTTTATGCAGATGGTTTATGGATGAGAACTTGTTATCTTACCTAAAAGCTGGTTCACACCACGGTGTAGAAACTTCATAGGAAAATATTAGACCCTGATATTAATGGTATTTTAGTTGGCGGATTTTCTTAAGATGGCGCTGTTTCAATAATTATTTAGAAAAGTACAGAATAACATTACCTATTATCATAGAATATCCTATACATTGGAATTTTAAGACGATTATCAAATTAAAACAGTGAAAAATAGTTAATTTGTGTAATTTAAATTTAAATATAGTGGAATAAAATGTAAAGATACGTATTAGTTGACCCATGACACCCAGGGGGCGCAACGATAAGACAGTTTAAGACTGTCTAAACTTTTAACATGGAAGTTTCCCTTCTATTGTAAATCTTATATTCTATGGTTCACACTATATGATTTTTCATCTGACTCGGTCATACGAGAAGTCATGGCAAAAATCATACGAAACTCTTTTTTCTTTCTCTTTTCATATGACCAACAATTTTTATGTTCACACTGTGTAATATTGCTTGTGACTTTTCTTATTACTAAAACGTCAAAATGGCTCTCATATGTCAAAAAAATTGTAATTAACCTAAAGTTTATAACAAAGTGGTTGATTTTTAATTGAATTTTATATCTAATAGAAATTATTCTGTCATCAGTGGCTATTTCTTCTTTTTATCCAATAATTTTTTAAGAAATAAACATTTTTGACGAAAAATTATGTTGACGAAATTTTTAAAAATTTTAAGAAAATTTGTCTAAAATGTTCGATAAATTTTTGTTCAAAAATATTTCAGTTTTTGTGATTATTTCAATAAATAATCATTTGTTATAAAAATTTCGGAAAAAGTCACTTTTTGGAAAAATTAACGATATTTTGAAAAATTTAAAGAAAAATTTTCGATAAATTTTTGTTAAAATATATTTCAGTTTTTGTGATTATTTCAATAAATAATCATTTGTTATAAAAATTTAGTTTTTGAAATTTCGGAAAAAAGTCACTTTTTTGAAAAATTAACGATATTTTGAAAAATTTAAAGAAAAATTTTCGATAAATTTTTGTTAAAATATATTTCAGTTTTTGTGATTATTTCAATAAATAATCATTTGTTATAAAAATTTAGTTTTTGAAATTTCGGAAAAAAGTCACTTTTTTGAAAAATTAACGATATTTTGAAAAATTTAAAGAAAAATTTTCGATAAATTTTTGTTAAAATATATTTCAGTTTTTGTGATTATTTCAATAAATAATCATTTGTTATAAAAATTTAGTTTTTGAAATTTCGGAAAAAAGTCTTTTTTTTGAAAAATTAACGATATTTTGAAAAATTTAAAGAAAAATTTTCGATAAATTTTTGTTAAAATATATTTCAGTTTTTGTGATTATTTCAATAAATAATAATTTTTTATAAAAAATTAAGTTTTTAAAATTTTGTAAAAAAATCTTTCAAGAAGTCATAGCAAAATAGACACCGTCCTATTCTGAAAATCACTTATTATTTTGCTATGATCGAGCTTATTATTTAGCTATGACTTCTATAATAGCAAAAATCAGATAGTGTGAACATAAAAATATTTGTCATATGACAAGTCAGATGAAAAATCATATAGTGTGAACCAGCTTTAAGAGTCGACAGTTATTTACGAAACACGTAATTACACAAAGTCCCTACATTGAGTCAACCCCATTTCTGACATTTTGATTTTGTTTAGCTCGATTGCACACCTCTCATGGTTATAATTCACTAGACGTCAGTGCCCTTTAACTTCTTATTTATGAAAACTACCAAGTTACAATGCAATACTATTGCATTGGGAAAACAAACTAAACAAAACTTTTAAGGTGTTCAAATAAACAACACGTCATATTTGGGTTCGAATTAAAGCTTTACTGGTCATTTTGAACTACGACAATATGTATATACGACACTTCTACACGCACTCAAATATGAATAATCTCATTATTGCAAGTTGCTATCAAAAAGTTTTTACCGATATCCCAGTCAGTGTACGTGGCGCGACTAGGAATAGAACCGCGGTTTTCCGCTTCCTAGCCTGCCAGTATAAGCCTTAAACACCACACTGCTGGTTAATAAATAATTCCACTATTCTAAATTACAATTTTGGACTATCGATTTGTCAGCAACGCTTATTCTTTTAGTGCTATTGGTTTTCAATCTATCAATTAGATTTAAAACTGTTTTATTAGAATTGGAGTCGAACTTTTTTATAGGAACAAAAGAAAAAGAACAAAATAGCTTAAGGCTAAAGTATACATAGACGGGTAAAAGAGTTTTTTTTGTTTACACATTGGCGAAGTTAAAATTAAACAAACAACAACGTCTTGCAATCTTGAAAATTTTACTCTTTCATTATTAATTTTAGAAATTTTAATATTATAGTTTACTTTATTACTTAATTATTTTTAAGACAAAATGCAAAAAAATGTTTTGTTTTCTTTATAATTTTGTTGTGGGCAATAAAAATATTTGCCTTTGAAAGTTTTAATTTTGAAATTGTAGTACAATATCAAGCAGCACTTCGATTTTTAATTTTTTAATTTATCATCATTAAATACAAACGTAAAAATACCGACAAAACATTTTATTTCAAGGAATTTGTATAAGCTATCTTTCAAATTAATTACAAATTTTGTCGTTCACAAATAAAATTAAATCCATTATTGAATGGATATTAATCCAGTTATATCGAATTACAATTTTAGTGGGATTTATAACTTCACCTGGTACGGAATTTGTAATGAAAATTGTTTTAAAATTAAAAACGAAATGAAAGTTTTCAAAACAACTTTTCAAGTTTTACTTGGTGCCTATAATTTAAGGGAAAGTGGTTTTTTCTGATATTACACAATCGTAAGATGCCATTCTCTTAACGTAAATATTGGAACAAATTTTGTTTGATGTATAAAATAATACCAAAATTGAGGTAATATGTGGACACTGAACATCGTCCACCGAGCCATTATTTGAAATTTTATTTTTCCCTGAGGAAAACGAACATCATTAAATTCACTAAGCAAATGTTTGTTGGGATAGAATACTCCATAGTCCATATAAGATATAAAGCAATGTTATATTGAACTACGTGATTTTCTCGGAGAGATATTTCCGTACTATAACGGACATAGGTACCACTAATCTGTTCATTTTTTGTGTTTATCGATTAGAAAATTTTGACAATTTGTAAAGCTTCAAAAAAAATTGTTACATCTACAAATCTCTGAATTTGTTCATAGCTTCTTAAACTGAGGGAATGTTATCAAGTTTATTGTTGCTTCCACATCTTTCATCTTAAAAGTTTTTTTTCCAAGAAGCAAACTTATTGTTACAAAAAATTTGCTTAAATCATCAAATAAAAGTGTCTTTTGTTTTTTCTTCTCGATTGAAGTGTTTGAATTTATGCTCGTTATAAAAGACAATATCGCAATTTCTTCTTATATTAAGGGTGTTTTATGGCGCAAGCTACTTGAAGATTATTTTAGGTGTCTGAGAAGTATTTAGAAATTAATTACGAAAATGTGTTGTTTATTTGCACAAGGAATTAATGCCACTTATAAGTAGGTATCTGTTGTTTTTAAGTTCGAGAAAGCATTGGTCTGAAAATGGCTGATGTAACTTTCATGAGAAAGCTTTTTGCTCAAACTGGAGTTACAACTTCTTAACAGAAATTGGATTTCTTATAATGATATTGCTTCCTCCATATGCTACTAGAAATTTTTAAGTCTAAGTAATTGTTTGGAATCCTGCTTGAAAAGAAAATTTCAATTTTCCATTTGTACGATTTTCATCATCGATTCGTGTACTTATTGAAGTTTAAAGCGGTTTTTACATGTCTCTGATGTATTTATTCGATTTACCATCTACATATCTTTTATTCTATTCCCAGTTTGAATGATTAATTCAATTTTTCGTCTGAAGTCCTGATGTGCTTTACTTGATTCAAAAAAATTTAGGTACCCATTTTATTCTCTGCGACATTTCCGTTAGATTCCATTTGAAAAATGTATCATTTTTAGTTGCTTTCAAAATATATGTATCTATTTTTGTATGAAAGTAATTCGAATAAAAGCAGAGAAATATAACAGCATTACTGTTTGTTACGAAATATTCTGTCTGGCACGAATTACAGAAACGACCAACCACGGGAATTTCTAAAAAAAAACCGTTTATAACAAACAAAACCATTTTTAAAATACCTTTTATAATTTTTTTTTTTTTTTACTTTTAATAACTTTAATTAATTGTTATCATTTTGAGATTAAATAATAGTACAATAATTATATTAGCACGCATGTTGACGACATTTAAAAATTATTTTCTAATGGATCTACCTTGCAATCATCCCTTATCGGCTATGAACTTCTACCCTATATATGGAAGCGCCAGTCGGTCTCTAAAACAGTATAACACTGCGGTGCCCAGGGGTGGATGTGTAACGAGCGCTCCGAACAATTGTTGTTTTTACGTACCGAAATTATTTTAAGGGGACTACTTTAATCATATTAACTTGTTTATGGTTTAATTCGATAAATTTTGCAAAAAAAATATTATTCTTTAGTACTTCATTTTATAAATGAAATTAGGAAAGCCTCATGCCTTGCCTTTCATGTTGCTGGAGGAAAACCGAAGATTTAAAAGGAGATTCTGTGGAAGAAAATGAAGATACAATTACAGGTTCTTTCTTATTGGTTTTATTAGTATGTATGTATACCTCTTGTAATTTATAAATTATTTATGTTTCAACCTTCCATTTTATTTATATATCCGTGATATATACGCAAAGTTTTCAAAAGAAGTTGATTAACTATTGAAAAGTTGGGACACTTAATTCAGTTGTTTCATTAAAAATGTATGTACTCGAATTTGTTTTTTAATTTTAACTGAGGTTTGGCTTAAATTAAAATTTGTATTAAGGAGATAAATCAAGATTGTTTGAGGCTTACTTCCTCGCGAGCGGTGAAGTTTTTTACTTATCTTGAATCATTCAACATTTTCATGCTTAAACGTTTCAGTTCATTTCCTTTACGAGACTTTTTTAATTAAGTATCCAAATATTAATACTAAATTAATATTTGTGCACTTCCTATTTGTTATATTATACTATTTTATTGAAGCTTCAACGAAGAACTTCTTTTAGTTAATTTAGACTTGTTTACTCAAATTAATTGCATTTTCTTTCGTCTTTCTTCCCAATTACTAAACCTACCAGTGTTATTTTAATCTTTTCTCGGCTGGGATTATAAAAACGACCATGCTAAGCTTAGCCAATTAAATACATTCGGTAAAGAAAAAAACAATAACATGAGTAATTACTCGCCAATCCATAGGAGATCCGCAATTTCCGTAATTATTAGTTCATTTTATCTTTTCACAAAAGTTCACAATTTAAAATTAATTTTAAAATTAATATTTTTAAGTTTTTAATTTAAAAAAAAAAATCATAAATTTTAAATATATTCCACTGCCAAAAAGTTAATCAAAGCCTATACAAAATGTAAACTTTTAATTTATTTAAGCTACATTCATATTCAGTTTCCGCAGAGTGCGTGTCTTGTATTTTTAAATAGTAAAAAAATATATTTCACTGAACTACTTGGGGAATCTTTTTCTTTTTTGTAGAAAAAGTTTCTGGTTTATGAAGTTTAACTAATTTTTACTGATTTTCCACTGAAACACAGACAGAATATTTTATTATATGTTATATTTTTGGCTTAGAACTCGATTGGTGTGATACTATAATGGAGTAAAAAAAAATTTGCGTTGGTAATAAATAAATCAACCAACCAGAGGTACGAACAGACAGAGTTTTCTACCGTACTTATTCTTATGTTTATGGGTATCTTCAGACAAATATAATTGTCATTATTATTATTTGTTACCTCTCACATTTTTAAGATCACTTAAAATTTTTGGAAAAAAAATTAAAATATTTTTAAAATAATTGTTTCATAATATTATTGAAGCTGAACCTGAATAGAATTTAAATTGCAAGGATACAAATTAAACAAATTTGTATGAGTAAAATTATTTATTTGATTCATCAGTTATTAATTAATTTTTGCCCATTTAAAAGAATTAAAGTATAAATTACATCCTGAACATAATATACTCAAGTTCCTTAACCTCAAATCCGATATAAATTAAAATTAGATTATGTAGAATTAAATAGACACCACTGTTTTTTAGTAGTAAAATCAAAAACGTAACTTAAATTGAGGTTCTTATGATTTTCGAAATTTTCTTCATATGATTCTTCTCTAAATGTTAAAATAAAAGTTTAAATTTCTGGGTATCCAGAACTATGACAATTTGTCATCACTATTATAATTTAGTGAAAAAAATAGTACAATTTCACCTTTTCTCGCTTATGCGGCAAAACACTAAGTGAGATAACGAGAAACTACAACATAAATTACTTTACAAAAAGAGCACCCAAAGGCATATTAAGATAAGAAGTTTGGACAAGCGAGGTTGGAAATTAACCTCTGAATACGAAAAGTAGTTAAAATCGTAAAACAACACAAATAATTTTGTTTAGAGTTAGTTTGAAGTAAAGTGGTCGCAAGAGAAGATGATAGGGTGGAGCTAATGCGTAGAAACCAAAACTCGTACAATCGTGTTTATGTTGGTGTCAATTGGTGGAATTGGGTGTCACGCGATGTCTACTGCGCCGGATTTTGTCGACACCCTCTCATCTTCCTTTGTGATCACTCTAACTCAGTGGAGTCACTTTTGTTCCTTTTTCATTTAATTAAAAATCAACCATTCGCCGACATATCAAACAATAGTGAAATGATTATATTGTACAATCACTGTAATTTTACTTTTACGGAAAATTATCATTAAACCGAAATGGGAAAATTACAAAATTTTCTACGAAACAGATTATTTTAAAATAGTTCTTCATAATTTTGTAATCTTTAGCACCTAAAGTCGAAGTTATTATATATTAAATATATTTTGTAGAAAATTTTACCCTCTTCAATTTTGATTTGATGATAATTTTCCGTAAAATTGAAATTTAGCGAGTTATAGATGTAAAATCGAGTTTATTATTTAAAAAAAAGTTCTTGACAGTGTATTTTTGCTAACTTACCTAAGTTTTTGTAACTTAAACGGTGAAAAGTTAACATTTTTCTTTTTCAGAATTTTTACGTTTATAATTTATTAACAAAATTGGGAGAATTCTAAACACTCAGAAATTTTAATTTTCACATTTATTATTAATTGACTTTTTAACAGCATAAAAATCATCACCTTATTACTGACTCATAAACAATTAGGTTTGGTTCACAATTAATCAAGCAAAGAGCTTCAATTGCTGATATCGTAATAAGGAATTGCAATATTTAAACCAACTAGATTCTATCAAAGAAACAGTCAAGGAACCTCAATTTCGTAATTAAAACAGTATCAATATAAAAATATTGTAATAAAAAAGGATTGCTATAATCTAAAAGTAACTTGGAGCTCCCGCTGAGTGAGGCCAAAGGCCGAGTTAACAAATAGGCCAGTCATTATAGTAAAAAAAGGTATGAAAAAGTGCCACAGTTTTTAAATTTTGGGGAAACATTGAAGAAGGTAAAAAAATACTAAATCCGAATTTGCACCCCTTTCACCCCCCCGGAACATTGTTAAATTAACAAAAAACGTTTATTTCCAATAACTTCTACAAAAAAATTCACATAGTTATGCAAACTTTAGAGAACATTTTAATAATTATTATACATCTTCTATTAAATTTGCACCCTGCTAGGATGAACGGAACATTGCTAATAATTGTTTATTAACTTTATTTTGATATATCTTTTCCAAAAAAATGCCAGAGTTATGCAAATTATTGTTTATGCAGCAGAGAAGGGTTACAAACCCGCTTGCAATTTTGCATAACTTTTTTTAACCCGGAACATTTTTTTTTGAATTTTTTTATCTGACACGGCGGAAATTTTGACGCTATAAACAATAAGTGAGTCTCCACATAAACGCCATAGTTTTAAAATCTGGTTGCAAATGATTGTTACACAAATATATGTCGAAATCTGAATTTGCACCCTCGTAAATGTACCGGAACCTAATTAAATTACCAATTATTTAATTAAAAGTTAGTTTCGACGTACTGTCGAGCTTCTGTGCTTGTTTTCGCTGGATTTTAAGAAGCTAAATTGACAAGACGTTTGTTGTATTACCATTGCATACAACTGCACATCGCCGTTCGAAGAAATTTCATAAGCCGACTCGAAGGTAGGTACCTAACCGCTGGAATAATACAATAGGTATTATTCCAGGCGTATTATTTCCAGGCGTATTATTCAATAGGCATTTCCCCAGCCCCCAAACTTGTTTCTTAAATAATTCGCGAACGGAGATTGCACAAACGAAAAAAATGTTTGCACAAACCTACACAAACGATGCACAAACAAATGACACAAAAATTTTTCCAAAATTCGAAATGGGGGGGGGGGCTGGGGAAATGGACCTTTCCAATTTACATGTTGAAGGAACCAGCACCTCCCGAAGTGTTGAAATTTATTTCGCGTAAATGCAAGAAAGGGTGCGATAAACAATGTGGGTGTAGAAAAGCTGGATTGAAGTGTTCATCAATTTGCTTTTCTTGCCAAGGACAATCTTGCAATAATGTTCCGGAGATGGAGGACGAAGATAACGAAGACGAGGAAGATGGTGAATTGGCGAAGTTCCTAACACAATCGGATGTTATTGGTAATCCCATCGATCCAAATCTTATTTTTGATCTGGAAGCCGTCAAAGTAAACGAAATGGAGGAAATGGAGGGCGAGGAGATAGGTCCGCAGGGGTCTACAATGCAATTTGATCAAGAAATCAGTATCATTCCGGGTCCTTCTTATACAACTGACAATTCAGAATCAGATGAGTCACCGAAACATAAAACACGAAAAAAAGCTAAATTATCATAAGATAATATTTTATGTAAAACAATTTTTTTTATATAATAAAAACTATTTCTTAAAAATTGCAATTATATTATAGCAAAATAAGGCATGAAAAATTGGATCAGCCGTTGGTCCTGACTTTTCCTAATTTTTCATGTACCTTTCAAAACTTACATTTTATAATATAATAGTTTTATTATAATACCTATTGTATTATTCCAGCGGTTAGGTACCTACCTTCGAGTCGGCTTATGAAATTTCTTCGAACGGCGATGCGCAGTTGTATGCAATGGTAATACAACCAACGTCTTGTCAATTTAGCTTCTTAAAATCCAGCGAAAACAAGCACAGAAGCTCGACAGTACGTCGAAACTAACTTTTAATTAAATAATTGGTAATTTAATTAGGTTCCGGTACATTTACGAGGGTGCAAATTCAGATTTCGACATATATTTGTGTAACAATCATTTGCAACCAGATTTTAAAACTATGGCGTTTATGTGGAGACTCACTTATTGTTTATAGCGTCAAAATTTCCGCCGTGTCAGATAAAAAAATTCAAAAAAAAATGTTCCGGGTTAAAAAAAGTTATGCAAAATTGCAAGCGGGTTTGTAACCCTTCTCTGCTGCATAAACAATAATTTGCATAACTCTGGCATTTTTTTTGGAAAAGATATATCAAAATAAAGTTAATAAACAATTATTAGCAATGTTCCGTTCATCCTAGCAGGGTGCAAATTTAATAGAAGATGTATAATAATTATTAAAATGTTCTCTAAAGTTTGCATAACTATGTGAATTTTTTTGTAGAAGTTATTGGATATTTTCGTTTATTTGTTAATTTAACAATGTTCCGGGGGGGTGAAAGGGGTGCAAATTCGGATTTAGTATTTTTTTACCTCTTCCAATGTTTCCCCAAAATTTAAAAACTATGGCACTTTTTGTCGAACTTTGCATTTTTGAAGTCTCTAGTGACTGGCCTAAAATTGGTTTAGCAGATTTGACAAACTTAAACTTTTATGTTGAAAAAAATTAATTTAATCTTGCTCGTGCATATGATCCATTTGATCAGAGTGGTACGCGTGCCACATGTTGAGAACCTCTATATAAGATATAAGAATGGAATAATAATAAAATATGGATAATAGATCATAATAATACAATAAGAGGCTTTGTTAGTGATATTGCTCACCTACTTTATGGATTTGTATGTTATGATTAGATAAGAAAAATAAAAAACTTACTGAGTAGGTAGGTATGAATATTAGATATTTCCATATTTTTGGCTATGAATGTCTAACGTAAAGGAAACACTATCTAGATTCTAGAAGTAGACAACAGAATTTTAAATGAAGTGGAAAATATTCTGTAGGGTTGTCATGGCCAAACCTCGAATGTGAATTTAGGACCTTAAAAGAAGGAAAAATTTTCCTCTAAGGACTATAAAGTTGCATAAGGGAATGAATAATTTAGTAATGAATATTCAGAATTTGAGTATGTATAAGGCATGATTGCAGTGTAACTTCACAACTGAATTAAAGCAAATTAACAATAATTATTTGGTAGTATTGAAAATCAAATAACTTTTTTAATTTTGATTTAATGCTGCATGGATGTATAAAGTACATCTATCATTGATAGGTGCAACGTTTGCTTTAAATTTACTAATTATTAGTAAATTTTTATTATTTTAAGCATTTAACAATAAAATGGATAATATTTAATATTTATGAATTATTAATATGAATTTAATTTCTCTAAACGAAGCTCTATAAGAAAATGTCTCTTCTTTTTAGGTCTTTATAATAAATTTATTTATATTGCGATGTTAATGTCTTTACCACTAACACCACATACTCATCGTGAAATATCACAACTAAAATTTTACTATTCACTTAACAAATTTTTAAATCCCCAACCACAATCAAACAATCGGTTTCTCCAATCTGCAGAAACCTCAACAAGAACCACCAAGATTTAGTCCTTCTGATCCAGCGTAAACAAAAGTTCCGCGTTTGTGGATAATGATGAGAAGTGATTAGATAACAATATTAATTTTATAATAGAAAAATATTTACACAAATTCCTTCCAAAATAAACGTTCAATACTACATAACTAAATAAAACGCTAAAACAATTTATCAGGGTATCCCATGCGGTCACGTCTTTTTCCGGTCACGGCTTTTTTTAACACCCGCTTTTTACTTCGGGAGCCAAAAACGTACCTTTGCCTTCTTTAACCACAACGTAACTTTTCACTTCGAGAGCCAAACGATCACTCCTTTTTATTTTATTTATTATTCGCTTCCTTCCTTCTTCCAGGGATACCTTGGTTACGTTTGTCAACGCACAAATAAAATAATTAAACAAATAACAAATTTATATACAACTAAATTAATCATAAACATTTTTTTTATCCAAGTTGTCTTTGACCTTCACTCACATCTTGTCATTCTTAGCTTCTTGGAACCGTGCTATTCGTTGCAATGACAGCATGTCCTCGATGACGAACCCTTTTCGAAAGGACACCTCCTCACATAAAGGCTTCTTCTATTTTTGTTTTAGCTTTTTTAAATCACAAATAATTATGAACCCTTAATGTGATTGACGTCTCCTCTCTCGTCCATTGCAGATAAGCACAGGATGACCTATGTTTTGATGGTGGTTACAGATCCCCCGTTTGATCAAGTAACGCCGCAATATATATTTTCATCGTCCAAAATATCCTTAAGTGAATTTAACATTTTCCAAGCATTTACGTAAAAGTTAAATTTCGTTTATTTATAAATTTTTTGTAAAAAGTGATAAATTTTGCAACGCAAAAGCATTTTGATTAATATTGATTCTTGATTAGAAAGAATTTATCAACACGACAGGTTGAGAAATACATCTGTGTACTTCAAATTTTGGGTAATCAACCGTCATAGAAAGCAAAACTTTGAATATTTTTAAAATTTAAGATAACGGACCTGGTTAAAATTTTACCAAAAATTATGAATTTTTTGGTTGGCAAAGAGATCGACAAGAAACACTCTTTTGCAAAATGGCAGCATAGCAGAGCAGACGCGAAGTTTGAAGCTCCACATGAATTTTGTTGAAAAGTCCAAAAATTGTGCAAATCAAGTGCGGTTTTGATTAATGAATCATTGCATTAGTGTCTTCGAGTGTCGGGGATTGTTTTCAAGCGGCGAAAAGCTGAAAAAGCTTTTAAATTTTCATCCACAAGGAAGTGTCACCTTTGATGAATATTGATCTTCCAAAAATTTTGCGATCATTTCGAAAATTTTAGAAGTAAAATTTACTCCAATGCCATACTCAATAAAATTGATGCAAAGGTTCAATTACGAAAATTTGTAACAATAATTTTAATGATTTATTTTCATTGTTTGAGAGTTGCATGCTAGAGAAAGAATTGAATTTTAAATGTATGAATATATGCAACTATCAACAAATATTGATTGAAAAAATTTGTAAGTTGTAAAATCAAAATAAAAATCGAGGTGTGTTTATTTTAAAAGTATTTCGTGGTACATTAAAAATACCACTGGCGCCCGTCAAATTAAAGAGCAGAAAAATAAAAAGTAATCAAAGTGTATCTGAGCGAAATCGAGGTAAGGAGTTTTCTTCCATTGGGAAAAAGTTTTTACCCCAAAAATTCAAAGTTTAGTATAAGTGCCAATAGTAGCTTACAATAGTGGTGATTCTGTAAGGAAAATGTTAAATTTTAACGGGTGTTAAAATTTTAACGTGATGTTAATTTTAATTCCAATTCTATAAACAACAATTAACATAATGTTAAAAGTTTAACATAATGTTAAAAGTTTAACATAAATACCGATTCTGTAAGATCGGGAACCGTTAAATTTTTAACATAATGCGTTAAGTCAAGGCGTTTATTGTTTGATTTTAAAGCCTACCCAAGTAGTACATGGTAAAAATTTTCATTCTTGTTTTGTGACAGTTGTTAAAGTTATTTTGTGAATTTTTGTTAAAAATATGGTATTGGATGGGTTTATTCATCTTATGATTGTTGATAATCATGATAATCAACAAAGACAGTACGTAATTTTTATATTATAAATATTTAGTTGTGTTTTATTAATACATTTAAAATTTAAACGAAAAGTTCGAACGATTCAAAGGCAATTAAGAGATGCTAGTAACCCCTTTGAACTATCCAATAAGTTATTTTTAAGATTGTTCCGTTTGAACAAGGTATGTGTTCAAAGTTTGATCGACAATCTTTCGCCATATATGCAACAACCGCAAATTATTCACTTAAGAATACTAGCAGCATTGCATTTTTAGATCAGGGTAGTTACCAAGTGGGAACTGGCCACGGCTTTTCTATAGCACAAAGTCAACATGCTGTTAGTCGCTGCATAGTAGAAGTTTCAGATCTCATGACCAGGACCAGGCATCTTCTTAATACATGGATACAATTTCAAAAATCTGAAGACGAACAGCTAACAGTAAAGAGAGGATTTGAACAATTGAACCCAGTCTTGTTCTTCTCTTATTCTTCTTCTAATAGGGCTTAGCCCTGTTCGTTAATCATGTTCTGCCTTCTTGGGATTCGGACGTCCAGCTGTCCTTCCATCTCTTTGGGGGTCTTCCGGGGGGCCTCTTGGTTTTAGGTCTCTCTGTCATGGCAATTTTAGCGATTCGTTCGTCGTCCATTCTGTTGACGTGGTCTCTCCAAAACCTTCTCCTTGCTCTAGTCCATCTGACAACATCCTGGATTTTGCATTTTTCGCGCGTTACCTCGCTTCTTACTCTATCCCACAACGTCACTCCCGCTATCGACCTCAACGTTCTCATCTCTGTAGTTCTCATTATTTGCTTCGTTTTTGATGTTGCGGCTCTTGTTTCGGCTGCGTATGTCAAAACTGGTCGTACACATGTTTTGTATATTCTTGCCTTGTTCTCGATTGACATGTGTTTGTTGGACCATATAATATTACGTAAACAGCCTGAGATCATGGCTGCTTTAGACGTGTGGTGCAAGAAGAGTCTTAGAAAGGAATTATGCAGATACCGGCTCTTTTAACTACCTATTACTTGGCGACAGTGGTTATCCATTAGAACCTTGGTTGTTGGTACCATTTATAAATGCTGCAGAAAATAGCCCTCAATCAAGATTTAATGTTGCTTTTTCAAACCAAAGAATTATAGTGGAACATACAATTGGGTTATTAAAAGGAAGATTTAGAGCTCTTCATGGCCATAGAGCTTTACATTACAATCCATTCAGAGTTGCAAAAATTATTTATAGTTTTGCAATTTTGCATTTTCCTGATAACAACCAGTTACTTCCCCCACCAAGATTTAATCACCAGAATGATCCGCCCAATAATATGGAATGGTGTAATCAAGGAGTTCAAATTCAAAATCAATTACTTCCTGCTTTTCTTTAATGTTCCCATTTTTTGTTTGTAATAAATGAAATTACTTTTATAGTTTTATATTATATAATTATTAGTAGGTACATAGGTGTTTTGACGTTCATAATTTTGTTTGAGCGGTATTGGAACTAATTTGATATTTTGCAACTACTTTTAACGAATATTACCGAACGTTTTAACGCATGATGTTAAATTTAAAAATTTTAACACATACGTTATCTACTGTTTTACAGAATGCAAAATTATGTTAAAAATTAATATATTTTAACGCACGTTAAAATTAACATATTCCTTACAGAATCACCACTTATATATTTATATTTTAAATGAAAACATAACAGCAGTATATTATAATTTTCTTTTTAATCTATTACAGCGATCTTATAGAATTTACCGATTCCGTCGCGGGTAGACGGTCGGCGTCGCCTAGTGAAACGTCGCCGAGTCCTAGACTGAACTAAAAAGTCTTCAAGTAATCGGTAGATAAATTCCACATAAAATAGCGTTTGGATTATTCTTCTACCTTATCCTACAATAAAATAACTTTTCTAATCTCTTTCTTAACCATATTTCTAGCTTACCGTGTCGCATAGATTTAAAATCTCCGTATTTCATGTGTTCCGCAGTATAGATTTTTCTGAATTGTCTTATTTGCGGAATTCAATATAGAAACTGAATTAAAGTACAAACATAATAAACTCATTATTATAAAAAGACCGAAACTACGACATAAATTCAAATACGATTTTCTTATCACACGATTTTTCTTCAAAAGGATGAAGGACGTATTTTGATGTCAGTTTTCTATATGAACCTGACACCTAACAATTTTATAAAGCTTCCCACACTATATGCTTTTATTATCCTGTATCAAAAAATTCGCCTTGTAGTTCTCTTCAAAAAGGTAGATGATATTTTACTGTAATTTCAGAAGCAAAATAGCTGGAATGGGAACGTATCAGATCTTACCGTCGCTAATCGATTAAAAATTTTAATTAACTTTTTCAAAGATATTTTATAATATTTAATTAATACGCTAATGTATCGAACTTCTGCAATACTTCGAATTACCTTGCTTTCAGAACGAAATTCAGGAGTAAAATTGTTTTTAATTTGCTTTTTTGGCGAAAATTTTTATTACACTTGGTACATGAATTTCTGCAACAAAATTATTAGATTATTTTAACCAGGTTTATGTTCATTTTAATGTGCATACTATTAAATATTTGAAAATGTTTGTCTTCCGTATTGATTTTTGTTTTGTCGTTTCCATTCTATTTCTAGAATTTTGTTTTCAAATTTAGAGTAGGTACAAGCTTTTTGTATCACAATAACCCTAGATCATGGTTGGATGAATTCATGCTGCGAAGAAGATTGGATTTGAATAATTTTTTGAAGTAGATTAAAATTAATTGGAATAATTTATTTGCTACACTTTAAATAATACTATTGGATTATTCTTAATTCTTATTTAAATTAATTGTTTCCTTCTCAAAATTGCTTGACTATTTGATGTTTGTTTTTGCACCCTATGCAAAAATATCCATATGTGTGGGTGTGTACGTCCATTGACTTTGATAAGAGTCCCAATGGATATGCCTATTATATAATTTTGATAAAACCTGGCGAATATGGGTGATTTTGTATTATCTCAGCACACAATGAAAATATACTGAATCATTTTCACATTTTATATTTTATTCCATATTTGAGTAAAAGCAACAAAAAGTTGTTCACATCAGATAATTGCTATGATAATAATTCATAAGTACAATAAAAATGCTTATTACAAACATTTTGTTGGAGAAAAGTTCCTTCCCTGCGGTAAAGTTGACTGTTTCCCATCTATGTTAAATTAGATAAAGAGTTAGATTAAAGTTAACCTCATAATATTCTGGTAGTTAATTTTTAACTTGAATGTTTTGCTCGTCTGTTTCATATCATTCCATTAGTACACTGCGTGTCAATGTGTCAACGACACGTAAGTAGTAATTGGAATACTCACAAATAATTAATTTAAAATAACCAATCAGAAAAACTAAACCTTATATTTAGTCTTTTTAAAATTCTCTTCAGTCCGTTTACCTTGGAGTGGGATTGATGACACTTCCCTTAGGTCTTTTTTATACGTCGTTATATATTAACGTGAGCTTCGAACCCCGGGAAGTGTACTACACTTAATTATAAGAAAAATTTTCTTGGTAGGTTACCTCAGTGGTTTACCATTGCTTTCCAAGGAGATGTGATCGGAATCTTACTCCGCCTGGTTTAATCAGGATATCTCGAGAGATAGCAAACCATCGAGGTAATCTTACCACTATTTTTTAGAATTCATTTAGCCATTAATCTGGAACCTCGTCTTTTAACCTTCATCCGCTCACGTACGCGGCAAATTAGCCTCAGTAAGACACTTAGGTAGTTTGTAGCTGTACTGAGCTAGGTGGGGAGCTTTTCTAAACATAACACGGGCATGGTCTAGTGGAGGAGATAGTAATTAAAGACTACAAGCCCTTCCAATCTTTCCCTGACGCTCTGGAAAGAAATGGGAGAAAAAATTCAAAAAGGCAAATTTCAACTCCAAAATGCGCGAGCAGATGAAGGTTAAAAATAAAATAATTAACGAAAACCGGAAGCATATCTTTTTTTAAATTTGTGTGCCGGAGTCAGTAAAGCCATTGTTTACTGCTGCTTGTTGTCTTCGGCTGACAATGTATCAGTGACATCACATTTAACTAAAATTATTGCCGTTTGAAGCAAGAACAAATTTCATTAATCAATTTTTCAAGTATGTTTGGTTTTCTTACAGTTTAAATTCAAATATTTTAGCATCTATTTAAGGTTTTGTTAAAATTAATGGAAAGTATGATAAAGAAATATGTATTTTGGTTAAAACGAAAACCCTTGACGTTTTGCTCTTGACGTTATCGTAATTAGCATGAAGATTGCTACTTGACTCGTCTTTGTAGATTTATGTAATAATAACAAAAGCAATGTCCACACTTAATTTGGCTTCAATTCGTATATTTACAGTGCAAAGCAATCTCACAAAAATGTCAAAAGGCACTTAGGTCACATCTCCGAACATTTTCATGTACGTGCTTAATTTTACAGTTAATTTTACTTAAATTATACAGTCGACTAATATTAAATTCTAATCTGGTTTGGAAGGAGTTATTCAGTATTTGCTCCATAAAACCGCCAAAAGCATGTAATATTAATAATATTATTATCAGGTATAATATCACAAGTGTTGGAGTTATATTCGAAGATATTTCGAGTGAAATTGTCGAGAAACTGTGCTAGAGATTTCAACGACAAAACTAGCTACTTTTGTACAGGGTTTTGTGACAAATGGTAACCAACCAATAGAAAACAGATATTAGTATCCAAGATGTGTTTTATATTGGCTAATTACCATTTGGCACCAATCCCTGTACAAAATTTTTATCAACCCCCCCTTTATCTACGGTAGTGATAAACAATAACCTGTACCCATCAATAATTGAATATATTCAACTTTCCAATCATAATAACCGTTTAATTCCATACCCCCCTGTGTCAGTCTGTAGGCACGGCACTGGAATGGGCAGCCATCTAAAATCTTAGGAAATAAATTACAAGAATTTTGCATAACTTAAATGAAAATCGACTGCCACAAACACAATGAAAGCATAATACACTTGACCCTTACAGTCATCAGACTATTTACATCAAAAAATACCATAAAATAAAAAAATTTAGTGTTATAAACGAATAACAAAAATTAAATGCGAAACAATTTGTAACTATGCGCACGTTAAATTAGGACCAACTTTATTTTATACGAGAATTCTTAGCGATATTGAAATGCTTGAAAAATTACTTATAACCGCCAAGAAAACCGTACTTAAAAGTAGCGATGCCATTATTTAGAGTAACAGTCAACCTGGCACGTTAAATTTGGTTCAAGAGATTCTTGTCGAAACTCAAGTGCAGAGAATATTGTAAGCTCCATCATATATGTACGTAAAATTTTGAATTTCCTCTCTAGAAAGTCAAATTAAACTAGAACGTTCAAAGTTTGTTGTACATATTGAAACGTATTGAAGAAGAAGTACCTTAATGAGCATTGCACGTGAAGAAGAAACTTCTGATCTCTATAACCCACTTTTGGTTGGTTTTAAGAGTGTTGAAACAACATTAATTAATTTTATGACAGTGGCGGAACCGCATTGTTTGTAATGCATGCATTGCATGTAATGCTAGTCGCAGAACCGTACTATAACATCATTAGGTGATTAATTACATCACAACACAATAGAACGTACAGTATACCCAGGCCTGAGTATACCTTATTAATTTGTGAATTACTGAGAGGTTTAATCCTTGAAAATGTAGAGTAGTAGTACATTTCTTTAACTTTTTGATTATAATTTTTATCAAAAGAAAATGTTTAAATTGTACGAAAATTTATTGCGAATTTTCCTTTTTAGGTTAATTATCTTAACCCGCAAAGGATTCTCTTAATTATATTTCAACAAAAGAAATTTTTATTTTATGGTAAATCTGTTACCTAATACAACGGTTGATCAGCTATTCCTAATCCTCGATTAGTTTAAGTTTACTGAAGGGGAAATAACAAAGGAATTGCTTCAGAATTTCCAGGTTAAATAATATTACCCGGTCGTAACTTCAGTTATAAATTATTATATTACTTCAAAATTGAGTAGATAAACGAAATTATCTTGCTGTAAATATTTATCGTTTGTATGGAATATTGAAAAATAATTGTTTCGTATTTACAAAGGAATTTACAATGGAAGTTAATTAGGAAGGAAAAGCTGTAATATATTGATTATTTAAAAGTTAAATTTATGTATTTCGGATTAGAAGATCTTGAAACCTTAAAGCTCATTTAGTGCTCTGCTCCTCATCAGATAATGGTTTAACAAAATTGGTCTAACCAGAAACATTTATGCGCAACATTGTCTAAATTTGTAACTAATTCCAATTGCATACTAAATTTGCCATATTCTTCGAATTAAGTTGTAACGCGCCTCATATATTTGATTGATGGTAAAGGAATCTCTTGTTTGTATTTTGATATATTCCTGACAGTTTTCGTTAATGGTTGGGATTATTTAGAGAACAATACAAATTAACTTTACGTGTTATTTTATTGAGTGCTTAGGTTAAGAAGGAATCCTACCGATATTATATTGTGTAGAGTAAATAGGGTGTAACTGTAACTGAATGGTAAACATTCCTGTGATTATTTGAAATTTAAATATCAACAAATACAATTTATTTAAATTAAGTGCTCGAGGTGACCGCCTTTGGCAATAATGCATACCCTACATGGCAGGATTTTATTACCAATATAATATTTTCAGTTTAGTCTCATCTTTTTAGAAAATATTATTAGATTTTTTTAAGGACAATTCTGTTTGTGGAAGCGCATATTTCCGACTGGTATAAATAATATATTGGATACAAAATTTAATGCACAAGTTTCATCAGTTTTCTTTTCACATAAGTTGCATGATATATGGTTTTATGTGACATATTTTGAAACAATAGCATTAGGGCACACAAAAGCAAGCGTAAAGATATTTAAACTTCTATGAAATTGTCCCTACAATATGAAGTACTTCTATATTTATAAATACTTCAAAGTTGTTTGATATTGTAACTTATTATTGTAACATAATTAGTTATGTACATTTAGTACACTGTATCCTGGGTGCAGTTAAAATCTCTTCTTGATATTTCAAACATTACAAAAACACACTTTTATGAATCGTATAACATATTTTCAAATTACTTTTAAAACACTTGAATTTTATTTCAAAATTTTATTTTATATGAAACAAAAGGAGCGAAGAATTCAAATCCTGTAATTTAATTTATCGTGTAACACCTGATGACATATTCCTCTATAATGTTAGCCGTTTTTCATTTTTACATTGTTATAAAACTTTTAGCGCATATTAGATTTTTAATGTCCATTTTTGGCAGGTATGAACCATATAATTTTCGTTATTACAGTTTTCGCAATTTTAAAGTGAAAATCTCTGCCTACCATTAAACTTACCTTAATTTTATCTTCTTGGAAAATTGAATTATTAATAATTAATATATTGTTTAAAAACGTAGTTCAATCGTGAACAGTATAAAAATGTCTTTAGCAAAGTTTTTAGAATCGTATTCGTTATCTACTCTTTAAAATATGGAACAAATAATAAATAATTGCTTCATTATCTTGGTTTTAGGTCGAAAAGGTTTTCACTGATGTCAGAGAATAGTGAGAATACGCATTTTTTGTGATTAAATTAACGACGAGAATTAAATTTTTTAAAGCTCGCCGTTTTACTTTTAGTGTATTTTTAATGGTTTCCTGCATATAAAACTTCAATAAAAAAGCTTACGTTACTTAAGTGACATTTAACGAAACACTTGGTGTGCACTGCAAAAAAATACATTAATTAGAAAGGAACATCAAAGCATAAATTGTTTAGGTTATTCTGAAGGGGTAAACTTAATAGAAATATACATAACAAACATCATAAATCAAACTCAAAATATAGGTATAAATCCTAACTACACTCCAAAACAACGCTCTAAGCTACAAATGAAAATCTATTACACAACTAATCTGAGAATAACCAGATGCAATTTATTAAAACAATAATATTTCCACACGGATTATCAAGGGTGAAATCCTATTTAGTGAATTCCAAGAAACGACCGCAATAAAATCACCTCTAACGAAAACGGTTCGACTAAAATTCAAAAAAGAAATGGTATATTCGGTTACATAGTGGCAGTCCGAATATCGTTCGGATTTCTATATTCCAAATCCAATGGTCATCCTAATGTGAACGTATCCAGTACCTAAAAACCGATTAACATTCAACAAGATTTACCTGCGGGTAGTACCCAGCATTATACCAAAAATGAGATTTAGTTTCCGAAATTCAGCACTAATAAATTGTGAACCGTTGTCCACCAAGCAAACAACAGGAAGAATTGCTTCATTTATTTACCGAAAATTTATAAAAGGATTGTTTCATTATCGAAAAAGTAATTCATCACCAAAATGGGCCGATTATGAACCAGTAACCAAATTTTGTGACGTTGTTATTAGTTCCTCAATACTGAAATAAAAGCAATTTTAATTTTTATATTTTTCAAATTTTATACGTTCGCGTAACTACTTTACTGCTTGACATTAATTGAATACCATTGGGAAACAGATTCAATTTTCGTATAGGCTTTATAAATTTATTTTTAAAATAGAAAGTAGGTATAGGTTGGATAATGCAATAAAAGAGGCTGATTTTAAAGAATGGATTTTAAATGGAACCTAGTGCGGTTTTATTTTTCATAAAAATATATTATGCTGTAAAAATAATAGAAAGTGAATTTTAAATTATGAAGATACCGTGAATTTTGTCACTGGTATTTTTGCATTAATTTCTATAAATTGTTGTTGTATTATTATTATTATTACTGCTTCCTCCAGCTTGTAGCATATAATGTAGTTGATGAAATTTTACGATGAAAATTACTGCTTCCATAATAGTGCTATTTATTGCTGAAATCAACTAATCAGTAAAGCATAAAATTTTAGTTACTCATATAACCATACATTTTAGGCTACTCCACTACATGGATAAGTAATGAAGGTAGGGGATTAATTAGTAGAGAAACAAACTTTTATGGTTACTTCCATTAAATTATATAAGGCATGCAGATTTAACATTGATGCAAACTGAATATTCTTTTTATTTTATAAGAAATTTCACGAAACTTTTTGCAAATGTAGTAATTTATTTCAATTTATTGTTAAAACTTTTAACCCGACTACTTTAAAGTGCATTTGACATTTTTGTGATTTCGGTTCTCGACTGCGTTTTTAATCGCTATCGCCATCAATTACAATCAGAAATGTTCTCCAGCTATTGATCGAATATAATTTTTTATGCTTCGTTAAATTTTGAACAAATAGCTTTTCTTTTGAAAAGCTGTGTAATATTTTCTTGTATGTTTATCCACTTTATTCATCGATTTGCAGGTGACACTTTCTTATAACTTATAATAAAGGACCCCAATAAGTAAGGTAATAAATTCTAAAAGGTTATTAATTGATTCCTGATTTACTAAGTGAAGTTGAATATTTAACATTGAATATAATACTAAAATAATGTATTCGAGAAGATATAGTCTACCCCGGATATAACGAACCTCAAGGGACCTGAAAATTTGTTCGATATATCGAAAGTTTAAATTGTGGTTTTTCTATAGGAAAACCATTTTAATAGCGCATTATCCACAGATTTTCTAAAAGGTTTTCCATTTTTCGTGTTTTTAAAAACATTTAAATTAAGCATCCTCCATAATTTTGTTATTTTAGTGTAAAAACATTCGAATGAAATTTTTTATGGGACAGTTTCTTGACATGCAGTTTAAACAGAGCAAACGAAAATGTAAAATTATTATTGCTGTGATAGTGGCGTCTTTAAGTAAATGTATAATTTCGATTGGACCAAACAGTGCATGAGTTATATTTTCAAATTTAATCAAGTCTTGTTTACAATATAATATGGCTTTTATTATTGAGAATTCTACAACATTTACGTCAGAAAAATAAAACTATTCAGCATTATGGATGATAAGAAACTTTTATGGTTCAAGTTTTATTACCCTTGAATCGTCATATCAACAACTCATCAACTCGTAAAAAATATGCGAATTTTTTCTTAGCGAACTCGTCTAGAAGTAAGTTCGCACATCCACGAGACTGTACAACGCAAGGGAGAAAAGGTTGTCTTTGTCTTCTGTTCTATTCTTCATTTCAATTCTCTCAGGCGTCTAAGAAATCCATGGTTTTCAGAGCCATTAACCAGTTTTTGGCTTCCAATAAAGCAGAAAAATAGTAGCTATATAGTAGTATTGACTTAATACCGTACCGCCGCCATATTGAAAACGAAAAGTGACAGTTCTACAATTCGTGTCATTTAACAGCGCCAGCGGTTGCAATGGGCATACGTAATTTGTAAACTAAATCCCAATTAACTTAGTCTTTCGTATCCTCCTAGATTTATATTACTAATTTATTGCTAATAATTAAAATTATGAAACAACTGACGCTAAATAGAAAACTGACATTTGGAGTGTCACGTATTAAAAAGTAAAATTAAATTGTAATTGCTTTGAAGCGTTATAAATAAATGTATTTTAAGTTTAACGTGTTATTTATACAAAATTAGATTAATTCAACAAATTTTTACGTTAATTATCTAATTTTTTAAAGTATTACTGTCGTTAGTGTAATTAACCCTTATCATGCAAAATACTGTAGATATTCAATAACGTTTCGTCATTGCTGTCACTCCTTCAAATGTCTAATTCAATTTGCAAGTGAAATTTTTTTTATACTATTTCAGGACTGAAAAATTTATTCATTTTTTAGTCATTCTAAAAAATTTATATATTAAAAGTGCTTTACCCAGACTTTTAAGAAGATTTGCTAAACTAAATCTACCAGAATTGTGTTCTTATTTTTTATCTTTTATTGACATAAATTGTAAGTGCTGGATTTTAATTTCATGTTTATTTGTGCTATGTGATTGAAACTTATTAAATTTAACAATGCAGAAAAACTTATACGTTTTCCTTCATTTTCAATTAGTTTTCGTATTAACGCAATGTGTTTCTGACAGGATGGAAAGCCTATAGTAGTACCAAATACTAGAATTTGATTCGTTTCTTTGTATTTACTAATTTATCTAATTAAACCAATATACAAGATTCCAATTTCGACGATATTGAAACTAAATTGCTGAATTAAACGAGGAAATTGAGATTTCAGATGTCAGTAAAAGTAAAATTGATAAGTAATATTGTTAAGGAGACGTTATTTGTAGAGCATGCTTGCTCTATTAAGAGCATTAGATTTCGATTTCGATTAATTTTTACTTCGATTCGTTCTATACAATGCTTAATATTTTGTGTTCAAAACCTTTTCATTTCGGTGCGAAGAATTTCATTTTAACTTGATTATTTCTTTTGTATGAATTTAATTAATTTTAACAAATAAATTTGTTAAATTTTAACTTTTTCTATTATTCTTGCACTCTTGTAACAACTACAAAAGTTCTTATGGATCTCAAATTCACAGTTAAGCTTTAATGAAGTTGGTGTTGCAAAGTTAGCTAAATTTCACAAAATGTAATTTGCTAAAATGAAGAATGTATTGTTATTTTTGTTCTCGTCTCACTTTTTTTCAATTTACGTGTAGTACATACTTCAGTAATTTTGAATTAGATTAGAAATGATAAAATTTATGACGAAGTTAAATTTAGCTTACGTACAGTGTTTTTAGTTTCTATTAAAATTATCTCGATTTACATTAAATTAAAAAAAAATTAGTGGAAATTTCAATATCCACATCGTTTCCAAAAGATCAGATTGGATGTTTACCGATCCAGCAATTAAACTTATGTTTAACTTAATTACTTTTATTAGCAGATGTAACACAAAAGTGAAACTCGATTTTGGGTATTCAAAGTTAATTTGGTTTGTAATTAATTATCAGACTATAGAAGAAATCAAACAGACGTTACAACTCGCTTTTAGGCAAATAAAATAAATCTTCCAACTGAAAATTTTTTTGATTATGATTAGTTTTTCTCATGTTTCCTCGGGCTTCATCTTATTCCATTGAGACATTTTCCAGTGTCGAGTAGCTATAAGGACATGTCGTATTATCTCTTCCGACATAACAAATTTTCAGCTTTGATAGCAATTTATGTTATAACGGCTATAAAAAGGAAAACTATTTTTGCACTTATAAAACAAAAATGATTGTCTTATTAAAATCGCAGTTTACGTTGAAAATTTAGTCCTTTTCCTTGTTTTGTTGATGATAAATCTTGCCTGAATGAATTTTCGAGAGCTACTACTAGTACTATATTTAGCTCTTGCACCTATAAAGCTTTAAAAGAATGCTTCGCTCTAATACCCTTCAGGACCAATGACTTTTCGAGCTTGACAAAAAATCTATATATTTACTTTAGTAATCGATGAATCGGATAAAATGTTTGTCAAATATTTTACGAGTTTTGAGGTCACATTTTCAAAATTTCATCCTTAATGCAACACTCATATCGAGCAAACCTCTTCCTTGAAATACTACCCAATCGATATTCTAATTTAATGTCATGCTGAGAAATCCGTTTTTTGTGATCAAACTTCTTTGATATTCCTTGAAGTTTGGTCTAATGTATATTGCATCGCCGAGTTCCAATTTAATTGATACCCTCCACTGATTGTCATCCCTTGTTCTATTATTTAAGGTGAAGCTACAAGATTGCAGCTGCCAACTTACCTTACTTTTACACTTATCGTAATGTTATAACTAAATTATTTATTCAAACAAGTCTCGAATTTATTTAATAATTATTCTGTAATTTCATTACTTCAGAAGTTATCACGGTTCCTATGTGACCGTGCACTGTTCGTATAATTTACTGGGTTTCTAAACTTAAGACATATCTCATTGTTTTTTGCTTTGTTTATATAACTTCATTAATAGACGCTTTCCAACAATATCACCGGAACGAACTTATGTATAGGAAAAGATAAATGAATTATATTATATTACCTTACATACATACCAACTCTTGCATGCTAAGTTAAACAAGAAGTAAATAGATCGATTATTATACAGAATATTATACAAGCGTGCGGAACTTTATAGTACCTACCGAATTTTCCAAAAAAGCGAAACTAAAATGAGTTTTTCTGTAGTGTGTAAATTTGTTTAATCGATTTCAGTTTGTTTTACTACCCGTGTAATATTAAACCATGAAAGATAATCCATTAGAGGGAATCATCAAATGTACTTACAAATTTGTGGATTTTGGAAAACAACTTTTAAATTTCACTAAAAGCGTTTCCAGGTGGTTGAAAACTGGAAAAGTCAATACTGGTTTAGCTTTCTAGTTGTTCTTTCAAGACAAAAATAAAATTTCGTTTGAAAAAAATTCATACTCTTCTAGATATTCTTTTATTAAAAAAATTGAATAGATTCTAGCGAAGCAACTCAATATTGCATATTATTTATCCACAATCAACGATCATAATGGAATTATAGGCGTCAAAGTTTACGTTCCAAGACCCGAAAGTCACATTTCTTAGCACGATTTGTTCGAAATTACTGACCGAGGGAACCTAGGTCAATAAATGACAATGGGGGTGCTACAAAGCGACTTCCATCTATGCAATGTAATCTATTTTTCGTAATTTTTTTGTAATTTGAATTACTTCGCAGATGTAGCTTCTAAAATATTTCATAATATAATATTTTATTATACATTATGCCGTTATAGTATCATGCCATAGTATTATGTGATTACACAGTGGCCACCATAGTTCAGTGTCGTCTCCCCGACAAGCACGTTATCGGTGGTCGTCTCCTGTACTACATGAAAAATGTGTTTCCAATTTTAACAATGGGGTTGGCTATCTGTATAGTAATCTGTGGTTATACCTATTCCGCTCATTTCTAAAGGTATTCTTACTTTTTTGCAAATTTAAAACTTAATTTCTTTGCAATTGGACGAAAATTTTAAAACTGCCAATAATATTAAGATCAGCCGTCTGACGTAAATCAAACACGGATAGACTACAGAGCGGGAAACCGCGGTTCTAATCCTGATTGCGTCGGATATGTGCTGTGATCTAAAAAGTCCAAAATCGAACTGTGGACTACACTCGCCAACCCAGTTGGCCACCGTGGCGAGTTATGGCTAAACAACTCCCCATAGAAATATGGTGGACGCCCACATCCAGCAGTGGACTGACATATGCAAATCGTGATCGTGAATATTATGCATATTATTATAAATTTTTTTTTATGAGATGAAGTGGGAGATTTTTACTGGATTGTGGGATTCAACCCCACGCAGATTTTTTTTAAAGCGTCCAACATGACTGCAATAATCAATCCTGGAATGGAACCACTCTTGTAAGAAATGATTTTGTTTTTATATTGGATTTGGTCAATTCTTAGATTAGTTCACATGTTATCTACGGATTTACCAAAAGTTTACCAAAAAAAGGAATCTTCTCGCTTCCGCTTACCCAATAGAAAACAGTCACCTCATATATTGAATTATAATGCCCCGCACCTGCAGGTGCAAAAACTAATGAGAAATGGTATCGAAGTTCGTATAGTAAGGGTTGAATTGGATTGGCTATTACATCAGCAAGCATACACAAACCTCACAATCACATAAATGACAGGGACCTCATCATTAAAAGCTACAAATTAATCAAATCTTAACATTCGTCGCATCGGGTGGAATAAAATGTTAAGTATTCGTCTAAGCTTAACATAACAAGGTAAAACAAAAATCGATCATATAAAACTGTTTGTGGCTTATAAATAAATAAACACAGGTAAACAGCAACTTACAAAATCACTTTACCACTGCCATTGATGATAACTAACGTAACCGTTAGGCAACTGAGTTAGCGCAACAGCGGTTGTTCTATATATTGTTATGATCTTTTCCCTTTAAAAAATCTTCAAAGGCCGCTGTACTAGTTTTACGCCGTAGTTGAGTTTTTCTCTTTGTCAGGGTCGGTGGATTCAACAGACGAAATAATAAGGGTTAAGGGATTCCAAAAGTTGATATTACTACCCCTAACTCGGTTGTTTAGGAAACCCCACATGCAGGTGCCAATCAATGTTTAAACAGAAGTAATAATAAGGTGGTAATTCGAAATCAATATCATTTATTATAATTATAAGGAAAATTAACCAATTACGAATTTGCATCAATTTATACCTGGCAACAAATTTGCTTCGAACCAAAGGTGTGATTATGTAATAATTAAAAGATCCAAATGACATTTAATTCTTTAAATTCAGAAGCTAAATTTGGATATCTCATTATTCGTGTAACATGTGTAATCATAAATCAATTTTTAACAAAGTTTTTTAATTAATCCATTAACAACACAAATCATTGTTCTAATTTGGATTCATTAAAATAAAAAACAAATTCTCTACCTTATAATTTGGTAATTTTTCACTTTCTTTATTGCGCCACTGCAAGTCGAGTCGTCAGTAGTCGCCACCTGTTCTTACGTCTTGAAAGCTGCAGATGTTCCAGACTGCGGCCAGTGTTCCAAATGTGAAGTCAACCTCCAATTTCGAAAACATGTGCACAATTTTTATAATCACTTTTTTATTACAGGTATTCAATTAACTAATACCTTATTAAGTTCGAATTACACAGTTTTCCAATAATTATGGACCGTAATTGCTTATTACGTAAAAACGCGACTCTCGTAAATTATTCACTTTAGTGAAATTACGAATTTCGCTCCTTGATTCCCGGATCAAAAAGCTTGATACGAGTTCCTCAATTGGAATCTACCAAAGAACTTCACGTGTTCTCAGTTTGAGTTTTACCAAGGAACTCTCTGTGTTCTCCGCTCGAGATACACCCAGGAACTGGCTGCTTTTTCTGCTCGCTGGCTTTGCGTTCCCAGTTTTCAAAATTTGGTTTTTGTGAGTGGGAGTTTTTTACTCTTGTTGGCAAAAATGGCTCTTCTTTCCAGGTAACATAACGTCTTTATTCACGTATGCACTGAATTATTGTTAACACTTTTTTTTTTTTTTTTTTAGAACTTTGGCGTTACAAAATCATTACCAAATGATGTACAGGATGCACATAAACTTTGTATTTTACAAATAAACTCAGAAATGTTTGTTTTATGTGTAGAATTCGTTATAAATGATGGTTTTGTAAAATTGATGCAAATGTTTCCTTTTATGTCAGTCAAATTAACTGACCATTGATTTTAAAGCAAATTAATTCAAATTACCACCTTGTTCGTCTGCTTGCACCCTTAAATTTACGAAATATCACCACAAATTATATGCTTTTATTTCCCCACGTTGTATGCCAAATAAGTTATAATGAACCCTCCGTTTGAGAGCCAAAATAAGTTATAATGAATTTTTCATAAACTTGTAAAGGTTCTGGTTGCTATAATGATGGAGAACAAAAATACTCCCTCAGGGAATGTTGGGTTCCAACTCGAAATTAAAGACTCTCGGGTGAAAAAAGCTGATTTAATAAAATTATGAAAATACGTTGAATATTCAACCCTAATTCTTACGACAATTTTCGTCTCTTGGCCGTTCGTGTAATAATGTAAGACTGTTTCGGGCCACAATTACATTTACTATCAATTTGATATCTAAATTGTGGTTCGAGATCTTGGTATATAATTAAATGTGGCAAAATTCAAATTTTATACAATAAAAATGTTCAAATAAAAATTCAAACGACCTTTGTGCACGGTGTTTTAAAACCACTGGAAAGGTAGGTAGGTGGAACTCGAGGTAGGTTTTACTTAACCTCAAAATTTGTTGACAATCTTTCTAAATCTTCGTATTTTAGAATCATCCAGCACTGCGATTGCTGGATTAACAAACATCTGCCAAATTAGCAAACGGATGATCGATAATTCGTCCAATAATTGCAAATTATTGTAACCGACCCACGCTCGTTTAATAGGTCAGCTTTTCTAAACTTCGAAATTTCTATCTTCCAACCAAAATCTAGGCGTTCCCGTAATCGGAATATCGCCAAACAATCGTTCAAAAGGATACCTGGAATCAAAATTTGACTCCAAGAAAACGCAAATTATTCACTTTTTTCTTCAAGCGAAAAACAACGTCCGCTCTCGCAGATGGACGTCTCGAGAATATTTTTCACTTCCTCCGTAGTGCCACAACTCTAAAATCAAAATTTCCAAAATTTCACCAAAATAAAATAATTTTTTGGCAGTTTTACGGGAGCAAGGTGCCACTTTTCTTAGGAGCGGGAGGAAAAGTAAATTAGCGGGAGGAAAAGTAAACAGAATTGCAAATTTTTATTTCTATCATTTAAATTTAAAAAAGTTTTTGTTAAATTTTGTTAACAACTTTGGCTTTCGGAAAAACAAAAAATAGTATATTCGCGCTCGGGATTAAAGTGACTTTAATTTTTCGGGTAATTTTTAATTTTTTACTCCCTCAGTGTGTAATATACTATTGTATACTCTGTTTACCCAACAGGTGCACCGAAGCTCCTCCCTAAAAACGCGCGGGATATTCGAATAGAATATTTCTATTGCTCGAATTTTGAAACTCCCGTTTACAACACTAAACGTCATAGTTATTTTAACCTATAAATTAGTTTTTAATGTCATACAATCATTTGAACTTTTATGTAGATATTTTTAGCGTGTAAAACTGGTTCATGCGCTCATTGGCTTAAATTTTTGGGGAGGAGCCTTGGTGCATCTGTTGGGTAAACAGAGTATAGTAGATAAATACATTGGCGCCAATTTCAAATTTATTAGCAATCGTCTTTCTTTTGCAAGCTCACTACAATCCGTCTCCGCACTCGCACGAATCACACAAGATTGAAAATAAACAAAATAGTGGTCAAGAATCATTGGTAATAAATTTGGCCTTTTATTGAACAGGATTTTTTACACCCCTTTTGAATATGATGTTAACACCCGAGTCCCTAACTTGTCTGAAACACCACAATATGCAGAATGCAATGTACATTTTAAACTTTGCGTTTTGTGGTACTTCATAAGCTTAAATACTGAAATTATTGTTATTAATTTAAATTATTGAACGATGAAAGGAAAGCTGACGTTTGGAATGTTACACATTTTTCCGAGGAGCTTAGAGACTAAAAAATTCAATTCAATTCGAACCAATTTATTAAATTTGATTCACTGCAAAATAATTTCGTTTCATGCAATAAAATACAGTTAATTAATGCTTCATTTCATATTAATTCAGTGCAATTCATATCAGTTCAATATTTACCCTCAGGAAAAATTGCATTTTAATGCTGCCAGAAAATATAAAGCAGTCTTCACTGACTTATTCATTAAAAAATCGGGATTGATTTAAAATACTGTACGGGCTACAAGGTGTCGCTTCGTGTACTTATAGTAAATATTCTTTGGTTCATTATAATAATTTACTAGGAAACTCCTCCTCCACTTTATCATTTATAGACGAGCTTCTGATTGGTACTTTCATTTATTACCAAGAAAATACAGTTTACCAACCTACAAACTTCTTACACCTACGAAATAGACGGACGCATTTGATTTGTCATAATATCCACCGCCGAAACCCACATCAGAAGTTCGATAAATCGTTACGGACAGAAAGACAGACAGATTTTTCTACAATATTCTTGTATTATTATTATTATATCTCCGTCATAATTGATTTTTAATTAATTATCCCTTTAATATTATATTCACCGTATCGGTGGATTGAGAGAAACAGTCAATTTGCAAGTTACTATGCTTTCCTTTCTACAGCCATATAAACATCAATATCGCGCGGAACCCAATGTAAACCGCAATAGTGAAATGTTTAACATGTTTAGTGTGTACTGTCACATAGTAATTAACACTTTTGTTTTACATCGAGTTGACATCGATGCAGCGACATCTCCATCGACCTCAATCACGAGCATCGAGACATTTTTGACATGTTCTTCCTTAAAAATAATACTCTCTTAGAGTAATCTTAGAAAAAACTAAATAGATTCTGGCGTGCAACAAGAAAGTGGTTCTCGATTGATTTAATATTAACTTATTTGTAATGTTATGCCTGGAGTGTTGACTTGGGTAGTTTGTAAACTAGTTGGTTAATACACTATAAACATAAGCTAATGAATTTTTTTGATAGTGTGATAGGAGAAAAGATTCTACTAGTTTAAGAAAGACTTCTAATTACTTTCAATACTATTCAGTTAATTTATAGACTATTCAATCTTAATTGGACTAGGGTAAATAAAATAATCGATATTCTTGGTTAATCTGTAAGCCATCCAATTGTACAAACTCATTACTTGTGTAATTGCTTCAATGTCCCATCTGTTGTTAATATAGGTAACTAGCTAGGGTTTAACCCTCTCAGTTCAGAGAGCTCGGGTCGCTCTTGGACGGGTCTTACATTCTTAATATGTTACGACTCAAGCGATTGTCCAATAACTAAGGAATTACCTAGTCGCCAGTCTTCTAAATAAATCTCAGAAGTAAATACCAGAGACTTTATTCATCAAAAATTTGACAAGTTTTACTTCAAAATTTTGTCTTTTTATCGTTACTTTCTTTATTCTTTCACTTGTTTTAAGATAATCTAATAATTCTATTTCTTCGATTAGATAAATGGGTTGATTGTACATGAGGCACTGAAATGGAGATTTTACTGTGGTTCCGTACGTATCTGTTTTAAAGCCTTCTTACTTAATATTATGTAAATAAGCTTTCATAAAAAATTATTAAAATCCATAATTTTTGCATTTAAAAAAAATAATATTAAGTATACTCGTATAAAATTTGGTTATTAATTTTAATATTTTACACTGCAGTGTGATAAAGCTTTCCATCGATTTGGCTTAAATTTTGCATCCATATTATTCCAACTGACCCCACATGAAACTTGATTACTCGCTCGTTGTTATAAATTCATAACAAAATTGAAGTTTAATGGACTGAGATTTAAATTTGCAATTTTATGTTTTCGGTTAAAATGAATTTTTATTTCGATAACGTCATAATGCTCGTAGCGTAAACTGTTAAATCACTTTTTCTTTTTTTTTTGTCAATATGAATATATTAGGGGTAACTTCCTGTCAACGATAGCGCCAAAATTTAATAACACGTGAAAATTTTAGTCATAGATTGATAAATGAATTATTATTTGCAGCAAGCGCCATTGAATGGCTATTGAAATATGAAAAGTTTTTGTTTGTTAATAAGAAATTTTTAATCAAAATTCTGAACGCAGATATTTATAATACATTGTTTTTGTCCTGTCCCAAGATACAATTTTACTTAAAAAATTTTATCGATGTTTGGTTTCAGCTTTTCACCCTCACTCTTGACGGTTAACAGTTTATCCATATTAATTAATAAAATTTACAATGATTTTGTGATGGAAAATTGCATTTTATTTTACAGTTTTTTTTTTATAATAATGCTGGGATATTGAGTAGTAGAAGTGCTTGTTTTAAAATTTGTATCTGCAGTTGACAATAGAAAATTGTTTTATTTTAAATGCACATATTTTATACTATCGAGCATTTCAAGAGTTTACTGCTTGTACGCTTCAACTAATATTTTTACAGAGATCCACTATATTTTTGTCCTTTTCTTTTATTTATCCATAAAAATATTTGAATCGGAGATTAATCCAATTTCTGCAGACAAATAAAGAACGGTAAATATGAAAATCAGTCAACTTCCTATTAAATCCGTACAAGGCTCAATGTTAATATTTTCTCACAAACCCAACCGCGCTAGCATCAGATGCTCTTGTTAAATTTAACATCATTTGTAACTACTGCTACTCATGTTTAGTCGAAACAAATCTTAATTCTCTAAAGTAAGATAACAAAGCAAACAAACAATAAGCAAATACATCCAGGTGTTTATTTACATAAGCACATCACATTAGCTTTATCAAAATTATTGGGCTACGCAGTCTCTTATCTTTGTATTTCTTGGATATGATGATGCTAATGCAGCAAAACCTAATTATCCAAAATAAATAAACTAATACCAGCATAACCGTTTTGTTATTTTTACTTGATTTTAATTTTATAATTTTTTTTAGGAAATCCACGAAACAAACATGCCTTGCAACCAGGACATTCGCTTATGGATTGGATACGGTTGGGCTCTTCGGGACAAGATCTCACCGGCGTCGGTTCTCGAGCAGGAGAGATGACGGTAAGTGTCACTCAATTTATTCATAATTTTTTCGTTATCCGTAAACCCTTTCCAATTAGGTAACAATAAGTCAATTAGCACAACATGACAAGGCGGACGATGCATGGATATCGATTAGAGGTCGAGTATACAACGTCACTCGATACCTAGCTTTCCATCCTGGAGGACCCGACGAATTAATTAAAGGAATTGGAAAAGATTCGACTGACCTTTTTAATCAAGTATTCACCTTCATTTGATTTCCAAATTAAACCTAACATTTTTATGTTTGATAGGTTCACTCGTGGGTAAATTACGAATCGATACTACAAAAATGTTACATCGGACGATTAGTTGCAGGAGATCCCAACATCGATACGGCAGAGTTATTTTTTGGAAACTCTCTCAAAGTATCATCAGAACCTTGCTATAATAATTCTTCGCCTAAAATGATGCCACCGAAACTTTTGCCTAGTAATAAAGTAACACCATTGGATGACACAAAATTAACTACTACTACCGTAATTTGCGATACTAAACCTAAAGAAATAATCTTGCCACGATTTGATTGGATTCAAAAAACTGATTATATCACAATTATTTTTTATACGAAACTTTTTTCAAATCCTCAAGTTGAAATTAATAAGCCAAATGTCGATAATGTCCTCTCGATTAATTTAGAATATGATAATCAAATTTTTACAAATGACATCCAATTTAGCAAAGCGATTGAATGGCCGTGTCAAGTCAAATTAAATTATGAGATTGGTAAAATTGAAATACAGTTTCGGAAAGTTGTTGGTGGTATTTGGGAGAATTACGGCACACTTAAACAAAAAGGTGAAGAAGCTGATTTGGTTAATTCGTCCGAATTTAAGTATAAGTACGCCGTTATCAATAAAGTGGAAGTAAATTATAATACGTCGTTACTAGAACTTCAAAGATGTGATGAAACCAGGATTGCGGTACCCATTGGAAAGCATATTCAATTATTTAGCAACGTTCAAGGTAGGCTTTTTATTCTTTTGCAGAATTTTATTTTACGAATGAAATCAGAACGGATATTAAATTGTAGAATTTATTTTATTGTTGCGTGAAGTTTTAGAAGGAAGGCGGATTTTGTTAATCCTTGAGGAAGTGTTGATATTTTAGCTTTTTCGTTATACAGCGAAAAATATAAAATTTTGTTTACTAATCAATAAAAGTTTTCAGAAAGGATCGACGTTTGTTGATTTATTGTTTGAAGGGTTTATGTGATCGGATAGAAAGCTGATACTTGTGTATTCCATTTATCCTTCAAGAGATACCACGATTTAAAAAAACGGTATCAAATAAAATCGGGTGCTAACAAAATTCACAAGGAATTTCTCCGAATGAATTTTTTTATAAAAAAAAAACTAGCTATTGCAATTTTGTTTCCACAAAGATTAACAGAAAACTACTGTTTTTAGTTTACGTATTTTAACTATTTCCATAGTCTCTAGAAGCAGGATATAGCAATTATGATGTAAAAATTAGACCTACGCAAAATACATATACGATCAAAATGTTACTACTAGGTAATTTGGGAATTAATTATCTTGCTAAAATTATTTTAAATTGATTGTTAGATAAGATTAACGGTTATTGAATATAATTAAGTGTGGGTGTGCTAATGTATTGTATATTCACTCGACAGTAAATACAATAAAACCATATTTTGTGTTGAAATTCATAAAGCTTATGCATATTTTCGCGAACCTCTTAAGTATCTTAGGGTTTTTCCTTTGTTAAAATCACATTATTATCATTTAATACTGTTATATTTATTTTGAGTTCAATTTACTTAGAATACCATTAAAACACGTTTATATTTTTTTAAATTCTAATTCTAACTCATCTTACACAACTGCAAGTCGTTCCGAATCACCATTTTAATCCTTTAGGCTCCTTGTGGATTATCCAAAGTTTCATCGGTCCGTATTGCTAACAAAACGATCAAAATTGATCAAAAATCAATTTCTCGCGTTCAGACATCTCTGCATTCAAACGTCTCTGCGTTCAAACGGCCGCGTTCAACCGGCCGCGTTCCAATGTCCTAGACCGCAAACAAATTGGTTTCTGTTTTGCCTCATCCGTGCCTCATAATATCTTTTTTAGTTATTTTTAATTTAAAGGAAATGTGATCGACCTCCGAATTTATGCTTCAGGCGGGCCCCAGTTTCCTGCTTCAGCAACTGCTGATGAAATACAGTTCATTTGAAAATTCAAATATGCAGCACCATTTCCGTTATATCTGCAGCAAAGTTTTCCACATAAATTCCTTCTTTCGCAAAAGTTTCTAATTTTTTGCATTGCCTCTTAGGGGCAACTCCCGGTGCAGTCTTTGCTACCTTAAAGCGGCGTTCACAATGAAGCTAGCAAGAGCTAATCAAAATGAATAATTTTTTAATCATAGAAAAGGATAGAAGAAAATAATTTACTCTAATTGGCGCTTGCCAGCTTTCTACCCAAACAAGGCAATGCCCCACTTCATTGTGAACGCCGCTTAAAATAATTTTGATAAACTTTAGTGTCTCCTGAGATCAAAGCTACTTTTCTGTTGCTTCAGTAACTTTTGATCATTCCCTTCCCTTCGTTCCCAAAATTCTAAAGAGGACAGGCCACACTGTTGTTTGTCGAAGGCGCCAGAGATTTTCTTTCTTTCTTCTTGTTCTTTATTAGCGTTTTATTTACATCCATTTTGAATATACGCCTCTTCAAGCTCTCTCCACCTTTCTCTATTGCCTGCCTCTTGAATCCAATTAAAACCGACCACAAGTTTTATATCATTCACCCATCTCATCGGAAGTCTTCCTCTTGGTCTTGTATACGTGTATGGCCTCCATGTCAGCACGGCTCTACTCCACCGATCCATATCTCTCCTCGCCACATGTCCCGCGTATGACCACTTAAGTTGTGCTGCTCTTTCTATTATGTCGGTGACCTTTTTTTTTGCCTTATCCAGATGTTTGTTTTTCTGTCTTGCAAGGATATGCCCAACATTGCCCTTTCCATCGCGCGTTGCGTCACTCTAAGGGTATTTATATTTTTCTTGCTCATGGTCCAGTTTTCTGGCCCTTTGAAAACGAAACAGACGGGATTGTGGCCAGCAGAATTTTTTTCTCAAGAAATGCAAAAATACGTCAATTTTATCATCGAGGGGGAGAACTTTTTTGTTGAATAATTGATAAAACTTCAAAAAAATCATTTCGCTGAATTCAGGGAAGCAAGACCTTTCAAATGAGGTGTCACTTAACATATCATCCCTATTAACATTTCAGGGGTTGTCATCACAGCGCTGAGGGATGAAACAATACGGGAGTGACATTGGTCGCAAAAGTTGTCCCCCTCGATGATAAAATTGACGTGTTTTTGCATTTCTTGAAAAAAAAATTCTGCTGGCCACAATCCCGTCTGTTTCGTTTTCAAAGGGCCACCCTGTATATTGTACTGTATCAGGAGGTTTAATAAAAATTCGTAATAATTTTATAAAATTGGGGAAGTCAAAAATAAAACGGCTTCCGAAAATAGACAATCTAATACCACGACTAGCTCAGTATTTCAAATAATTGAAACTTTTTCACAGGCATCCTTCATCAAATTTCCCACTGGTCTAAGTGTCAAAATTACATGACAATATTGCTTGACGTGACCGTTTTGCTTCGTGATTTTGCCTTTTCGTAAAACCATACTTTTTTGCTGAATGGAAAAGATGTCTCAGATCTGGTAGTTTTCTCGTCATTATTCTTTCCAGAACTATTCCACAGGTAGAAAATTATCCATATCTTCTACCATTTTGTATGAACTATGGAGACGTTTTCTCATTTGTTCCTTGTTCGCACTGAGGTAATTTTTATTTTTGTGTTCGGCCAGTAGGCAGAATTAATAATAGAACCCAAGAATAATAACATACATAGGCTGTCTTGTAATACTATACTATTCGATTCTGAATAGGGAGATTCCCACTGAGATATTGAAGCTAAAGTTGAATTAAAAGAAAAAACTACCAGAAATAAACAGTTTATTTTAATAAATAAAAATCTGGCTACGAAAAAATACGAAAAAATAAATGTCGAAATAAATTCGACATAACTACAAAGGTTCAGGCGCCCAACTACAACATTTTCAAGTTAGTGATGTGTATTCCTAATAAACAACTGATATTTTCATTTTTTTGTCTTTTACAATAATTGCTGTCGTTTTTTTTTTTTAAATATTTATCGTTTGATGTGAGTTTTCACTCTAATAAGCTTAAATTATTCTTTTTGGATACGCACTACAGTTTCTTTTAACTTTTTGTTTTATTTATAAATGCATGCCGCATTTACATTGCAGAGCTGGTAGATTTACGATAGCAAAGTAAATAACATTAATTTATTAATTATGTGGCTCGAGGATACCTTACAAAGTTGGCGATTATATGGGTTATAGATTTTAGAGCAGGCGAGCACTCTCCTCTATATTTAATTAGGTTTCTGAAAGTGTAATTATTTATTTCATTTTACAGATAAACCATTTTTTTTCTACTTTTATTATTAAATAATAACCTATGAGTCTAAAGTAGCTGGACAGAATTCAAACGATAATAAAAAAAAGTTGGTTATAGAAAATTTAAAATTAATTAATTATTCATAAAGAACAATATATTGGGAACACAAAAAAAAACTTTAAAAACATAATGGTCCATTTTCTTCAATTGTTCGCACTTTTCTTTTAACACCTTCCATCATACGCCGGAGCATATTCAGATAAATTTTTTTGGTACAGGACTTAATTCGTTTTTTCAATTGTTCGCCTGATGTTGCTTCCCAACCATTCTTATAAACTAATTGCGATAAAATTGACCAGAAAGTTTCAATCGGACGAGCTGCCGGAATATTTGGGGGATTCGCATATTTTGGCACAAACGGTATATTTTGACCTTCTAATCAATTTAAGGTTTTTCTTGCATAATGGCAAGATGCCAGATCAGGCCAAAAGATGATTTTATCATTTTTATGGTTTCTTTTAACAAAATTAACCATTTTTGGTAAACATTTTTTTATATAAGTGTCTGTGTTAACAGCAATACCAACTTGGGTTTGAATAAAAAAATTTGATATGCCTTTAATTGATATCGCACACCACGCTAACACTTTTGGTTCGAATTTTGATTTTCTTATGAACTTTACATTAACAGGAACTGTATTTTTATCGGTGGTATACAATCCTTTATTTGCAACATCACAACTGTTCGCAAAAGTGAAGTACTTTTCATCGTCCATAATGATCACTGTATCGCCTGATAAAAAATGTTGTCTCAGAAGACGGCACTTTCTGGGTATTTCCACTAATTGTTTATCGGTATATTTTGGTTTAACGTTTCTCTTATACCTTTTCACATTTAATTTTTTCAAATTTCGGCAAATTGTAGTTTGTGAAACTTTAAATTTTCTGGATAGTATGCGAGTACTCACTCCAATTTTGTTTTCAGCAGCTTTCTTCAAGGAACTTAGCCGAGATTTTTTTAGAATTGATTTTCTTCCGGTTTTTTTTTTATTTTCAGGACCAATATTGTTATTACATCTCGAAATTATCGAATAAATGGTACTTCGACTGAAGCCTTCATTTCGACGCCCCCAACGAAAACTATAGAAACTCAAAAAATTGATTTTTTGAGTTACTATAGTAAAAAAGTCTATTATATCGGTAAGATTTGCCTAGAAAAATATCGTAACTTTGTAGCAACTCGAGACGACCAATAGTAGACACTGATCCTTAGAAATTATGCAATTCTGCAATTTATAGTGACTATTTAAATATTGAATTGCGTTTTTATCAAAACTGTAATTACTGAGTTACTATAGTTTTCGTTGGGGGCGTCGATTTATAAAATGATGTAAAACTTGACTTTTATTTTGCTGGCCAAGCATTTTGAAAACGCGTTTACGCAAAAAATTCTGTTCTTACACTTTCATATTGACAATTCAAACTAAACTACTTCAATTGACATTAAACAAATGAAAGAAGGTACAGTAAAAAAAAACAAAAGGATTGCTAGATTATAACTAATGATTTGATGCGATTGAAATTTGTCCAGCTACTTTAGACTCATACGTTATACTCATTATCGTGGGCTTACAAGCAAAAGGCACTAAGTCAATAACGATAGCTCTCAGTAATCTGACGTTTTCTTTAACTTTGTCTGCTTTAGTGCTTTCTAGAATTATTGCTGTAGTGTATATCGCTAATTTTGGTGAATTTTTTCCTTAGTGATTGGGAGTGGTTAATGTGCAGAAACGAATATTCGTCTTTTCGGTTCTATGTTTGTATCAATTGGTGAAATTGAGTATCATGGGTTCTCCCTCCACATTTGCCGGGCAAGCCGCAGTCACGTGCCAACCACTAAGGAAAAAATTCACTCTATGTACATAAGATATAACTTAGTGTGTACTTGCAGTACGAAGATCATCAAAATTTTGATCTAAATGCACTTAAAACAAAAATTGAATTTTTGACTTAATGCCTTTTGCTTGTAAGCCCATATGTTATAATATAATATGAGTAATGGCAATGATTACTCACAGTGTTGAGTAATGGCTCATTATTCAACAGTGTGGAGTAATGAACTTTGGGGACGGGACCAATTTCACTAGGTCACATTTTTTAATTTCATCTAGATTGATTCTATAAACATTATTATCCTTGAGGGTGGTGGTTATTATTTTTATCCTCAGAAGTAATAACAATAACTATCATAATCTTCTGGTTGAATGATATAATATAACATTATTTAGGATTTCAGATGTGTAATATTTTAATTTTATATTCTCACATGTAATAACCGTAAATATTCTCTTTGTTTCGCAATGATAAAGCTGATAATATAGGAAATTAATTTTTACTTTGCGATTATATTCGTTCGGTTTACGAACAATATTATGAACATTTTATGATAACTACCATATTTTCCCATTATACGTACTGTTTTTGATGTTCTACAACTGTAACGATGAACGGCTATATTACATTTGAGGTTGTATATAATTTCTTATTACGATTTGATAAATTGAATTATATTATTAGTATAGAATACATTACTACATACAGCTATAATAATTAGAACGTTATAATTCAAGTAAATACCTAAACATTTCTGCCTTGTTTTAGAGATAAGGACTATGAAATGTATACTCTGTAATTTCTATTATTGTTTTGGTACTTTTGACTGTTTCGGATGCTTATTATCCTTTATTTTCTTTTATGCATAAAACTTAAAGTAGGATTCTATTGCAAAGTTTACAAATTAAATTACAGTCTATTACAAAACCAACCAGCGTGCACGTAATGATTGAATTAAATTTGATACAATCGTGGAAAAAAATTAAAAAAAATTTAGATCGGAAAATCTTTTTTTTTTTCTAATTTTAGTTGTAAAGTAATTAACAATTTTAGATAGTGCAATTTCATAAATATTTCCCATATTACTAATTTTAACTTTTCGTAAGCAAAGTTTCAACTTAAAATATTTCAGGTCAAGAAGTATCTAGAAGTTACACGCCTGTGCCAAATAGTTTATTTGCAAAGTTTAAATCGCAAACTTATGTGACCGATAACATCTGCCTATTGGTTAAATCATATTCGCAAGGCTGTGTAAGTAAATATATTTGTGGAAAAAGCAAAGGTGATATAGTGGAAGTTTCGAGACCTCTCGGATCGTTCAGTTTGGACATTCTCAGCAATCGAGAGACATTTTTACTAATTGCGGGTGGTACTGGTATAACACCGCTATTAAGTCTATTATTATTTTTACTGGAGAGACGAATTAGGAAATGGTAAGTTAATTTAATTCCACTAAATTTACCACTCAATTTAATCTTTTAGCCAAAGTGTTACTTTACTATTTTTCAATCGGACTGAAAAAGATATTTTGATTAGAAATCATCTCGACACACTTCAAAATGAAGACAACAGGTTTGACTAATTTTCTTAAGGGCATAGTCCAGTGCTAAACTGAAAAATTGGTGTTTGGGAATCCCCGAACAACATAAAACATTAATTCCCGCTCAGTATAGCACAGGATAATGCTCGTAAAAGTTACTAATTTTAATATCGTCAATTTTAGATTCAAAGTTAAATATATTTTATCTCAAGCTAGTGCTCACTGGAATGGATTGAAGGGTCAAATATCGAAATGTTTAATTGCTGATAGCATTGATGAACATTTACAAAATAGTATTTATAAACAAACCGATTTGTTTAGTTTTATATGTGGACCAACGCTTTTTACAAATTTGGCGAATTCGTTATTAATGGATGTAGGCTTCAAGAAGGAACAAATTCATTTGTTTGTGGGGTAGCAAAATAGTTTCAGTTATCTTGAATGCGTAAAAAATGTGACTGAGTTTGTCTTTAGTATTATTAATTTTGTTGGACAAGATAAGTAAAGTTACATTTTATTGTATGCAAATGAACTGGATTTTTTAAAATTAACTTGTTTTTTTGAAGACTTACAAACTTGTATAATTCATGTTTATTATTTTTTATTGAAATGCAAATGAACGTTTTTTGTTAGCGAATTTATGTAAACCAAACCATTTTTAAATAGAGGATTTTTCAATTTAAATAAGTAAACATAATATTATTTATTCTTTTTTCATTTAAATTGCAAAACATATTCAACATATCTATTGCATTGCTGATATACTTAGGTATTAAAAATTATACAGATTAGACGAACACATGTAAATATCTCAAAATGTATTAGCAATTCAAATTTTTGAAACTAATTTTGTTTCATATTATTCTTATGCTGCCTGCGTACATCGCCGAACATTTGCTCATTTTGCTCGGCAAATTCATTCGGCGATGTGTTGCTCTAGTATTAGTGTGCTTCTACAGTAAAAGCATGTTTTCGGCGCCGGCTTACCAGCTTCAACTCCCTCCAAACACAAACAAACATAAACCGGATCAGAAACTTCCTTTTACTGTGTATTTACACTTACATAGGAAGAATACTTTATCTTTAGCATCTACTAAAATTGTATTTTTATGCACAACCAAACTCGAGCCTTTTGTAAATAAATAAATACTATTTGTACATATTTCTTTAAAAAATAAATCGACCACAATTTGACATAAAGACGTAACAGCGACGCTTGCTTAACTTTTAATTATTGACAGTCGCGTTTAATTGGTTTTTGCAAATTTCTACCTTGCAATAAAATGCAACTAAACTTAATTTTAAAATTTTCTTACGTCTCTTTGACAAGTTGTGACTTAAATGTGCAAAACACACCTAATTATAATTAGAAAATTTATCAAAATATTTTTTTATTGTTAATTAATATTAAGTATGTAATTCAATTTAATTCAAAAGTTTTGGATTGAAAATGTTATTGCTTCTGTTTATCATGGCCACGTATACGTATAAAAATAAATGGGGTAGAGGTAACAGAAATTTGAAAAAAAAAATTAAAATAATGTAATTTACATACGCTTTGTTTACGCATAATTCTTCGTAATGGTTGATTAAAATTTTTATACATACCATATTTGTTGAAAATTTCAAATTTGTGATGTAGCGCAAGCAATATTAAAACAATTTTAGATAAACATTCATTAAAAAGCACAATAGGTAGTTAAATAAATTTTACTTATATACTTATATAAAAACCGGTTAATCAAATGTTTGTTAATAAAAAATGTTAAAATTTATTTAACGTTAAAATTTATAATGTTGACATATTTGAATTTTAACTGTAAGTTAAATAAATAACATTATTTATTTGGTTGATTAGTATAAATTATTTTTTTTTACTTTCAGTGATCACCCTGTAGGTACATTTTTCAAAATGTACCGTTTTGTGATAGAAAATGTACTTCTAAATAAATTAAACATGTTTTTATATGCATTGTTTCGTTTTAATTTAAATTTTTATTTTTAAATAACTTGGGGTGTAAACCAGACCTAATTCAGCAAAGAGAATCGTAATTAAATTCGATGGTCTGTACTCTGTAGTCTGTACGCATTTATTTTTGCCTGGCTGATCTGTTGATAGGGAGGTTAGGCTTTATTAATTAAAAAATCTATAATTTTAAACACACTAAGACAAATCAATACACAGGGGCAACTTTATAATTTTCTGTCTGGTAAAATATTTTAAAATTTAAACTGAACCCATTTTTAGTCCCCCAAGTTGTTTTGAAACCCGAAATGTGTACAAATTTTTTTACTAAACTACCCATAAACATAAATAATAGAAAAAGCGCCGCATGCAGTTTTTTAAATTATTCAAGGTAAAATAGTCTGAAATTAATAGAATTTCGAGATTAAAAACTAGATCATTTTGAAAAACAAAAGTTATAAATTCGAGAGGGTGAGCACGATGTGCGTGAAGTTAGCACTGCCGCTTTCGAAAATCATGAAAGCTTGAAATATATATATGACACCGCTATACTGGAATTACACATCATTTAATAACACATGGACTGCCATAAAGGGACAGATTCCATTTAAATTGAATACATTTTTATGTTTGTAAATGACCTCGCAACGCGCAAATAAATGTTTTTAATTTTTAACTAGCAAACCGCCATCACAAACTATATTTACAAATAAAAGATAAAAATGCATTCAAAATTAGTGTTTAAGGCAATCTTCTGGTTCAGAATTTAAAAAAAATCAATTCTTTGTTTTTTGCATATTCTTAAAGTTTAGACCTTTCAGAATAGTTCTATTCTCAATCTCAAGTTCTATTTAACCGATTTATTTCAAATTTTGTACCAACCTTCAATATATAACTGTCTATCGCCCCTGCCACTTTTATATCAAAATTATTTGTTTTACTGGCTGAAACTTTTGCTCGAAACTTTAAACCCGTTTTTCTCAAAACTACATTTTTCAACATGGTTGGCATGATATCCCAAGTTCTATCACTTTTGTATCAAAATTATTTATGTTACTATTTCAAAAAATTAAAAATTATGAGAAATAGAGTCGAAAAATGAATTTTGCTATTTTGCGAACAAAAATTCTGTTTCCTCTGGTAGGAGCTATAATTTTTAAGAATAATAAGAATAATTTTTTAAATTTTGTTTCCGATGACCAGAACGGTTGCAATCGAGTCAACCAGCACACCCTCTTTCCTTTTTACCCCCAAATATACCAGCATATTATAACTTATTTAATTTTCATTTTTTGTTTTCAAAACTTTTTTCGTATTGTATTGTATTCACAATACCAACAAAGATGTAAAAAACTGAATGCTAAAAATATTTTTTGTTTTGTTTTTATTGACCCTACAAATTGCCTATAATGTATGTATGTCTCTAAACTAGAGGACTGACTTAACTCACCAAAAGTTTTTAAAACTTACTACTTCCGGTTTGCTGCAGCTAATTCTAAAAGATCTCTGGCAATTTGGTATCAAACAATGCCAGCTGTGACAAAATTGACTGATTTTGTTTACAATTTTCATAAATAACTACAGCCAAATTCATAAATCTAATGAATTTTTTCGTTAATACTGAACATGAGAATAGTAGTGTGCAATTTCGATGCGCTACGTGCTTTATTGAATTTAATTACATATTTTGAGTTGAATTAATGAAAAATATATCAATCGCGATGTAAAAAGTTTTTAAAATGATATTTTGATAAGAACCACACAGTTCTGGTTTGATATAGGCGATAAATTTTCAAATTTTCCTTTACATTTTTTTATTAATTATCCAAATCTTTACAGGAACATTGCAATATTGAATTGCGAATTTCGAAAAGGGATCATCTCCAAATATTAAAATTTTTCAAGTCACAAAAACTGAATTTCTGTTGAACCAATTGAATTTATTTGAGGAATAAATTACCGACAGCTGTGTATGTTATGACCAGTGGCGGTTTTAGCACTTAGGAGGCCTAGGCGCAATTCAATTTTGAGGCCCTAGTATTGAGGAATACTGCCTATTTTATATAGGCATATTGCACCTGAGGACCTTAACCCATGATCAACTCATGGCGCGGAAGATTTGCGTCCAGATGGAATTTGAGATGACCCAAAGAGTTTAGAACCCTACAATGATCTTAACCCATGATCAGCTCATAACGCACAAGGTTTATGTCCAGATAGAAACTGAGATGGGCTAATGGCCTTAACCCATGGCTTCCATGGTGCAGGAGGTCAGTCCTGGAGGAAAGTAATTATGAAATGGACGCCCAAGAGAGCAACGGCTTTAACCCATGACAAGGAGACTTGCATGGCGCGGAAGATTGAAACCCTGGTGGATTTCAAAGCAGCAGCTTAAACATGAGATGACAAGTAAATCTTTAAGATTGTTTACATCTCATCCTTGAAACGTTTGGAGTTTGTACCCAAGGGGGTCGCGCTTTCAAAAACAAAAATTACTATGGGGGTGGGAGCCCTGAGGTCTACGCTTGCGCATGCTTACTGTTGAACTCATAGTGTTGTGTGGTTCTTGGGAATGTAGTGAAAAAGCGCCCATGGTTATAATGACGGTCTGCTGTTGTGACCCCTCTACCTAAGCACCTAAGGCCAAAGCAGACCTTGCAGTCCGTGGAGAGCAGGTATCCTGGCTTGCCAGGGACCCTACCGCCTACCGTGAAATATAAATTGCGGCCGATAGCTCTCTAGGGGTAGGACACAGCTAATTGTTAAGTCTAAAGCAGCATCTAAAAGTTCTATTCAGATTAGCCGCACAATACCAAATCCATATATAATTTTTTTGTTTTTACCTCTTTTACCTTATGATTTATGAACCTTGATCATTTTTGTACCAATAAGTTTCAATTTTCATAATTAATGCAACCTGAACATCAGCAAACCTATAAAAATATAGCCAAACAGTTGTTGATTTATATTGGTTAATTTTCATATATAATCTACCGAGTGCATTGAAAATTTCCAGCAAATTTACAATGCACGTGGAAGATTCGGTGAGAAAATCGCTTGAACAAAAATGTTCACTAATAATTTATTCTATTGTCGTGCAATTTTTGAAAAAGCGATTTTCATATATAATTTCAAATGTGCATAAAATATTATCGATCATTTTGTTCGATTACATATTTTTCGACAACAATCGGCCCGACTCGAAGAGGCTCCTCTTCGAGTCGGGCCGATTGCAATCGAAAATATGTAAGAGAACAAATGATAGGATAATATTTTGTGCAAAAGGGAAATTCCGTGGACTATCTCCTGATGACTTTATTTTTATATTAAATAATATGCAAAGAGTGTCGGTTAGTTTATTAAATTTTACAAATGCGTAGTTACCATTCGTTATTTTGTTATTATTTATAGCAACATTATAAAAAATTATCGAAAATGATCGATAATTTGTACATATTATTCATGATTGGTAGATCTCATTAGGAAACTGAAATGTTCACTAAATTGAAATCTGATTGGACTACATTTTTGAAATGAGATCTGGTGATTGGTGGACAGGTTAGTTATGACGTCAGAAGGAGATAGTCAATGTTATTTCCCTATGTCTCACTTTTTTAATAATTAAATAACATAATGTTATTAGTCAAATAAGTCAAATATGGTTCAACAAAAATTCAGTTTTTTGTGTCTCCTAAAATATTTAATTTTCAGAGATGAGCCTTTTTCCAAATTTCCCATTCAATTGTTCGTAGGAAATAATTAGATAATTTATTCCATTGAAGTGGTATAGTTGGATCAGATATTTATATCAAATAATAATTATAAAATGACAAAACAGCTGCAGAAGACCAATAATCCTCAACGGAAATCCTCAAGTGAAAGAAAAGCGCAAGGGAATAAGATCTTTATGAAATTTGATTAATTTTAAATTAATCAATAAGATCTAAAATTGAACTAATGGACACTGGCAGTTTAAAAATAAGCGACCAGAACAAGAAGACATGTGCAATATAAAGAAAAACAAAGCCTCCAACGAGAACTGTTATAATAAACTTGTGAACTTGGTCCTTTTTACCTTTTATTTACATTTATTTAATACGTTTAATATTTACACATTTACATGTTATTACAACCGATGACGAGCAAGACAACGGCTTGCATCGAAACAACAGAAGCTGTTACATTTGCAGTGCAGGGTTCTGACTACAGAAAGATAATGTCCTTTTGGTGTGGATGTGGGGTGTTTATATATGAAATCTCTTCATTGTTCCATTGTTCTTCTAATGGTCATCCAAGTTCATGTATTCCGCTGACTAAACTAAATTTTAACACTTATTGTAATTATCCTATAAACTAAACCGCTATATGTGCAATATTTAATATATTGCAATACTTTGCAGAATGACGCATCTTTGTAACTTACATTTTCACACAGTCATAAAATGCGACAAAGTAGTGGTGAATTATTTTAACATTGTAAATACAAGTACATTTCTTAAATTACTTAACAATATGAAAATTATGAATTTACCAATACTCTACACTGTAATATCACTGAGTGGCCAACTTTAAACCCGACCATAGGGAAATAACATAGGAAATTAATTTTTTTAAATGCTTACTTCCCATTGCAGCGGATTAGAATAGAAGGTATCAATTTAAAGAACACTACTTATTCTCTAATTCTTTCTAAAAACTCAATAATAAAATGAAAATATACCGCTTTTAAATTTGTTTATTGTTATCCATTGTAATGAGAAGCAGGAATTTAAAAAACCATCAATTTCTCATGTTATTTATATTATGGGCAGTAGGAATCTCATTAATACATTCATTCCCGTCATTATTCTGTATTATAGTGTCCATACAAATAATATTAAATAAAAGCTTTAAGGACTTAATAAACCAAACCTTTTAGTTCTTAGATTTCATATTTTAAAAACTTCAAGATATTTTTCTTATTAGAAAAGTACATAAAAAATATTACAAAGCAATACATTAAAGTTCTTCATTATCTTCTTCACTGGTGTAAACTGTAAGATCTATCTTGTTTTTCTTCATTAAATTGTAGTTTTTAATTTCATCCACAGATTCCCAAATGTCATTACTTGAATAAAATGGTTCTTCCAGTGCTGGATAGTGTACAGCTAATGGCAGATCTATAGCTACCACTAAATTTTCATATCGTGTTCGTAAAATGTTATCAGTCTGGAAAATAGCTTCATTTTGGAGCCTCGAGCATACAAAAGGTGTTTTAATATAACGCCTAAAACATAATTTATTATTTAAAGTAATAATGAATAAGTTTGGATTTCCGATAGTGTAACTTACTCATTCATGCTAGACATTAAATGAAACTGATGACGATATTCTGCAAATATTCTCATCGAAGAGGTGATTGACCCTGTTACCCAGTATATCATTATATTATCTAATAACTTATCATACGAATATTTTAGATCCACTTTATCGTTCTGTATTTTGGTGTCTTCCATATTATATTTTAATGGAGATATAAATACATCAACTATATAAGCAGCAAGAGCTAGAGGAGAATCACCGAGTCCAATTCCTACACAATAGATATTTTTCGTTTGTGAGATTTTAATATAAACATACTTACCAATAGTATCTGGTTTTATAAATTGAAAATGTAAATTACTTGATTCCTCAAATAACTGTGATAATTTCTTTGATAATGGATACATTTTATCATAGTGTTTCGTATCTGTAAACCATGTTATCCAATTGCCTAAAAATATTTGAAAATATGCCCTTCCATTCAACGATGCACACCAATTTGAATGTACACCATAAACTCTATCAGGATACAACAGTGCCATATTCTCAGCTATTACTGCACCCAAACCTTCACCATGAATGTAATATCTTCGTTTACCCAATTTCGTCATAAAGTTATTGAGAAGTACACCCATTTGAACTACACCAAGACCAGGTTTAACTGGTTTATCGGAAAATCCAAATCCTGGTAAGGAAGGAACTATTATTTCAAAGGCAAAATTGAATTTGCTATGGTGTGCGGCAAGATATCCAATAACTTCTGAAAATTCCAGATTTGTGTTCGGCCAATCGTGCAACAAGAGCAAAGGTTCTATTTTGCTGTCTGAAACATCATCTCGTTTGATATGTATGAAATGAATATTTAATCCTTGAATATTTATTGTATACTGAGGCAACAGATTTAACTTATTCTCCCTTTCCGTCCAATTATAATCATTCTTCCAATGTTTTACTATTTCTGCAAAATGGAGTGAGTTTAATCCGTACTCGTGTGTAATATTTTCCAGCGGGGGTGTAAATGGCCGGTGATTAAATAAACGTTCCTTTAAATCACTTAAAATCTGAAATAATAAAAATATTTTAAATTCTTAAAAATATCTACCCATAATAATAATTCTTACATCTTCAGAAATATTAATTTGGAATGGCGTAACTGTACGATTTTCTTTTGTTGGTTCACCAGGGCCCCACCATGTCTTTTCAAACTTTGGAATCGGTTCTTCTCCTGTATATACTCTATACATGGAGTGACAGACAAATATGAGAGCTATCATCACATTAGCTATTAGTAAGATTCGCACAAGCCCCATATTTTTTAAAATTTATTTTAAAAATCGAAAATATTTTAATGCGCTTTGAAATGGTAACTTGAAGCAACAATTTATTTTAATAGATAACGACACACATTTATGCTTTATTTGAAATGCGCGAGCATTATGAAAATTTGATTTCCAATATTCACATATTTATTTTCTCAACACGGTTTGTGATAAGAAAATAAAATATATTGGAATAATATATTAATTCATTCATTCATTTGCTCCAACTTCCTTTAAAAGATCAACATTTAACACCAATCTTTTGTTACCCCTTCTTTCTTTATAAATCGACTTTGGCATCTTTAATTTCCTCATGATTAATTAATACGATTATTACCATTACGATCAAAAAGTTAAACTTTTTCATCGATCACTTCATGAATGGATCTGATTTTATTAAAATTCCTTGGACTCTCGAAGAACGGGAACTTGACTCGTGATTTTGAAGTTTCCTTTTTGGAATTGGAAACTTCAATCCTTTCGCCCTGATATGAGTTCACAATGATATCATAACCACTCAGATTTTTTCCTAGACAACGAAGACCTCTTAGAAATACGGTTACAATGAGATAACAAAGACAAAAAATTCTCGATACTTTATGATCGCTATATACATCAGGGTGTCCCCGCACTCACTTTACATAACTTAGGTGGTGATAGAGGACACTTTTCTAAGAACAATATTTAACAAAAATTTTTTTCTAAATTCAAACCCTCGAGAGTTATAGGCCTCTTTAAAGCATTTTTTTTAATTTCCACCTTCACGTGGCCATAGCCCCGAAAATATTGATTTTTCAGTAAAAGTGGTATAAAGCTTTTTTCAAGAGCGTGAAATAATCTAGAAACTAGATTTAAACCTTTAATTATCTAAAATCAACGGCTTTCGAGTTATGAATTAAATTAAGTTAAAAAATGTCGAAAAATTTGAGCTGAGTTTGTATCGTAATTTTGACGGAACATGGTGTAAAGCATCTCGGGGTAAGGATTATTTTCTAAATAAAAAAACTTCTTGGTTTAAAAGTGATTTTGTTGTTCAGAAAAGCGAACATTCGCCGTCAACATCTTCTGCCCATATAGCACAAAGTAGTTCTGTGTAGTTGCATATGTTGTCCACCACCGTACGTCCACGGAATGGACGTTTGGCACAACATTGTCCTTCCTCAAAACGTCCGTAAGTGGACTTCCTTACAACGTACATTTGCACGTCCATTGAAAATCCATTTAAAGTACTGGGGACGTCCACAGAAAGGACATTTGGTACAACATTGTACTTCTTCAAAACGTCCATAAGTGGACTTCCTTAGAACGTAAGTCTGCACGTCCATTACACGTTTTGGGGTCAATTTTGCCTATTTTGGAGTCTCTCTGCTGGAGCTAACCAGAAGAGGCATTACCATCTCCCTGAGATTAGTAGTTGTGGTAAATTTGTCCAGCAACTAATTTTAACCGTGACACATATTAAGCCAAGAGAGGCGCCTTAACGTGACCAAAATTTGGTGTCTAATCCTCTCAATTTTATAATAAAGATGCTCTTACCAATCAACATGGTTAACAACCTCGTATTTAACGGATACGGTAACGGTAACCATGTTCGTTGGTTGGAACTGAGTTCAAAGTTGAAAGAGATTTAACCGACATTGATGCAATCCACCCTAAAAGATGGTCATTATTATTAAAAGCCATGTTTTCTATTAAAATTTTTTATTGTTGTAATAATATATTATTATCAGTAAAATAACAGACAAAATCAATTTATTCAAGCCTCTTTCCTTGAATTAGTCCTCATAGAGCATCTTTTGAGCCATTTCATTATTCGATTTTCTACTTCCTTTTCAGTAGAAGTAGGGAAAACTTTTTTGCTGGACTTCATTAACAAAGTCCACAAGTTCAATTTAATAAAGGCCTTTTTTTCCCTTCTACCCAAATAACTGTATTCGGCTCCACATGAATCTGATATCAACTTTTGTGTTGCGCGAACAATGAAATCATAAATATTGTTGCCACCAAATGCAGCAATGATCTTCACCGTTCTTTCCATATCATCGTCATCGGAGAGAAAGTTCTCTAATGAATTCAGATCCTCTTCGCAATTAGCAGGTAAATTTTGTAATACACTAAAAATATTACTGTATTGATCGTCATCGTGCCCTTCAGATTGTGTTTTACCAATGCAAGACTTTAAATGTTGTAAATTTTGGCATATTTTGGTCGACATTGCTTGTAAAATGGTTTGGTTTCGGATGATTTGCTTAAGTTGTCCATCTTGTTGTTTAAATAAAGTAAATAATTCTTTAACGTAGTCCACTTCATTCTCATTACTATGTACTCCAATAACTACATTTTCGTTTTGATTAGTTCCAAAGTCTTCTTCATTGTCGTCATTACATTTGGATCGTTTTGATAAGTGTGGAGGTGTTAGAAATGAGCAATTTACTCCTCCACTGCTCTCTTCATCGGACGACATGGAAGGCGATCTTATTCGTTTGTTATTTCTCTTTCTTAACGTTTTTGACATGATTATAATATATTTTATGTTTATATTATAATAGTAGTTGTGAATAATTACAAAATTTTATTTTAATGTTTAATAATTTTTACTTATATAGAGGTTTTTTTTCTGATTATCTATTAAAATGTAATCATGGCTCATAAAAGAGGATTAACTCGGGGATCAGCTGATCTTGGTATAAATAAATTTATCAGGTAAATCTATTTACCTTGCATTGATCCTGGGTCATGATCCTGGGACAGCTCTTGAATAAATTATTAATTTATTTTAATTATTCAACTTAAGCATTAAGCAGCAACAAGTTACCGATTGACTTAAATCAACAAATTCAACAAGGAACCGAAATGTTGAAATTATTTTAATTGTATTTAAAAATTAAAAAATATTCTGGAATCCACCCCTGCAAAAATATATGTTTTACAAATAATACAGTGACCTGTAATCAAGTGTCAAATTATTTAACCTCCAAATTTGACTTCTGTTGGCGGTAAACAGAGAACATGAATTAGTAATTTATTTACAAATTACTTTAATTGTATTAAAATGGATGGTTATCCAGATTCCGACGAAGAATTTGAGTTGGCACATCAAGATGAATTTGATTTGCTGCGAGAACAAGAAGGTACGTAGTTAATCATGGTTTTAAAGTAATCACCTAATCAATTTTATTGTTTTAGAAGATTTACTGGATTATAATCCCGTGAGAATAAACAACAAGCCTTCAAATGGTACACAAGTTGTTGTTCAAGAGAAAACTATAGATCTTACCGAAAATGTTTGTCAAACTCCAAGCGATATTGCTTCCACTACTATTTTGATTGATGACGTATCTCAAGATGTTTCTTCAAATGAACCGACATCGCAAGCAGCTAGGAAGAGAACAATTGAAGAACTATTTGGTGAGATTGATGATATTTTGAATGAAGAAATCATCGATGGTAAAGTCACGAAAAAGAAGAAATGTAATAATAGTGACGATAATGAATTAATTGAGCACATATTAGAGTTACGGAGACTATCAAAGCTTCGTTCAAATCCTATGAGTTTAATAAATAATGTGTCTTCAAGTGGAACTTTTAATAACAATAACATATCTTATATTGTGCCTAAATATTCGTTCGTAGTAGTTACTAGAGACGATGGTCAAAGGGTTTATGTGAGGTGTCATTCGGAAGCGTATGAAAAGGAAGAGATGAAACGTATGGCTAAAGATGGTAGTTTTACTGGTGTTATGGGAAAAGCGTTTAAGGATATATGGAAGGAAGCAGAAGAAATTGTAAGTTTTTAATTTATTAAATGTAGGTACATGTTGAATAGCCATGGGCCTGCAGTAGGCCTAAATAGTAACATCTCTCTTTTTATTAAAAATATTACAAATTTAAATTAAAAGTTTGAGGTGCATAAGGGGGGCCTAGGGTCTGGGAGGTAGAAAAAAGCGGTTTTTTAACAATTTTTTTAAAGAATACGGTTAATGCAAGTTTATTTACATAATTGGTTCATAATAAAGTAACATCTGAAGAATATTGAGAAAAATTCTTAACAAAAAATATTAAGAATTACGCCGATGGTAGCAAATCTACGCAGGCATCTCGAAAAAAAGTTGTTTTGCGGTGCCCAGCAGAACTCGATACTAGATTATCTGAAATCAAAAGAAAATACCGATTTTTGAGTAAAAATTAGCCATTTGTAATTGTAAAATAAATAATAATAATTAAAAAAAAAAAAAAGAACTCGATGTCACTACCTTGTAAATTGTCTATAAAAATAGTGTGCCAAATTTCAGAATGATCGGTGCAGTAGATTTTAAGTTACAGTTGGCACCGGCTTTGAAAATGTTGTTTCGAGAAAAAACGCTTTTAATTTATTAACAGGTGTAATAATTATAAAGATCTACCTACCTGCATAAATCGTTTTCGCCTAAAAGCAATATAATGCCAAATCTTTCTTAGTTTTGCTTCGATTTACTTGAAATTTTCACACAATATTCTTGTGAAGTTGTACATTCATTTTATGATATAAACAACAATCGATTTTTTTTTTACCTCCCAGACCCTAGCCCCTTCATAATTCAGCATTATTTCTAACGATAAATACAAAAAATGTTTTGTTTTGTCAGGACCACCACGATGAAATTTTATTTTTTAAAAAGAATATTACATGTTGTAGAAGCAGCCAAAACCTAGAATGCAGTGGCGGCGTACGCGGCCTTGCGCTTAATTTCAGACCTCGCAAAATTATACATAATTAATAAAAAATGTCCTAGCCCTAAAAATCAACATTTTACACTAAATTTTCAAAACAGAATTCCAGGGATATAACCCCTGACCCCTCCATATTTGGGGGGTTACCATCCATGCTTTAGTTGCTTTTGTACGTCATGCCTTATAGTGGGGGAGCTCTAAGCTTATGAGTTATGAGATGACTCTTTTTAATCTTGAGTTTCGAAAGCTTTTGTCTATCTTTGAATGAATGAGCGACGATTTTGGGCTGAAAGAATTGTAATGTGTGCTCAAAAGATAAATAGATAGGTATGTGGTAAAAAGTTTGCAGTCTGGTTGTATGTTTATTTAGTTCGGCCAAACAAATTCCCAAAGAAAGCAAAAAAATAGAACCGTCACTTAGGATGACTGCCTTAAATAAAATTACCTGCATAATTATTATTATTTAATATTAAATTTGAATTATGTTAAAAATGTATACTACATAATAAAAAGAACAAAGATGACAAAAATTAAAAATATTCGTGTAGTTTCTTAAATTCTGTATCTCTATCGAAAGCCGTAGAATTTGCGCCTCAGATGTGTTCTGTAACAAACAAAAATTGGTACAAATAAATGCTTTCGATTTTAAAAACAAGGTCACCTTAAAATTTTACGTAAAAAATTGAAAGAAATACATAAACTCATTTGATTTTTGGATGCCGAATTGGATTTGGACGCCAAATCTGGAGTCTTCAATGTATGCCTTCCTATGATTCTCTCACTATCTAAAAAGAAAAAATAATTTTAATTACAATTACAGTGAAACCTCGTACCAAGTTTTTAACAGTGTTCATAATATCATTGCAATTGGCGGCTAAAATCAATGACTAAACAGCTACTGATGTGCTAGGCTAGAATAACATTTGGTAGATTGTAATAAATTCATAAACCATAGTAATGTATAATTTCTGTAATGTGATAAGTAGATAATAATATTATATACATTCGGAAAGCAAATTTTAAATTACATATTTTTAAAAATTTGTTAATTTAATGGAATTTGGATTATCGTGGGTTTGGATTATTGAGGTTCCACTATATTATAATATCAGAATAATTGTAATACCACCATACCTTCAATTATTAAAGGATGAAGAACATAATTTTCTGTTCTAACAGGGAACAAAACTTTTTCCATTATTTATTTAGAACTAAATTTTAAAAAATTCTATGGATGAATCTAAAAAATGTCATGAAGTATTATACTTTTAATATTTTTTAGTAAGTAAATCTAGTAATTTATTGTAATAATACTAACAGAAGTGAATCATTGATAACTTGAAATTGCATCATATAATCTCCATTTAAATAAATTACATTTTTTTATTCTGCGATGTAAATATTATATCCACAAAAAATTCACTTATAAATAATTAAAAGTTAAGGTACTGCTTACCTCAGCTCACTATACTTGTCTGTATTCGCCTTGCAGACGAAATAATATTATGCGCTGTCGCTAGCAAATATGTTAATAAGATAATTATTACAACTTTTGATGCAAAAATTTACATCTGCAAACATGTGTAATCTTTCATTATTTGAAGAAAAGTAATATAATTTAGGTTTCTAATAAACATTTTAAATTTGAGAGGCAAGGGGTGAGATTTAAATATTTTGTAAAAATTGATTTTGGTTCAGGAAATATTTGGAGTGGAAACTTTTGAAATAGATACCCAGTACCATATACTATTTTTTGCACTTCTGATCGTGAGTTGAAAAACAAATTTTTGATGTTTTTTCTACTTGCGACATTTGTACTTTACTCCCAAGTGATTAAAGTTGAAAAAAATGAATTATGATAGAAATTCTTACTCTTTTAAAAAAATTTTCTTGTAACAAACATATAATTACCATACATTTATTGACGTAAACCTTCGTACACAATAAATTATGTCAATATTTAAAGATATACTTAATAATAACTACCTACAATAATTTTGTAATAGTTTGTTTTACTATCGACGTAATTAAACGTTTTAATTTATTGATCTAGGTAAACATTAAATCTAACAAATATTTTTGTTAGTGTGCAGTCTACTATAATATTTCAATAGCTGAAGCAAAATTTTCCCCAAAAGATCTATCCTCTTCCGAGTAGGACCGGTCTAGGGAATATCTATAATTAGTAGTCGAGGGCGCGGAGAGTCGATTTTGACAACTCAACTACGGCAAATCTCGGATCCATCATCATTAAATCAATAAGTACAGCGCTTATATTTTTAGGAAAATTTTCTTCAGCTATTGGAATTTTATGGTAAACCGCACACCAGCAGAAATTTTATGGTAGAATACACACTCGCGACACTGAATTTTATTTAAAATATTTCTTTTTTTGCAGATAAATAAACAATTAAGCAAAGAAGATGTGATGGAAGTTGAAGAAGTTTCTAACATATCAGTTCTAAAAGAATCAACAGAAAAAACTACCGATTTATGGGTAGATCTCTACAAACCAAGACAATATATGGAATTGTTGAGTGATGAAAGTACCAACAGAACACTACTTCGCTGGTTAAAATCATGGGATAAAATTGTATTTAATCGCAAACCAAAACAGAAAATAGTTAAACACACAGAACAATTCAAAAATAAATTTCAAAAAGAATTCACATTTAATTTGGATGAAAATGGATGTCCAGAACAGAAAGTTGTGTTACTTTGTGGACCTCCTGGATTAGGTGAGTTACCTTTAGATAAAGCTTCATTACAATATAGCACTGTAAATTTAAAGGAAAAACGACTTTGGCTCATATGGTCGCCAAACATGCAGGTTATAATGTGGTGGAAGTAAACGCCTCCGATGATCGCAGCACAGAAAAATTCAAAAATATCCTGGATACAGCAACACAAATGCGTTCGGTAATTGATCAGGAAAATCGACCAAATTGTTTAGTATTTGACGAAATTGATGGCGCACCAACATCTTCTATTGAATTTTTAATTAAGTACATTAATGGAACAACATCAACAAAGAAGAAAAAAGGTGGCACTGAAAAGAAAAATATTTTAAAGCGGCCTATTATTTGCATTTGTAATGATGTTTATGTTCCTGCATTAAGGTCCTTGAGGCAAATTGCTTTTGTGGTTAATTTTCCTCCAACTGCTAGTGTACGATTAGCAGAAAGGTTAAATGAAATTGCAAGGCATCAAAAGATGACATCAGACCTTGGTGCATTATCGGCATTATGTGAAAAATCCGGTAATGATATTCGTTCATGTTTGTCCATTTTACATTTTTTTAAATCATTGAACAAACCGATTACATTAACTCAAGTGTATAAGACAAATATCGGTCAAAAGGATATTCAGAAGGGATTATTTACAGTTTGGAATAATATATTTCAAATTCAGAAACCAAAGTTTGTGGGAGTTGATGAATCTGGTAAAACAGGAAGCAAAGTTAGTCGCAATGATTTGAACTTGAATTATAGAATGAGACAAATTTTACAAACTGTCCAATCATTTGGTGATTATGAACGACTGGCACAAGGTGTTTTTGAAAATTATATAACCATGAATGTCAAGGATACAACATTATCAAGTGTTTGTGAAGCACTGGAATGGTTTTGTTACTCCGATGTTCTTAACAGACAAATTCATAGTTTACAAAATTATACATTGTCTTCGTACTTACCCTATGCTTTTGTGATATGGCATTATGTATTTGGAACTTATGTTCGCCCAAAACTTAATTATCCCAGTGTTGGATATGAAGTAAGTATTTGTTTTAACTTGCATTCTTCTTTCCTCTGCTTTCTACTGTATTTAAGCTTTTTTTCTTCAATTTTAGATTTTGTTATGATTGAAATCCTTCTTCACTCCATCTAACTTGTTTCTACTTCCATTGGATTCCATTCTATTATGCAGACATTTTCAAATTTATTTTCTTGATTCGCTCCTTTGTTTTTTTCCAATTTTCAACACTTGAATTAATAAAATTAAAAATATGTATAATTTGCTTTAACATCAATTTTTTTCTTAAATTTTCCACTTCTGTTTCTTCCTTCTTACCTTTCAATACTTGATTAATCTTTTTCTGTTACTTTCCAGTTCACAATCATTTAGTTCTTTTCTCAACTCAAAACCACTCTTCACTTTAGAACTTTGATTTAAATTACTAAAAAAGTTTTTTTGATAAAAATTTTCAAAATCTAATTCTATGTAATAATAATTATTATTGTAAATACTAATTTATATTTTAGGTAAAAGTAAAAACAACTAAAACTGCCGCTATATTAGCAGAAGTAATAAAAGGAATGCAACCATCAGTTCGAGCTTTCACATATTCGAGCTCTCTTTTGCTTGACACCCTTCCCATATTATCACAGATTATTGCACCCATGTTAAGACCTGTAAATTTGCACTTATACACATCAGAAGAAAAGAAACTGTTACTTCATGTAGTTTCTGTTATGATAGATTATAATTTAAATTATTTGCAAGAGAAAACTTCTGAAGGCAGTTATGTATTTAACACAGGTAAAAGTTCTGTTTAAAGAAAATTACTTAAATTTACTTTTGTCATGTTTTTAGATCCAAATATTAATGACATGGTGTTATTTTCTAATTCAAAACCTAGAAATGTGCTGTCTTACTCAAACAAGCAATTAATTTCCCGAGAAATTGACATTGAAAAAATGAGAATATGTGAAAATTTTAAGTATGATGGAAAATCTGATAACAAAGTAACAAAGCAAGTAGATAAAGTTAAAGAACAAAGTGTACCAAATCATCTACAAAAATTAAATGTTACGAAAATTAAGAAGAAAAGTGATTCGGTAAGAATTAACAGGTCATTTCAAAGATGGTTAAGAATATTTTTGATTTTAGATGGTTACTAAGGATTTTTTTGGACGTATAATTACGAAGCCCACCACTTGTAGTAAGTAATTTCGTGATTTGTTCTTTCAAAATTATTATAATATCTGGAAATTCCTGTTTACATCAGATTAGATCTTGCCTAGATCGTGCAAACTTCCAGTTTATTAAAATGCAATAGAACTAATTTTTTATGTGAACAGTATCTATGACCATTTATTAAATGCTTTTTAAATTATTTTTGTGTGTAGCAATTTTAAAATTTTACTTTTAGGTCAAATAAATGCAAAATCAAGGAATGATATTTGGTATCAATATAAAGAAGGTTATAGCAATGCAGTACGCAAAAAAATTAAAATATTGAATTTAAAATGAAGTTAATTAAATTTTTAAAAAGAAAAATGTAGGTTTATCAGAAAACTTTATTTTGAATAAAGGCAAACTTGTATTTTTTATACTTAATAGAAATTTTTTTATTATACTTGAAGTTATTGATAGTATATTTTTTATGTCTTGTAATTTTTGAAAATTACTTTTATTATTATGTAGGGCAATTTTTATAATTTGGTACCTATACTATTAAGATTTTTTCAAAATTTTCAATATTTTAATATTGTAGATTTTAAATGAACTCATTCAGAACTCAGAATGGATTCAATCAACTCCATTAATTATAATTTTCCAACTGTTTTTTGGCAAGATTTGCCAACACTGCCTAGTTATGAACCCCCTCCCCCCAATAGAACCATTCCTATTTAGAACAAATTTGTGTTTTTTATGATATATCGTTAGTAAAGAAACAGTTTACATTTTAATTTTCAATGCCTTTTACGCCTAGACTATGAAGATTACAAATGCTGTTGAAAACTTGTAGAAAATCAATCAAAATTTGGAATTTTCTTAATAACTCCTTATCATACCAAAACCCTAAATCTGCTCAAATAATAATTGCAAGAAAAATACTTATATTAGTATGAACAATATGAAGAGGGAAGAGCACAATGAAACGATGTTCAAAGTCACAAGAAGGATCATCATTATTTGGACTCGGATAATTTTCATGTAAGGCTGGACCTATGGGCTGGACTTTACTTTTTACCAAAGGATAGCTTCCATTAACATCTACCAAATATCACTAACAGTTTATTTTTAAGCAAACTTGAACCCTGATTCCCATGTGCTCTTCATATTTCTCACTGTTACACGTGCATAAGAAACAGTGAGATATTAATTTTTGGGCTCAGTAAAATATTTTTCACCATTCGCAAAAAGTATAGATTTGTAATGTGGTAGTTAAAGATTGCAGGGAATAATATTAAATCAAAAATATTGAATTTCATTCTTCAAATTAATAGCACAAAATTCTGTCTCTTCATCTAAGTTCTAAGGTTGTGGACATCTGGTAAGATGAATTTTCCTCGGAGATCAATTCTAAGAAAGTTCCTTCAAAATCGACATTTTTGTTTAAATTTTTGATTTATCCTTTCCCCATAACGGTTAATATATTATTATGATTTTGTAGACCCCTTCCTCTTACTTTAGTACCTAAGGATAATTTTGGAAACTTTTTTCTTACTAAAGTCGATTTTCGAAATTGTTTTAAAATTTTTGAGACCTATCTTTTTTGACAAATTAAGGGGTCTCACTGTGGGCCAATCTTGTTTTTGCTATTCATTAATGATAATTAGCAGATGATATGAAAATCTTTAAAGATATTAAATCTTATAATGATTGTGCTTTGTTTCAAAAACTGGTGCAAATTAAATAATCTTCATCTGAATTTTGATAAATGTTTCATAATTTCATTTGCAAAAAAGAACTCTGCTTCGTCCTTCCCTTATTCTCTTAATAATAAAACTCTTCGGCGTGTCACCGAAATTAATGACCTTGATTGTGTTCGATTGGATGCTGGTTTAACGTTCAGAGGCCACATCTTCTGACATCTCTCACATATGTGGCTCTTGTCGACATTCCATTCACTTCTCGGCTTCAACTGTAAAATTATTATAGTTTGCTCCAAATTGGAATATGAATGTAGTGTTTGGTCACCTCAGTATCAAGTCCAAATCAATCAATTTGAACATATGCAACAAAATTTTACATTATAAACTTGGTCGTGCTAAAGAAGACTTTGCCGACGAAATTTATGTTAAATTTAGCAATATTAAATCTTTGGCAGCCAGACGGGCGGTGTTCGATATTTGTTTTCTTCACGGGTTATTCAGCGGCAAAATCAAATGCGATGCCTTGTGTGAATTGTTTATTTTTAGGAAGCCTGCAAAATTTTCAAGATCTAAATGGATTTTCGAAAGAATAGACTAAAAAAGAATACTCCCATAAATCCAATCCAACTCTTGAAAAGGTAGTTTATTTGTAGTTTAAAATTGCTGCTCTTGCTATCAAAAATCCATGTAGTCCTCCGGTTCTTCGCTTTGCTTTTGCTCGCTTTGTTCTAATTTTATTTTTTTTGTTTTATAGCAATTTTTCTCTGTAAGTAAGATATAGGCCTGTAACCAGGTTTTTCTTTCGAAGGGACACTCATGGTTTCAAAAGATAGTGATGCAAGGCCCTATGCAGAAGTTTTTCAGAGAATGTTTTCGCGGATTAAGGTAAAGGTAAGTAAATAATAGGAAAAGCCGTCCAAAATTTTTTTTAATTGTTTCACATGAAATGTTCTGAAAAAAAGAGAATTTGGAGATAAAGAAATACATTCTTCAAAAGATGGGATTCGTTACCGTCGAATGGGGTAACATTGGCCCAATTTTATACAAATTATTTGAAATATTTAGTAATAAATTATATAGCACCAACTGTACAAAGCATTTAATATTTTTTAATTTATTGGTAGGGGTATATCTATATGTTTTAAAGTTCAATTAATTTTTTTCATGTCACAATTGCGAAAAAAAAAATTGTTTTTGAAGTGGGCCAAAGTTACCTTGACATGGGGTAACTTTAGCCCAAACATGTTTTTCGGGGCTTGTGTTAAAGATAGTCTAAAATAAAAGCTAAAAGTTGATTTTATAAACAACTAGGCCCTGTAGGTAATTAAAAAAAATAGTTTTATGTGGTTAGTAAGAAAAACATAGAGAAAAAGGTCAAGCAAACTGCATTTTAAAGGAAACTTTAGAAATAGTAATATTTATTTAAAACTAATATGCTAAATAGGTACCTAGTTTTTTAAAACAATAGTACAAAACAAATATTTTTAATTTAAACGTAAACTCTTCTTCCTATATAATTTTTCTATTTCTTTCCCAAAAAATAGCTGGAGGTCAAACATAATTATCGAGCTCCGGGACTTTAATTGATTTCCCTTGGAAACCATTATGGGTTCTGGTTCTGGTATTTTGTCAATAACATCATCCCAGCTGTAACTGATAGCATCTTTTTTTTGGGCCACCTTCAAAATTTCAGGCTCTTCTCTAGACAGTCAACTGTTGGCCCTTGTTCTGAAATACCAATAACTTTGCCAGGGTATTTATTTTCGTTAAACAAAACCACAACAAAGCCGCCAATGATTAATTCATTGGGAGTTATATTCAATTTCGTGTTTTCTTGAACCACTTCTATCACTCTTCTTCCAAATCAGAATATGTCTCACTTTCTTTATCAGAATTTAAATTGATTGTAGCTTGGGCCAATGTTGCCCCAATATCTGGGCCAATGTTGCCTTATCTTGGTTATTCACTCGTCACAGACCACCGGATAATAATTAAATTGAAAAATCTTGATAAATCACTTAATTACTAACTTAAAATAAGATATTAATACTTACTGTGTTGTTCCTAATTTTAAAAATTGCGTTTGAGGAAGAAGTTGCCACATGTCGATTACCGATGAATAACTCGATTGACTATTTCACGACCTACACAAGAAAGCAGACAGCAAGTACTGTTCCAATTTGTGGTTCCCCGCATTTTTACGGTCTTCTCCTATCTGCTGACGCAAAACTTAAAAAATTATCGTTGCATTTACGATCTCTATACTACAAACAAACATTTTTTGTCAGGTGGGCCAATGTTGTACTTAAAGGGCCAATGTTGCCCCATCATACGGTAAATAAAATGATAAAACTTTGTCTTTTTGAAAAACCGTAAGGTTCCATTTGCAGGTTAGAGCCTGTAGTAAGATGTCTCACCGTTACCCAAAACTGCCAAAATTTTATTTCATCGATCTCATGAAAATTGAAACAATATATTGCTTGATTTATGCATAATATTTGCTTTAAAAAATTAATCAATTGAAAAAATTGCTTTTTCATCTTGAGAAAGCAGGTACGTAATAGTATACCTTTATCAGCTCCGGATCTACGATCTTTCCGAACCGGGGCAAGAACTTGACATTGGCCCCCATTTTCTTGACATTAGCGCCCCTTTCCTCCAGCATTTGAGTTTAAAGATTTCAAAAAACTCACGAAATATATTAATTTGGCGTCCCCTTGTATTGCCGCCCGGGGCAAGCGCGCTGATTTACCCCCCTAGATCCGGGGCTGTCCGTCATATATTTTTCTTAAAATTAATTAAATGAAAATGGGGAAACATTTGAAACAAATCATAATAATATGCAACTTAATTTTGCTATCTCTAGTCTGAGAATTTTATTATTTACATGAATATTTTTATCATGGAAGAAAATAACAAAGTTATCGTAAAAAATGAAACTCGTTGAAATAAAAATTTAACTTGATTAAACCTTTAGGGATAAAATTCCTTGATAAGGCATAATCGCTTCGTATAAAATCCAAAAAGAATCCTCAATGAACTCACATAAATAAATTCTGAAAAATATTGAAAGATAATGTTAATCTCATAAAAAATCACCACCGTTTTATATCCACTGACGGACACGTAAAAATCATCTTTTTCATCTCAAAGAACTTTATTTTTAATTTAATTCTAACCATATTTATATTTCCAGAATATTCAAAGTGCTTTATTTAATAAAATATTAAAATCCACAAACCAAATTTTCATCGAGGTTCTTTTACTAATTTATTCATTTCCAAACCAAATACATTATCCAATTAAACAAAGCACTGTAAAAATTATTGTTATCTACTCTTAAAATCTTCATGATATAAAAATTAACTGTTTCACAAAATTATTAATAAACTCGCCATCAACAAAGAGGACAGCTATGCTAACTTTGAACACCAAATTAGCTGTACTTGGGCGGTGTTATCCAGGACTTCATGACATAAAACTAAAATATTATATTGAATGGCAAACTGGAACTTGTTTACAAGTCCTAATGTTTATCTGATAAGCTTCTTTTAAAGCTAAAAGTATAATACAAATCTGTGTCAGATACAACAGAAATAAAATATAATAGCCTAAACCAAATATGTTACCAAAACTTCAATTTTTTTCAAAAATTCCATTAGTAGATGATGGTACATACTATAAAAATAAATTTTTTCCTGTACATTTTGTTCAGGGAATTGAAATAATTTTCAATGATTTCCATGAAAAATACAGTTTATTCTTTTAACTAAGAAAATTTGCCGATGGGGTTGTTAGATCACTTCTAAATTTAAGTTTAGAATTTTTGTGGTATGTTTAAAATCAGATCTTTCGTCTAGATGTCAAGTTAATAATATATTCCTGACCAGGGCCGCCGCTAGGGGTACTTCCGCCCCTTAGTTCCGCCCGTATGCAAAGTTTAATTTGGCCACCCTTGTAGCCGATTTTTTTCAGTTTTTTAATACAATTTCTTAAATTTCTACTACTTATTCCCTGCCGTAAAGTAAATGACCTTTTCTAAACCCCTATTTTTGGGATTTTGGCCGCCTCTAATTTTGGCCGCCCGTGTGTTTTGCATACTGTGAACAATAGGGCGCGGCGCCCCTGTTCCTGACCAAGATAACTATCAACGCTTCTGCACATTATGAGATCATGTAGTTGGTTTTCCCAAAATTGAAATGCAATCTAAAATTGTGAAATCATAGACTGAAGATTCGAGCTCAATTTAAACAGCCCGGTGCGTTGTTGGAAATACTTCTTCGGTCAATATCATGAACACTGATAATGAATTTATGATTTATTTAGTCATCAAAATTGTTTAAAAGAAATCTTCTAATTAAATTTAGGTCTTCGTTCTATATTATTACCAACTTTTCTAAGACCAGCACTCGCGAGCATCAAGAATGATACTTTCCGATAAATTCAGAAAAGTAAAATAAGTCACAATTTTTAAAGATTATGTGTAACCAGAAAATATTCCTTCAAACTAGTTCACAAATGCGGACTAGTACTAGACTAGAGGCATTGTCATCTAAGAACATCAAAGTCAAAAAATCCTTAGTCTTCTTCTTCTACTTAGTTTAAGCCTTAAGGCTTGTTATTACCAACATCTGCGTCGTTTTCTTGGCAGTGTTGGTTCTGTGAGCATATAAATATTTTACATCCATCAGGTAGCTTGCTAGACTTGCCGTCAGATGTGCCATGTATCCTGGTTTTTATGTTAATGGTGGCAATTCACTAACCCAGGGGACCACCGGCTTAACGTGCCTTCCGAAGCACGGAAACTATAGTCATAAGAAAGTTTGACTCTCCCCAGGTTTGAACCCGGTGCCCCGCATTTGCATCCAACTGCGTTAGCTGCAAGGCAATGACCGTCTCACCTTAGTGTTCCAAGAAATATTAATATTAACATATCTCCAAAAGGAACGGGGGTAATGGACATGACTCTAGCTTTTTGCAAAATTAACGCATATACCTCTGCATGAAAAAACTTAACTTATTCACGAAGGGTACAGAACTCCAAGTAGGAAATAAAACTCTAGTCCAGTCTGTATACCTTACCATTCTTGGACCATCAGGGCAAGTGGTTCGAATCTGAGCAATTTTTATTTCTTTTGAGGTATAATTTTTCTTAATGCTCTAGCAATCGTTTCAGTTTTATGTCACTCATATGTAACGCTGGATATTTTGGAATTGTGTCTTTGACAGCATTTCGTAGTATTTGTTCTCAAAATACATAATTTCAGTAGTTCCTATTTATTTCTTTTAATATCATCTCATGTTTACATCTCTTCTAACAAGTTAAATTCAAGAATGTTTTTCGCTAAAAATGTGCCTCATAATTTCCAATTTAGAATGACTTATTGCACCAACAAATTGTAAACTGTCTTAAAAGCTTTCCAATTCAAGCAAATATAAGAATGGAAGAGTTAACTTTTTGACAGTTTAGAAATTTATATTGCGCATCATAATTTTAAATTCTATTCGAAAGAAGCGCGTGAGAACAAAACAAAGAAGAAATTATTAATGTCCCCTTATTGTGTGGCATAATTACACTCTGGTTGTTGCGAAAACCTTTTAAAGAAATGAAAACGTATTAAAAAAGTATACTTCCCCAAAAATAGAGATTTCCTTTAGATTTATTACGATTACATTACATCTTTAAACAAAGAAAATTTTCATTTTAACAAATTCTCTTAAAAGTTAATTCCTTTTTAAATTGGATAAGTCGATAAGTACTACTTAGTTTTTTCCTTTATCAAAATTAATTATGATGTAGAAATCATAATTATTTTTGATAACGTTTTAATATATTTTTCTGCAGAGGAACTAAAAAAGGGGTGTTCAGGGAATTCTTATTTTTGTCTTGCTAATGAGAGTATAAATTATGCAAACTATACTCGACGGCCTAGCAAACTCGTTATGTTTAAAAAGATATCATCCGATACTGGGGCCGTAATTAACGTACTTACAAAAGTTTGTCGTGATTAAAAAATGTTAAGAATTTGCTTGTAAGCGCGTCGAGCTCATATATAATAAATGCGAACAAATAATGACATAAATAGAGTTCATCAAATCCCGAGTGTCTGTTGACTTGGTTTTCTGCTTATTTTAGTGTCTTTAGCGTTAAATGACTCTTTATAGAGGCTGTAACGTTTATTTTATATGCGACTTTTCTATACGACCATACTGGAATTTTAAATCAAAATTCTGATTTCTAAATGCGACGTGATTTTATAATAGCAAAATCAAAGTGAATTTAAATCGAGTACTTTCAAAAAATTCCCAGCAAGATTTTTGGATTTGATCAAATATACTTAATTTTTCTTAATGAATAAAAATTATGTAATGATAATTTGTTAAGTTATTAATAAATTGAATATTATGAAAACTGATCCATTGGTAGAGTGGTTAGTTCCACGATATAATGAACATTAATATCTGACAAAACAAATTTATGATGAACAATATGCTCCATTATCTCCATCTACTGAAAGTAATTGCGCTGTATTATGGCATAATTAAACCGATATTGGGTCGGGGTTTTCTTTCAGATTCTTTTCATATTGAAATGACCATCATTAATAAACAAAAACTGCCCAAAGTTACGGACAAAGTTGTTGTTGAGTATATGTATATTTTCATTTTTATGTGATTTATTGTTTATCATGACTCACAATTTCTTTTTGATAGATTTATCCCTTATTTGTATACTTAAAAGGTTTTTTGTCTTGTCAAGTCAATTCATATTGCATTACTTCCGTCGTTACATAAAATTTTGTTGCAAGTCAGTACAACGCTTAATTTTTTCAAATTTTCACTCACAATCTTCATTATTATGTGCGCATTTTAATTATTGAATATACCGCGCAAACTGTTTAGTGTACAGGCGATAGATTTGAACTGCAGACCTATTATCATAAGCTCGAACCTCATTTACTACCAAATTGTTTGTGTCGTGGTTAGAATTCCATGTTGTGTCAATTATAAACTATTTTTTTATTACACAAAGATCTGATGTTATGTATCTGTCGCATCTCTTGGTCATCGAAATTCACATACACATCCCTGCTATTGCTATGCAGACTCTCATTTAAACACATACCTTTATTTTTATTGCAGATTCACATCATGATTGCTATGTTTGCATCTTGCCAAAAATTATGAACTATGAGACTATGAACGCTAAATACCCGGTTCAACTCCAAGTGAAGTAAGAACTTTATTCTGGTTGTCTCTCTGGTCCTTCAGGTTGGGGGTTCTACGCCAGGCTTGCTCCTCGTCGTAGGTAAAAAATGTAAAATGCTAAGAAACCAAAGGCCAATTCGACGAGGTTGGTAGTTTGGGGATCGGACAACGTCGAAGACGTTTCAAAACCGAGTATATGATGATAAATAGTTTAGTTTCTTCGAACATTTTTCATTTACCCCCCCCCCTCCGAGACATTTTGGCTTCTCACCAATTTCTTTACATTTTATACACGTCACCTTACAATAAATAAGGTGAAGCCGTCTCTACCTGTCTAGCTACGCCCTACGAGTGCTCGAAGTTTGAAGTTAAGCCACTGTCACAAAATAACAATTATTATTAATTACTAGCTGGATACCAGGCTTCGCCGGGGTTTTAATAAATTAAAATATGTTTTCGCATAGGTATATATAGAAAGAATCTTTGGTAGAGAATCACTAATTAATTTTTCTGAATTAAGTTATAATCTGATAGTAAACAACATTTCTCGTTTTTCCATCATTCCATATATGCATTCCATTTTTCCATTCCATATGCAATCACTAGAGCACGGATTTTAGGACGTAAAAAATGTTAAAAAAGGCACAATTTTAGGCTATAAAAATCATTGAAATAGGCGCAATAATTAAGAATTTAGGGGTGTTAGGCAATATGTATTTTTCATTACAGAAACTTATAAACATAATATTTAAAAAAATTAGTTAAAAAATTTTTAATAACGATATAAGAGCTATAAGGATGGAAAATACTATACAAATTTTTATGTAAGCTTTTTTCCCTCCTAAATATATGGTGTTATTAATTTTCTCCTCTATATTTGCATATGGCGCTACTAATTTGATTTTTTTTAAGTGTTTGGAAAATTCACCCCACCCCTCTATCAGACCTGGAGAACCTCTGCCATTTATGGTTTTGTATTTAGAGGGTACCTATATAACTTAAAGCCATTTAGGATTTCTGAAATCTGTCGCCACCTCTTGGACTAAAGCAACTTCGACAGTTTTATTAATACGCGTGGATACGAAGCTCTGACTCAACAACTACTGCCAGTTCTCTATCTATGCTGACTTCGTCTAAATAAAATACAAGAACTCATAACAACTCAGATTACTTTTTGAACAGTGGCGGATTTCTGCACGCTTGGGGCATCATAAACTAAGGGGGTCTCAAAATTCAACTTTTTGAGATCACTGGTATAGTGTAAAAAACATAGTAAACCGTGCGCATAGAATGAATACTGTAGGGTGTAGGGGCAGTAAAAATATTTAGAAGATCTATAAAAACAGTTTCCTGAGATTTTGAGGAGGACCTCAAAATTAAATTGCGCTTGGGGCCTCTTAAATGCTAAATCCGCTACTGACTGAGAGATACAAATTTTAAAAAACATAAAAACTATTATTTTTTTTTAAGTTTTTGTAACGTAAACGGGAAAAATCATTGGTTTAGGCTTTTTAGGCATTAAAAATCTATTTTAGGTCAGTGACATCGGAAATAGGCATTTAGGCAAATAAAAGTAGGGTTCAAAATTTTCAAAATCGTTTGAACGGCATTTCTGTATTTATAATTTTGAATTGTCTAAACAAAAAGGCAAATTGCCTAGAATCCGTGCTCTAGCAATCACATATAAATTTAGACTTTAGACATTGCCACATATAAACTAACTATGACAATCCGATCTCAAATCAATCCCAGCAAACTTAAGCGATTGGCCTTGTGCTTTGAGCGATTTTAATCGGTGAGTGGTTTATAAACAATAAATTTATTCTTTATGTTACATATTTTCGAAAATGTCTAATAATGACATTTTACTTAAAATGCATATAAAGATTATTTACCACTGTAGGTATGTAATATTTTGAATAAAACAGAAAATAATTATTTATAATAATAATAATTATTATTAAATTTAATTGTTAAACATTTTCATAGTTTTAAAATTGGTGTACCTACACTTGAAAAATATTATGTAGATTATTAATCATAGAAAGATCAACAAATGTTATTTCATTTACTTCTAAAAATACAAATAATGTTATACTAATATTATGTTTGTAAAATATAATAAAACTATCTATAAGTTCACAATATTTGATTTAAAATTGAAATACATTTTTTAACATAATATTATCTGAAAATAAAACATAATTGATTTTTATATTGCATAAAATTTACTTAAAATTTCTTACATTTTATAATTTAAGAGGGGCCTTTAAATTGGATGCAAAAACATGTTCCAACAGGTGGCGCGCCCTAAAATATTAATCTTTTATACTTATCTGTTCACCAGTACAGAATTTTAATAATTTATAAAAGTCATATGAATAAGCGATAACTAATTTAGGTAATGAGGAAGTTTGAACTTTCAAAGTTAAATATTATTAAAAATATTCAATATTTTCAAATATGAATATCTTTTTGGAATACACTTGAAAATATTCAACATTGGAAGCTCAAACTTCCTCATTACCTAAATTAGTTATAGTTTATTCATATGACTTTTATAAATTTTTAGAATTCTGCATTTGTGAAAAGATAAGTAGAAAAGATTAATATTTTAGGGCGCGCCATCTGTTGAAACATGTTTTTGCATTAAAATTTAAAGGGCCCTTTTAAGATATTATTGTTGTTATTGTACAGATACTTTGGTGTTACGGTAGAATGAAGGATTTTGGATCAAAGAATCCAGCGTTCAAATCCCGTCAGAACTTAAATTTATTTGTACCGTGGCGTGGTTCGGTTTCCACGCTTAGAAATGCGATTGTGCTAAACCTTTATTTTGCATTGCATAAGATCGTAATCTATGCGTTCTTCGGGGGGGGGGGATCTCGAATGAGACACTGCCACAACCTCTAGCGGTAGAGTCAGACTTACTGACTAAAACCTTACCCTCGCAGCCACCTTAGCTGTAAGGAAACCGTCGTTACGTATTACTTTCACATCTAAGGGGGGTTAAGATGTTATTATGTTGTTTTTCTTCTAGTAAACAACCAATTCAGTGCAGCCGCAAAAAGTTACAGTCACACGGCCACACCACTACCATTTGCGTCCTTTCGGGACTTTTTGCTACTTCCTACCTTTTAGGGACTCTTTGCTTCTCGTCTTAATTTTGAAGAAGCTTTGCCTGGAAGGTTTTTACATTCTTTTCCCTTTGACAACATTATTAATTACCTTTTGCACCCTTTGAGGACTTTTTGCTTCTTTTCCTTTTCACGCAATATTGTTCTTTAGTTCCATAATTTTTATCCTTTGGTTGTTGTTTTTTCTATCTTAAAACATACACCTAATTGATTTTTATATTGCATACAATTAACTTAAAATTATTTACATTGTATTATTATAAGATGTTACTGTTGTTATTTATTATTTAATAGTGTACAGATACTTAGGTGTAATGGTAGAATGAAGGATTTTGGATCAAAGAGTCCAGCGTTCAAATCCCGCCCAGAACATACACTTATTTGTACCGTGGTTCAGTACCTATTAGCTTTCCATATTTTTATTCTTTGCCTATTTTTACTATTGACCTTAATTGGTTTTTCCTATTTTACAGCTATATAGCAGCTTGCCACCCCACCCCAGCCATTTTGTATTATATTTTCTTAACTGTTGAGTTAAAACTGTTCAAACTGGGTTCAACTGGCCCTTAGTTAATATAATATGTATTACTACCTATTTCATTTTCTTCAAAAATTCTTTTTCTAAAACACAATGTGGTCTGTATATTCTCCTATAGCACTCCAGGCTATTAGGTTCACGACCATCACGGAACGCATATTATTGTGGGATGTTATGGAAATATGACAATACCACAAAAATGGCTCAACGTCATAATAGCAGTGATGATATTAATTGTAGTGTTTCTAGAAGATCTAATGACCCCGATTACAATCCAACAATACGAAATGGATGTCTTATGGGTAAGGTTGATTTGAGAAACTACTCAACTCCATCTGATATGTGGTGGATATGTGTGGTTTCTCAAATAAACGATTCAAATTTTACTTTTAAACTGGAATTTTCATTTTAAACGCAAATAGTTTCTCAATATCAATATAAGAGATAGACAGATTTGCGTTTAAGTATTTTTGTGGCTTAAGCAAGTCTTGCAAATTCTTTTTCGCAGATAACGTGCATCCCTGTGAGTTAAAAGAAAATAACGATTTCCCCAATTCGAAAACATTTTTGAAGTTTAACAATTACTTAAAGTTACTAAGTATACTGTTTATTGTGCCAAAGTTGACTAATCTTGACTAAAAAGTTGTACCATAGATGAAAAATCCCCATCGATTTCACCACTGTGTAAATTTCAGATCAAATAATAATTTCAACATTTTATGCATTTTCAATAAAAAGCCAAGTGCTTCCAATCGTTTATCTCATCTTTACCTGCAATTTATTTTATCACTAATATTGAGAATTTCCAAACAATTTACAATGAGCACAAAAATCGGCATGAACAGACTATGAATATAAAAGCCACGAACGATTCGTTTTCTCTCAAAACATTATTTTATTATTTTCAAGAAGGACTTAACATGTAAATTAGTAATTTGGTTTAATCTTATAAAAATAGCCAATACTTTTGAACTTGCAACAGAAGCTTTGGCAGCCCCTAATTTTGGCGGCCCGTGTGTTTTGCATACTGTGCACAATAGGACGCGACGGTCCTGGTTGAAACTATAATTTACAAAGGTAAACCTAATAATTTTATGGATATATCTGTAACGTATAATATGTACAGTGGCTCGTAAATGTATCCAGACAACTAATAAAAAATTTTCATTAATTTCAATGTAATTTTACTTTTTGAAGTTATTTAAAACCATCTGACTATTGTACCTTTTTTTTAAAAAAAATTTGCTGATTGTATCCAAAGGCACAAAGTCTTTCTGAGCTTTTCTTAAAACATAGTGCTCAAGTGTATAAGTTAACTTACGTGGTGGGTCACTTTTCTCTTTGAAATCGATTCAATCTTCTTCCTTAAAATGCATAATAATATGTGCCGCAGTGTTATTGTCTACATTGAGCAACTTCCAAATTTCCTGATGCGATGTAGCTTTCGATAATGAAATATTGCTAATTGCCTTAAATCAAAACTTGCGTATTGGGTGTTTTTAAGCTCCATTGTGCTAAATATTAAATTACGCGATTAAAACTAAGCATTGATGTTATCTGTGGTATTTACAAGGTTGCTGCAAAGGCATTTTAACCCTTCACTGCATGACTTTTTTTTTGCCTTAAAAAAAATATATTTTGTTTATTGTGGTTTCCTGATATATGGAAAAATATTTAAATAGTAGGTATATTATACTATATACTTTGTATATACTATTTTTCACAATTGCGATGAAAAATTCTATTTCTAATTTAAATATATAGAAATAAATAATTTTACTAGAATAACGGATTTTAATTTTTACACCCCGCTGCGGGGTGTAAAATCCATTTTTACGACCTGCACCGGGGTGTAAAAAAATAAAATCATTTTTACGACCTACTGCAGGTGCATGCTTCAAATGCATGTAGAATGCAGGTATAAAAAACGCCCCTTTACACCCGCAAATGCGGGGCTAAATTGCACTTTAGAGTATCGCAATTGTGAAAAAAATATTTCTTGCAAGGAACTTTTTTTATCGAATAAAATGATGTTTTTTTCTAATTATGTTATTTGCTATAAAAATTTTTCTTTTGCACTAATTTACAAATAAATTAAATAAATGTGTTAATCAATACCTTTCTAAACTAAATATCACTTCACAACAATAAAAAAAAACAATTTAAAACGAAAATAATTAATAAATGAATACGGAGCGAAATATGCAGTAATAAGCAATCACATTAGATTCACGACTTCGAAAGAGTAATCTGCTGAAATCTGCTTATCTTTATCTTTTGAAATTTATACCTTTTGCACGTGATAGCAAGAATCTCAGATATATTGTGGCATTGTTTAAAGAAAAAAGTTCAAATAAATCCAAAAGTTTAAATTTTTACAGGTGATTTAAATTTATGTTGTTTATAAACATCACGATGCAGTGAAGGGTTAACATTGTTACACAATTCTGAGAAGCGTTAAAGTAATACAATTTATTGTAATTTGTCCGATTTCTTTTGTAGTGATAATTTAAGTAGAATTGCAACTATATAGGTAATGATTAAACTGATTAATTCTGTTTACGATTGAATTTTTTCATACTTTTTTGTATTACCGGTGACCTTTAGGGATATTTTAAAAAATGGTAAGTTGATATAGTTATTTTCTTTTTAAATAACTTCAAAAAGTCAAATTAATGCAATTTTTATTAGTTGTCCAAATACAATTGCGAGCCACTGTACATAACTGGTGCATCAAGACAGTAACGGCAAAATGGGCAAACCGATTCCTTACCATTGCGGAAATATATTATGTAATGTATTATGTACATTTTCTACGGTCTTGTGTTGATTGGGAATTGGCCAAAAAAAAACATAAAAACAATATGCGAGTATTGTATTGGATTCTGGATTCTGGATTGAGTGTGGAGGGCAAACCAAGGTTTACATGCACTCGGGCCACAAAACCGGGCCCATTATGCTACCTCCGGTGTCAGCAGCCCCCATCCTCCTATTCCTCAAGCCATCCCAAACTCAAGACGAACTCGAGTATTTTTGAAGGCGGTGTGCTACTAATACTGGCCATGCTAGGCCAGACGATCCAACATGGATCCTCTTTCCGATGCTAACACTGGGCAGTCGCAAAGCACATGTTCCACTGTTTCATCTTCTTCTTCACATCCCCGACACAATGGGCTGTCAACCAGTCCCATTGTGTGTAAATGCTTGTTTAGCTTACAGTGCCCCGTAAAACATCCCACGATAATTCGTAGGCTGTCCCTAGACAGCTTCAGATAGTATCTTGCATGTTTGTCAGACGGTGCGTTAATTGCCGCCTTAGCCTGACGGCATCCAGCGACATTCACCCATCTTTCCGCATGCAGTCTGCGGGTTTCCCTTTTATGATAGCATCAAGGGTTTTAACAGCCAGTGTGAGAAAAGGTTCCGGACCGCATGGTGCATTTCCCGAACCCAGCCTCGCCAGCTCATCAGCCCTCTCGTTGCCCTCATTCCCTTTGTGCCCTTTAACCCAGCTGAGAGTTACGACATTATGAATTGATATCACGTTTAGTGTCTCGATGCATCGTAGCACAAGACCAGAGATGATCTTGCAGCGATTTAGTGCCGCAAGGGTCGCCCTACTATCAGTGATTATTTGATTTGTTTTGCCCCGGACATTTCTTTCCTGGACTAATTTTGCGCAGCGGAGCACTCCAATGAGTTCCGTCTGGAAAACAGAGGCGTACCTCCCCAACGATATTTTCATATCTAGCTGCAGTTCCGAGGAGAATATCCCCGCACCCGAGCCAGTCTTGTTTTTGGAGCCGTCCGTGTACAGACATATGTCAGCACGGTCAGATCCTTTTGTGTCTAACAGAATTGTAAAATTTCTCCTAAACACATATTTGGGGGGGATCCTGTCAGCATCAAAACTCAGAAAATTCAACCTTTTAGAGTAGTCCTCCAGAATCCGTGTATGCCCCTTGGCTCCCCACCTATGGGTCCAAAGACCCCATGCCCGCATTCTTAGAGCGGCTCTCAACGCCTGCTCCTCCACAAAGAGATCTAAGGGAGGAAGGCAGATGAGAACCTCCAGTGCCGCGGTGGGTGTTGTTCGCATCACTCCCGTGAGTATTGTATTGGCTCGTGCTACAAGTTTAGCTGTGCCAAAGGTAAAACTTTTAAATTTTTGGCGGTTTGGTTCCTAGTCTCATGTCCTTTCTCATACAGAGCCATGAAAAACATGTTTCATGCTTCGGCAATCTCGTCTTAGTATGCATAAGGGTCTTTGAAAGCACCAATCATTGGTTGCAATTCATTCTTCCTCTGCAGGACTTTCAGAAATTTCAGTTTCCCCTGATTAAACAAAGCAGAAGTTGTGTCATAATCACTCGTCGCATGCAGGGACAATATATGGTCTGATAGTGTTTTATCAGCGGCAAGATGAGGATTGTAGAATGTTTGGAACACCTTCCCTTTTCCTGGTTTCAAAAAGAAGAAATTTTTTATATCAGGGCTACAAGGGCAAATCAAATTCACCAAAAGGTCGATATCTTCCCTCACCACTGTCACATATTCATTTGACGGGGCCAACATAAGAGCTATTGTGATAATAATAATAATAATAATAATAATATTTATTTATGGAAATATCCATTTTACAACTAAATAATTACAACATTACAAGTACTATACAACATATTATTTAAATTCTTGAATATTCTCCGACATCTAAATGACCCTTCGAATAAACTCGACATCTAACGAACGTTTTCTTCAAATAATCACGACATCTAACGACGATTATTTGAATACTTGAACACGGGATAAACCCGCTGAAACCATGAAGGCCAATACCGAATTACAAGTCAGCAGTTTACTTATGCTGACTATACGTCATAGTAGGATAATAGTTTAACGTGTATAATCCTAAACACGGCACAGATAAATTTGGGAGCGATCGGGATTCGAACCTATGACCTTTAGATCTATAGATCTACCCCTTAACCACTACACCAAACTACCTGTACTAGGATATCATCAGAATCCTCCATAGCTTGCTGTGATTCAATTTTTGTATTATCAAATTTTTCCATTAGCATAGATATCAACCGGCTCTTTGTTTTGAGTTTGCAAGGTAACTCTCCTGCTACACAGTGCGCACCATCGATTCTGTAAATGATAATCCAGCAGATTGTTTTCTTTGGGCTCTTCTCAATCGTTTTATACTCTTGGTGCTTTCACAAGTTTCGTCAGGTAGCCATCAAAAATAACAACGGCATTTGATTTGTAGTTTGACTTACCATTTGAACTGCTGCAAATTTCTGCATGTCTGGTCGTGGTGCCATTTGACCCGGTGTAACAAAAACCCTCCGTCAATGACATATTTTGTATCACTCAATAAGTTCCCCCGTTCAGTTGGAGTCGGTGCAAAAGCCGTGTACAAGCTCTATTTTGTTCCTTTCCTCATCTCATGCAAGAGAGAAAGGGTGGGGGCTAAGTTCGTAACGCAAACATTCTCGCAGCTCTTTATCTGAATTTCTGAATGTTTTACTATGGTCATTCGTTGGAAAAGTGTGGTTGGATTGATGACTACATCCCTCTCTTTTATCTAAATTTGTTAGCAACTTCAGATTCGGATTCAGCATCCCAAAAACCATATAAAATGGAAGAGATCGAAACTCCCCCACAACTTTTCCGCTAAGTGCCCTTTTGAGCACAATTTTACTGGATTATATCTAGGTTTTCAAGTATTAGAAGATATTTTTAGTTTTGATTACCCAATTGCGTTTGGTTCCATCCGAACTGATGTAATTAAACCGGAACAGTGATATTTTTTAAGTTATAGGACTGGACTGGTTTAAAAACGATAAAAATATTTTCTGGAAAAATAAACTTTGTAGTTTTGGAAAACCGAAGATTTAATTTCAGGGAGCATTACTCTCACTCTGGCTACGGTCCTGCTGCAGATGTTGCACGGCGCCGGGGAGTTCACAAAATACAAATCATACCAGTAACACTCAAACATTTGTAAAATTTTATACCGCTGACTATCAAAATGTTCTATTTTGTTTCAACAGTAGGCCACATCAAATATTACGCAATTAAATTAATACTTTAATAGCGTATGCCTTTCGGGCTTGGTACAACGCCAATGATTTGCATATATCTTTTTCAATAAATTTTTGATAAATAAAAATTATTAATAATGCTGTTAAACATTTTATTTCTTATTCACACATAATGAAGAAATCAAAGTAATCATACACGAATGCAGTTCACCAAAAACTCCCTCTTACAATTACCATAATTTTAGTGTGCGGTTTCAAACTACCCCTTCAATTTCTACACCCTTATTTTATTGTAATGCTCGTTACAAATTCACAATAGATTCATTGTATCAACATACTGGTAACTTGTGTTTATAATGTCCTCAAGTGTATAATAACTTTTATATACTTGGATATATTTTTTATTATTTAAAAATTAATATGGCGAATCGAGACTTTCTTCTTATTAAATGAAGTAAAAATTAGTGTAGGTTTTAGAAATTTATTAACGACTTTTCTTTGTGTTGGAAAAGTAATTTTCTAAATAAATCACTACTACTAAAAGCTATAAACAGGATAAATACTTCCTTGATAGATAATGCAGAGAAAAAGTTATTCTTAGAGTTATTTTATTTCCTTCTACTAAGTTTCCGCCTTTGCCAACTTTCTACATTTTACCCAAAAAATCCATTAAGTAGGGAAGCAATTTAGATGGAGTTAACACATCAACACGATGGGTAAAGCGATCCGGACTACTAGATCCTAGAGGATTGCGGAAAATTGCCAAGTCCTTTAACTTTTCGTTTCCGAGATCACTTAAGATGTTGCGTCACAAATATATTTAACTTATTATTCCCAATTTGTTTTTAATTCTAACAAATGATATTTTATCGAAGTACAAAGACATCATAAAAAGTAAATAAAATATTTTTATTATTGATGATCAACGGATGCAGTTTTAAGAAGCCGGAAAATATTTTAAATTATTCTGCAGTGTAAAATAATCCGAGAGGAAATATTTGACATTTGTATTTTATAGTCTGATACAACACGTTAGTTACCACACCATTTAACTAACTCGGGAGATCTTCCTCGTCTCACAATGCCAAAAATAACTTTTTCTTCACACTCTATCTACATACACCATGAAAATCGCTTCACTGAATCCCTATTTTATATGCTACATAAAATAAAAGAAAAACGTCCTAATGTATTTTGACACTTTCTAACTTGTAAATAATGTACTTTACTCCAATTTCTTACATAATAGCATTTTTATTGAAAATTTAACCTTTTAACCTTTTTTAAAATCCATTTGTTCTTTAGCAATATTATTATTATTATTTACATCACGCAATAAATTAAAAATAATAAAATGTGTAAATACAAATCAAGTAGAGAAATCACGTTATTGTGAAGATGTTAAAATGGTTTAGAGAAACGGAAGCCGTTCTGTAATGGAGCGGGAGGAGTCTGAGAGGATAAGCTGCAGATTCCATTTAGCCGTCCAAAACTCTTTTATTTAGGTCGTTAAACAGATAGTTGATTCAGTCGTAGTTTTTCTCTTACTTCCGTTTACGACTCGAATATATTCTATAGATGAGCAAAATGCAATTCTAAGAGGGAGTAAAAACCAAATGTCTTGGAAAATAAATCTGTTCAAGTATTATTAAAGGTTACTTACCATTTAATTTTATATTTTATAAAATGTCATGATAGATATAAGCTAAGCTTTTTTAGTAAACAAAAATTTGCCACCACCACCACATTTTGGGGTGTAAATTAAAAATTCATCAGGGTTCCATCACCTAATTACATTATTTTCAAGCCGATAGTGTACAAATTAAACAATGATGCAATAAGAACGTTTCAAAATTAATAGTTGGTCTTTTCATCTTATAACATTACTTAGTAGTGGTTGATGGCAAAAAACCGGAACTTTCCGTGCTGTATAGAAGAGTAATGGCCACTTCCTTCCGTGTACCATTCATGTACCTACTTGTTTTCAGAAAACCTGCTTTCACGATTTATTTATTTCAGGTTGTCTAAATTCATGATAGCTTTGATTAAAAGTTTATTTAATAAAAGTTAAGAGTTTAGAAACCAATTATTGTTGTACGATTCCAAAAATGTTTTTTCTTATAATAATTATCTTTTCGTATTATTATTTTTTGTATTAAACGAAATTTATTGTGTGTATTAGAAATGAAGTATTACAGCAGTAAGCCCAGATAATGCTATTCTCCAACGATATCACGAATGTAATGAAAGATGACCGGAGTAGATTGCGGGTTTACAGTATTATACCTCGAAATGGGAAAATTCGAAGCTGATAGTCTATTTTCCTTCTGATTTCATTGCTTTCTGGATTAATCAACTTTGAAATAAAGTTACAAAATTCTTGTTTTAAAAATTGTGGCGTTAAAATTAAATTACGAAAATGAAGGAAAAAATCATTGTGTTCTAGAGGTTCCTCAAATCAAAATTAACAATTTTATCTTTTAATTAAGAATCGATTGATGTAAGCAAATATAATTTCAAAAAATCAATAATTATTCTTGCTTGAAATGAATAATTAATATATTAAAGCAATTTACTCAAGAGAATTGAAGATCTGACAATGAGATTGTTGAGTTATACGCTTTCAAGAATATAATTACAGCAGTTGCTGGAGCGGTAATTTATCGGTAACGATGCTGGTAATTGTCTGTCGCCGGATTACTAGATATTCCTGCCTTGAGGGTTGACTTTAGACTATTAGCTTATTGTTTACTCAGAAAATTGAAGCTTATATTACAATTATTGTTTGGCTTGTTATCAAGACATTTCAATTAATATTACAATTGTTATTTTAATATTACATTTGAAATACTATTTAATATTTTTCACTTAAAATTCAATTAACCATTATAAAAAATGCATTTCCGGATTTGTACAGTTTGCCTGCGTCCATTATAAGGACACGTTGCATGCCACCTACAGCTTAACGTGGATTTCAAACCACGGAAAAACATTTAGCTTTATAATGTTGAGGAATTGAGAATTGAGGAAAATTGAGGAATCCTACTATAAATGGTATGTCACGGGAATTGAACCCGTGAATTTTGGCACAAGAATCTGACGTGCCATTCACTAAATTTTGTCTTTCTCTCATTCATTCATAAAAATTTGAATGCATAAACATTGTTGATTAGATATCTTCTTCGTATATTTTAGAAGTTTCTCTTAAACTCATCTAAAGCTCTAGCAAAGAAAATTCTGTAACTAAGCAAAAATAAAATAAGAATTAATAGGACCCCTTACCACAAACTACACTCAGAAAGCTCCTGGATTTACTCGTATATTTGTAAGTACCTGGGTGACCGATCTCCGATCGTAACTATTCTTATTTTTGTTTACAAGAGAAAGTAACACTTTTTTATGTAAACACGCCATTGCATACATATATCTATATATACAAGAATTGCTCGTTTAATGTTATAGGATATATGCAAACCTGACAAGAAAAATATTCAGCTTTGAAACGCATAAGGTAAATACTTTTTGATGCACAATTTATTGAACTAGAATAAATAACGGATACTATTTTACATCCATCAGTACGGGAGAGAAGGGTAGATGTGGACACAGTTCATAATATTCAACATAGGTGAATATAAAAAGTCTTATAAGCCAAATTATTATTTACTATTGCGATATTCTAACGAATAATAAATAATTATTTTTTACATACTGTAAATTTACAAGATTTCTATAAATTATATCATATGAAACGGTTATTGCCTTGCAGATAACGCAGTATCAGCTTCAAATGTGGGGAGAGTCAAACTGTCTTATGACTAGTCTCCGTGCTTTGGAAGGCACGTTAAACACACAGGCCTTACATAATGCCTACTAGAAGAGAATTATCTGGAGAATTGCTTCTAGAAATGAAGAAGAAATTAATTATATAACAGGGCTATGCTTTTGTCTCAGAATATTCATGTCCAATGATATTCCTTTTTATTTGAAACATTGAAATGACTCATTAGTCATCATAGGTACCATGATGCTACATAGAAATGTGATTATAAATTAATATAAAGTTAGAATTACAATAAATATATAGGGCCGAATCAAAACTAAGATCCAAGCTGATATCTATTATTTACTGTAGGATTTCATTTCTTCCTTACCTTTTAGATCCATAGCCTTAGGAACCTACCCCACAATTGCCTAAAAAGGAATTTAAAGGGCAAACAAATTAATATAATATCTGACAGCTAAGCTTCGATAAAGGCAATCAAAGCCAATAGCTTTGAGTCGTTGTCCACTTGGGAGTGCAGACAATATTTCAACAAACTGGCCAGGGGCAACAAATTTGCCCTTCACTAGGTGCCAGGTCAAGGTGCTAGGTCATGAGGGAATTGAGGGAAATGATAGATGATAAATTAGCTAGATCAGGCTCAAAGCTATCCCCGATTGGATCTGAACCATTCTGTGGAATATCCAAGGTCCACAGGGGGGCGGAGATGCGAAAATGGGAGACGGAGAGGAAAAATGCCATCTGGCAAAATACATCAGAACAAAGACAGGCGAAGAAATTTATAGAGTACTCCACTGCATATGCTAAAAAGCTTCTTCTTTTTTCGAAGAATGAAATCAGACTCATTACAGGCGGGGTTGCTTACTGGACACTGTCCAGTGAGATAACACCTCAAAAAAATGAGACTGGAAAACGACGACAGGATGCATACTCTGTGAAGGGGAGGTTGAATCCGCCGAATACATTCTATGCAATTGTAACGCATTAGCACAATATAGGCTAAAATATTTGGAACAAATTCAAATGACACCAAAGGAGGTGAAAACAAAGCCTCTCAGGAACATTGTAAGTTTTGTTAAAAAATTTTAGATGAAATCGTTGAGAAGCGGTCATAAATGAAACAAATATAATGTCCGACGTTTCGGGTTCTTTAATTACCCATTTTGGGTTTGTTTAAAAAATTTGTTAAAAAAATTGAATTCCTGAATACATAAATAGCAGGATATGAACAAAAGATCAAACTGGTCACAGTTCGGAAAGCATCCCGAGTAATTTGCTCCCGAAACTCCAGAATTCCAGAATTTTAAATGGCACCATAGGTCAAAAGTGGTATTGTTGAAAAGATCTTGCAAAAATAAGCAAGTTTTATAGGAAAAGTTATTTTATAACTGCCACCCCTTTTAACTAATATTCGATTGCTCTCTCTCTTCAGTCCATAACCCTTCTGCAGGGTGTGGTGAGCCTTTTAACAAAGGATTTTCATGGCAGATTACACCCCGGTGGTTTGCCATTGCCTGCCGAGGGGAGACGGCTATAATATGATTCTTACTTCGCCCGGAGTCGAACCGGGTTCGCTGTATTAGCAGTCTATGCGCTTAATCGCTATGTTGACGACCGTCCGTCCGTCCCATCCGACCGGACCGTCTCGGGAAATATTCGATTGAAGTTGTGGCATTTAAAATTCTGGAGTTCTGGAGTTTCTGGAGCAAATTACTCGGGATACCGATCTTTCCGAGAAATAATAATATCACCATTAGATTCTTTATTGCTGCTTTTATGATACATTTTTTGACCTAACTCTCTACGACTTACCGTTTTTGAAAAAAAAAAATGCTGATACGGGTGGTCTCATTCACCAGTATACAATCGAACATTACTTAAAAGGGGTAATAAGGGGGAAGTAATAATTATAAGGGTGAAGTAATAAAATAATTTTTCCTACAAAACTTGTTTATTTCTTAAAGATCTTTTCAACGATACCATTTTGGACCTATGGTGCCGTTTAAACGGAAATTCTGGAGTTTTTGAAGCAAACTACTCGGGATGCCGACCTTTCCGAGAAATAATAAAATCACCAATCGATTCTTTATTACGGCTTTTATAATACATTTTTTTGATTCAACTCTACGACTTACCTTTTTTGAAAAAATTTACTGATACGGGTGCTCTCATTCACCCTGTATATTTAATATTATAAAAATTATAAAATTGGTTAATTATTAATTCGTGAAAGTAAATTATTGTTGTATTTATTAAAATACGAATTAAGGAAACATTATTTAATTGTGTATTTAAGCTTTCAATCGCGCTTTGCGATCATCGTCAGAAATTATTTTATTAAAATAAAACAATAATAAAAATTATAAATTATAAAATTATTAATTATTATAAGAACTGCACTTTTTACAAGGATTAAATCACCTGCAGAGTGTCGATAATAATAACAAAATTAATAATCAAATAATATGATAATGGATAGAGAATTTTGTTATAACCGAGATAAGTTGCTTACCACATACATCGACAGATCAGATTGTGGAAATTATTGTTTGGTAATTGCAGATTTAAATCGCATTTGTGGTACCGTAAACCGGGGCTACTTTGAACGCTGGAGCTACATTGAACAAACTTTCATTAATTCTTGAATATTACCTCGATGATAATTTTTCCACTGTCGCCATGTAGTGTTTAACGGGAGAAGTATCTGGTAGAGTAAAATTTTTCGTTAGTGGTTGTTACACAGAAGAAAAATACAAATAATTCTTGAATATGTAAAAGCTTTTTCGGATGTCTTTTTCCCCTTACACCTGTTGCACTATTTTTTAAAAAACTTGTAAATGTTCAAAGAATCCCCTATATATGCTTAACTTTGAAACATACGAAGAATACTAGTATGTTCAAAGTAGCCCCGCAGTAGGGGCTACTTTGAAAATGTACACACAAAAATAAAGAAAAATATACGGTAAGTTTATGTTCAATTTCTGGAGATAAGCTAATGACTCAACTTTTAGAAAACTCGATTAGTATTTTTAAAGAACTATTTTCAAAGTACACACAGAAGAACGTGAAATTTGTTCAAAGTAGCCCCAGTTTACGGTAGTCAAGTCGATCTGGGTTCTTGAGGATCTTCTTCATTGCAGGAGACTAATCGTTATTGATGTGTATTCAGTTCCTATTTACCTAAATCTTTACGTAAAATAAAGATCTAGAATATGAATAGTATATACTGAATGGAATCCAAAGAATTTTAGTGGCGAATTAAATCCATCTTGTGGTTGGGCTTGGTGAGTTGCATAATTAAATTAATTATTGCGTGCAAGATTAGCTACATTTGAAAATTCTTGTTTCACAAGGTGGTGCAATACTATTATATTATTCTATTCACTGGATTATGACTTGAGAATACATATAGCATGTGCAGCCAAAGTTTTCTTAATAATTTACAGAAAATTCCCTTCTAAAATGGTAAACTACCTACTTAAAGTGCTTTTACATAACTTTAAACATATATTTTTGGAATTATGCTTTACAATCGTTTGCAAAGTGTATAATTTATTATGTGTGTTTCTCTATATTCCAAGACATTATTGTGCATCTGCGATTCTACTTGACTAAAATGTTGATAGTAATTTCAGCAGAAGTTAGTTGAAAGCAATTTATTTTCTTATTAAGAATGCTTTAAATTACAACATCAGGTGCTATCCTAACTTTAATTATTAATTACTTTAAAATACAAGTTTCAGATTGCATAATTTTAAATGTTTGTATTTAATAAATTTTGCTTATAAATTTCAAGAAATTCAAAACACCGCCTAAACGCTGATAAAATTTTGTTGGGTAGGGCTTTGATAAGTTAGTGCAACTCTCATCAACATTTCGAATTTTTGTGTAGTATGCAAAATTAAAAAGATTAAACATTAAATTATCACAGACATCAGTCTAGTGTTTATTTATACAAACTTTTCTGTTGATATTACAAAAACGTTGATCATATTTGTCACTCTAACTTTTGCAAACGGAAGAGTTGACGAAAGTTTTAACATTTTAAGGTTAAGTTTTGTTATAGTGTTAAAAATAGTAGGGTAAGTTAACTATTAATCAACTTTTAAAATTTAACTTGGTACCTAATCAAATCATCATTAAAAAATAAGTTCATCAAATTTTTATGTAGAGTCAGCATTACTTTTTGGTATGCAGCTCCAACTGATAACTTTTTAAGTTACAAATATTATTTAATGACTCATATTATATTTCATAGTAAAATATTTTACTTTTAGTTTAAGTAATTACTGTGATGGACAATAATAAAGCTTTTCATGCTAGTAAGTGGTCGGATTTGGAGACCGGCGGTGGCGAAGGTACTTCTGCAGAAGTATATCATGATGTTAGCACAGAAGTTGTTCGATGTTTAGAATTATTGCCACATCAGCGTTGTCGTGTTAGAGGTCCCGATGGCTTAGTTATTTATATATTAAAAATTCCCCAACACATGCAAGGTTTCCACTTTAATCCTGGGGTATATTTGGAAGCCGATATAAATCGCCATCAAATTATAGATGAATTAGATGGTGAAGTTGTTTGTCTATTGGGCTCATGGAGCATTCCTAAACTTTTTCGTGAGGGAAAGTGGCCAGAGGCATTTTTAGAGAGAGACTATATGCCTTACAATATTTCTCAATACTTGCAGCTAAATTCTGAAAAGCAGGACTACAAGGTATGTATTGACAAAATTATTGCTGCCCAATTGCTTTTTTATTAACACTGATGTAACCATGCTTCTGTTTATATATTAAACAACATATCATTAGACTTAACAATCTTATAAATTCATTTAGAGAGAAGATGAAAACAGGAAGGCGTCGCGATGGTGATCGATGCGTCTAAATCGACGACATTTATTGGTCAAATTACTTAGAGGCGGGATTATTGTTCCCCTCCGTTTTTCTGTAAATGTATAGACTATTATTATTATTTTGTTTTGTATTACTGTTTACTTCCAAGCAAATTGAATTTTATATTACGGCATATTTAACTTTGTGGCAATATTACATTTATGTAATGAAAACTTATTCCTCTTATTGTAGAGTGTTCCTTAGTAAGCTGTTTATTACCTACCTTCTTTCTTTGTTGTAATTAATTAATTACCGCATTAGCTATTAATTTCTTCTTCAATATCAATTGGGGAAAAAATACATTCATTATATAACGGAATATCTAATTGGTGTAATTTAATGATTTCAATTTGCAAACTTGTGTGAAGCTTCTAATGTGCCTTGGCAGAATATTAATCCTATCCATAAATTACTCAAGTAAACAGCGAGCAATTCCATTAGATGGTTTTGCAGTGGATCCCAGGTATATTCCATATCTAATTTCACAATTGGGTTCATAATTCAGGGCGCATTAGTAGCAATGTCATACGAATATATGGAAACTGTAATTATGTAAAATTATAGCATTGTTAGGTGTAATTTATAGGCAAAATAATGTGGCATCCTTTATATGTTACAATTATTCATCGTTAATTATTGTAGCATTAACAACACTGCTGAACTGTTGGTTTGCAAATGATGTGTTAATTTACTAATAGGAAATATCTGCCACCATCATCACTTATGACATACAAAATTCATTCTAATAATTGGTTGGATAATATTACATAAATGCATATTAAATAATATATACTTATAAAAGAATGGATAATAAAAAATAATGTAAAATTTAAAGTAGCTGACAAAATTGAAGAAAAAAATTAAATATCAATGTAATAATAATAAAAATGTATATCTACTCAACATATATTGTATTATACTTCATACATACATCAGATACATATATAAATTTTTCCTAATTTTATGCGACAATATATTAATGAATAGTTCATATTTTTCTCACACTTTCAATACGTTAGATCTGGTATATTTGACAGATCAGCTGTCAAATTATAAATATATCATAATATAATATAATAATAAATTATAATATGCATTATACTATACCTACCGTATCAGTTATATTATATCTACTAATGTAGTTTGTAGTAGATTGTATGAAAAACAATTAAATTAACTGAATTTAAGAAGTAACTATAGTAAATTTAAATAATAACACCCAATATCGTAGTTTCTTTATGGGGTAGGTTCCAGACTCAGTCCTCCACTATTAGTGGTTGCCTGATTTTTTTTTAGTGTTATTGTACAGTAGTAAGTAAGCTTCATCACCAGAGAAACACTTTAAAACGACAATGTTCCCTAGAAGGTCACCCATCCAAGTATTAAAAACACGTTTGATTACCAACCCTAAATATTGGTTCAGGAATAAAATTCAAAGTATTTTAATAGATATTTTTATTGTATAATTTGTAATAATACATTTTTGCCAGTAACTTACGATCCAACTCCTATTCTTACAAGTAATTTACATATTTAAAAACTTTTGTTTTAACTAAATCACATCACATTATTAATTTAATTACAATCTACCGTTTATTTATATTACACAAAATTTTTTAATTATAACCTTAACTATTGCTTTTACATTTCGTTATTATACATTGATTTTTATTGGCTGCTGATTGATAAAAATTAAATCTAATTTTGATTAATTTCATTAACTTAAAGTTCAGCTTTGTACAAAATTGATAAATAAACTACTTAAGTCACTTCTGTAATGGTCATTAATAAATACAACATTTTATGTACATAATACGGGATGCCCCAAAGAAAAATTTGACTTGGAAACATTTACTTTTTTTGTAACGTTTTTCAGAATAAATCACAATATTTAATTTGTTTTTAAATTATCAAAAAAATTAGAAATTTAAAGTGTGAATTATAATAAAATATAGTAAGTACTAATGTATAACAAATATAATAAATAATTTTACTTAAATTTTCCTGTTTTAGGTACAACAATTGGAATCAGAAGTGGGATATTATTAATTGGAAACTGTTATAGGTAATAATTACAATTATTTATGTACAGTTAAAACTTTTATACATGCGTGATAGGTACACATTGTAATAAACATAAAATTTCAATTCAAAAACGCAAAACATTTAATTGCTTTAATAATACGTCAATTGCACTACAACTTAACAACAAATTAAATGGAAAAATGATATAATTGATTTAAATTAAATTACACTTGTTCCTTAGTTGAACTGTTAACATTATCGGTAGTATCTTTATTACGTTGGAAGGCTTGTAACGTAAGTGGGGGTAGTAACGGAAAATTTAACCCTCCTGTTAGGCCGGCAGCTTGTTGAAAATTTGCCACGTGTTGCAAACTCTGTAACAATGCAGCCGAATGTTCTTGAGCTTTACGACGTAATTCAGCCACACTTGATGACCTTTGATCGTTGTCTGGAGATCCTGAAGGATCAGGAATTGATAAGGATGCCATACTACTTAAAGGTTTTATTGGACAACACGAACACAATCCAGGAAATCCTAAAACAAAAATTTCGATTAGAGTAATTATTAACCACAACAATTTAATTATCTTTAATAATTGTTTCATCCCACCACCAAAGTAACTCTTTATAATATCCCAAAACTTATCATCGAATTTTAACATAGACAAATGTGAATCTCTTAATGCTGAAGGTTATAAATGATGCCATTAGTTTGAGTTAAAATTTTGTGCCTAATTTTATAAATTGCTTTAAATTATAAACACCATTTGTTTACATTTTATTATTTGTTCACGTTATCTTGTCATATTGTTGTATTTGCAACGTACTTCTTAATTAAAGTCACTTCAAATTAAATTCCTCTTTTTTTGCTTGAAATTTTTACGCAAAACACAATAACTTTTATGGTTATTTAACTGCGTAATTAATTTATAAAAATCATTTATTCTTTTTTTAAATACCAATTTTCCAGTTCTCGCTTTCTATTAGGATTACTTGAGAGATACTTGACTCAATATAGAGCATCTACGTCACATGGCACTTAAGAGGGTGTCATAATGAAAAACTTGATTTTTCTCCCTCTATTAAAATAAAATCGCTTTCAAAATAATAACGAAACTAAAATGCAGGTCTCTCAAGCAATTAGTGCAGGTAAACTTGGGTTGATAAAATTAAAAAGTCCTTATTAGTGTAAACGATTTTATAAAAGTTGAGTTACAAATTTATCTCCGCTTCAATCTACTTAAACCTAATATTATCACCAATTTACTTTCACTTCGCACCTGTGATCAGTAAATATGATACGATGCTTCATAACTTTAAATTCAATAAGGGTTATAAGTTTTTATAGTAATTTTTAAATAATCGAATTTTTGTCAACTTCTCATTCGATTAACGCATCGAGGATTTTTCAAAAATGAAAAATCGTAAAAGTTTGTAACAATTACCTTTCAAAGCGGGAAACAATGGTGGCGAAAATTGCGATGATATATGGGAGGCTAAATGAGATGGAAAGAATATTGGTGGTGTATTTCTTGAAGTCGAATTTCCATCCAATATTGGTCTAAATCCAGCACTGCAACAAAAATAAAACTTTAATTTTCATAAATAAATCTACCTACTATAAATCATAATGCAATATTAACACTAAATTTTATCAAATTTAATTAATGTGTACTTTGAGTCCAAAAATTTGCTTTGCTAATCCATTCATTAAAAGCGTTATGCTTATATTTGGATAGCGGCAAATATTAATACGATTTGTTCAATGCTTTACAATTATTTACGATTAAACATTTTTGTTATGTTTATGATTACAATTTTAAATACTTAATTTAAAAGAAAAATACTATTTTTACTATTTGCTCGGCCTTCGGTCTCACCAAATAGAAATTGTTACCATGTTTCATAGATCTGAATTATTGAATCTCTGCAATCAACTTTACGAAATATTTATCCACTACCGTCCTTAAAATAATATTCATATTGTTACCCTACTGTTCTATTACCTCTAATTTTCGCTTTAATACTGCCTTTTTGTAAGGATGAAATCAACTAACAATAATTTTTCTATATTTTCCACAAAAATTTAATAGTTACAACTAGGAATTCTAATAACTACAATGTACATGTTTCGATCTTATTAGTTCTCATCAGTGGCATATTATAGACAGGTGTCCCTGCAAGTGCCTGAATTTATATTTGCTAATACAATAAATTATTATCAGTAATTCATATTTCATGAGTGGAATAATTGGATAAATTCTAAATCGTGATCAAACTTCATGCTATAATTATTATGCAAAACCGGGTAATCTAAAAGTAACATTTTAGTAACGTGGAAAAATGGTTTAGCCCGTTTAAGTAATAAAGGAAGACCGAAATTTCGACGAAAACTTAAACAGGGAGTTAAAAATATAAATTTTGAATCTCGTGCTATTTTGTTACTTATACCGCTTGCGTGAAATGGTGTATGGTTATGTATTATGTATGGAGTATCCAATTAGAATGTTAGTGTAGCAAATTAAGCTGTCTGTAGAATTTACTTAAATGCATAATTTGAACATAAAGATGTTTACCATACTCACTTCATACACAACTCAAACAAGATAGTTAAATTAACTACATTTTTGGAAAGGGTGTGTTTACTTGGCATAGCAAATTCAAATTAAATTAATTTCGTTCAGTGTAAATAATTTTTGTAAATAACGTCTTATGTGCCATGTGATTTAAAATCGTCGAATAAAATATTTGTTAACTTACTTAATTTAAATTTTGATAGAGCAGGTTACAAATGAGGCGTGGGATATTTATTTAACATTATATTTATTAAATGATCTTTGATGAATTTTCAGAGGTTTTTTAAACCGCAATGTAAAAGCAAAACGGTCGAATCCCTCAGTGATCTTTGTAATTAGTAATTACATGCAGTTTACTAGTTTGCACGTGAATTGTTTAGTTTCTGCGACTGAAATTTTTTTAAGGAAGAACGCCTTACTTTTCGTAACTAGTGATAAAATATTTATTTCGACTGTATGCTATTAAAATTTGTGATTTAGTACCCCATGCGTTACACAAAATGACCAGTTTCCCAACTAGTTAAATAAGAAATGATTAAAATATGAAAAAGGAAAACAAATAAAATTAGTAACTTAACATAACTTAATTCAAGAATATTTAGTGTTGTGATTGATTGAAATAGTTGAATTTTTGAAGAAAATACAATTTTAAATATATCCTTAATTTGTTATAATGTTTTTTCTATTTTCTATGGTTGGCCATGCCCCTCCCCCCTTAGTTCCCCCTAGCTGTTCTTTTGAAAGCGTAAAACCAATAAAACGTCCTTTAATTCCTTTTTAAATTTTGTCCCTTATTTTTATCTAAAATAATGACAAAAAATAACTTTTCAGGGATAAGAGGTTCACTTTAATTTACTCACAAGGGAAATACCAACACTTACACCCACCGATTTGTACCATTTTTAGTATACCGTTTGGTCATAATTAGTAGTACATCAAGTGAAAATTTAAAAACTTTTAATTCAACCAATTTGGAGAACATCGATTTTGAGGAATCAAAATTACAGGTAATTTTACATTGCACTCATCGGGGAAAATATTTTTTCATTTTACCTGTCATGAAGCTGCGAGTTTCTTTGCATGTTGAGACAGTCGAAACACGACAATTGTAGATCAACGCGACTGTTGGTCAGAAACGAATTGGTTTCTGCCCTAGGACAGAAACCGTCAAGTTTCTGCCCGCTTACTCACTTTTTGATTTCATTTTAAACCTGTCAGAATTATAATTATTTATTGTAAATAATAAATTAATGTGACAGCTGACAATTCTTGTATTTTATGAAAACTCTCAGATTCATTACAGGTAATATGAAAAATAGTATGTATGGCACTGGATGAAACACAATTTCCTCGCTTTCACTCGGGCAGGCAATCCTCACCTTGGTCTGAAATCGTCTTGTTTCATCCCTAGCCAAACAATAAACTATAAAACGTAACATAATTATGCATTACGATTAGGCAACCCATGATTTTTCCATAAGAATTACATTATTAACCTTGGCATAATGCAAATGCAATTTATACAGTAATCATACGAATTAGTGCGTTAAAATCGATTTATCTACTATCATTTAATAATGTCAAACTTTATGATGTTTCTTGAAAAATCGTAATAGCCTATTCTACCCCACGGACCCCCCCCCCCATTTAAAACGGACGAAATTATAATGCATTTAAAGAAGAAACTTATTTTATTATCGAAGTTGAGGATACATTTTACAACGAAACAATAGTGAGGTATAATCTTCAACTTGTGAAAAGTGTCTTTCATTATTTCATTATTAATTGTACATTTTTTGATAGGTACCTATTTGATCATTTTAATTTCATTTACGTCAAATTTAAAAAAACGCAAAATTTCAGAATAAAATAAATTATTAGATACTCGATGGGTTGACCAACTCACCCTTTAAATATCCTAAAAAAGAACTTCTCGACATTAAACCTTAAAGATAAATTACATAATAGCATTTAGCTAGGGTTTTCCAACTTCATATATTTGACAGGCATGATGAAGAAGATAAAATCGATCTGTTTTTGGATGCTCCAAAGAAATGTAAAATAGCTGAAATAACATCAATGATAAGCAAGGAGCTAAAAGCCAAAAAAGCTCGACGATATGACCTCATCAGCGGTAGAATATTAAAAGAACTTCCACGTATCGTATTGGTCTAAAATTTATAACACAAATTTTAAAGCCTGGAAAACCAACCGAGGAGGTGAAGTCATACAGACCCATCGGCCTGCTCCCCATCTTGTCCAAATTGTTTGAAAGAAGTTCCTCAAAAAAATTTTACCAATCTTAAACGAAAAAATACTACTGCCGGACCACCAGTTTGGGTCATGCGGGCGCATGCAACGATGGAGCAGGTCCATAGATTAGCGGCAGAAATTAACAAAAACTATGAAAAGAAGAAATATTGCACTGCAGTGTTCAGGGACATAAGCCAAGCTTTTGATTAAGGTATGGCGGGCCTTCAGTATTAGTGATGCTAAATACTTGAGCATCACCTAAACAGACGCTTGACATGGCGCAAGCATATTTTCATGAAGAGAAAGCAACTTGGGCTGAAGTTAAGTAAATTATACTGGATCATTGGCAAAAATTCAAAAATGACCCTCGAGAATAAATTATATATTAATCTACAAAATTATCCTGAAGCCCAGCATGGATATATGGCATCCAACTGTGAGGATCAACTTCCACCTCCAATATTGAAATATTAGAAAGATTTCAATCTAAAACATTATGAATGATTACCAAAGCTGCATGGTGTGTCCCAAATGAAATTATACAATGGGACCTGCAAATACCCATTGTTAGGGAAGAAATCATAAACCACGGAAAAATTTATTACGCTATAGGTTGTGCGCCCACCCGAACAGGCTATTTGAAGAACTGAAAATTAGTGACTAAAGCGACGCAATATAAACGATTGGATGAGTAGACTGAAGAGGAATCCTCAAAGTTGGAAAACACATTTATTACTAAAAAAGAATTGCACAAAAGTATATATATTTTTTAAAAGAGGACACTTGGGCGCAGGCCATGTTGTCTCTAATATTTTTTTAATTCAAATATTTTTTAAAAATCTTTTTTCAAAAAATTTTATTTTAAAAAAATTAAAAAGAACACGGCCTGCGTCCAAGTGTCCTCCTTTAAAAAATATATACTTTTGTGCAATTTTTTTGAGTAATAAGCAAAATAACTCAGCGAATTACGATAGTGTGTTTTCCAACTCCGAGGATTCCTCTTAAGTGATTTCTCATATTTATCAATTACAATAGACATTACAACTAAATGTATGAAAGGGAGATGTCAGTGGACGATCCTGTAATATCATTTGTATTACTTATTATCCTTGGATAGATTGTAATAGAAACTATTAATAAAAAAATTGTGAAACGTGAAAGTTATATCTTTATTGTTTTCAATTAGTAATGTAGAAAATTTAAGTTGAAAGTAAAAATTGATTAGAGTATAATTGAGTAATTATTTGTGTGATAATAATAAGAAATAACCATATTCAATCTATGATTTCACTCAAACAATCACTAATAAAAAATATTAGATTTAAATAAAAAAAAGTTAATTTTGAAATTGACAAAATAAAAAGCTTAAAATTTAATTGTAAGTATCTACCTGTTCATAAAATAAAGATTAAGTTGTATTAATACACCGTGTATTAAATTTATAGATAAAAGGCTTAAATTTTGCTTGTAACACCTGAAGTAATTACATTAATGCTGTTGCTCATAAATAAGTAGATATCAAATTAGACTGAATGTGCAATTAATTAATCAGTTAATTACCAGACGAGCACGGATCAAAGCTTGGTTTGAGTCAACTAACTTCAACTTTAGTTACCACCTATATCTACTAAATTATTAATTTACACATTACTGTGCTGGATATTTCACAAAATCGTAAAAATTATTTTCTAATAAATTATAAATATTAATTATTAAAATTATGATTGTAATTAAGTAAGATAAATATTTAATTACATTTAAAAATAAATAATTCGAAATTTAATATTTTATAAATTCTAATATAATTTCAAAAAGTTTGAGATAAATTTAATTAATAAAATTCAAATTATTACAGCTCAACAAAAAGCTTACTTGGAGAAGATGGCATCCTTTATAACTTCATTTTACGCTTGCGACCAAATTACCTTAATTCCTTGTTACAGTCTGCTTACACGACCTTAATAGAATCATAAACATGTAAAATTATCTTTCAGGATTATATTATGTTCTCAGCCTTTTACCGTGTTTGGCAACAAAACTTCGTTCTTGGCGAATTACGGTCGCTTACCATCGAAGACGTTCCTGAATTTAAAATCATTAATATTTTTTATTTTTACTCGAAAGTGTATTATTATATTCTCCATAAATTTAGTACCTATACGAAACAGATATAAGAAAATTGGGATCAGCCCAAACGATTTTCATTAGCGGTCCAAAGACGGGCGTATCAAAAATTGAATGAAAAATTATTATATACTTTAAAAGCTGAATGGAGCCAATAAATAACGTTTCCCAAAAAAATATAAATAGATTGAAATCTTTAATAAAAAAACTTATGTAACCTACGCATAAAATTCGTAAGCTCAAGATTACTGAAAAATTGCAAACAGTCGACCAAAGATATTTTCCGAAGAAATTCAATTTGTGTTTCGTAAAAAAATTGGTTTGGTTAAATGCATTCATATAAGATGTGTATTACAGTATTATAATACGCCTTGCAATGTTTACTTATTTAAAGAGCTCTCCACATCATAAATATACCTATTATTTATTTAAATCGCGAAGGGTATTCTTCGGTAATGGGAAATTAAGGGGAGATTTTAAAATGCTAAAAATCGTCCCCTTTGTATTATGCATTTTAGATTTTCCGCTTACTTTGTATGTAGTAGATTCTAAAAAATGAGGATTATGAAATCAGAAGGTACAGTTTTTAAAATTTTGACGTGTATTATTTTTTCGAGATAAGCCGATTTGGTTAGTGGTTAAAATTAAGGGTCAGCAAGTTAATGTGGTTTTTGGTTTAAGTCGATAAATTTTTTAATGTAACACTGATTTACAAGATAAACTTTTGCTGACAAAATGAAAACATAATGAAATTCTTAATTGTAACGTTAATGCTCTAAATTGCCCTTAAACGCATTAAGCATTTATCATTGTCATTGGGTCATTTGGTCTCTCTATTTTTCACTAAGTAAAGGTCATCGCATGATAATGGAAAAACTTGAAAGGAAACTATCCTTCGCCGGGCTTCGAGAGGACATTTCTCTCTTCCGTTTCCGCTAAAAATGCGCGTGTTGGTAGTTCCGGTAGCGCATGTTCTTACATCCTGTTGCCATTGACTTAACGGTAATCGGGCGTGCTTTGTTTGCAGTTTAACGTGGGGGTACATATGCTACAATGATTCGCACCCCTCAAGTGCACAGTGGTGGGTATTTGGAGAGAGTCTCATTTACCATCGGGGGTGTTTTTTATGTGTGAAGTGATTTTTTTGTTGCTAGCGGTTTTGGGGTGTTTAATTTTGGTATTATTGACCAAATGTTTTGTTATTTTATTTATGCCCCTGTATTTTAAATGATAAAATTGATATGCTATGTATTATGCACAAAAATTTTCTCAAAATATTTCAAATTTCAATAACCTCAAGTGAAACGTTCTGAAGGGTGAAATAGCAATATTTTTCTTTACTTGGGATTTAAACAATGCGATATATTTAATTAGTAAATTTCAATGTGTAATACACGTCTGTTTAACGTAACTCGTGGAAAACTTGTGAACTAGGACGAAATTTGGAAATTTTTTTTACTACTACCCATTTTAATTTAAGATTTATCAATAAAAATACTTTAAATCGATAGGAATTGATTGCGTTCATCTGCAAATTAATATATCACAGATTCTGACATAAGTAAATTTAACTAAAGTGACAAAGCGTGTCACATTTGCATTTTCATTTACTTGGTGTATAGAAAATAATACAATGTAAGCGTGTACCACCATAGGGGGTATTCATAAAATAAGCCAACCGCGAACATGGTAATTATTTTTTAATGGTACGTATAGAAAAGTAAATGTATGCGATTAAGGCCAAACAAGAGGATTTCCATGTCCAAACAATCAAAATTTTTAAATGGTAAACTTTATTTTTAATTACCATAAATTTGGTAAAACTGAGATTAAAATACTTAACCTTAAATACTTAACGTATGTAGCATGTGTAAAATTTTAATAAGTCTAAATATTCTTTAATAATAACAAAGTACTACATAAATTAAGCCAATAAGTTAATTACACTACTTAAAACCTCCAATGATATCAACACAACAGAATGCGAATAAAGGCAAATAATAAATACATAGTAAATTGACTTATTGTTCAAGGACTCTAATCTCTCTAGTAATAATTAATTATGCAATTAATAGTAATTTATAAATTAATATTAATGGCAGCATTTACAAATGTAACCGTATTTTTTTAACTATTTCTTTTGGGGAAATACCTGATACAAAAAAATGTTTATTTAAGACGGGGGTACACCTTGCGGGCAAAAATAAGAAGTCCAACTTTGTGAATTTTTTCTGAGAAAATGAATGTGTTTAGATCAATTTGGGTTTCGACACATTATTGTACAAGTCTTAAAAAACATTTAACAATTTTTTCAAGTCAAAATATTACAAAATGGCCACGTGGCAGCTGAATTCCAAAAAGCACCTCTTAAAATGCGATGGAAGATATCTCAATGGTGTCGTTAGACCTACAACATCGGAAATAAAAAAAATTAGTTTAATATAATATGTTTTTCCAGTCCGCCTCGATCCAGATTTTTAAATTTTTGTCTCAAAAATTTGTTATGACCATTTAAGTAACGCTGTTGTTGTCGAAAAAAAATTTTTTTTCAATTCAAGTAGTACTATTTTGACTTGAAAAAATTGTTAAATATTTTTCAAGACTTGTACAATAATGTGTCGAGACCCAAATTGATCTAACTATTACATTCATTTTCTCAGAAAAAATTCACAAAGTTGGACTTCTTATTTTTGCCGGCAAGGTGTTACCTACCCCCGCCTTAATATTTTAAATAAAAGTTTAATCAAATCGGATTTTCGGAGTAAATCGCTTTTCAATTAGCAAATGAAGAAAATCCCATTTTATATCATTATATTTAATGCGACTCCTCCATACTTACCTACACAATTTTGTATAAAGTGATAACCTAATTAGAAAAAATTTAAACTACCAATTAGTCACAAATTTAATAGACTTAATTTTTGTTACCGTATAATTGCATAAATAGAGTCCTGACAAATATCTTATCACAAAATTAAGTTCTGATATAACTAATAAGTATATCATTAAATAAAAATTAAATTAATTAAAGCAATGAAGAATAATGTTTGGCAATTCTATTTTTATATATGCGATATTTGATTTAATTGAAAGCTTTTGATTATATCAGAGCACTTGCAAATATAATTTGCAAAATAGCACTCCTAACAGGTCAAGTGTCAATTTGCAATACTTTTTAACATAATTGTTTATATTACATACATCAAAAACGTATACCGTACAAATTACAAAATTAATCTAATTTTACTAAATTAGGGACCGGGTCAAATATTAAAAAGATGGAAAGTTTTTTGGTTATACTAATAATTGACTTACACATTTCAACTTTTTGTTGTTAATAACAACACTCACCTACATAAATAATATATCAATCGAAAAAATTAAATAAAATTTACTGTTGAATAATATAATATTTAATTCGGTTTGCATTTTACAATTTCGAGTCGCAATATCTGCAAAACAATTAATTGTTCTTCTAAGAAGCAATTTAGAAATTTAATTAATTTCAGACTTCCAATCTAAAGATATTTTTAGAGCATTAAAATACAACCCAATTTAATTATCAATTTATTAGTTACAGCATATTTGGCTTTCCGCATAGAAACAATTAAATTTAATTTATTGCACTTTTGCATTTAACAATGTAATATTTATTTTCTTTTTATATCGATTGTCATTGAGAAACAAATACAAGATTACAGAAAGAAAGAAGTAATCAATTAAAGAAAATATATAAATATGTAATCCACCCATAATTATTAGCTCACTAGTAATGGAAACTCGCTTGTAATAAATTAATTTTTGGACTGAACTTTTATAATATCAAGGTTGATATTATAAACTCTCGCTTATAATCGACTAATTTTGTTATCGCATGAAATCCATTATAAGCGGATTATAGTGTAGTATCATTTATATACAAGTTAACGTGATGAAAACACAAACAAACTTTCTTTTTCCACCATTAATGTATTTTGAAGACCTTGTAAATTTTCTACGGAAAGTTTAATCGCTGTGCTGCACAAGCAGATATGGAGCATCAAACTCTCAGCATCAATTTTGAATTATTATGGATGAATACCTAGCGTTCATTTTTTGAGGATCCTAAGTATTTGTTGACCGGCTTCCATGAGAAATCTTTAGGTACATCTTGGTCCTTTTGTTCGAATTGAATAGTCTCGGATTGTTACAATTCGTTTTTGAGTATCTATTATGCCATTTAATCAAGTGGTCAAAAACCATATTATCACAATGGTAGGTAGCCTGAAGTGTAGTGGAAAATGGTGATGGAATCAGTTTGTTGGCAAAGTGAATTCTACTATTTCGAACTTTTTAAATGTAATTTTCGATGTTCATCGATATCATTTTTGGATTTTGTAAAGTCATTTAGATCCGCAAAATTAGTTTGAACTAGTTTCATTCATTCAGTCTCAAGCCTTTGAGAACAAGCCATTGTTTATTTTTGTTATGGTCATCTTGAAGTTGAGCCTTCAACCTAATGCTGAATTTAATATGCTTTATGATTAACAGCCATACCTGCACTAAGAGAGCTGATGGTATTTTGTGCAAGCCGTCAACCAGGCACACCTATGCGAACGCCCTTCTGAAATTATCTTCACAATATGAAGAATAAGGTGAAAAATTGGTTATGTCAGTGAACATTTGCATAGTTCTATATGAATGATCAGGTCCTCCAGGTAGGCGGTAAGTAAGTTTCTGCAATTTTACGATTTTCCAAATTGAAAAATTTATGCACCATAAAAATTGTATGGTCACTTGTGAATGGTAATTATAGGTCATCCTAAGCTGAAATTAAATTATATTCGCTGATGAAATCGACTCATCACGATAATCAGCAATTTATGTTTGTTAAATTAAAGATATGTTTGCATGGACACTATGTATTTCCAATGTAATGGTAAATTATACCAACAAATCTTTGGAACAGCAATGGGAAGCCCCATGCTACCATCGGAAATACTGGAACAAGACCGTATATCATCACTTCCTTTCCAACTTCTTTCCTTTAACGTTAAGTTGATGATATTATTACGGCCATTCCCAAGGGTAAAGAAGATTTTATAATCCAAACATTTCAACAACTGTCATCCACAATTACAATTTACGATGGAAAGCGAAATTAATAAAACTTAAACCTTTCTAGATATTCAACTAATACACGAACCAAACAATATCAAATACAAATGATTGTATTCAATATGCTTCACATCAAACGTGTCACGAATAAATTCGTTGATTTCAAATACAAATGGACCCAAAAACCAACATGGTCTGGAAGATACGTAAATTATAACTCATACCATCATAAGAGCCAAGTGATTGGAACTGCCATTGTGCTTATACGAAGGTTGCCTTTTATATTTCGGCATTAAGCAACCTTAGTGCCGACAACTGACGTCTCGGTCGTAAAGTTTGACATTTTTGACGGTATACGTATACAGAACTTCTTGACCTATGAGCGCTATTTCTATGGTTTAAAAATTCTTGAAAAATAAATTCGTCCAAAAAATGGAATTAAATCATGAACATTTTAGTGTGATTATTTTGTACAACTTTCGACGTGGATTAACTCAACAGCAGTGCATCGATGAACTTAATTCGACTTTTGGCGATGAAGTACCATCAAGGACCAGTGTTTATCGCTGGTTAACCGAATTCAATCATGGCCGTAGTTCGCTCAACAACGAATTTCGTGAAGGTCGTCCAAAATCGGTTGTTGTCCCTGAAGACATATTGATGCTGTGCGTGAACTGATACTGCAAGATCGTCATGTGACTTGTCGTGATTGAGGCATCCTTGGATACTAGTGGGACCAGATTACATACATTCAATATTGCATGAACATTTGGTTGTCAAAAAGATTTGTTTACGTTGGATTCTACATAACTGTCAATCGCTCAAAAAAAGGCTCGTGTCATTTGGTCGAAAGAAATGCTCAAATTATATGATTGCTGTGCTTCAAAATAAGTCTATGACATCGTGATAGGTGACGAATTGTGGATTTACGCGTATGAGCCCAAAAATAAACAGCAGTCCACTGTGTTGGTTTTTCAAAATGAGCCATCCAACTAAAGCTGTTGTAACGTAAAATCGTCGTTTAATGTTGTTGCTTTCCACGCCTATGGATTTTTACTCCTTTTACTCGTATGCTACTCCTATGAGGAATAGCGGTGGCGTGGTGCACTGGAGTCAGTCATATTTAAAGAGCGATTGGTGAGTGTTAGGACGCCGTTTTTATCGCCTTTTTAGTTTACGTTCAGTTTGATACCGCTACCATTAGAAGAAAGGCACCTGTTCTTTGCTCCTGGGTTCCATTGATGATGTGGTGCTCGGTTGCTGATTTTCCGTTTTGTTGACTTGATCCAGGCTAGGCTACCATGTTATCAAAATCACTACAATTTTTAACGTGGACCTCGAAGGACTGTACAGTGTTTTCTTGTTCCTATACCTTTGTGTTTTGGGTATCCAAACCGTAACCTTGTAGGTCCCACTTCCCACATCTGACGGATGACCTTGGCTCAATTAGTATCATTGAGGCCAACATTATCAACTTCCTGCTAAGCAAACCGTATATCAGGAGATCTTGTTCATTTGGACTGGCAAGAAGAGGACTGTGGAATACCATTTTCTTTACCATCTTGGGCTATCCTATCGATCCCGTACAGAGAATCTGCATAAGGTAAATTTTGTGAGCACCGAAAGATCTGAGGTAAGTTTATCCTCTGTATTGCGATTGCTTTGTTTAATTTTAGACCGTTTAAGGTCTGCTCAGGTACTTCTAGGTAACTTGTTTAAGTTTAATAATTCAGCGGATGCTCTTTTGTGTGTGATTATTGTGTCAATACTCAATAAATGTAACGTTTGGTTCCGACCTGGTTTTATTTACCTCGAGAACATACGCAAACTTATCGGTCTAACTGTGTGTGCCGGATTTCGAATTGCTCAGGTGATTCGAGATTTCATTGCACTGTTCGCACACGAAGCACTTCGCAGCAAATGGCCGCCTGTTTTTTCGAAAAAGCTTAACAAATTGCAACCGAACCATTGGTACAAAGTAGAACGGTCAATTCTGAATGGTACAGAACCGTTTGTTTGCCAGAAGTCTTCGGAAAAATAAGGAGAACCAACCGCCAAAGACGGATCATTCTCCACTATGACAATGCGAGCTCTCATACATCGGTTCAAACAAGTGACTTTTTCAGGACTCAAAAATAATTTGTAAATAACATAATAAATTAAAGTTTGAGTTTTGTGTAAACATAATTTTTATTGTTATTTCTACGATTTTCTACGCCCAAAATTATTTACCCGACAAAAGAGAATCTCAAACATTACCAACGAAGCTAAGCTATTAATTTATCAAAAGGAAGAATCTGCAACCTCCTGGTGTGAACATTCCCCCAATAATTTAACATTATAAGTAAGGTCCGGATTTGTAGGCATTTGCCTTTTTTGATTCCTTATAGGCCATGAGATTCTTTTTGCACCAAAATGTGTTTCGTGACTTGGCGATCATTTTAAACCACTTTTTAATCTGCCTAAAATGCCTATTTTCAACATTTAGTGCCATTATTGGTCTAATGCCCCTAAATGGCTTTTTTTAATTGATTTTATCCTATAATTTGCCTAAATGAATATTTATTTCACGGCACATTCGCAAATTTCTTGGGAAATACGAGTATACAAAAAATCATAGTATTCCTAACGAATCTACATTGCGAAAGAATTATTTGGATGTTGGCTACAAACAAAAAATCGATTTCATTCGTACACAAATAGGCGCTATAGTTAGATATGGATAGCTGTCGAGTAGACTACAGATGCGAATGGAAGGGCAATTTTTAACATGATAGGTAGTAGGAAAATTACTACATTCAGAAGAACCTAGTTCGTCTTATTTGCTTTGCAGCAAACAATTCGCGTTATACAGAACATCGTCCGTTTTGTTGTACGTCCATTTTGGACGTAATGTTGTTAGTTGGTGGCGCCATCAACGGTAATTTAAAACGCGAATGCCACCGTAAACAAACAACCTTTTGCTTCATTTACATTAATAAAGCACCACCAAACGGAATAATTTCAAACTTCATTTTGGACGTAATGTTGTTAGTGATGGTGGCGCCACTAACGGTAATGTAAAACGCAAACAGCACCGTATCTCGTTTGAAAAACATTTGCGTTTTCTTTGACCTGAATACTTTTCCAAATAAAATTGGCACCTCGGATGCTCCAGATTTTAAATATGCTCCTGTTACCTCTTGTGACGTGGAGCGGTCATTCTCTGGCGTAGAAACAAAGTTCTACAAACAAATTTTAACAGACAACAGAAGAAGTTTTACTCCAGAAAATTTGTAAAGAGCTTTAATTTGTTATGTAAATGTTAACTTTATTTTTTGTACAAATTTAATAATCAAATAATGTCTTAATACGGTAGTGGTTGTCTTTATTTTAATTATTTCATTATGCATTTTTGACTGCCTATTAGTGCCTATATAATCTAATTTTTTGATGCCTTACTATTTTGCAAGTTTTCAGTGCGTAAAAATCCTGGCCATAAAAATAAGTGAACTTAGAAAATCATATTTGGTATTTTTCTAAAAATCTTTCAATTCATCTCATCATAATAAGGGAGTTTGTAGAAGACACTCATATTCACATCTCACCTAAAAATGGTAAATTAACGTTTTCATCTCAAAACAATGAGAAAACTAAGAGGAAAAAAAGCAATTATCATTACGCAAGGATGAAGATAAAAGTGAAAACTAAAACTCCGAAAATAAATGAAGGCCCTGTTGAGATACTATGGGAAAATTTTGGAGCGCTTTGAATTTTTTACAAGGCCCTTTTCTTCACCTGTTTTTATTTTTCCATTACCGAACTTATATCCATACAAAATTTCCGTAAATTTCAGGTACAAGAGTCATCTTTTAGTTTTCGATTTATTTGGTTGAAGGTTACTTGCAGGGAAGAGAGAAGATATAGGAAGACAGAAATTTGTATCTACTATTGAATTGCTGCGTCTAACTATAATTACTGTGTGTTGTTATTTAATGTCTGTTAGGAATTCTTTTTTCTCAAGTTTAACTGGAGATTGATATTACCTATATGCATTTGGTTTAAATTAGATTGAAATCTATTAGTAATTATTATGAGCCATAATTAGGTATAACTAATAATTAAGTAATTAAATTTTATATCTTTAATATTATAATAATATTTATATGATGATTTTGTCAAGGTACTTTTGAATGGTTTGATAAATATGAGTGGGTAGTGAAGTTGTGAAGATAAAGGTAGGTGAAAGAAAACACATTTAAAATTATGCATAGAGACAATAAAAAAAAATTTAATCGAGAAACATTCAAGTAAATTTATTTTCTCGAGCTGTCACAGATATCAAATTTTGAAGTAATACGTTTATAGAAAACATCATATAACAATTTCACAAAAGCAAATATTAAAATCGATATAAGAGTAAATAAAAATGTTAAAAATAAGAGCTCACGAAAGCATCCCTTTACTTTTTAAACTGCATTTGTACAATGACAAAGCGTATCTATGAATGTTATAAATTCTATATTCTTTCTGTACCTTAACGTATCACATCTAAGAACACTGAAAGGGATCAAAGATCTGACAAGAAAAAATTTTAAATATTCATGAAACAGACATAAAGCGCCTAATATTATAAAACGAATTTTCCATTCGTTCAAACAAAAAGAAACTGGCTAACATCTCATTTCCATCTCTGAAAGAAGCTGAAACGACAGTGATATTTTCATTATACTAATTTTATTCTAAGTAAATTAAAGTTCTTAAGATCCTCTCTCCAAGTTACGTATAGCCGCCAGACGAAAATTAGCGTTTTGTAATTTATTTTATTTTGCATTTTAATCAAAAATTATTTAAAATTTTTTAATATCTCGTAATTCACATTATTACGTTTAAATTTTTCATTTCAACTTTTATTTTTAAAAATTTATTATTTCGCTATTACCGCTTATTAATTAAATCCATAAAACACAACAGATATAAAATTTTAAACTTTAAATTAAAATGATAAAACGAATTTTGTAGAAGCTATTTATTATATCGTTTCGCTCGAAATTTGTTTCTCTATAGGTACCTACTCGAAATACTAAAATTATATTGTAGCATCAAAAGAAATTACGGCACTCATTTCTCTTTGGTGCTGTTATAAAAATTAAATCAAATTTTCTCCAATAAAGTTTCCCGGATACAAGTTAGCTCAACTCAAAAGTCGACCAGTTGAATACTCCTTAATATCATAATAATAACAAAACGGTAGATAATTCCACTTTTAACATCAATTTATTTAATATAGTAAATATATTTATATATTTTAATATAATATAAACTAAAATGTACATGTAATTGGTGTACTTCGCATGGAGTTGGGCTTCGGCCGCATTCTCACAAGTTCGAATCCCAATGGCAATCAAATTATTTCGCATTGATCATTGCCATCTTTTTTTGTTACTGTTGGTTCTAAAATTAATCAGGGATTAATCGATTATGTCACTCAAGTAGGTATCTGAAGTTTCATAACAAAAATAAAGAAACGATAAAATAGTAATAAATTTTGAGTTTCCAAGTTGACGGTTTTAAGGAAGATTATTAAGTATTAAGAAAACCCGCATACCATACAAAAGGACCCTAAAAACCCCCTAATTAAGTAAAATAATTATATGTTATGAATAATTTAGATTGCATTAAGGAAAAAACCTTAGAATTTCAACATTGTAAATGGCCAACTGTGATCGTATAACAGGGTTGGCTCATCAAGAATTCATCGCTTCGTAGCTAAAAGTATGAAAGTCTGAATATTTTTAGCGGTTTACATGAAAAACGAAAAAGTTCAGTCGGCTATACTAACTTGGTTTTCTAAGCCGGTATATAGATCGTTTAAAAGATTTCTTTACGCAAAGTTGCATCCTTCTCCAACTTTTGAAAAACGAGGAGGAAGTAGGTAATTTTATAAAAGGAAAATTTTTATTTGAAAAATATAAGAACAAGGTATGAATTTATATTAGCAAATTTTTTTCTATTTCCAAAACAATAGACGTAATGGATTTAATAATTTATCCAAGTTTGGCATTACCATGTTGTTTACTTTATATTATTATGTAAAAGTTTTATTTAAATTTGATTTAAGTTTATTTGTAAATATTTTACACTTTGTTTTTGTCTTAAATAATTAGTTAGCTTGGATGCGGATAAGAAAATAAAATGTTAAAATTTTTTGAGCTTTTTAAATAATTTATAATCCGCAAAACCCAAAATGTACTTTGCCAAATTTATTTTAAATTTATCCAAGTTGATGGGTGTCCTTATGCAATTTAAATTCGTCACACAGCCAGAAGATAAAGTAAACCAATAAAATTGGAAATAAAAATATGAAATATTTATGATTTAAAAGCATTTGGTCTACTACCTTCACTATGTGCACTAATGGAGTAAATATGAAATGCTAATATTTGTGAAGTCAAAAATTATATTTTAAATTGAACTGTCCAATATGCGAGCTATGTTTGCCTTTCGGTATAAAAATGATTTAAAATTGCCAGAAGCTCTGGGAATATGCAAATCTTCCATAAAACTGTTATGTATACGCTTTTACATTTAATTTTATTTTTATTTACCAATATGACAAAAAATGAATACCATAAATAAATACATTAGCAATTTTGTATAATATTTGATTTAGTTACTTCATTACTTCGGATACATACTTTTTTCTAAAAACTTTCCTCGTGTAATATATTTTAGTCTCTGTGACGTCATTTTATTACGTTCTGTCATTTACAATAATGATTAGGACTTCGATTATTGGTAGTTTATTAAATTTTTATTTATATTTTTGCAATTACTTCAAATTAGTTCCTGTATAATTTCCCGCATTCCATCATCGTCACTTGTATCATACCTGTCTTACAAAAGGTTTGTTTTGCTTAATTTCATTCCGTATTTGAAGAAACCTTGAACTTCAGATTTTTTAGATTTTACTATTGGTGACTTAATAAATTAGCTATTTTCATTCTTTAGCAGCGTTCACATAGAGATTAGCGTCTTAACTTGCTTCGATAGAAGCTAGCAAGGATCAATCAGATTGAAGTATTTTCTTCTATCCCTTTCTATCCTCTTTGTGAACCTCGCTGAATTGAGTTTTAATATATTATTATCTAGTGCCCAGTTACTTTTCCACCCTTAGTTGCCAGACAACAATCTAAGGTATCCCGACAAGGACTTACGAGGTTGGACCCCAATTACGGCTAACCAGCAGTGTGGCGATAAGTATAATACTGGCAGGCTAGAGTGCGGAATCCCGCGGTTCTATTCCTAGTCGCGCCATAACACTGCTGAGAAATAAACGGATTGCATTGTTATGTCCGAGTTAATCGGCTCGCTTAGTCATAATAATAATGAAAAACCAAATCATTTTTGCGTTGCTACGTCATTTATTTTACTAAATATTTCACATTGGGCAGTATGAATTACAAAGTAATACAACATGGGTGGGATCGGTTGCGGGCCCGCTAAACTCTCTCCTGAACACGCCACTGCGTAGTAGATGCTACTGAGCTCAGGGCCGTTGCGCCCTATTGTTCACAGTTTGCAAACACGCGGGCGGCCAAATTTAGAGGCGGTCAAAATCCTTTACTTTATACCAGGTAATAAGTAGTGGAAATTTAGGAAATTTTATTTAAAAAAACGAAAAAATCGGCGACAAGGGCGGCCAAATTAAACTTTGCACACGGGCGAAAGGACCCCTAGCGACTGTCCTGATTGCGCTACCCTACATACCAGATTTCCCACGCAATGCTTTAGTGCACTCCCCACTTTCATTGTGGCATAATAATTTAATCACGGCCATGCCGTACGGTAAAAGCCGCTCCAGTGGAAACGCGGCTTTAGAGTTTGGAGTGCCTTCTAAAGATATAACCTTAGATTCCCCACTTTTACGTCCTTACGGATAAAGTTCAAACTTAACGTTTATTATCTATTCATTTATGGTTGTCTTCGCCCCGTTTCAATAAAAATCCTTTAAAGAGCGCCCCAAACCTTAAATCTTAATCATTTCTTCAACTTATGTGTTATTTATTCTTGATTTTAGTGTTTTATGCAAGTTCAAGGCATGACCTAAAATGCATCTTGCATCCCTTGTTCTTAGAAAGAAGAACAAGTCTCATTTTCATTTACTATAGTGTGGTTATACCGGGTTATACCATCACAAGGAAAATATCAGATTATCATCAGATAAAATGCCGTGGTTCGCATTTCACGTAAACCATAGGTCGAGCAAGTTAATCCCTGTCTCCAGCGCACAGCTTTGACAGATAGCGTCCACGACATTCTAGAACTCTCTGATAACTTACTGATCGAAGGATCCTTTGCGTTACGAGTACCCCAAACCGATCATTGTTAATTTCATTTAGAAGACAATGTTCCATCTCTATTGACTGAACTAATGTAAGTGAGGAGCTTATAACTCTTATAGCTTAGCTATAACTCTTAGGATGCCTGTTCAAAATATTTACTGAAGGAGCCCTCCCCTTCTCCAAAAGAAGAAAAATAAAATAAATCGTACTAATTTATTTGCAATATAAAGAAACATTTTAATGTCAAGACTGCAAAAGTCGAAGCTGGTCAATTAGAAGCTGTCGTTTCGACGCCGGCGCCGGTAGTACTTGATATTTTTTATAAATTTATATTTTATAGGTAGTCCTTGGACCAAAATGAGCTTAGGCTTTTACTGAACTTTGTTCTTATTTTAGAATAAATTTGTGATCAATGTGGAATTCATACGGCTAAATGACCAGAGGCCAAATATAATGTACCCGTTTAGGGGGACAATGCTGAGTACCCAGTTCAACTTCGGACGAAGTAAGAATCTTATTCCGATCACCTCCTCCCGGAAGGCAATGGAAAATCATCGAGGTGTAATCTTCTAAAAAGCCTTTGTTAAGGTCACGACGCTTCTGTGCAGAAGCATACGATGAAGGAGAAAAAGATAAACAAAATACATCCCAAAAGTATTAGTTAAAATTTCAATTCTCGCGTCGAAATGTGCCCAAGTCGAAACGGCGGCGTTTAAACGGCGGCGTCGAACTGAATTAGATGCTGCAAAAATATAATGAAGAACAATAATTGTGAAGCAACATACTGCAATGGAATCAAGATTGTCTTTCTTTCTTTCTCGTTTCTTTATATTTGTCTCTTTGTCGTTTTGCTGATTTCATCACTCACAGCTCGTCGCCTTACGGTACGGTTTTCTACCACCGTGGGCGACTGCAACAAACAACCATACCATAAGGCTACGAACATGGTAGAGTGATGAGACGAGACAAATAGCTTATGTTTCTCTGGCTTTTTGGATTTATATTCTTCTTCTTCGTCATATCACCTAGGTTGCCTTTACCTGACTATCAACATTAGATTGCTTCTCTCAGGCCGCTTAGAATTATTTTGGTCTCCTTGTCGCTTTGTCAGTTGCGATCGCAGCTTGTCGATCCGATATGTTTGCAACCATTGATGAAGGGAGACAGGGCCGTAGCTAGACATTGGTCATGGGGGGGGGTTTTCTCCGAAAAAAAAGTTTTTTCTATGCCATGGGGGGTTTTCACGCCCCAAAAAATTTTTAGACCCTTATTTTATAATATCTCGCTCTCCCATGGGGGGGGGGTGAACCCCCGAAACCCCCCTCCACTTATCTACGGCCCTGAAGGGAGAGATAAAAAGATATAATCTTTGCCCCGCCGCAGCTCATCGCTTGAAAATGTTGACAGCCTTAGTATACCACCAACAAAAGAGGCACTTTAGCCTCTTAGGGTAAGCCACCCTGTATTTAATGTCAAGAAATTAGTACAAAGCGGGAGGTTTTCGTAGAACAGTAGTTGTACCCTCCAGGTGAAGAAAACAGTTTTTGGGAAAAATACTTGATCATTTTTCTTAAAAGAATTTTTTCCATTTTCTACAGTAGACTAATAATTATTGTAACACCCCTCCCTACTCCAGCTCATAGTTTCGCTAATGGTTAAACAAACGAGTGGAGTTTTATTTTTCAAAATAATTTCCCCCTTGATAATTTAATATGCGAATAAACACAGTTCTGGAGACACCTGCGAGCCCCCTCTGTTCCTGGAGTCCATGTGCGGGGCACCGTACCGCTACGCTCTTGTTTCGTATTTCTTCTGAAGAATATATTTCTTCCTTTCATGAAGGGCAAATGTGGATTCCTATTATTTTTCATTCACAAAACATGAGTTTTCTTAAGTACTTGCATTTTAGACTTTCATACGCAGTATAGCAAGAAGCCATATAACCTGACTCTGTTATCTGTCTATCTACATAATTCAAAGTCAATCACAAGGCTCCAAACTATTATTGTCTTTGATGGGCGTCGTTATGAGAGGTAAAAGAAACAAGTGCTCAACTCTGTCTCCTGGCTTTTAAAATTTTTTAAAATTATATTTGCTTTAGTTAAGAATTAAAAAGTTCGCTAAAAGGACGTTAAACAGACGCAGAAGATATTATAGTTATCAAAAAAGCTCAACGTAGTCTTATAGATAAGAGATAACATTAACATTCTGTTGACGGTACACGTGGTCTATGTAAATACTTACAACACGGCTTGTAAAGGACATCTGATTGGCTGCACTTACGTCATTCTGTTTTCGCTACGTGTACTCCACGTAGTTACGTACAAAAATTGCAAAGAAGTAGGGTTGCCGCACTTAACCGTAATTGAAAAGTTGAACTGTCTCAGAGTTCCCGATTTTCTAAGATTCCGCGCTTGAAGAGTTGCGTGAGCTACAGGGATATTATTAATAAGTTGAACTGTCTCAGAAATCTCGGTTTTCTAGTTACGTAGGTTAAAACAATATAAACTACTTCTAAGACTGAAGGTGGACGAGCTAAACATCTACCAAGGGCCAATGCAATACTTGTATTTATTTTTCTATTTTTGGACGCCTTTAGCCCCAAGTTGTTTTAATCTTCCAATTTCTGTTTGAAATTATATTTCATTTCTGAGTTTCTTCAAACTTAGATTTCCAAATTTGTATTTTTTTAAGTTGGTGGATTCATAAATACAAAGCCAAATTAACTAATTAATTGGTTTCTTACTTGTAGAACAAAAATTGTATAATTATGTGACACCAATAATATATGCTCAAATAACTGGATAATTAATAATTAACGCACTATGACGTCATCAATTAGTTAACGGTATAATAAGCTTTAGCAGGCAGTATTTGTAATTGTGTTAGTATTGTAATTGATAGTAATTAGACAATATAGGCTTAACGAGGCAAAATTTAATACAATCACAAGATTCCGATAATTTAAACAAAAATTTATAGCATCACAAATGTCGCACTTAATATTTTAGATTTAATGAGAATTAAATTGATTAATATTTGAGATAAAGTAAAACCGTTCAAATTAGTTATTAATTTTCTACATAATTAAATAAAATGTTAATTTAATATTAATTTATTTATCAATGTAATAAATTTCATTCTCCCACATTTATATTATGTATAAATTTGTGTATATAAAAATTTAAGTCAATTAAAAAATATAACTAAAATAAGTGGTATAACAATAGAAACATAGGTCTAATAATCTAATAATTAACTTAAACACTTGTTAATTGACAACATCACGCACATAAAATTAACTGATCCATCAACAAGAACGACAAAATTAAAAATAATCGTTAAAATCTCCAATCTAACGAACCATGATGTCATGTGTGTTCATTAATTAGTTTGTCGGATACTTTGTGCACATAAAAATTTTAAACGATTACTAATAATTTAAATTGTTTTATAATTGCAATTATAATGGCGTTATAATTACCAAAGTCTTAAAAGATTTTGTGGTTTGTATTGTGGTGTAGGTGTTTTATTTATGAAGTAAATCGACCATAACAATTAAATTGTAATTATTTCAACTAACCTTTCAGCAAACGCAAACATATGATGTGGAAAGGGTGGTGGTATTGGTTTTGTAGGTTCGGAAGATGCTGACGGTGTGGGACTACGAGGTGAAGAAGTTCCCGAAGGAATTGCTTCTGGTGCACTTCGGACTTGCTCTGGGGAATCTCTGCCACTACCACGACTTGAGCATTCTCGTATCATTTCATCATCTTGACCACCTGTTTCTGACGAACTTCCTGTTGTAACTTCATCATTCTATAAAAATGGAAGAAGGGTTTATAAGTTTATTACCATTTTTCTTTTAATCTACATGTACCTTTTCTTCCTTTCCATCCCCGTCCTTCTTGACGATTCCTTGCTCTTCTCGTTTTCTTTGTTCCTCTTTAAGTCTTTCAGCTTTTCTCCATTTTGCCCTACGATTTTGAAACCAGACCTGGAATTGTAAAGAAAAAAGTTAAATGTGAAATTTGTTTGAAATTACATCAGGTGGTAGTATGAAACTTGAAAGACCAACCCGACGTTGTGATGAGTGTAATTTGTGTCCGCAGAGACTCATTAGTAAGCTCTAATTGACGGTACAATTTAATACACACGATGATAACAACAATTCTGCGTTGCAGATGTATCTCAAGCATTCTCGACGTTTCAACAAGTTTCTTTTTAGTTTCCGTTTTGAAAAGTATTGATTATGCTTTTTAATAAATTAACAAAATTTAAATTAAAAACAAATCTAATAAACTCAATAAAGAATGACAGTAACAAACAGTAAATTGGATTTAGATACAACCCCCAATTACTATTAAAATATCAGGTTACCTAAAATCGAATCAACTCTACTACAACTTGCCGCAAATACATTTCTCATGTCAATCGAACGTCATTTTACATCAGTAGCTTATAGTAAATGTAAAAGGGGAGTCAAAATTGATAGACTTGGCAGGCAAGTTTGACTTAAATTTATCGGTTCAATAGTCAGATATTTACGACCAACATCAAAAATTTGTTTTTTAAAGAAAAAATTGTTTCCTTGATATTTATTTGTAAAATTTAAACAGTTTTAAATAAACTTGGAAATATTAATAAATTCTTTACTATATTTGAAATATTGGAAAACTATCGCAGTTTTAGGGTTGCGCAGGGCGTTTCGTTAGGGGTGCTACGTTATTACGATTGCTTATAAGCGTGCAGGGTGCATTGAAACCTAACACCGCCTTCTGAGCGGTGAATATAAAACAGTTTTACATTTTGACCTTTTTAAGTTCACAAAATTTCGGATTACGGCATTGATTGCGAATAACGATTTAAATTTTTATGGTAAACAATTTCCTCGGAGCGTTTTCCAAATGCAAGTTTTAACAAAAATGCATTCGTTACGTAGCATCAACTGAAATGAGAATATTAGGTTATGTTAATCCGTTTCATAACCTAAAAGTTAACCATAACCTAACATTTAGGTAATGGCTGTTTTGGAGAATCAAATTTTTAGTGGTAATATAAGCAGGCTCAAAAATCGTGTAAAATGCATGGTAACAAAACGTAAACCCTGGAGTATAAAAATATAAAATAGCGAACAATAGAAGACATTGCTCAATAACTGACTGTAATATGACACTGGACAAGTTGGGTCCAACCTGCACTCAAGGGAACTTTTACTAGCCACTAGATGCTGTTTGCAATGCTTGTACACGCGTCACTTCACTCCTTATTTCTATCTCTTGGGTTTCTGCTTTTTGACCACGAATTACATTTATTTTTATAACTTAAAAACCCGACGTGTTGTGTTGGTTTTCATTTTCATTCAAAGAGCTATTAAAAATGAAAATGGAACAAAATTTTTAAGTGCTAAAATGTAATACACAAAACGTATAGTGATAATTTGTTAGATTTGCATATTATTATTATTAAAATTGTACTCTTGTGTATTAATTTAGTTAATAAACTAATTGCAAATTCCTTTTATAAAATAAGCACATCAAAGGATTGAGCTTCACAGCTTTGATCGTAATTTCAGTAATACAATTGCAAATCACTATGCATTACATTACTAATTAGCAAAAGTGCTGATGTATAATGCATAGTAATTACATCTACTAACTATTAAATGCAAGTACGAACATAAATAATAAATGTCACAATCGTCATTCCTATGGGAGTAGTACTTTTGTATTGCAACACAAATTTGAATAACTCCTTTCATTTTAAAATGACATTTTTTAAATTTTTCTTCTATGTAACAATAAATATTTAACAAAATTATACAATAAATTACTTAAATTAATTATTTTAAGGAGCCATGTGTTTGCTTTCATGTAATTCGAACTATTAAGTGTTCTGGTAAAGTAAAATACAATTAGTCGGCATACGCTAGCATTGTTTCATTATGACAAAGGCACAATATTTAGCTAAAATAATAAAACAAAGGAAGCATGTCCCAATTAGACAAACAATACTACAAATTATAAAGTATCCCTAGCATCGCCCCTAGCCTGTCAGTTATTCAAGAGTTCTTGTTACTTTGGATCACCATCTCTTCATTTTCGAGTGCTATTGATACTCCTAGATTATCTTATGTTGTTTTAATTGAAGCAATTAATTTTGCATGGATTAAATTTTTTTTAAACGAAGGGTGGTTTTAAGTGGAGAATTTACACTTTTTATTTTTCGTGCTTTTAGCCAATCACAGTACGGCGACCATAATAAACAGTTGTCCAATAATATTTGTAATCCTTTTACTTGCATTTTTTTGCGAAAAAAATGGTAAAACACCTTTTTTTATTGGTGATAATGAATAGTTTCTTTCTCATATATTTATACCGTTTCCCAAGCACTGCTCGTTGATGTTTTAAAAAAAACGTAATTTTCCCAGTACAGAATGCCCGAGTGAAGCTCCAATGTTAAGGGGTTAAGACGTTTTTAGGTTAAGTTTCCCAAATGCCACAAAAATATTGGTGTTACGTTTCTCAATTCTAAAAAACATTTAGATGGATTGAAATGATTCAGATGTTCCTAAATGTTTCTTGTATTATTTGTTGTATATTTGTGTTTCTCTTGTACTTGATTTTGGATTTGGAATACTAATATCAACTCAACTTTTATAGATTTTCATTGTCTGTGTAAGGTACTGAATAAAACCAACCTTTCTCTTCCTGCGAATTTTATTGGATAAGAATCGCATCAGTCATCTTTTTAACCACTTCATGCTCAAACTAATTGTGGATAGTTAACGTTAAACAAATCAATGGGCATTAAGTGGTTAAGTACCTACCCACAAAGGCTTGCAAACCGTTCACATTATAATAGCTGGAATAATAATGGAAATCTGCCCCAGAGTTGATGTAATATATTTTTAAGCGAAAATATTATGATCGCAAACTAATCATTTTGTTAAAAATCAAACATTAAATTTTCAAATGCAATATTTGTTTTTGTAACCATGAAGCCACAATATTTGCTGATAATAATCTCCTAATTCAACAATGTTACTGTTAAAAGCAAACACCCTTTACTCTCAACATGTTTATATATTAGCTTTGCGTTTTAATGTATCAATTTTAATAGAGCTCGATTATTTAGGTTGTATATCCTGCTAACAGAATACAATCAAACCACACTGACGTATGGAGTATGAATATGAAAATAGTGATCAAACATGTGTGTAGTTTAAAGGACCTGAAGCACAATACAACCACACAATAACATATTGGAGTATTCATTTTGTTTGCGAGCAATTCACAGAGGGAGGGCTCAATTTGCAACCCTATTATTACATAAAACTAATTGCTTTTTGTTTTGCTTACATTAAAAAAATCATTAAGCGGAGTATTCTGTGTATTTTTCGGATATTACACAAAATAAAACAAAAGTTCAAAATTGTATCCAAATTTCATTTTTGATTTTTGAATAATAATCATTCGCTAATTAAATAAGCACCCTTATTTTGAAAAGCTTGTTAATCGCTTGTTAGTCACAAATAAAGCAATATCAGTGGTGGCAAATAGCTTTCTATTGTCAATCATAGAATTGTGCGCTTAGGGTGTACTCTAATTGGGATTTATTTCAATTTTCGCTATACTCTTCACACTCCTCTAATAAAGCAACGATGCAGTTGTAGATTTACCGACACGCGTTTTATAAATTCACCTAAACGTTTATAATATTTAAAAGATTCCGAATTTTCGTCCTATTTAGAGAAGGAAGCCATTGTTGTAGATTTCTCCAATTTAAAAATCCAACGGTTTTCATCCGGTCTTCACAGATGATTCTGGTGGGGGGGGGGTTATTATTACCACACTAGTGAATATAAATCTACAAGCGAAAGCCTACATCTAGACATGTAATCTAAACCACAGCACAAATAATTTGGAAGGAAGTGAGAATTGAAGCTACGATTGTTTGGAAGAAGAAGAAGAAGAAGGCTTCGTCACCATTAATTTCTGTTAAATTTTATAATACAAAATCGGCCTTTGGTAAAATGGTAAAATATTATAATAAAATATTAAAATTTGTTTTAATTACTTGAAAACATTAGGGGGAAATTTAATTTGAAATGAAAATTTATTAGGAAATTTTTTAAATTGAAGAAGAAAAATGTCTGAAGTATTCTGGTATTTACTATTCGAAATAATTTATTTATTTTCAGGTCGTGTCAACTTTAATAAAACGCTTAGAAAATTTGTTTTACAAATTTGGTATAAATACAGATATTACTTAAACTTTGTTAAACATAAAACGAACGTTAATCTGGCCACTTATAACTTATAAAAGCATGTTCGTACTCGTAATACACTTTTAATATAAATTTACTTTACCAAGCTTTTCCGCCAGATCAAATTCGTTTTAATCACACACTTTCCTTACTTGCAGTTTCCATGAAGCTTCTTAAAGTAATTCATTAAATCCCATCAAATTGTGTCACTATTTATTGAGCTTCATAACTTTCAAATTGAAATAAATTACTTCACTACTTAAAAATTATATTTCCTTCGTAATAAATTCGAATTTTTACTTTTTATCATTAATTTAATGAACGGTATAAGTCTATAAGTAGACATCCTACACCAAAGTAAGTAGACATCACACCAGAGACGATCATTGCTTTGCAGCTAGCGCAGTTGAATGCGAATTTGGGGTACCGGGTTCAAACGTGGGGAGGGTTAGACGTCCTTATGACCAAGCCTCCGTGCTTCGGAGGGCACGTTAAACCAGTGGTCCCCCTGAGTTGCCGAATTGCCACCGTTAACAAAAAACAGGGCTACTGGCATATCTGCAGGCTAACCTAGCAAGCTGCTACTGGATGTAAAACAACAATTATAGTCCAAAGTCGATCTGCGGACTACTCACCAACCCGTCTAGCCAGCGTGGTGAATTATGGCAAATACCTCCATTAATGGAGAAGCCTATGTCCAGGAGTGGACTGAGATAGGCTGAAAATGACGGTACACAGAAAGAAAAATCTACTTTCAGAATGAATAATTATGCTTTCAACGTGAAAATAAAAGTTTTGCTCTTATAATAAAAGCATTGCATTTAATTTGAAAGAATCGTGTGAAACTCTACTTTCAAAATCTACTTTCAATTTAAATATTGTTAAATTAAAAGTAAATTTTTTCTATTTGAAATTGAATACTTTTAAAATGAGTTGGGTAACATCATTTAAAAAGTATACACTTTTGATAAAGGCTTGAAGTCAAAATGAAAACTTATAATGTTGTTTTGAAAGTATAAATATTCATTTTGAGGTACTATTTTATAATGGAATGTGCAAAATTGCAAGTTGTATTTATATAACAGACCTTATAACATGCGCACTACTATTATCTGTGCTTGTTGATGTCATTCCATTTGTAAGTGAAAATATTTCATAATTAAACAATCAAAGGCAACTTAAACATTGGAAAGCCACTGAAGTAGGTAAGTAGTTTTTGGAATGTATTTTTTTTAAATTTATATTTTTAACATTGTTTTTAACAAAACTATTTTTTTATTTATAATAAAGTTGTTTATAGAATATAGAAAACATTTTACAACGGGACCGCAATGGCAACCTTATTGAGAAGAAAACCTTTTCTGCAGCGAAGACTTGATCATTATTGACTACATGAGATTGAATAATATAAATTTAACAAAGACGGAATTTGACTTATTAACCCAGCAAATCGTTAAATCTTTTCCCAAAGAACATACGGTAAGTTTACTTCATATTTTAACTTATATAAAAATAATTGTCTGATGTTATATTATGTTTTGCAGGAATATTAGTATAATTGAAGCCCAAAATCAAAACGACAAAGTGCAAATAAGGAAGGAAAAAGGAAGTAACAAAAATTTACAATTTTGGAAGGAGCTCAAAGTTCGTGTTGTAATAGTAAAAAGTGTTAGTGATTTTAATTATTAAACTGTCGCAAAATTAAAAAAAAACAGTTTTAGTTTTGGTTTGTTTAGTTTTAGTTTCTTAAAAATATAATAATTAAAAAAAGAACTATAATAGTTTTATTTGTTAATTTGATGTCAGATTATTGTTAAAACGAATATAAAATAATATTAATTTAACAGTAACTACTTTTTAATTAACAGTAACATCAATTAAAAAAACAAATTAATCCACTCTCAATTTAAATACCTAATATTTGATTTGAGAGCAACTGCTTTTGAAACTTGATATTATTTATAAAAGTAGTTACTCTCGAATTGACAGTAGTATGAATTCAAAATGAAAGTAGCTCTACTTTCAAATTAAAAGTTTCGATGTCTACGCCCTTTTTAAAAGCAAATAATGTTGATTTTAGTGCAATGCTTTCATTTTTACTGCAATATTTTTGTGTGTGTAGATATGGTTACACCTCAGCTATTAGTTTGTTGTTTTCAAAAAGTACTATATTTTATGTAAAACCCCGGGCGAAGCCGGGTATCCAGCTAGTATAATATATTCAAAAAACTGATTCGAATTATAAATCCTACCAACTATTATGATGATTTGGTACGAAATGGTTAAGAAAAAAATTACTTTGGTTTTGACCAGTAACTCTTCCAAAAATGTCTGAGATTCAATTATCAAACTATAATTCCCTATTTTACAACTTGAAGAGTTGTTAATTTTGTAATCACATATTTTAATACTAAACTTAATACTTTCATATAATATTATTAACTGTTTTTAATAATAGAAGAAATTGTTGTAAATCAAAATAATATATGGTTTTTTAGTTGTCAATGCAGTTTAAACCCAGTTTGTCAATGTTCTACATTTTAGGTTAGAAATATCTTGCTAATCTTTCGTTAAGCGCTTGATTTTAGAAATTTAGCTTGTCAAAATTTAATGACCGATTAAAATGTTAACAAATGTTTATGCCTCGCAAATGTGCACTTAACAGCTCGTCACGAGCTTAACGGCTTCTTAACAATTTTATGAAACTAACCATTAAATAGTCATACTTATTAGTTGTAATCAGCTGGAACTGATAACAACCATGAAAATCACGAAAGTCACAGATGATTGGCATGGCTTAATAAATATGTAATCGATTTTCTTTTGCAACTAAGCTAACCTAGTTTGATTGTCAGTAATAGAGATTTGGAGCAGATCAGTTTTGAAATTGCTCCACTCTGGGATCAAAGTATCTGATTCTGCTATGTATTACTCTAATAAGCTAGATAAAATTTTTAATTCGAATTCAAGAGATGAGGTTCATAAATAATTTTTAAAGATCTTTACGTAAGATAAGTGATGGTCTTAGGTTAGGTTAGGTTTCGCCCGTGTGCTAGTCCACTTTTCCAATTTTTTAAATACAATTTCCTAAATTTCTAATTACTTTTCTATTGGCGTAACGCAAATGACCTTTTTGTTAACCCTATCCTAAAATATTGAGTTAAATTTGGCTGCTCCAGTAGTCCACTTTTTCGATTTTTTAAGACAATTGTCTAAATTTTTCATAGCTATTCCATTAACGTAACGCGGAAGACCTTTTCAACCCTATCCTAAATTTTTGGCCGCCCCTGTAATTTTCTCGGTTTTTTTAATACAATTTTAATTCCTTCTTCCTTTTTTTACTCCTTATCTTACAGTCTCACAGATTTACTCTTACCTTTTTTACCTCGTCTACATTTTGTCCCCTACTGCATTGTGTTTCCCAATGCCTCTCTTCCCTCACCAGCGGATTTTGGCCGCCTCTAATATGGCCACCCGTTTTCTTGCACACTGTGCACAATAGGTCATGACGGCCCTGGGTAGAACGTTTTAAAAAAACATTCTTAAGTAATTAATGAATGGACTTCCAAATTGTAAAAGTACTTTTTTTCTTTTAATTTTTTTAATAAATTTTGAAATGATTAGTAACTACTTTATTAAAAGTGCCCATAACAAAATTTAAGAAAATTTACTACCGGATCACAAATATTCATAAATTACGATGAAAACGATCAGATACAAGCAATGCAGATACAGAATGAAAAACCTGGAAATTTCTATTGTCAGAGTAATGGGATTATCAGAAATAATTTAAAAGGATTAAAATTTATTCATAACGAAGTAATTCAAAACCGTGTATGTGATTTCATTTTCGAATTAATAGTACGGCTCTGTAGATCGGCCAATGTGGTTTTAGTAAATGAAATTTTAATTTTAGATTTAAAATTTTACAAAAATGTTACTTATTTGATAACATTTATAATAAATAAAAAAATCATTTGAAGCAGTAATATTTTTTATGCTTTGCTCCCAATGCACCAGCTCTGGACTCCGCTCCAAAGATCTGGTCAGTAAGGTGAACTGCATTTCAATTTCGTTTTGGAAATCTTATTCGTCATTAATTTGTGTGATTTAACTTGATTTGTGGCTCATTTATTATTCAGATACCTACAGCGACTGTTTGAGCGTTGTGTGGTAACTTAGATGCATTTATAACTTCAGGGTTATATCTTTGCGTATTCAGATCATCCATTTTTCAACTATTTTTTTGGTGGATTCTTCCTTTCTCCTTTCTTCATATTCTCATTTAAATTCCAACCGGAGTTATTTATCCACAGTTACTAAGGTCACTATTGCTTGTTCCAATTATTTTTGCCAATTCAATTCAATCAAGTTAATTACTGTTTTGACTTGTTATTGTTATCATTTTTAAGGAGCTTTTATCATGACACAGCATTCAAGTTTTCTTTTCTGTGTTAAAGTAATACAATATTTACCATTAATTTATTGACATCTACCCCAATTGCCTTCAGTAGTTAGTTGAAATTGAATCGCCTGAGTTGCAAAAGAACCTACTGTGAACCGCTTACAAGCGATTCATCTCCGATACTGGAAGTAAGACCTAAATAGCCGCCTACGTCCAACGGTTTAGGCCATAGAGGCAGCCCAAACCTTCAACGGTTTGTGTTATATTTGCCAAACAAACACATGGGTAAAAAAATTGACAAAATCCAAGCTGTTACCCTTCTTAACATCTGTCAGTTATAATCTGCAATTATACAGTACCTACCTACATTGGTGTTTTGAAAAAATTTTCTGAGGCACTGTTATGATTATTTTATTATGAAATTTTTATATGTGTAAATTGATTGACAGTCTAAAATGTAACTTGGAAAACCTTAATATTAATCGAAAAAGAAGGTAAACAGATTTTTCAAATGTATAATACCTATCTATCATCCAAAAGTCAATTTTTAAAAAGAAAAATTATATTTATTAATGTAGATAGGACTAAATTGATTGTTATTGAAATTATAATAAAGAAATTTTTATAAATTCAATTTGAATTGATTAATGATATGTAACTTTTAAAACTAAATTTAACAAATAATAACCAAGGCAGAAATCATCAGTTTCAATAAAAAGTAAAGACCCTTTCAGCAAACTTAATGCGGTTGGAATCGCGAAGCGAACTCAGTTACACGTGGCTTACTTCAAATCAAGCTTTATCCTCTGTTATTGGAAACGTGTCAACTTCAATAAACACAAGCCTAACTTTCAAAATCCCATTCTTTTAGTAAATATCTTGAATGTCAGTAGACAAAAATTGTTATATTAACAATTCAATTATTTTGGGTAAGCTTGAGAAAATGTGGTTACTTATAAAATAATTTTATTAAACGTAAAAGTTAAAAGCTACCTAAGGGAAGATGACAGGTGCCAATAGTATAAAATACACATTTCCACGAAGGTATTAACGAAAAAGTAGATTTAATCGACTTATTTTCCTTTTTCATACTCTGTCATATTATAGCGTTTTCTTTATTAATAAATCAAAAATTTAAATTAGCTTACCTGCACTCGAGCTTCCGTTAAATTAATTTTCATAGCCAAGTCTTCTCTAGTGAAAACGTCCGGATAGTGCGTTTGTGCAAATGCATTTTCCAACTCTTCCAACTGTAGAATCAGAAAAAAAAATGGGTTACTCACAGAGAACAATAACAATTTTTTGATTATATTTTCTACCTGTTGTAATGTAAATGTTGTTCTATTCCTTCTTTGCTTCCTCCTAACAAACGTGTCATCGTGAATAGCAGGGTGGTAAGAGTAACTCGTATCTGCAAAATGAAAAGGAAAAATAATTACCATGTATAGAAGATTTTAAAAAATAAAATGTAATAACAAAATTTTAAGAGAACTTTTATTCAAACTAATTAATTCGCTTGCTGAAAATTTTACCAAGAGAAAATTAAATTATAATTCTCATTTCATCAGTAAAGCAAAGCAACAACTTTTTGCAGAAATTTGCAGCATCTCTAAACTTTAATTTCGGTTATGCTTAATTACATTAGCCCTACTCTGAGGATATATTAATTAAAATCTCATGTTTAATTCAGTGAAATTGTATATTTAATCTTATAATCTGCTCTGTTTCCCGCGAATTAAAACTGTACAAACATTGCTTATTTCAAATTCATCAAATATTTACGTTATTATTGATTTAATATTAAAATCAGTTTTATATTCGTTACGAAATTTACTTTTTAGCGAGGGAAGTTAATAATTTTCTATTTACGAAAGTGAAAATTTTAATGAATTGTTGGCATTGTTTTTGGAAACGTAAGTTTGCGTCGTCGAGTTATTGATATGAAGAAGTCAAGTATCACGAAGAATGAAAACAAAACTTCAAAAGACGTTTCGGTTTATTAGATCAAAAGTGGTCATAGGTCAAAGTTACGAAGTTGAGAAAACGAGATAACTGTATGTAACTTAAAACTTGATTATCATTATTAAGTTTAGCACCAGGTCGAGTGTTGAAGACGTTACCCTTATATGGGTATAAATTCAAAAGAAAAGTTATAAAATTTTTATCGAATTGTGTTGTTGCATAAAATAATATAATAATTTTCATATTATTTGTCATTGTCGGCACAATAATTTCTAATGTCCTATAATCAGTCGGTGATATTGAATGTAATCAAACACAATTTGGCGTGGTTATGATAATTCACCAGTGCAAATTTCACAATGCATTGTTTGTGCAGTGTTGACAGTTAAGATACGATTAAGCGCTATTTCAATCGAAGCCAATCCCCGTCAACTCTAATTATTCTATGATTTCACATTCCATTTGGAATAAAACAGAGTTGGTCTTTAAATCGCATAATCCCCTTTTTGGTACTATTTACAACATATATGTATGTGTAAAAATCCAACCTTCTGTTCGATTACGCACCAGTCTGTCACTTTCGTATAAAACAAATTAGGGGGATTAACTACCCTCAGTACATTATGGGGCAATAAGGGTTATAATAATAACAAGAGGGTTTTAAGAGTGCTTAAATATAGGGACGAAATTTTCTTTTTATTACGATATAATCTTCAATAAACAATAAAACAAGTTTGTCAACTTTATTAAAAAATCCATATAATTTAATTAAGCAACCTGAGTTTGTCACCTTGTGCTAAGGCAGAGCAAGAAAGGGCGAAGGATCAAATTATCTCGGCGCTATGTAATAAGCCATGTATAAATTATCCTTTTGTATACACCACGTCTGTTATTAACAATGTGCCGATATTATTTTTTATTACGTTCTGTGCATCTAAAATGCAGCACTGCATTCAAAATGTTATAATTTATTAAGAAGAATCACACACAATTGCATTTTTTTTGCGTCGACATATTCAATCATCAGCTCTCAATAAACTGATTTAAAAATTCACTAGTAGGTACGAATATATTATTTTATCTGTTAGTTTACTTGATAAGTAAATGTAAGCCAATGATTACCATAATGTGAAATTCATAAACTTCCGTTTCACTGAATACCGATATTTAAGTTATATTTGGTGCATTTTCTTCAAAAATAAATTTTAATTGGAAACAATACGCAATATTTCAGCAATATTAACAGTCAACATAAGATAAATATATATAATAATATATTTTATATTTTAATAGATAAATAATATAAAATCCAATATAATAATTTGCTAGAAATCTCCTCCCCTGTATCCTGTATCATTTATTAAAGCTAATCTGATTGATTGAGCCCAAAGCCCAAACCCAAAGGAAGCAAGCACTGACTTCTTAAACAAAGCTGGACTGCTATTCCTTACGGCTGTGAATCGAAGAAAATTAAGCCTATATGGGCGCCGCCATATAGTAGGGTAGTTTACCCCATATTGTGGAGTAGTTTTAGGAAATTTCAAATATTTATTGGTTTATGTTGTTACTAAAGTTAGTCTGCGGCCCGGAGCTGATGATCACGCCTTCCGTCAAGGCTCTATCTAGATGCACTCCTAAAACAATATACCCTAAAACTGCATACCTGCAGCTGATGGGTACAAGAAACTGCATGCGACCAAGCAAGAGCCGCAATACGTGCGCCTTCTTGGAAACATGCTGTAACGTTCAAATTTGGCGTGAGTGGCATTTAGCCAAATTTGTCAAATCTTTGGTAATTTTTATTTTGGGACCAAGTAAGAATGGTATGAGGGCTTGAAAATTTTGTGTGAGAGGTTGACAATGGCTGATAAGAACAGCAGGCCATTTTTGTATATTGGTGATTAACGACGGAAAAGTGCGAATTGGAAAAGTGCGAATTTAGTGGTCGATATCGATTGATAAGTTAAATTAACGTACCAATTTAACTCCGGTTTTCGGATTACACAATCGTATCGATTATTGTTCACCAAGAGCCGTCAAATGTTTATGGACGCTCTAGATGTGATTTCCACCTGGGTGTGGGTTCCAATCCGTTAGATTCGAGGCTGCTATTGCGATTTAAGTATTCAACAATGTATGAATATCACATTCGAGTATATTCTGTCAACCACAAGAATTTTCACTTACGAACACCTGTAATTAGTTCGAGCGTGACCCTGGATGTCTCTCATTTGTTGTTTTGACATCATTACCACCTACAACGCCAGTAACATCCAGGTTGTAGAAACAAGATTTGCGAGATTCATCAACACCTGTACTTCCACCTTGCTATCTTCTGTAGGAAGCGATCATTTATTGCCGTTGGCTGCGTTCAGCAAAGCAGCAACATTGTAGAGGCGCATCGAGTTGAAATGGGTGAGCGTTTTGTTTTCATAATTATTCCTGTGTATTCGAAGCGAAATGCTTCGAGAGTTTCGGTACGTCATAATTAGTGCACTTAAGTACGCGGGCGATTTTTCGGCGAAGAAGATAGAAGATTTACTATCTTCCTAATATAACATCTTGTTTGAGAAAATCGGAGCGAAAGTTCCGATTGAATGATTTTTGTACGCTGAATCAGATCTGACGCGGTACTTAATTATTTCCAGCTGCGCCTGACATGATTACTATGGGGGTATACTTGTATTGGTTTGACCATTTCTTTGTTTTCCTTAAGCACGTGGCGCCTTTTTTTTTTTTCTTTGTGTAGGATTTTTTTGATAGAGTCGAGGATCTCCTCGGCTTGCAACCCCCCCACAAAGTGTTCTACACTGAGCTGAGCCGTAGCGCCGCTTTAGAGACCCAGGAGTGCAGGTAAGGTCGAAAGGTTTAATAAATTGGATTTTGTGAGCTGAGGGTTAAGTAACGCCACAATGCGAGACACTATACGAACCTATCCAGACCCAATCTGCGAACAATTGCAGGGATCTTAACTGGACACTACAGATTAAATAAGCACCTTCACACGATGGGGTATGCAGATGACCTTATATGTCGTGAATGTAATGAAGAGGAGGAAACAGCCGAACATGTACTCTATTACCGTCGGGCGTTAACTTCAATAAGAGGATCTATGTTGGGGGTTCTGGCTCGACATGACCAGAATCAGTGACACTCCTCCTGCCAAAATTCTGGAATTCATCCTACAGTTGGACTGACTAGTTGGAGAGTGACAGGATTGGGGTGAAACTGAGTACATTGTACTATCGGAGGTAGTACAATGGTTCCAATTTAGCGGCCTAAGTGCGTGTGAGTTCATCTTACCCTCCACAACAAATCCAGAATCCAGAATACTAAAGTTAGTATACATTTCATCAGTAAGATAACTGCATTCTTTGTTATGATTAGTTTAAATTTAAATTGTTCTCAAATATCCTAAGTTAGTATTGGCTTTAATAACAATTACACCACAAATGACAAAAATCACAATTATAATAATATCTGAGAGATGAATTCTACTTTTAAAATGATTTAAGTTTCAATCGATTATATTACAGACATTTCTTATTATGATGAGTTATGCCAAAATTATCAAAGTTCTTAAACAAATTTTACCTCCTCTCTTAACCATAGGATAATTTCTTTTATCGGACTAATATTCTCGCGCCCACATTTTCATTATGGCCAACATTATAATCTTATCGTTTTCATTGCAGATTTATGATTTGGAGTGTCATATTTGAAATTTGCAGGGAGGCGTAAGAGCAGGTGGTACCGGACCTGCTTAAATTTTTAATTCTAGAAATACTGAAAGAAAATTCTGTTTAAAAATTTAAGAATCTGTTTGCTGACAGATAAAAAGTGGTTGTATCAAAAGTGACGCGAGACTGCACTGACTGATCACACATTTATAACATCAACTTCTGCTTCAAATCTCAGTTTTCGTTAGCCAACTATTTTGGTCTGCCAATAAAAGCAAAGTAAAGAGTGTCCATTTTTTTGGTAAACGTGTGCACTGCCGATGCCAAGGTATGAGGCAGATGAGGTCGCCCTCAATTATCACAAAACATAGCTCGGTATCCGGTCTCGCACTTCTCCTCAAGATATTGAGGAGAAGTTTCAAATATTTAAAAAAATGCCTTCCAAAATTGAAACTTAATCATCTGGATTATCCACTAACAATCTAGCAAGCTATAGCCCAGTTGGAAAACTTTATCGCCCTTACGGCGGTTATCACACGACCTTCAATGCTTTGACTATAATTATTCCTTCAAATCACTTCATAAATTTATTTCAATAAAATTTCACGTTTCCAAATTCTTCCTTTTCCAATTTCATAATAGAAACACATTCATTTCTATCAAACTTGAATTTATTTAAATTTTTCAAAATGAACCAAATTTTACACAACGAAAAGAATAAAATTTTCACTTCTCAAAATATCACTTCCGGCCCCGTAGGTTGCCACGCCAGGCCAGGCCAGACCAGACCAAAATTCTCAAAATACAAATTTACAAAAATAAAAAAATACTACCCAAAATCACAGCTTCTTCGCCCCAAACGGAATATGACAATATAGTATAATAAACATGAACTAGGCCGAATACCAAGCTATGTTACGCAAAAATGAGAAAAGATTCGGCTATGTAGCCGAAACAGTACGTGTTTTTTCTCGCATTTTCATCTCAGTAGCTATGTAAATAAGCAAAACTGTAGCATCTGGGGCTCTGAAAACCCACATGAGATCGTCGAGAAACCAATGCATCCTCCGAGAGTGACAGTTTGGTACAGATTATGGAGTGGTGACATCATTAGACCATCTTTTTTTGAAAATACTGCTGAAAATACCGTTTCGGTCAACGGTGAACTCTACAGAAGCATGATATCCGACTTTTTGTGGCCAGAAATTAAGGACATGGACGTGGAGGACCTTTGATTTCAACAGGATGGTGCATCATGCCATATAGCCCATGAAACAATTCGGTAATCATGGATTGAGCCGTCTTGGCTATGTTAATTGACCGGCTCGGAGCTGCGATTTGACACCGTTGGACTTCTTTTTGAGAAACCATCGACAACGTATTGAAAAATTGGGCTGACAGGATGCGCTACTGCAAAGTCAGTCGAGGTAGCCACATAAACAAAATTGTTTTCCATCTTCTTCTTCAGCCTATCCTATTCCACCCTGAACCATAGGTATGTCCAGTATTGGAGGTTTTGGCCATAACTCACAACGCTGGCCAGACGGGTTGGTGAGTAGACCGCAAATCGATTTTTTGACTATCTATAGTTGTTTTACATCCAGTACCCAACTTGCTAGGCTAACTTTCAGATGTGCTTGTAGCCCTGTTTTTTGTTAATGGTGACAATTGGTCAACTTAGAGGGACAACTGGCTTAACGTGCCCTCCGAAGCACGGAGACTTGGTCATAAGGAAGTTTTACTCTCCACAGGTTTGAACCCGGTACCCCACATTCGCATACAACTGGGTTATCTGCAAATCAACGACTGTCTCTAATATTCCATAAATTGTATTCCATAGTTTGTTAAATTCATAATAAAAAATTTTCATTTGATGTTCATTTTATTGCACTTTTAAAAAGAAACCACTAAATGGCCCACCCTATATTTGTGTCTTATACCTGATTTTGAATTTAAAATTTGTCTTTTATTCCACCGTTTTGATTTTCTATTGGTAACGGAAATGTTTTCTCTACAATAAGCTCATTTACAATTTTATTTTTAAAACAGTTGAAGGAGCAAATAATTAAATAGTATTACGAATTGACCATTAAAATCCCTATGACAATCCGACCTTCTGTACCTTAAATTTTGAAATCAATACATTTTATTCAGACGGTCGTTAGCATAGCGATTAAATGCATAGACTGCTAACACAGAGAACCCGGTTTGACTCCGGGCGAAGTAAGAATCATATTGTGGCCGTCTCCCCTCGACAGGCAATGGCAAACCATTGGGGTGTAATCTGCCATGAAAAGCCTTTGTCAAAAAGCTCACCACACCCTGCAGAAGGGTTATGGACTGAGGAGAAACCATATTTACCTCAAAAAATAATTTAAGGTTATTTCAAATTTATGAAGTTTTTCTTTCAGTAAACAGAAGCGAATTAGAAAAGTTTGTTACAGTAAATAAAATTTAGTTAATTCGTGTGATGTTTTCATCAAAATTATACGTTGTTTTATAAAAATTGGATATTCTAAAAATAACCATAGAATTTTAGATTGATACCAAAATTCGATCAAGAAACTAATAAATTTAAAGTTAATAAAATTAAACAAAAAATGTGTTTATTTTCACTTGTAATAAATATAAGCAGGTGCAACTAAAATTTAAATATTTTATAGTTTAATTACGTTTTTGTTAAAATAAAGTTGTGTATTAATTCATTATTGGGTTACTATCTATTACGAAATAAATTAACTCAATATGTTGATAGTCAAGTTCTCATAAGATTATTTAATAATAATTATTTAAAGAATAACAATTTCAATTTAATTTTACATTATTATTTATTTCACAAGTTATAATTAGGTTAAAATTTATTATGTGCCATAAAGTGATGTTCTTGCCAATTTAAATACAATTCTATCACGGTGAAACTTTCGACAAAATATCAAGAAGTCGATTTTGTAAGAAATAAAATTTGCAAGAAAATAATTTTTAGGTTTTTGATCTCCAATAATTAATTTTCAAGACATTTTAACTTTAAGTAGTTGTGATAAAAATTCATTTTCTGTACAAATACCGTCAAATAAACTTTTCTTAACTCCTGCAAACTTTTTCCAAGCCTACATTTTTTTCAAGTTTTTGTGTATACCTCCGTAATGTAAATAATTTAACAACTGTATAAGTGTCACTACCCCCCGGGCTAAATCGATAAAATGATTTTTAAAACTTACAACTTGACTTTTCTACCTTTCGGTTGTTTCGGTTATGTTTAAAAAATATCAAATATTTTTTATAACGGTTATATTTCACAGTTGTCATCTATAATCAATTACAATTTTTATAATAGAATCCTACACAGTGCAAGAATTTAAAATTCGTTGCATTATTTTCTTAAAGTCAAGTGAAAAATAAGGTGTACATACATCAAAAAGCTGCAAACCTTCCACCAACTAAAAGACAAGATTCTACGGACTGTTCGTGAAATTCAACCCCAATTATGCGCAAAAGTCATCAAAAATTTAGAAAATAGGGTGGCTTCCTTCAAAAAGGGGCGCGAGACAATTGACGATGTTGTCTTTCACACATAATTGTAATAATCACAATCAAAATTCAATAATCGGATAATAATATTGAAATTAATCAAAGTGTATGCTAAAATAAAAAAAAATTGAAGCCTTCTGACTACTTTTTGAAATTATTCTTTACGAGGTCTCTGTAAAAGTGTGACATTTCAAATGTCAGTTTTCTACTTCAATTTAAAGTCAGTTGTTAACAATTTTACCTTTTGACTTCTGCAAAGTACCACAAGACTTGAAGTTAATTTAAATATTATTTTATTGTTACACCAACCACAGCCCATATCTGCATCATTTAGTTAGAACGCTAACTAAATTATTCCAGGTTAGTTTTTCGTTTTGTGTTAATTGAAAAGCCATAAACAGTTTTAATAAGATGTTTTTCAATTATTTTGTCTTCAAGTTTCGTCTGTAGCTTTTCACATCTGTGGAACTTTTTCTGTGATGTAAATTTTTAAATGTGAAAATTTAATATAGAAGAACAAATACCTAAATTTGTAGTAGGTACACTGACTCGCTTATTGGGGATTTTTTGTTCATTGCCATATTATGTTTAATTTTATGACTACCCGCACTTGCTCATTGGTTATCCTTTTCCACTTTCTTATAATAACCTTATCGCCTCTACGTCCAATGTCACATTTTTTTAACAGCCTCACTCCACTTTTATTCGTTGTTTGAGAATTTGGGACCTCGTCTCTGTATGAATAAGCAGGAACGACAATATTTATTTCAGCTCTATTCTTCACCTAACTTCATGAACAAATTTGTTTTCTTTGAAATGATTTGAGGGATCTAAATGACTTCCCTCATCGAGACTAATGGAATGTAACTATTCATAGGTGATTTATTTCTTGTTTATGTTTTTCCTATGACCGAATTCATATTACGTTTTATATTTGCTTTGGACTTCCTCCGGGTTGCATGAATTTATTTTTGACTGAAGTCTTCTTAATTTGACAACTCACTTGATTACTACTTGTTATTTTGATTTACATTGATCCCTCAATACGAGCCTCAATAATTACTGAGTGGCCTACCTTAGTCCCAAACATAGGAGATTAGCATTGTAGATTAGTTTCCTTTAAGATTCCTGCTGTCCATTGTTACGGATATAAATGAAATTGATATCAATCGAAAGAGATTTTCCCCCATCTGAAGCTCTTAAATATTGTTAAAAATTTAGAATTAGAAAGCGTTGTTGAAATATCAGACCATAGGGAGGTACTTCTTATAACTTCTCAGTTCTCACTCTTCATTTTTTAACTTTTCAAATATTAAGTGGAGGGTATCTTCAGACGCGGGAAAATTTTTTATTTCAATCAATACCATTTTCAGTCTTATCGAGCATAATAGGAAGCAGGAAGCTTTAAAGAATTAATTTATCATATTAATCTCCTATGGTTGGGACTCGGGTGGGCCACCCAGTATAAAAACTCAATACAATTATTATTAATAACATAACAAGGTAACGTAAAGAGAATGGAGGAGGATGAAAAAGAGGATGTAATTGAATAATTTTAAATTGGTTAGTTTTTAAATAACTTATCAATGTCCAAATGTTAACGTAATTCCAAATAAATATGTCTGGTTCTGCAAATATATTTGCCTAATTTGTTAAGACTGATATGTAAGCCAAGCGAAGCCAAGCTTAGGGGAGTTTTCTATTAAGGACTAGAAAATCATTTTGGAATAATATAATAATATCTTTGGAATCCTACCTTTAGAAAATATTTGAATTAAGAATATTCCAAAGTTTAGAATATTAAAAACGTAAAATAAAAAAGATTTATTAAAAATACTAAAAATCTGAAACCCCCAATGAGCATGTAAATTTCAAAAATTGTTTCCCCTTGCTAAAATTTTCACCCTTCGGTTTAGAATATCTCATAATAAGAAATGCTTAGATATTACATCCGTGACATTGGATTCATAAACGTTCAGAGAGTAACTCTCGGGTGTGGTTTTTCCTTTTTATCCACTAGTACTGATGAGACTCTAGGTCTATCGTACCCTAAAATGTATGGATGGGATTGTGGAGAAAGGAGCCACTAATCAGTCGTGTGGATTCTCACTGGAAGGCCGAGCTAAGAAATCCTGTGAAGTTCGCTGTAACTGTAACTCAACCGGCTGGCTCTTATGATTTATAAAGGCACCTCTAATTAGTTCGTTCATACCCTTACCAACATAAAAAATTTGCGAAATAGACATGTGTATCTAATTTGGCATTATCCCCTCAAAGTGAGGCGGAATGCCGAGAAGTTGTGACCTATACGTATGGTCGCATTTCTCCGAGTGAGACTAAAGGTCAAAAATGTAAATCTGGTATCTGTGCCAGGTACCGCAGATTAAAAATCCGAATTTAATAGTCAAAGTACTTTATAATATAAAATTTGTATCTGCATTTCATCTTATTAAAGTAATATTTGTGGGAGTGGAAATAATACCTTCGACACACTACCATTTTAATGATCCTTTCAGATGGAATCTCACGAATCAGATACACATATTAAAACTATTCAAAATATCATTCATTAAATACCACACAAGTGGAATCAATTAATAATGCAAATTATTTTATCCGTGAATTTTGTTTTCAATTATAATTATAATTTATTGAAAACCTTAGTTTCAGTTATATTTTATGTAGTTTGCGAAATATTTATAAAAGAAAAATTAATAATCAATACCACATCAGCCATAATATTGAGAGAAAATTATAGTAAACGGCCGCCGGTTCTAGAACTAGAACTGATCTCTTGAAGGCAATTTTACTAAAGTGTATGTACTTTGAAATTCTAATTTTAAAAATATTTGAAAGTCACTCTTGTTCCATAATATTTTTTAAAGGATCTCACAATAAAAGTTATTGAGGTTGGAAAGCCCACTTTCACTATACCACAGTCGTCGGTTAGAAGACACCTCAAATACTCGTGAAAATAGCAAACTTATAAATATATAATAAAAATAAGAGTTAATCTAATTGTATGTAATCTATTGTAGTTAATTTTAAACTTACATGGATGAGTCGGTGCAAAAGGGTAATCCAATTGTGGTAATCTTGGTTGTGGAGTGGCACTTGAATGCAAAGTAGGGGGGCAGTGGTAGCAAAACATGCCCCTTCCACCCCCTCCTGCTATCTGTAACAACAAATACATTTGTTTAAAATTGTCAATTTCAAAAATTGGACGAAGGAAAGTTTTTACCGTAAGTTAATGATTGAAATTAATTTTACATGTTAACTTTATTACACTGGCAGAGTCAGTGAAACAATCCCATAATGTAAAACGTATTAAATTACGAAACAACCAAAATTTGATAAGGGTAAGTTAAAGTTTACGCTAAGTTGTATGATGAATTTTGAAGGCGCCACGGCACGGCAGCTGTGTTATGGAATAAGATTAAGTAAAGTAGCATGGAGTATATTAGACAATGTATAATTGCATGTATGACGACTGTCTCGCTTGTGATGTCACGTATCTACTTAATGTAGTTAACTTAATCAGAATTAATTTGCTGTTAATTTAACCGATGCGACCGACAGCGTGGGCTTTATTTAATTCAAAACTCGTTCATTCCGTATATTTCAAAACGAATTATACAAACTGCTTTTCTGATTTTGACAGTTAATGTACTATAATATTTTTCATTTATCAAAATATTAACACACTCTCCATAATGGATCATATCGTTATCTCAGTCGTAAATACAATTAAGTTTAAATAATTTCGATTGGTTGTACATTTTCCAAAAATTGATTTGTCCAAAAAATACTTCCCACAGTTCCACCATTAAACCAGGCATCCCGATAGTTTTCTGGATGCAGAGTGGAAAGTTAAGTTAAACTAGTTGTATGTTAACTCAATTGAATTATTCGTTCTTAATAATCTTAATTGGACGCAATTACCATAAATCCATTAATGTTTAGTCAACTGATGTAATTGTATCAAGTAAATTTAAATTTTCATAATATGACTAATTTGAAAAACCTATAAGTCATCGTAATGGCCGATCCTAATACGGGTAAGGGTTATGTTTAAATTTATAAATTAAAGGTTAGTGGAGTTATATGTCTTTATCTAAGACCCATCACTTTGACGTAATAATTTAACTGTTGTTTTTTATCAATAGAATAATCAAATCACTGTAATTGATAGGACTTATTTAGACGCAATTGTTAACACGATTCGTTACAGATTTTATTTTATGAGACAGTTTAAATTATTACCGACAGCTCATACACTACAAAATTTATTCGATTAACTTGGTTATTCAATTAGTTAATGGTAATTAAAATATTAATTTTATTGTTTTAATTTCACTGTCTGTCTGGTCTGAATTAATTTTTTTAATTCGTTTAAACTCTAGCTATCTATTTTATTAAATTTGTGATGTTAATAAATTCATACAGGAAAAGAACTTCCCATATTTCAAAAAGTAAAATAACCTGATAAGCATGATATACTTTGTAGCAACGTTAAATGGACGTGTTTTACACTTTGCACCAATAACAAGTTCCGCACGTCTATATTTCGTGAAAAATACGTTTATAAACAGTGTATTATGCTTACCAGAAAATAACTCATGTACATAATTATAGATTGCGGTTATAAACTAGAAAATCAAATAGTATTTCCAAAACCCAAATAAAAATAAGCCCACTTTAAAATTTAATTAAATATACTGGTAGTTAATAATATTTACTCAAAATTATTGTACCGTATATCAAACCTCCGTAGTGTTGTTCTTTTCAAAGAACTAATTACACGGTTATCTGGATGGTAAGATTTATTGCAAAGAAATTTGCCGAACTCTTGCTTGATTATCGCTGACCTTATCAATTTGCTAATAAAAAAATATGTCATCTTGATTGTTTTCACGACTTTTATTAGAGTCAGAGCTGAAGTGGGCGATGTGCAAACTTTATTGCATTAGGACCTGATTTACGAACTACTTTATTGACAATTGATTGTTTAGTATTTTGTTAACGTTCTTATTAGTGGCTTTATTGTAATAAATTTGTTTATAAATTAATGCAGCTGATGAAGATGATGAATGTCATCACAATACGGTTTGAATTTGCTTTAGTTTCATATTAACATACAATCATGGGCAATCATGGCACGTCATTTATTTTTTCTTTTAGATGCAGCCTCTTATTTTGTTATGGATTCCATCATTGAATAGATGCAAAATGTGAGAAATTTATATTCAATTATCATTTTGGATTTATAATTTTAGAGAAATTATTCTATTAACAATTTTTGATTTCTTCTTTTTATGCAGCAATCGCAGGTCCTCACACTAACAGTGCGAATTGTAGTACCAACAAAAGCACATCCTGTGTTATATCGTCCCCATCTCCCTAATCACATTTATCTTGAGAGAATAAATCTTTATGGAATACGAAGAGAATTAAATCCCGATGCAGAATTCAGATTAAAGCACTTCAGTCTACTGGTATAATCTTCAATACATTATTTTACTCGAGACTTATTTGTTTTGCCAATAGCATTGTCAGTTTTTATATTTTTTTGTACTAACAAATTAGTGATTACGCAAAATTATACTTTCCAGAAAAATTGCGTCCTTCGTATAAAATTATGTTAATGTAAACAAGCAATTTACGATATGCATTTGGCTTTACAACACTTTTTAATTTTGGTCAATGACTTTGTTTGGGTTAGTCTCTGCTGTCCAATTATTACAATTACACTTGTGGATGTGACACTACACTTAATAAACACATCCTGCAATGTGAAAATTGGACTATGCAAGTCCAATATACCTATATTTTAAAAAATATTTAACGAATTGAGATACAAATGAGTTATTTTCAAATAATATTTAAAATATTCAATTTTGACCTTAAAAATTATTCTAATGTGGTGATGTATTATTCACTAGAGATATGCAAATAGAAAGACGAATAATAATATATTAGTGAGATATGGGTGACTTGGTCGAAAAATTTCGTATAAGTGCTGATGCACCTCTTTATTCCGTCTAAATATTTTAAGGTTATGGAAAACTACCAAAATAACCCTTTGCAAAAATAAAGTATACTACACTTTCCGTGTTTCGGATCCCACCTTAACAGTAAGGGAGTTCGGACAAGGACCAGTACAAAAAGTGCTAAAGCGAATTTACTACAAAAATAGCGATAATTTCGAATCAATAAACAAGTAGAATCATATAAAGGTTAAAACAAGCATAGTTGTGACCAATCTGTGGGAAGAGAGTCCGTAGGTACTAGGTACGGCCTTACTTCGTTTTCATTCTTCCACTGGTCAACACTGGTAAACGATTTTTAAGCACTTTCAGATGAACAATTTGAACATTTGGATTTCGAATGACCACACAATAATCTGTCATTTTCCATAAAGAAAATGTTGATAAGAATTGAATCTCGTTAATCCATTCATGCGCATCATTAAAAATCAACTAAGCGAAAATAAAGGATGTTTCGGCGGATTTCAACCAAAATCTAATCAGTTCTTTATACCATTTCTTTAAATTAGTATTCTCAATATCTACTCAATTGTTGCACGTAAAAATCGTTCACAATCAAAATTGAGCAACATTGCTAAATAATAATTTTGCTTAATACCTATTGGAGCAAAATTGGTTATTAGCAATATTGCTCTTTTTTAACAAGTTGCTGGGATAATTTCTAGTTACAGAATAGACCCGTATATCTTTGAATTGAAATTTTAATGTGCCTACGCAAAGTAGGTTTTAGACTCGATCACAAAACAATACTAGGTAAACAGGAAAGTAGAAGTAAAAATTTGAAAAGTTTTCAAAAAACAAATGCTAAAAAAATTTATTAATGCAATTTTCTCTCTGAGAAATTCATCGTTTCTGAATCTGGGGGTCACAAACAGGTACCAAAGGGGTAGCAATCTGTCAGAAAAGTAAGGCAATTTTTTGTACGAAAATGGCACATTACGATCTTTTCCACTATACAGGGTGTCCCCGCAATCACTTTACATAACTTAGGTGGTGATAGAGGACACTTTTCTAAGAAAAATATTTAACAAAAATTTTTTTCTAAATTCAAACCCTCGAGAGTTAGGCCTCTTTAAAGCATTTTTTTTAATTTCCACCTTCATGTGGCCATAGCCCTCAAAATATTGATTTTTCAGTAAAAGTGGTATAGAGCTTTTTTAAAGAGCGTGAAATAATCTACAAACTAAATTCTAACATTTTATTGTCTAAACTCAACGGCTTTCGAGTTATGAATTAAATTAAGTTAAAAAATGTCGAAAAATTTGAGCTTTCCTTTTTTTTGGTTTTTTTTAATAACTTGTATCTTTTAAACGAAACATTTTACAAAAAATCTGACGCTCATCCATTCCGGATAGCAAATTTAATGGACTACAACTTTTGTCTAGTAAAATGTTTTGAGAAACCAATCCATTTCACAGAAAATCAGAAAATAATAAACAAGGTAGCTACAAAACAAAAGATTAAATTCGCACAATTTTTATTTTTTTTTTTAAATTATTTTATTAATTAATTTTAAACTATTAGATTATTTAAGTAAATGTTGAAAATGACCACCCTCATTTTCAATACACAGTCGTGATCGTTTTAAAAGATGTTTGTCGAAAAAGTCGATTTTTCGACACTTTTAATCGCAGAAATTCGATTTTTTTACACTTTTTCACACTCAGCGATCGACCAAAATTGGCCTCGTAATCGACCGGTCGACCCTTCGATCTTGTTGACCACCCCTGGTATAGTGGCTCTTAACAAAAAAGGAAGTTTACTACAAAACATCTTTTAAAACGATCACGATTGTGTATTGAAAATGAGGGTGGTCATTTTCAGCATTTACTTAAATAATCTAATAGTTTAAAATTAATTAATAAAAAATTTTTCAAAAAAAATAAAAATTTTGCGAATTTAATTTTTTGTTTTGTAGCTACCTTGTTTATTATTTTCTTATTTTCTGTAAAATGGGTTGGTTTCTCAAAAATGTTTACTAAACAAAAGTTGTAGTCCGTTATATTTCCTATCCGGAATGGGGTGTCAGATTTTTTGTAAAATCTTTCGTTTAAAAGTTACAGGGTTTTGAAAAAAACCAAGAATAGAAAAAGCTTAAATTTTTCGACATTTTTTAATTTACTTTAATTCATAACTCGAGAACCGTTGATTTTAGACAATAAAAGGTTTAAATCTAAAAAAAAGCTCTATACCACTTTTACTAAAAAATCAATATTTTCGGGGCTACGGCCACGTGAAGGTGGAAATTAAAAAAAATGTTTTAAAGAGGCCTAACTCTCGAGGGTTTGAATTTAGAAAAAAAATTTTGTTAAATATTGTTCTTATATAGAAAAGTGTCCTCTATCACCACCTAAGTTATGTAAAGTGAGTGCGGGGACACCCTGTATATTATTAAATTATTATATTAGCTTTATTCGCGGAGAAAATCCCGGTTACGTTCTATCCTACTGCGCGTTCGGATTTATAATAAAATTGCCATTAAAGCTCAAATTAGATGAATCTGCAGAAAGGGGGGGGGGTGTAAAAATGTAAAAAAAATATTTTTGATATTGTAAAAATATCCTGTTCCCACCTGTCTTGAAAGAAAAATTTTTTGAGGCGGACTTGCAAGCGCCTAACAGAGTCGCGGGGTCGTGGTTTCGGGAATAGTATGAACATTTTTGTAAAAATTTGAAAGATTATAAATTAAAAAGAGTGGAAGAAAAGTTTTGGAATTGTTTCCTTTTAGATTTTTAAAACGAAAGTAAAAAGGGTGATATTAAATATTTTGGAAAATTATCAAAATATAATTAATTAATTAATAATTTAGTTTTCAATACTAAAATTATTTGGAGGACTAAGGTCGCGTAATAATCGCGATGCGAGCGATTAAAATTCCGATTGAGCTAGCAACCCAAAAAATCTAGAAAAATCCATGAATTAAATTTATTATTTGGACAATATTGTACCTATAGTTTTAATGTTTCTATGTCAATAATTTTATAGTATGAAAAAGGTCCTAATATAATATAATAAAAAATATAGTGAGGTGGTGGTAATGTTTCTTACTTAACTTTCTGACTTTTTAGGGGGCGCGACACAAAAATGAACAATTAAGTAGTATTTTGTATCTCCCTTCCCTTTTAAAAAACGTGAAACTAGTGATTTATTTACAAAAAGGGCAAGCTTCAAATCTATCATTTTTAAAAAATGGAAAATAACTAAAAACTGTATATCGTAGGCTAAGAGTGTTTAAACTGCTAACTCCTAATTATTGTAAAATTTTACATGAGGCAAGAAAAACCATGTAAATTGTTTAAAAATTATTTTAAATGAAAATTGAAATTCCACTTTATTAAATTACCATTAAATTACCATTCCATAAAGTGGAATTTCAATTTTCCTTTAAAATCATTTTTGAGCGCAATTTATACGATTTTTCTTGACTAGTAAAATTTCACGATTTAGGAATTAGCTGTTTAACACTCTAGCGCAGGGGTGGCCAAGAGGTCGACCGCGAAGGCGATTTAGGTAGCCCGCGAGAGATTAATACTGAATATTATTCAAGAAAAGAGCTTACTAAGTAATACATCCACCAAAAAGCGTAAAACGCAATGAAAGATGCGAATTTTGTATGTAATATTTAATTAATAAATACATAAAAAAAATAAAAAAAATAAAAACTTAAAAAAAAATGTTTTATTTCTCAAAACTCTACCTTGCAGTCGACCGCAAGAAATATTTTCGAACACAAGTAGACCTCACAGGTCAAAAGTTTGGCCACCCCTGCTCTAGCGTCTAGCCGACGATATGTGGAAAAACTCTGGCATTAGGATAATATTAATTTGTGTACTAGGAACGAACTAGGAACTATTATAAATATCATTAAAGACTGCATTATGAATATCGTTAGGACAAGAGGGTAAACTTGATTAAAAATTAAGAATTATAGAAGGATTTTTAATACTTAAAATTTGAGTTTGTTCCTATGGACGCCAATGATGTATTTGTGTATAATTAGGTGACTGCAGAACGTGCAGATGCATTTCTGTAGAAATACATTACTAGAAAAAGCAGAGCCTGCGCCAAAGATAGCAAATAAGATTTTATCAATCTGCCAAAATAATACAGGTTCAGTTCAATTTTATTTTACTACTCCTACCTACAGTAAAGTTTCGATAATTCGTATCATCAGTAGTAACTGTAATTCTTAGGTAATTCGAATTTAATATTAAAAATACAAGTCAAGATTGTGCTGTTAATAATAAATATTTTTGAATGATTCAAAAAATATGAATTAGATAAAACATATTTTGGTCACCTTTACAATTTTGAAATTAAAATTAATTTCCAAACTATAATGTGTTCAAATATGACCAATCACAGCACTTATATTATTATGGTCACATTATTGCTTCGAAATTAAATTTAATTTCAAACTTTTAAGGGCGTACCAAAATAGCTTTATGCATGCTTTACCTATTTAATTTCTAAATCATTTAAAAATATTCAGTAGTAACAGCACAATCTTGACTTGTTCAAACCTTGCATTTTAAGCTATGAGAAAGGTGCCTTAAATAACTTGATTGATTCGACTGCATGATTATTCGATTTTGTTTTTTGAATCAGTCTTTTGAAATTTCTGTTTATATCGGATAAACGATTCTACTTTAAATCAAAATAATATTTAATAAATTATTAAAATACACCAATCATGGATATAGACGTACCGAGATACTGTTAAGTGTTACCGGGATATTAGTACCCCCAAAATCGGGGCAATCCCTTCCAGGACATCTAAGGGTACTAAAAAAATGGCACGCTTTCTCCGATTTACCATCACTGGTCTACCCTAACAAGTCATTTGAAAAACATCATAATATTACACACTACAAAATTCCAGTCTCATTAAACAATTTCTCTTAAAGCATTAGATGCTTTCGAGAAAGAAGAATACATTGTTATGATTATGACATTCTGGATAAACAAATTTTAATTGCTTTGTTCTGAAGTAAAACAGATAGTAGTATAGCAAAGTAAATTTTAGTGAGCCATCAAGGCAATAAGGTTATGTAGGTAAAACTTTTGAATTATCTTATTTACAACGTTGATAACAAGATATTATAATTCTCATTTCTACAATTTTGTGCGTATTTGTAATTAACATACAAATTCAAAATTAATTGAGTTGAAATTATGGAAAAGGCCCGCAGCTCGTTCCACGATGATAACCGGGAGCAAACTCAGCTCTCATCAGTCTACAGTAGTAAGTTGATCATAGGGGCTCCGTAATTCTATTAGACTGGATATCCCTTACTGTGGGCCCCTCTCCAGTTAGCGAATTAGGCCCTAATCATACGTATGCAATGCAATTTGTATGTACTCAACTCGCTTTGCTTATAGGGCGATATAATATGCTAATAATGTCTAATTCAGACAACGCGTATTACATTCTGCAATTGATATTAATGGCATATTTGGGGTAGATGAAACACTCATCGGTTGATAAGCTCCCTTTGTTCTTCTACTTGAACACCTGATGCTTAGGTTATTTAATTGTGTTAGGTGAACTAATTCAAATTTATCGAGGTTTCATCGGAACGCTAAGATAATATAAAAGATGCCGTAACTTTTAACGAAATTATAACCGCGTTCCTTGGATTATCTTCCAAGTTGCACCAAGTTATTGTAAAATAATACGGAATTGAAATTTGACATCTGTAAATTTAAAAATTAAATAATAGAGCATGCAAATCACTTGTCATTCAACGTAAATTCGATAATAGAGCGGGATCGCGTTCAATTTCAGATCAAGGATGTTACGAACAAGGGGACTAAGTTTATATTAGGACCCTATTAGTTCATTTTCAGGATGAATTGAATTATTAACATCACCTACCTAATAATTTTAGATGATATAATTATCCGTACTGGTATTAGTAAACCAAATGGCATAGATATTATTAGAATAAATTTTGTACTGTTCAATTTTTTCACAAAGTACTGCATAAATGGTTTAGAAAACCCAAGTACTGACACTCCTGCGTGAACTGAATGACTTTTAACTACTTTCTAATTTTTGCATCTCATTGTGATTTACTGCAATCGTTGTTCTTCGGAAAGTAATTAAAAAAATATCTAAGAATCAATGAAACCCTTCCACTATAAATTATGTAGTACTTTTGTAAAACGAAAAATCAAAGATGGAACTTTCAATTAAAAAGCATTTGAAGCTTTTATTAGGTTATGGACATTAACCGAAGTAGGTTTATCTACTGCAGAGTATTGCGGAGGATCACAAAAGATTGTACGGTTCAATAATCATAATAATAATATTAGGTACCTACTCAATGTATTCTAAAGTGCACTGTTTTGAAATTATGGTTAAATTAAATGATTAGATTTATAACAAAATTGTATTTTTATAAACATTTTGAATTATGTAGTCGAATTTTTTTTAATTGTCACGAATTTGTTTACTATACTTAATTATTGCGCTGCACCTTGTATTTTTTTAACTCAATGTAAATTCGCTAGTACAATAGGCGGTTATCAGCTGTATTCTAATTTCTAATAGCTTACTTGTAAACCTCTGAATGTTCAACTGTCGAGTGGAGCAATCCGATTGCTAGTTTGTTTTACACCTCTCGATACGCGCTAGTTCGAGAACAGGAGAGGAACACTCCTAAAGTTGATTCTTAATCTTTCATTGACTTTATCTTAAAATCATTAGCATTTTATCGCTATTCATGTTTATTCACCCATTAAAAGATTCTTAAGTTAACAACCGAATGATCCTCGGTGGTCAGCAACGACTCCCTAGTAATCTTGAGTAACATATTGTTTTGCTTATACCGATAAAAAATAACATTCCAAAAATGCAGTTTTCGCACGATTACTTGGCAAGGGATGTGCCCTAACGTACCTATATGTGACGTGGCATGGGGTTTGTTTGGCGCCGACTCAAAATTAGTTACTTATATTAGTTTACGAGGTTAGTTATTAAGACTAAAAAGGTATATTCTTTATTTTTTGCTTTTCAGTTTGTTTTTGGTTTTTTGTCGGTTTTGTTGTAATTTTTTGTTTAGAATTTTTTATTTATTTTAAATACCTATGAATTTTAGATTATCGTCAGTTGTTTTTATATCCCTTGGATGTAGATAATAATATAATAAGATTGATATAATGAAGGATAAGATTAGGCGGTCGGAGCACAGTGGTCACACGAGTTGACTATGAATGATAAATACCTGGTTCGAATCCGAGTGAAATAAGAACTTTATTGTTGCAATTGCAAACCACCAAGGGTAATATGCCAAGAAAATCCTTTATTGTTAAAAAATTTAATATTAATGAGATCACGATTCCTCAGTCATGAGGATGCGACTGGAGAGAGAGAGAGAGAGAGATGTAGATAATTATATTACCCATTAATTGGATAGCAGCCTCATTCGTTTTTCTTTGCCACATGTTCTTCCTCTGTGGTGACGTTAATTATGGAGGACCTTACAGTTTAGCGTCAGTTCTAATTGACAATGTTTAGAACATTTTTTATACACCACGGTTGCCTATACCAATAACGTAGGAAGTGCATCATTAAATAAGTTAATTATAAGTAAACAGATAAGTTGGAAGAGCCTCGGAATTAAATCAAGTAGTACCTAAACCCTTTTCAGTTGAACTTAACTAGGGTAAGTCAAATGTGAAGAAGAATTTATATTGGTAGGTACAATTTATCAATATTTTGCACAATTTTCTCAAATTCAATTAAAATATTACATTATGGTTTCCATTACATGTATAGCATTTCAGGTTCCTCACCTGGGCCAAACAGTTTTCCTTTCCACGATTGCCTTTGTACCGTTGGTTTTCATAAAGATCGCCGGTGTTCCTGAATGTGTTAGCATACACAAATATTATAATGGTCCTTAGGGTACATTGAAAAATTATAATAGTGAAAAGTTTTCCGATGCCTTTCACAAGATTTAAATTACGGGGTGGCTCCTAAAGTTTTATAATGCCGACTACTGGCGCTGCGAAGTATTCAGTATAATTTTTTCTCTAAGCATATAAAAAATTGTCTTTTCTGTCGGAATTATGTTTATGCAAATGATATTTACCTATTATGCAGAATAGACTTTATTAGTCTTTGTTTATTACAAGTAATAACTCATAAAGTACTGATTGTACAAATTTGAGAGGTAATCGCAATATAACAAGAATTTTATAGTATAAACTTGACTTTGCAGATTACGGAATGAGCCGAAGGCGAATTGCCTCGCCTAGAAAGAAAAGCCTTTTTTTACGCTTAGTATACAGATAATAGTATAGTAATTGGGTATTTCAATATGAAGAAATTTTAGTCAAAAGACAAAAAAGCATCCCTTAAATATTTCTGAGAAAACTGAACAAGAAATTTTAAAAATTTGAGTATTAAAAATCAATTATTAATCTAATGATTTCTTAATTAAATTGAACAAAAATCATCATAAATAATATACCAGGCTAATCTTGCAATTTTGGTAACTTGAATTTGATTGCTCTATTATAATAAGACCAGCAGTCTGGCGTAAATCAAACACGGATAGACTACAGAGCGGGAAACCGCGGTTCTAATCCTGATTGCGTCGGATATGTGCTGTGATCTAAAAAGTCCAAAATCGATCTGTGGACTATGGGGAAGGCAACGGGAAACCACCCCATTAACATTTCCCTAGTAAAGTCTTCTTGGCTTAGCCAGGAGGATCGCTAACATCCGAAATCGGATAGGCACCTGAAGAAGAAGAATTATAATAAGCAGGAAAATACTGATATAAACTGTAATAATTTTTTTTTCATGGTCGCACAAAAAGTAGTAGTACTTTTCGGTTCACATTTCAGGGTGAAAAGCACTACTTTTGGTGTCTCGTAGGGCAATAAAGTAAAATATTGTCCTTAGCAATGGGTGGTAAAATAATCTCTCCTTAAGATCCGCCGATGAAATAAGTGTGTTGATAAATCCATTTTTGGACTTTCTTTTTTTGATGCTTTTCTTTGCATTATTTGGAGAGAAATCATAGAAAACGAAAGTATCACTTTTCAGTTTGATTTTCAAAAACTCTACTTTTAGTGTCCCGAAGAGCAGTAAAGAAAATCCGTCCTTAGCAACGGACCGCAAAGTAAAAGTGTCCTTACGAGCGGCCGTTAAAGTAAATGTACTACAAATTAGACAATTTCAGATTATTTTTTCATTCATTTTCATTGCACTATTTTCAGAAATCATTGAAACAATTAATCTGAGCAAAAATGGAGTAAGTCACACAGTCAACAATCGTAACGACTCCGACTGTAAAGTATAACTTTCCGTCCTTTGCCAATAAACAGATGCATCTTTAAGGAAGCCTTGCGACGCGCGACGTCTAGTTTTAAATGGTATGGAGACTACTGGAGTCGAATTTAAAAAATATTAATTTTGCATTAACTTCTTGAAACCCTTTTTTCTGTAATAAAAGAGTTATATCCCATTTTTTCTGCTATTTGATTTCTAATTTCGTGAATTGAAATCTAGTCACTTATAAACATAGAATCATAAAACTTTAACCGCGGTTTTGGGATCCAGTGATCGAAGACCGAACTAAAAACGCTAAATAATTAGTAGATTCAGCATGAAAGCGGGGGGGGGGGGGGTTACAGGAAATTAACCTTAATATAATAATAATTATTATATAATATTATGCAATTTATTACATCGTCTAACACTCAAGATTTTTTTTATTAAATGGAGTTACAAATATAATTTAAATGCGTTGTTTGAATTTTAATATTAAGTTTAGAATAATGACTTAACATTAAGTGTACCTAATACTTCTTATAATCAATCATTAAACATATTTACAATAAAATGCAGAACAAAACCCTCAAATTTAGCATTGTTTTACGATTTGTGATAATTTGTCACGCCACAAATCGGAACCACTCGTTCAATTTTCTTATAGTTAAGAAAAACTGTATCGGTTATGTAAAGTGATATAAAATGAATATTCTGTCATTATTAAATAATACCTTATATACAAATTGAGTGAGGTTAATTTCTAAATAAAGTTTTTCAATTTTCCGTAAGTAGTTCAGGCGTTAAGGGACACAGTTAAGTTACAAATAACCAATACGAAAACTATTTACTGCAATTCTTATCTGACACTCCAATGTAATTTTCCAATTATTTTATTTTTAAGTGCTTTATTTCATCTGAATAATAAATACTAAATTAATTATAAAACAAGTAATATAAAAATTAACATTAAATTTATTTACCTTGTGAGTATCGCCGAATATCGTGATGCCGGAGTGGGGGTGAATTACCCCCTAAATAATTTCACTTAATGTGTATTCTGAACACTTTAATTGACACAGATTAGCTTTTTGTGTAAAGATTAAGTAATTTGTACAATTACACTGGATTTTTAAATTATCGTCACTTAATAAACAATTGGAAACACTAAAGTTTTACCAAGTTTTTGAAGCACAAATATTTTGAAAGATTGTTGCAATTGCTTACTCTATCTATGGTATACAAGTTTGTAATACTTTTATTAATTTGTTTATTGTTAATAAGTACTACTCATATCAATATTATATTTTCATATAAAAAAGATTTTCTAAGTACTGTGATCACTAGCTATTATAGCATGTAAAATTAGTTATTTTAAAATATTCATATTTGTTATGCATTTTCATAATAAAAAATTGCATGCGACATTAATGAAATTTTCTCGAATATTAGCAGAGCTTTACAACGTGAAAGCTCACGCCGTCGCACCGGACCGTTATCGGAGGAATAATCGCGGATGGCGTGCTTTACAAGATGACAGATGAACAAGAGATATACTAAGGTTGCTAGGGGAGGTCCAGATCTAACACGGGAACACGCAAGCGTAATAATATCCCGGAGTCTGGAGGCGGGATTACAATTCAATGATACATGTACTAGTAAAAGATATCCTACATGCATATAACTTTCACAAGCGAGATGAAAATCAGCATTTTGTCATGTTTCTTTTCCGGGACCCCGGAGTTTTCTTAATAGTGGGGATACCGATACAGTTTATGGCTAAACACTAAACACTTTTTTATGGTCAGATTAAAGTGAGAGGGGTTTAATGGATTTGTTTTCTTATAAGGAAGATGGATGATGCGAGCTTTGTAGGAAGATATTTATTTGCTGCCGCTTTCAGATCCTGATGCTGGACGATTTTCCTCTTTCTTTTTCATCTATTTATTTATACATAATTTCCTTTGGGTGGTCTTTATTTTATATACAATTAAAATACAATTTTAAATAGACTATTTTTTCTTTTATTACCTACTACAACAATATTATTATTATTTTCTTATTCTAACACTTATATACTTATTTTATTACTACTCAAATTAAACTTTTAATAGCATTTTTAATTTTCAAGAGACGTGGGTACCTACTTAATTATACTTTTAATTTTTAATATTATAACTATTGAAACTTTATTCATTTTCAAGTGTTAATGACTTAAAAAATAAAAATTGATAAGTTATTTTTCTAAAATTATTTTAATGTAAGCCTATTTTACAGATTTAAAGCTAAATATTTACATTTTAATTAAAAATAATTTTTTTAATTTACATTCTTAAACAATCATTTCCTAGTTTGAAAAATAAAGGATCGCCGTTATGCTGTAATTAAATTATTTTTAATTTATACTTTATACGGATTTTTGGATTACCAGAATTTAATCTTCAACTTAATTAAAAATTTTGTTTGAAAATTTTGTGATTTTACGTCTTTGTTCGTTTGTTCCACTCTAAAGTAGATTGGCTTATTTTAGGAATTGTTAGAATTATTGTGTTTTAATGTTTTTTTAAATAAATTATATCTACTTATTAGTTAGTACATAAACCTTAAACTTAAATCTCTCCATCAGAATCTTCCGAGTACTTTAAATTTCAATTAACTTCTAAATTAAAAGAAAAAAATAAAATAAAAATTCGTCATCTATTCACAATAAGTAGTCCAAATAAATTTTATATTTATACCTAATGAAACCGCACGTAACAATATATAAAATTTATTAGAAAATGTCTTGAGTAATATTATTATCTTAGCAAAGTCTACAAAAATACTGCATCATGAATCTGATTAGGGACCACTGGAGTCTGGACTGCTCCTTGTAATTGTGTTATCTTGTAATTTCGTGGTTAACTGTGTTAGCTAACTCAAGCTGTCTAAGGAACCGGATCTTCCTTTTACGACCTTTTGGCACGAACACCTTACAATTTCATCACATCAACTTTACTAAATTTTCTTTTCTTTTTATACTAACATTTCTCATAAACGCATCTTAAATCGATGAAAATCAGATTAAACTCACCACAAACCAGATTATCGCGCTAAATCAATTTTTTTTATTAATAATTTATTAATAAACGTATTATGTTGTTTTTATAAGATAATAGAAAAAATGTTACAAAAAGTTTTAAACAATTTTGTCGCCAATGGTTGCCCTCAAAAGCTCCATCGTTGTCACTCGCTAGGGAGTCACCGAAGCTCGAGTATTATTAAGTTAGCTTTAAAAGAGCTTTGATTTTAAATTCTACTTCATTGAAAATCATAGCAAGCGATACTTTTCTTTAAAATTTCTTGATGAAAATTGATTTTAACACTTGAGGTCTTTGTATATGTGAGACATGCAATTTATGGAAATTTTACATTAATAAATAATATTACTATTAAGTCAAATTAATTGTACTTTTATCAGTTACTTAAATTACCAGTTCACTTTTTTTTTTATAAAATAATGTAATAGATCTCCAACACTACTACATCAGTGGTTTTGATGTTAACCGTCGGTTAAGTTATACGTGACGAAACAAATCTTAAATACTACTTTCTTACATGTACATTTTTTGAAAATAAAATAAGCTAATTATCCTTCTTATTATTCATAATAATTACTGTTAACTGTTAGCTTAGCGAACGTCATGACTCCCCTATGGAGCATCCCACCTATATCGATGATGTGGATTCACGTAGGTACATAAAAAGCAAACTATTTAACGTGATGTTAGCGTAATGTTTGCTGAAGTTGTAGACTTTCTACTTGTGGAAAAATGTGCGCCTGGAAGTCATTGATGTGTTCATAAAATTTTGTTTCAAACTATAATTGAATTGAATCATCAAGCATGATTGGTTATCAAATATCTTAAATTTTAATATATCTTATACGATTGGATTTTTTTTGTTTTGAAGGAAGCTTCTTTGGTTGCCCATAATTTGCGATGCTTGATATTTCTACAAACTATTGCTTGTATTAGTTAAATTTTTTCGTCAAACGCGATTAAAATTCATAATAAAACAGAATTTCGCGGTTATACAGCTCCACCAAGCTTAGAAAGGACGCGGCAAATATTCCAACTAATTTGATAAAAATTTGAATGAACCAATGAACGTTGAGTTATTTCTCAAGTACATTCTGTTGTAAAAGTTACAAATCATTGCGTGTGTTTACATTTGTCGTGGTTTTTTGTGTTATTCGGTTTCGTGTTATTTTATAATTTATTCCAAAAGTGCTTTATTTAATATTTGCGGTAACATTTTTTACGTATTTCGTGACTGCAATTTGACAAAATAATTTATGGATTTTAAATATTCGCGCCGAGAAACTTCTTCATTTGAGTGTACATTTTTAATTTTAGCAGCGCCTGACACGCCCCTAAAGTCGGTTCTAACGTTGGTGGAGCTGTAGATTACACTAATTATGATTTAAAGGTTGTTAAAATTTAGAATGCGAAAATTACTGGAAATTAAAATTCATAATGACGACCAACCTTATTACCATCGGAAATGTATCCACTATTAGAAGATAATATTAAAAATCTTTTGAAAAAACAGAAATTGGGGGTTTAATTTCTAAAAAACAACATATTATTATAGTTGAAGAGTACAGGCTGAGAAGGAGTAATGTCAAAATGTGTGAATTTCCGGTGAATAACTTTAAAATGGACATTTTTCATATTTTAACCATTGCGGTCAAACTTTAACATGCTATATCTTTGGACTATTTTTTACATTGCTATACGATGTTTTGTACCTATTAGCTTTAATTTGTCTTAAATATCTAAATATTGCTAAAGAATTACTTGCCTCTATTAAGCCTTTACTCTTCAGTTGGAAAATAATTATTTTCCTTATTATCTATATGTAAATGTTGTTCCTGAGACCTGAGACGGTCGTTAGCATAGCGATTAAAGGCATAGACTGCTAACACAGAGAACCCGGTTCGACTCCGGACGAAGTTAGAATCATATTGTGGCCGTCTCCCCTCGGCAGGCAATGGCAAACCACCGGGGTGTAATCTGCCATGAAAAGCCTTTGTTAAAAGGCTCACCACACCCTGCAGAAGGGTTATGGACTGAGGAGGAGGAGGAAATGTTGTTCACTGATTGATAAATTTTAATATGGTTATTCTTCATTACAAAAAATTAAAATTACTCCATGCGTTGATAAGGTACAATGTGTACAACTGGAAGAGATGTTCAGGTGCGGTTTTCGGTAAGTTAGTTTCAAACAATCAATTTAGATTTTTTCATTTTTATGCAAAGGGAATTCTCTTGAATAACTACTTTGTTACAGTCCGGCATGTCCAGAATCAGTAACACACTCCGCCTGCCAAGATCCTGAATTTCATTCAACAGCTGGGGTGGTATGCAGAGTGACAGGATCAGGGGATTTATGCTTAAAGCCGCATGTAGTAGTAGTTGTAATATGCGGGTTCAAGAGTAAAGCCCCATAATAGGGTAAAGGTACCGAATATGGAATACTTTTTATTTTCAAAGGCTGGAAGCGTTATTTTTCAAAATAAATTCAAATAAACTTGGATCTAGTTTTATTAACATATTAGTTACATTATCCTCACTAATAAAACAACACTATTATGAAAAAGTGGGAGTAATTATAGAAAATACTAAAAGTTACATTTTTCCATATTAGGTGCAGGAGGTTTCTATTATGGAATACTATGTGGTCCTAATATGGAATACAACATAAATCACATAACTACAGTCAGTGTTAGATCTTGAAATGTTTTAATAAAAACAAAACATAGATAGTACATACAAAATAAATGATAAAAAAAAGTTGATTCTTAGTTATCTTCAAAAATCACACACCAAGTGAACACTATCGTCACCACCAGGCGCCCATTCCTTACATAAGATTCGCATATTCCATATTAGGAACTACCCTAACTTAAGAATAATGTTTTTTTATTGAAAGCCAGGTTATATTTTCCTTAAAAGTAACATACGTAATGTTATCAGTCAACCTTCTGCATGCTTATAAATGTAGCGTAATTAACAAATTACTAATACTTACTTACGTTGTAGATCCAAAATTTTCACCACTAACAATAAACTTTTACAAGTGCACAAAAATAATAATGTCTCGCCATGAGGATATTCATGGTAATATAGCGCTGTAAAGTTTGGGGTGGTCAACTACTCTTACTAGGTTGTCATTTATCCTAGTAATGGCTAGAAAGATGCAGTGGTTTCGAAAATTTAATGGTATTCCACATTAGGCGCCTATTCCATATATGGTCACTTTACCCTAATAATAACCAGTTAAAATTCCAACAGGCGAACCCAATAACAGGAAAGTGGATTTCTCATTTCTCATGAGTGCTTTTGATATATTACCTATATATATTTTTACAGAGAACAATGCATAAGCACCACCCAACGGGACCTACAGTGTTTAAAGTGGAATCCGAACCACTAGAACAGAAAGAAAATCGTTCCAAGTAGGATTGGAACTTAGAAATTTTACTAACAAGCTCGGCACCCACCTTACTAGACCAACTATCTGTCCCGGATGAAGATTAACCCAAATAACCCGAAGAAGATTAACCTTCAAAGAGTAAATCCACCATTTCCCACAATGTTTATGGGGCTTTACTCTTTAACCCGCATAGTACAACTACTTGTAACTTTTACCTTTACCTTTACCTCTTACCTCTCCAGAACAAATCCAGAATTCAGAAGCTACTATGGAGAAGTATAGTAAATAAGGTAAATTCCACCGATAGCACATGGTAATAAGGATAACACAATAAGTATTTAAGGGTACAATAGGTAGATCATCTCATATAATCGGTTTTTTGAAACGCATTACAACGTTATCCGAGCCCAACTACCAACCTTGCGAATTGGTATTTGGTTTGTTAGCATTTTACATTTTTTACCTAGACGAGGAGCAAGCCCGACGTAGAACCCCCAACCTGGAGGACCAGAGAGACGGCCAGAATAAAGTTCTTACTTCTCCCGGATTCGAACTGGGCATTTAGCGTTCATAGTCAACTTAATCGACCACTATGCTCCGACCGTCTCTTACAAATTTTTACAATAGGTAGATTAAAAATGTAAATCTCGGAAAGTTTTTGGCACAGGTGTGCTTCAAACAATTTTCATAATAAAGCGGAAATCAAGTAGAACGCCTTCTTTAGAATCGGAAATAAAGTAGGGACACACGGGTCATTAATATTTACTTATCAAATTTAAAAAGTTCATGATAACTGATTTATCATCAGTAATTAGGTGCTTAGGTAAACATCCAAGAAATGCAATGTTTTACTTAAAACCTTAAAGAAGAGTCATTCCATATGAAATCAACAAATCGGCAAAGCCAGCATATCTTAGATTTTGCTGAAACTTTGTGGAAATATTCTTTAGGGTTCTAAGGACCAGAATCCACAAGGATTTAATTTTCGCACGCGTCACTTCCGGTCCACACAAAATAAAGCAATTGAAATTGCATGAAAAGTCTTATTTTGTTGCTTTGCGGTTTTAGCTGTAAAATTTTTTCTATTAGAGATGTCCACTCGATCAAGGTGGCATTTTGAAGTAGAAACATGGTAGTTTCTAAAAAAAAATAAAAATTTACATAATTTATATATACCTGAAAAATAACATGGTATTGAAAATACATGTATTTTATTGATTTTTTGTGATTTTCAATAGGCTCCAGTGTCTGCGCTGTTGAATATAAAAGTTTAATCATTCTCAGATCTTAAAGTGCTTATATCGTAAGAGAACAAAAATTTAAAATCGACTCGTTCAATCATCCCGTTTTGAAAAAATCTTTGCTTGAAATTTTGAAATTTTGAGAATTTGCCTATTTCAGGCTACAATTTGGACGTGTTTAGGAATAGACAAAAATTTGAAATTTACAGGATACTTAGTTCTTACCTTTAACTTCAAAAACCTTCAAAGTCCAGGTTGGTTATTTGCCCTCTCGCGGATATATAGGCGTTTAAAGATAAAGCTTTGCTTGAAATTTTAAAAATTTGCATATTTCAAGCTACAATTTGGACATGTTCGGTAAGAGACAAAAATTTGAAATTTGCAGGATACTTAGTTCTTACCTTTAGCTTCAAAAAACTTCAAAGTTCAGGTTGGTTATTTGCCCTCTCGCGGATATATAGGCGTTTAAAGAGAAAGCTTTGCTTGAAATTTTAAAAATTTGCATATTTCAGTCTACAATTTGGACGTGTTTGATAAGAGACAAAAATTTGAAATTTGCAGGATATTTAGTTTTTACCTTTAACTTCAAAAACCATCAAGGTACTTTTTGGGTATTGGTCCTCTCGCAGATGTACAGACATTTAAAAAAAAGCTTTGCTTGAAATTTTAAAAATTTGCATATTTCAGGCTACAATTTGGACGTGTTTGGTAAGAGACAAAAATTTGAAATTTGCATGATATTCAGTTCTTACCTTTAGCTTCAAAAACTTCAAGGCTCTTTTTGGGATTTCCAAAATAAAGAAAAATCATTTCAAATTTATAGTTTATTTTATTTTTTTAAATTTATCACATGGTTTTACAATATTTACAGTTTCAAAATGATCAGAAGCTGAAAATTTCGTACTCTTAATTGTTTATGAGACAGCGGAGTAAAACTGTGGTAGGTTCTAGTATTTTTAAATACGTATGTTTTATTTTTAATTGTATCAATATCACTAAATCTTTTGGACAAATAAGATTCTGTTGCATCAACATCAGAATTTGATACAAAAAGAATTCTATGCCAGAAATTTTATTACAACAGAAATCAAACATTTCTCTATGCGTTAGTATGTGTTCTCCTGCGGTTCGTTGGAGGCTAGCTTTCCTTACAGTGCGCCTAAGCAGTGCGCTTAATTTTTATCTCTTACCAGACACGTCCAAATTGTAACCTAAAAACAAGCAAATATTTTAAATTTCAAGCAAAGCTTCTTTTTAAACGTCTGTACATCTGCGAGAGGACCAATACCCAAAAAGGACCTTGATGGTTTTTGAAGTTAAAGGTACGAACTAAATATCCTGCAAATTTCAAATTTTTGTATCTTATCAAACACGTCCAAATTGTAGCCTGAAATATGCAAATTTTTAAAATTTCAAGCAAAGCTTTATCTTTAAACGCCTATATATCCGCGAGAGGGCAAATAACCAACCTGGACTTTGAAGGTTTTTGAAGCTAAAGGTAAGAACTAAGTATCCTGCAAATTTCAAATTTTTGTCTCTTACCAAACATGTCCAAATTGTAGCTTGAAATATGCAAATTTTTAAAATTTCAAGCAAAACTTTATCTTTAAACGCCTATATATCCGCGAGAGGGCAAATAACCAACCTGGACTTTGAAGGTTTTTGAAGCTAAAGGTAAGAACTAAGTATCCTGCAAATTTCAAATTTTTGTCTCTTACCAAACATGTCCAAATTGTAGCTTGAAATATGCAAATTTTTAAAATTTCAAGCAAAGCTTTATCTTTAAACGCCTATATATCCGCGAGAGGGCAAATAACCAACCTGGACTTTGAAGGTTTTTGAAGCTAAAGGTAAGAACTAAGTATCCTGCAAATTTCAAATTTTTGTCTCTTACCAAACATGTCCAAATTGTAGCTTGAAATATGCAAATTTTTAAAATTTCAAGCAAAGCTTTATATTTAAACGCCTATATATCCGCGAGAGGGCAAATAACCAACCTGGACTTTGAAGGTTTTTGAAGCTAAAGGTAAGAACTAAGTATCCTGCAAATTTCAAATTTTTGTCTCTTACCAAACATGTCCAAATTGTAGCTTGAAATATGCAAATTTTTAAAATTTCAAGCAAAGCTTTATCTTTAAACGCCTATATATCCGCGAGAGGGCAAATAACCAACCTGGACTTTGAAGGTTTTTGAAGCTAAAGGTAAGAACAAAGTATCCTGCAAATTTCAAATTTTTGTCTCTTACCAAACATGTCCAAATTGTAGCTTGAAATATGCAAATTTTTAAAATTTCAAGCAAAGCTTTATCTTTAAACGCCTATATATCCGCGAGAGGGCAAATAACCAACCTGGACTTTGAAGGTTTTTGAAGTTAAAGGTAAGAACTAAGTATCCTGTATATTTCAAATTTTTGTCTATTCCTAAACACGTCCAAATTGTAGCCTGAAATATGCAAATTCTCAAAATTTCAAAATTTCAAGCAAAGATTTTTTTCAAAACGGGATGATTGAACGAGTCGATTTTAAATTTTTGTTCTCTTACGATATAAGCACTTTAAGATCTGAGAATGATTAAACTTTTATATTCAACAGCACAGACACTGGAGCCTATTGAAAATCACAAAAAATCAATAAAATACATGTATTTTCAATACCATGTTATTTTTCAGGTATATATAAATTATGTAAATTTTTATTTTTTTTAGAAACTACCATGTTTCTACTTCAAAATGCCACCTTGATCAAGTAGACATATCTAATAGAAAAAATTTTACAGTTAATACCGCAAAGTAAAAAAATAAGACTTTTCATGCAATTTCAATTGCTTTATTTTCTGTCGACCGGAAGTGGCGAGTGCGAAAATTAAATCCTTGCGGATTCTGGTCGTTAGAATCCTAAAGAACATTTCCACAAAGTTTAAGCAAAATCTGAAACAGTGCAGCAACAATTTTTTCTTTTTTTCGGTGTTTTCACATGGAATGACTCATAAGCCTTTAAGTTCTGTACAGTAGGTTTCGGATCGGAAGAGGATCAAATTTATCGAGAAAAGATCCAAAAATTACGAAATCGTGCTATGGCCGTTTCATAGATAAATTCTGTGAAAAACTAATAAAAAGTTTAATTTTAACCCAATTCTTACCCAAATACATCATTTCATAGAACCCCAATTGCTACAATGTTTGTCCAAAAAAGTCTAGTTTTAGTGATCTACAGATGAGTTAAACCAAACTTACAATAATTCTCAGTAAGTTCTCGTGATGAAAAATCTTCTACACTCAACTAGGGCCTAAGTTGTACTCTCACAAGGTCGATAATTTTTATCCTTTTCTAAAGAGTAGTTTTCCGAGTTTCAAATAATAGAAACTTTATATCTGATGGCAAAAATGTTTAAATTACGATTTAAGGTAAATAAAATATTACTACGTAAACTGATAGGAAAATATTATTCTAGCCGTACTAGTTTTATAGATAAATCTGGTAGAAAGCCCCGTTTTTGTTAAAATACCAATTCCAATTTCTAAGTTGAACCCTATCCATGTATTTTACGAAAATAAATCCAAATTGATGCTATTTTGTCTGCAAATTTAGATAAGCAATCTGAAACTTATCTGAAACTCGATGGTCCACCAATGGTATGCTGGACACGTTAACTATGGATTTAGATCCTCTTTAGTCACAAGCGCTCGGATCGCATGGATGCAGTTTGTCGATTCTTAATTCAAGTGAGCCGTATCTCTATTAGTGAGTCTACTATCGCCAGCTGAAAGAAAAGAAGAAAATAAGAGAAGAATTGGTTTTAGTCAATAGACATGAAGACATAACATATTTTACAAAAAGCGAATACAAAGTTATATAATAATCAATTGACGGTCATAAACATAACAATTGTAGCTGAAAGCGTTAAATAAAAATCTAAAACACAGTTTTCAAAACTGATTGTAGGTCAATTTGATAAATAAATAAACTAGGCATCAAAAATTCTTTTTCAAAAAAGAAAGCAAACATATTGCCATATTTCGAAATAATAATGCCAAAGAAACTTGACACAGTTGGTTGTAGAACAGATCATTGATCTAAAAGAAGTTAAAGAAGAAGACGTCCATTTAACAAGGGGACCGCTAAAACTGGTGAACACCGATTTGCACTGTTTTTAAACATAACTCTTGGTCGTAATTAGTTATTTAGTTATAAAACAAGTTATAGTTTGAGAAAAAGTCTTTAGTAATCTAACAAATAGATTTTAAATTTTTCGTCTTACAATCCATATTAACCCAAAAGCAACAAAAATCAGTGCCGTCATTAGGATTCGACGTATTTGAAACAATTAGCAAGAAAAATTATAAAATCAAAGAACACCTTACCGGATTACATGTTTCAATCTGATCCACGTTTCTACACGTGACACTGATATTATCATCAGTACGGGACTGGTTTGATGAAAATAAATTTTCACAGCACAGTTTAAATTTTTATTAAAAGACAGAATCTGCAATTTCACACGAACAAATATCTCCGATAATATTTTTAAAATTCATAAAATTAAAAGAGTGGAAATTGTGGAGGAGGATAATACGTTCATTTTTTTTATGGCGGATAACACTTATAGTCAATTCGCAATATTTGCGAAAACGAGGTTTGGAACATAAAATTATATATTTCAATTAAAAAGTTCCCCATTTCCCCCAATATTTTAATATCTTCCAAGATTTTGAGATATTTTTAAGGTTCGTACAATATTCTTTTTTTACTTCTACTTATATTATTTTTTGTTTGGAATTTAAGAATTTTAAAATTACGTAAAGTATATAGTTGTATTATAAAAATATCTTATAAATATTTAATTGGCTGCTGACATTTTCAAAAGATTTATTTTTAATATCCTATTTTTTAAGATTTTAACCGGCTTAAAATCCAAACCGTATGCTTATAATCTTATAAATTTTAAATGGCATGGGTCATACTGCACGTAGTCGATTCAATTGAGCATCGACAACGAAAACTTAGCCAATACATTATTGTTATTAAGTAATAACGTTTGCACAAACACGACTAAAAAATTCTAAAAAAAATAACTAAAATTAAATAAAACAAATATTTTATATAAGTGAGGCAGATCCTAATTTTATTATAAAACAGAAGTTTCGTTGTAAATTCAGCAAAAGATGTTGTATGTTTGAATGAAAAACACAAAATATAAAATCTATCGATACATCCCATGTCTACTTTCAATTCATCTGTCAATATAACGACAAACGAGCTTTATTTGATATTTGTATTTTTATATTTTCCCGTTACGCCAACTTTTATTGAGCATTATTGACTATCTTATGCCATCAGTCCATGAATTTTTTAACATTATTTTTAAATAATTTACAACTTTTCAAATTTGAAAGTTTCTAAACTAAAAAATCTAAAATTTCACTTTACGATTTTTTCTACCATATTTACAAAAATTAAATTTAAAATAGAACTAAGGTAAAATCGTGAAGGGTAGAACAGCTCCGAAAAGATTAACTTAATCATGGTCGCTTAACTTGCTTAACTGAAGCGCCGATAACAAATAAAAATAACTTCAATAAAGATCTAACATAATTAATTCTTTTAGCTATTTTTCACTTATTGGACCTGACTAGACTTTTAATTATTTTGGAGCATTTTTGTTGGGTAAACGGTTTTACTTGAATTAATTTATTTTCGTACAACACGTAAAAATACAAAAGTAAAATTGTATAAAAATACTAGCAGATAATAGTAAAATTGAAGTGCATTTATATTGAAATAAAAATTTTGTTAGAAAAATAAATTTTGCAATGCAAACATAGCTATAATTATTTATTAAGTATAATGTATGTATAATAAGAAATGTAGAATAATATGAGAAAGAATACATTAAATATCAATAAGAATCACATACATATCAATATGTTCGATACGTGAAAATAAATTTACGATTCTTTACGCCATGCCATCCAAACCATTTTATTTTGTCAATGCATTTGAAATGAAAAGATATATATGAGTTATTTTAGCCTTAAGGGTTTTTGTGTGTTTTATCTATAGATTTCAAAATAACTTCTGTATTTATTTTGATTTATAGAATTTTCAATATTTCTATACTTTGTCTACCGTATTATAAAATTTACAAATAAATTGCTTTTTATTGAAACTACAATTTTATATCTTACTGTTATGAATGTCAAAATCAGTGTTGAATTTGAATTATGTAAACAAAAGCTACTGGCCTTGCAGACCCAGGGCCAGACCCAGACCCGTGTGGTCAGATATCAGATTTTGCACAGATTTCTCAGCAGTGTGTGGCGCGACTAGAAATAGAACGGCGGAATTGTTTGTAATTAATAAAAATTATTCACATTTCCAAAAATTCAATTCAACGTTGGGAAAATGTTCTAATAGTAAAAAAAATGTGTAGCAGACACATGAAACATATTTTGCCGCTAAAAGTGGTTAAAATCAGCTGTGATTTTAGCAATAATTGATTTTATATTTTCTTTAACAGTGAGGTTAATTCCACAGTCATAAGACGGTAAGACGGAAACCGGTCATACATTAAGGTTACGTAGAATTTATGTTTTAGCGCTTAGTTTATCATTTACTGAATTATTTTGATTATTATTATATTATTCTCATAATTTTCATTACGATTTGATCTTAATTTTGAAGTAAAAGAAAATCTTTCCAATAAAGACTAGCTAATCACAATGTATTATATAAGATTGTGTTTATTTTATATTACCGTTACACAATCTTATTATACATACATTTTGCGTCTTCTGTAGATATACGCATCAAAGTAAAATTAATTATTAAGTTCATTATTTATGTATCAATGGTTAAACTTAAGTAAGCATTCGGTTTGTTTTACAGTTGCTTCATATTGTCTTCTAAGTAGAATGCGTATTTTTAGCAGCCACCAGAAAGTAAGCGAAAGTGTACCATCAATCAATAAATACCGATGTTTATCCTGGTATTAAAACTAGTTTTTAATTCGTGATAATAATTATTAGTAAGGATATTTTAATAATTTCTGATGAAGAGTGCATCTCGCACTTGAAAGCTTAAAATATATAATATTAATTTAATTTCCTTAATTTGTAAATTATTAAAATATCCTTACTAAAACTGCTTTAGTCGATGTTAATTTTAAAGTTATTTAATAAACCGTATCTCTGAATACAATTAGCTTGGTGGGAGAGAGCAAACCCTCTGAAAAACGTAACATGTAGTACGATTTCCGATACAAATAAAAGGCAAAAACGAATGCTGATGTGAGTAACTTAAATTAAATAATAATTATTATGAACAGATGTGATGTGATTAAAAGGATATTGTCAAAATGTCCAAACTTCTCACATGACAAATATTTAGTCATCCGTAACCGATGTTAAACTGTAGGTTCCCTAGAATGGTAGTATAGTGCAGAAATATCCTCAGACTATTGAGAATGAGGTGAGTCGAAGTCTCGGCTTGCATGGGTTAACGTCATTTGGCCCATAGGGTCTTTCCCGCTAAAGAGTTGCCTAGGCCAGCGATTCTCAACCTGGGGGTCGCGGATATATTTTAGAGGGTCGCAGAAAATTTAGCGATTTCTTTCCAAAATTAGTTTTGAATTTGAATTGGAAATTAGTAACCTGAATTTCCACGACCTATTTATGCGAGGCAGGATTTTCAGCTTTATGCATAACTAAAAACAAGGCAAAAAATCGACTTGAAGTGGAACCTCCACATAGGATTTCCCTTGCTCGAACAATTGAATATTGAATATAGGATTGATAATAATCAACGCCCGACTTTTTAAAATAAAAATATGGCAGTTGGTTAGTTTCAAATTTGTGATAATAGATTAATTGATATATTTTAATAATTTACAGAAAATTTGCCTATTCCATATTGGTCCTTTTGTCTGAAAACGTTCAATAATAGATTGAACGGAAAGTTATAACTTTATTAAATACTTAATTTTGATATAGGTACATTTTAGCTTTTTAATTAGTATTCCTATTGAAAATTGTTATTTTTAATTTTTTAAGAATTCTTTTAATTTTTTAATGTTACCCATTCGCATAAAACTATCTTTATGTATCTGCCAAACTGGTAAATTTTCTAACTTTTCTTAAACCGCGTTGACTTTGAAATTTCAAATATTTTCGCCTGCGGCGCTTGAAAGGAACTCCCCCGCGCACCCATAGTACCAAAATTTGCCTGGCCATACAAACCGTTTACCCTACCTTCATTTTCGGTCTAACTATGGGCCTGTGATAAACTTGTATCAAAACTTCGAGATCAAAGAAGTCATTATAATAAGTAAAAAAAAATACAAGTTGAGTATTTGTTGTTTTTTTTTAGATATTTATCTTTTTTTAATATAAATTTTAAACAAAGTAATTTATGACTATTTTTGATTCCTGACATTGTTGGGGTCGCGGAAAATAAGCAAGACAATTTGGAGGTCGCGTCGTAAAAAGGTTGAGAACCGCTGGCCTAGGCGACCCTCTTTTAGGTTCCGTGGTTTTTAATGGTCAGGTTTAAGGACCTCAAATGTTGGGTCCCTAACATGGGCAGATCTACCGCGCCATGGCGACTGAGTTTGCCAAGTTCCACTTTTAACTTGGTTATTACGCCAAAGTGGTTCGAGGTAGCAGTTCCGTAAGTTAAGGTCTATTCCCCTTTACTTTTCCTTGAATGAATGCCTTTTCAGAGTGCAGCCTTCCGAAGTCATGAGTTAAGGCCCGAGACTCTGCTTTGGGACTATAATAGCATTTTCGACCAACTTTGGCCAGCAAAATAGATGTAATAATACTAGCAGTCCCAGAACTCATCTCTTTGATGAGTCCAGTTAGTGATCGCTTCTTCTTACTCCTGTATTACTGTCTGTATTGATATACAGTCAATCCTTGCTTGAAGCTATTATTAACAGGAACTTTCCCGGGTTCAGCTATTTTTTATTATATATATAATATAATAATTATAATATATATAATTTTTATTTATAATATGGGTATATTATATATACCCATCAGAGACGTTGTTTGGAACAAGTGCCCTGTGGTATTTCGTTCAACTTTTGGTAGGTGAGTCAATCTTGTACCAGTGTAAACTGAGAGTCAATTAGCTCACGAATCATGGGTTCGTTCTCCAAAGGAGTCAAACTTTACTAAAGTCTACCCTACGAGCCCGAGCAGTCTATCGGTCATGCACCAGGTGGCTGCTTGCTTTTACCCACCTGATGACCATTCGCCAGTGTAATTAGTAGAAAATTGGGGTAGGATGCCCGTTGATTCTCAGAGGAGACCCACAAAAAGGGGACACGACTTGCCACGTAATACCCGCTCTCTTGTTGACCAACACATCAATATTTGTGACAGACAATAATTGCACATTCGTGGAATTAGCGTATTACACAAGGGCCTACAAATAAGTAGGGACAATACGAATCTCGTTAATCCATGCATGTGCGTCACTAATTAATATGATACTTCATACAATGTAATATTAACTTCTGTTTACAAAACATCCTGTACATTGTGTGCAGCATAATTAACAATTAAATAGAAATTATTCAATACCGCTATGTCTTTACTCTTTAATTATTATTAATAAAAATAATATTGACGAATTAAACAAAGTGCACAAATGATTTACATAATGGCAAGACGATCAATTAAATCCATAAATTTAAATATAAGACATAAAAATAATCTCCTTCCCAACTTTCTAGAATTTGCTCAAATTCTCCAGCCAAATTTACGTATTTTTATTGTCCTGATCGCATTCTATAGGTTTTTTCATTATCTACAACTTTCCTATTGAACTTTATTTTGTAGGATGCTTCAGTTTCTCTTAAATCGCAAAAAGAAACGTTTCTTCGATATTGTTTAATTTTTTAGGTTATAATATAATACACCAGCTAAAGCGATGCAAAAAAACGCTATCTTCCTTGAAATTTTTTCTTTTACATGAGCCCATTTTTTGTTTCCAGGTAGCATCGTTAGCGTGTGTCGTTCGTAGAATGACTGGACTATAAGTAAATTAGTGAACTCGGCTGAAAATCAATGATTTTATAAAATGTTTTCAAATACTATGAACAAATTCATAAATCTAATGAACCTTGTCATTAATACTATAAAATTTTCATATATATGTTACAGTTAAAACCCGAAATCAGTTAAAACCCGAATTAACTAGTAAATTCTAGTTTTAACTAACCTCTTTAGTAAATTCTAGTTTTAACTGGTTTAATTTTAGTTAAAACTAGAATTAACTGATTTCAAATAAATCTTTTTAGTAAATTCTAGTTTTAACTGGTATTAGTTCAGTTAAAACTAGAATTAACGGATTTCTAATAAATCTTTTTTGTAAATTCTAGTTTTAACTGATATAAATTTAGTTAAAACTAGAATTAACTGTTTGGTGTTAGTAAATTCGCGATCTATCGCCGTTACAACTAGATTTAAAGTAAAAGAAGATGTAATTAAATGAAAATGCTAATTTGTTATAGCTTTAGAAAAAATGGAAGAAAACACACGATAATTTAGAATTTTCTTGTATCTCATATTTTGAATTTAAAATAAAAATTTCAAAATCGGTTGCAATTTGTACTTCAAAGTACCCGAAATACATCTTTCAAAATACATTTCAAATACAAAATTTGAAATTTCCAGTTACGATTTCACTTGTTATAATTTTTAAATTTTTGTTGATAGAGGAAAGTGACCAAATATGGAATAGTATCCCTAATGTGGAATACCATTAAATTTTCGAAACCACTGCCTCTATTTAGCCATTACTAGGATAAATGACAACCTAGTAAGAGTAGTTGACCACCCCAAACTTTACAACGCTCTATTACCATTAATATCCACATGGCGGAACATTATTTTTTTTACGCACTTGCGAAACTTTATTGTTAGTGGTGAAAATTTTGATCTATAACGTAAATATTAGTAATTTGTTAATTACTCTACATTTATAGGCATGCAGAAGGATGACTGATAACATTACGTATGTTACTTTTCAGGAAAATATAACCTGGCTTTCAATAAAAAAACATTATTCTTAAGTGAGCGTAGTTCCTAATATGGAATAGGGAAAATTATATGGAAATCTTATGTAAGGAATGGGCGCCTGTCGGTGACAATAGTGTGTGTGGTGTGTGATTTTTGCAGTAGAATAAGTTAATTTTAACGGAATAAGTTACTTTTATTTTTGACAAAAGTCTCAAGATCTGTTATAAAAAGACGTTATTGTTTTTGTTAATTTTTGTAAAAGAAACTTGGTTCTTATTTCCATATTCCATATTTGGGTACCGATTCCATAAATAGCTACTATTATGTTACTTTGATTTTTCAATAAAAAAAAATTTGTTGATTAATATTACAACACAAGACTATGACTAAGATAAGCCAAAATGTATAACCGACTGTGTTTATAATTAAATTTGCATTTAAATCAGATAGTTTTTTTTTTATGCCACAAAAACAAAATGGTATTCCATATTTGGTTACTTTCCTCTAACTATTGTTTAATAAATTTTTTTATTTCTTTTTATATGGTAAAAGCCGTGTTATACTTGTACTAATTATTAAAATTAATTATTATTATTAAAAATAATTGTTTAAAAAAATTAAAAAATTATAACAATTCATTGAAATCGTAACTGGAAAATTCAAATTTCGTATTTAAAATGTATTTTGAAAGATGTATTTAGGGTATTTGAAGTAAAAAATGCAAAAGATTTTGAAATTTTTATTTCAAATTGAAAATAATGAGATACAAGAAAATTCTAAATTATCGTGTTTCCTTCTATTTTTTTCAATCCAAAACACAAATGTTTTTGGGCTCCCCTGTAAAAATATAAAGAATTATCATTTTTATTTAATTACGTCTACTTTTACTTTAAACATTGTTTAAATCTAGTTGTAACGGTTATAAATCACGAATTTACCAACACCAATCAGTTAATTCTAGTTTTAACTAAACTTAATCAGGTAAAACCAGAATTTACTAAAAAAATTTATTAAAAATCCGTTAATTCTAGTTTTAACTAAACTAATACCAGTTAAAACTAGAATTTACTAAACAGATTTATTTGAAATCAGTTAATTCTAGTTTTAACTAAAATTAAACCAGTTAAAACTAGAATTTACTAAAGAGGTTAGTTAAAACTAGAATTTACTAGTTAATTCGGGTTTTAACTGATTTCGGGTTTCAACTGTAACATATACAATGAATTTCTGTACTTTGGTTGGTTATTCATTGGTTCAATGAAAATGGAAAATATTCTTTACATTATAACAATTTTTGATTCGGTGTACTATATCTTTGTAACTACATATTATATTATATTATGTACCTGCTACTTTAATTTAAAAAATTTATAATCTAATAATGTAAATCTTTAATATTATATTATATTCACGGAAAATATGTGAGTAAAATAACATAATATAGTAGGTATTATATAGTTCAACGTCTGTGCGCAAGGAATAATAATGATTAAAAGGAAAATAAAGTGAAAAATTTCTAAATAGTATTTAAATGTCAGAACCGTGTCCTATAAATACTAAATAATAGGATAAAATTATTATCGTCCCTTTGGCGCAGAGGATAGCGCGTTGGACTTCTAATCCAAAGGTCGCGGGTTCGATCCCCGCAAGGGATGTCCAACTTTTTTTTCTCAACTTATATGTTTACGCAATATTCCATTACACAACATGGGTTTACAAACTTTACCAAATACATAAATGTTACAAACATTTTATACAACAAAACAGAAGTAAATTGTTTTCAATTTTTCAATTCATTGCAAAAAAAAATAAAGAATTGATGTAAAAAATTCTTTAAATGATCAATGTTTTTATATTTGTAGGATAATATTGTTACAATAAATCTTGACAACTTATATAACGAAATCCAGGGCCGCCGCGCCCTATTGTTTACAGTGTGCAAAACACACGAGCGACCAAAATTAGAGGTGGCCAAAATCCCAAAAATAAGGGTTAAGAAAAGGTAATTTACTTTACGGCAGGGAATATGTAGTAGAAATTTAGGAAATTGTATTAAAAAATCGGCTACAAGGGCGACCAAATTAAACCTTGCACACGGACGGAAGTACCCTTAGCGGGTCCTGCCGAAATCATATCATCAACCAATAAAAAGTATTCATTATAAGTATTTATGAAAAATGCATAGCATTAATGAAAGAGTTTTCTGGATTTATCCATTTGTTTATTGTATGAGAGCTGGAATCCGTCGTTTTTATGGGTAAAAATAAACTTTCATTTGGAAAAAATTTTAAATTAACATGTTATTTTTTTAAAGTATTGCCCATCGTTAGCTATGACTTTTTTCCATCTTTCTGGGAGGAGAAAAATTCAGTTGCGAAAAAATTCCTCATCTTTAAAAGTCATAGATTGATCGATCTTTTGTTTGATGCCCACATCATAACTGAAGCGCTGGCGCTGCTCAGACAGGTAGTTTTGCATAGATCGAAACAAGTGGTAATTAGAAGAAGCGTCTGTTAACTCTTCTTTCGCCGGTTTAGTGATATGGTACCAAACGTTATCGTGTTGTAAAATCGTCTTTTTGCGTATCCTTTTTCAATGCTCTAATTCCACCAATTGACACCAACATAAACACGATTGTACGAGTTTTGGTTTCTACGCATTAGCTCCACCCGCTCATCTTCTTTTGCGACCACTTTAGTTTTTGTTGATATCTCATAATAAACTACGCCCATCTGTCCTCACCAAATGTAGAGTTGTTATTCGCCTGGCCTGCCCACTTTCCAAAGTGCAAAGATCCCATGAACAGCACTCTTCAGATAAACAACATCGACATTCAACGAACCCCGACCATCAAACATTTAGGAGTAACGCTTGACAAATTACTTTTACTTTTAAAACACACATCAAACTGACAGCTAAAAGAGCGAGGAACGCGCTTCACGCCTTATTCCCATTGCTTACCGTAAAAAACAAACTAGATCTCAAACTACGAATCCATGACTATACAAGACATTGATTCTCCCAATTTCTCTATACGCATGCCCTATTTGGAGCAAAGCTACTAAGTCTAACATCAAAGCAGTACAAGTCGTCCAAAACAAATGCCTTACAAATGAGTAATCACGGATGGCTTCTAATTTCTTTGTTTTTAAATCATTCCAATTATGTTTAAAGTTTAGAAGCTGTTGCTTGGTCAACATTTAATGAGTCTACTAGTTCTTGAAGCATTTGGCATGAACCTTCGCGAAATAATTCTTCCAATTCTACAGGTAGATTGGTGTAGTGGTTAGGGAGTGGAGCTATAGATGTTAAGATCATAGATTCGAATCCCGATCGCTCCCAAATTTATCTGTGAATTTATGCCAATTTTTGGCACACTTAATCGTTTTTTTCTTCTTGTATAAAAATTATTATGTTTGAAGGGAGCAAATCATTCTCAGCAAAACCTTCAAATAAAATATTGTCCCGGTAAACTTACTGCACCAAACGATGCCTTTCAGCAGCAGTTTTCTTCAAATGGAAACAGAAAAGTAATACTTCTCCCAAATTTCGTATTGTAGGCACAAAATTTGGCATATTTAAAGCTCAAAAAATTATGTTCCGCGAGTTCAAGTATATTAATGATGTTTTACAATGAAGTTAGTTGCAATTATGGACCAATGCTGAAAAATACTATTTCGTGAAAAATGGCAGAAATACATTCAAGCTCCCAAAAATGTCTTCTTCTTCTTAAACCTAGTTTAAGCAGTGAGGCTTGTTATTACCAACATCTGCGTCGTTTCCTTGGCAGTGTTCTGTGAGCATATATAGGGTGTTTTTTTAGCTGCATGAGAACTTTCAATAGGGATAACAATTGAACCAAGATTGCTATGGAAACAGTTTTTTGACATTTGTGTTTAGCAAGGTTTGGCATTTTATAATGCATAGATTGACCATTGCACAACGCTACCAAATTGGGCTCACAACCAATTGGAAGTGGATCCATTTTTTTACCGTAAAATTTTGTTCAGTGACGAGGCACATTTCTGGTTAAATGGGTATGTGAACAAACAAAATTGCCGTATATGGAGTGAGACCAATCCGGGACATTATCTTGAGACTCCATTGCATCCATTAAAATTGACTGTTTGGTGTGGAATACACGCCAACGGCATCATTGGTCCATATGTCTTTCGAAATGAGGAAGGAGCTACCGTTACGGTGAATGGTGTGAGATATCGACACATGCTCAATACATTTTTGTTTCCAAAACTTCAAGAGCTAAACATTGACAACTTATGGTTCCAACAGGATGGTGCTACGTGCCACACAGCCAACGAAACCATCAATTTATTGAAAGGACAATTTGGTGACAACATTATTTCAAAACGTGGTCCTATCAATTGGCCTCCAAGATCGTGTGATTTGACACCTCCAGATTATTTTCTGTGGGGGTATGTTAAATCCATGGTTTATGCTAACAAACCAACAACTCTTGAAGCATTGGAGGCTAATATTCAGCAAGCCATTTATGAAATAAAGCCAGAAATATTGGAAAAAGTGGTCAAAAATTGGACTGAACGGATGCGCTTCGTAACCATTAGTCGTGGTGGTCACATGCCGGAAGTCATGTTCAAATCATAAATGCCTTTAACTGTACTTTCATAAAAAAATTATAACCAAAACATTCCGTCAGGTTTTTAATGTTTTATTTCATTTTCAAGTTCTCATGCAGCTAAAAAAACACCCTATACAAATTTTACATCCATTAGGTAGCTTGTTAGATTTGCCTTCAGATGTGCCATGTATCCTGGTTTTTATGTTAATGGTGGCAATTCACTAACCCAGGGGACCACCGGCTTAACGTGCCTTCCGAAGCACGGAGACTAGTCATAAGAAAGTTTGACTCTCCCCAGGTTTGAACCTGGTGCCCCGCATTCGCATCCAACTGCGTTAGCTGCAAGGCAATGACCGTCCAAAAATGTCGGGTCAACAATTATAAGATCGGGACAGTATAAAAACTTTCTTGATGCAGCAGCGCATCAAAAATGAATCATCAAATATATTTCGAAATAATCAGCACCCATCAATTGCCAAAGGTCCAAAATAGTATACTCTATATTTAGAAAATGTTTTAAAATCACTTGTGTTTTTTCAAATTTTTCTAGATTATGGCTTTAAAAAGAATAAAAAATAAATGGTTACGTTTTTAGCCACCTGAAGTACAGCGTCGCATATTATATATGTACGTCAATTCCCACGTTCGCCGTGTCCTTGCTTAAAGTATGTGTATGTCGCATCCTTGTTTAACGTTCACCACTCACAATTAATGAGAGCCTGAAGTGGTTAAATATGTAATTGAAACATCTCACAACGCGACGCTCTATGGGAACACTTACATAGCCGACCTTCGTAGTGCCATCAGGAAAACCATGAAATGTGATTTACAATTTGAATATAATTTTTTAATCTTATATTGAATAATTTTCAACCAAACGTATTTTTTCAAATTATAAATTTTGAGGACGGAATTGAATGGAACGACTATTTTAGGAACATTAATTAGAAAACTTAGTAAAATAATGTTATTAAAGAATAATAACAACATTTTCCGCCTTTAAAGAATGTTTGACATTAGATTCATAAATCGCCTGAATAACCCCAGTTATTTTAAACTTAATTAATTAAATATTAAATTTTAATAATAGAACCTTTTTGGTTAAAATATAAAAAATAAATAAAATATAATATAAAAATAAATAATATAAAAAATAAATAAACAGCACATATCCGCCCAATGGCCCAATAACCTATTACATTGCGATGCCTGCCATGCGATTCAAGAAAAACACATCATTTCCCCCTTATAATTAATTTCGTTTTAAATATTTATTTATTTTCAATTGGAAGATTATTATTTTCCTTGTCATGTTCGGGCACATTTATCACATAACTAATTTCAATTTTTTTAAATTATTTTATTTTCGTTTGTATTTCGTCTTATTGCTTCTCTTTTTTATTCTTTCATACTTGTCATATTTTATTTTCTTCAAATTTAAGACAACTGTTATTTATACTGCATTAATTTCAGCACTATTCTTCATGTCAAATACTTCTGCTTCTTAATATTGCTTTGTTTCATCTCTATTTTCTTTGCCTTATTATTCACCTACATTTATCCAATTTTTCTATTCTCTATTTTCATTTCGTGCATATCTGTTTTAAAATCATCCGCATGACATATTATTAGTTCGCTAAATTATTCATCAATCATCACTCTTTTTATATTCCCAATCTATCCAATTTTTATGCAAATTTCCACAACAATTTCTCTTCGTCGTTTCTTCTATAATTGCTCTAATACTACCATTTTTTTAACCCTTTAGTCATTATCTTTCTGGATTTTCTTACATTTTCATCGTTTATATCCTGGTTACTTAGTTATTAAATTATTCAGATCGCCCCACGTTGGGCGCCAATTATATTGTGTTAACTGTTCTGTTTATACCTCAGAGTGATTTTTATTTATTTAGCACATAAATATACACAATAATAATTACAATAATAAAATGTAATACATTTTACACAATTAGTGTAAAATGTCGTATAATGTTCTTCTTTTGTGCTTCTTATACTTACGGTTATTGTGATTCCACACTGAAATTAAATAAAACAAAAACTTTTTTCTGGTACAATGGTTACTACGTTTGTGATTTCAATAAAGTAATAAATTACTTTTAAATAATCGCAGCGACGAAATCCATAATTAATACAGGTACGATAATTTCCTTTTATAGTCAAATGCAAAAGAGAAAACCCACTTGGAAATAATGTTACGAGTGTTCTTTTTATTTAGTAAGGGTATACATAAGTAATCTATGAACCCTTATTTCCTTACATCATCCCATTTACCTGTTACTAGACACCATACAAGCTACTAGAGGGGTAGTAGAATGAAATATGAAAGCAATTTTTAAATTTGTGCATTTAACCTGCGGCAAGCAGCGCTCGGTATAATCGGGTTCTAAGCGCAAATGAGTTATTCATTTTAGATTTATGGCTATTTCAAGTCGAATTTATCCAACGCCTACTTTACATCCTGAAAAATATAGCAAGGCTAAAGTGGAAAGGACATTTCTTAGCTTTTTGGCTTCTTTATCACACAGATAGAGCGCAATTTTGTTAGTGTAAAAGGAAGCTAAAGTGAAATGGATTATCTTTTATATAAAAATAGTGTTTTATGCATGTTTTTATGTCTTATTCATGTATTCATTACTTGTGACAACATTGTGATAAATGTTTATAAAAAATAAATGTTTGCGCCATACCAAACATCGAAGGATAATTATACAGAATACATAAATGTTTATTTAATTTAATAACTATAATACTTTTTACTTGTATTAATTGAAGTTGAACAATTTAACAATGTTAAAAGTAAATTGCGGGTTATTTAATAATGCATATAATACATAGCAAACAATTGCGAACCTTCAGCAATAACAACACGTTGATAGTATCGCAAAGACGATGTTCTAGTAGTACCAAAATTCAATTGACTAAAAGCTGCTTTGAAGCTTCCAAACACTAACTTCGTAGAGCTTATTTCGGCTTGCCAAACCATCGACATTCTACTTGATTCTCGCAATCAGCCGGCAATGTGATTTGTCGTCGTGCTCTGAATACTTGTGTGATCACATAAGTAAATGGAGAAAACGAATTTGTTTGTGTCGCTACATGAGATTGAATAAAATTAGTTTATAAAAACTATTTTCTTCAATTTTTCACCATTACAAATCAACTATATTTAATTATAACAAACTCAGTTTAGAACTTCTGAACAACTCGTCCTTTTATGCAAATACTTTAGTTTTAACTTTTTCACAGACAGCTTCGGTAATAAAAATCAAATCAGGATACCTACATGAAGTTTGAAAAAGTTATTAAATTTTTGTAAGTCAAAAATGCTTCAAGGATCAAGTACCATCACTAAAACCTCAGTAGGAAAATAGTAGGGACATAAAACTGCTAGGGGTGTAAAAAGTGAAGGAGGGTTCGGTGGTGGGCCAGTCTGCTTTGATCTTGCCATATCTCTTACAAATGCAAATTTCATTTTACTCTGCCGTACCCTATCAAAAATATGAACTAAACGATAACTTTATTTATTATTCATACCTCGGGCCACTTGAACGATATAAGCTACGACCAATGTAATTATGTAACACAATTTCAAAAATATACCATATCTATTTTGATTATATTTCTTTGACAATAATTATTTTTTCGACTTGTTTCAATTATGTGGCTTGAAATTTGTAGATACAATAAGAAAAAAGGGATTCGGCAATTAATGTGCTTTTAATATAAATTATGCATAAGTAGATATAAAAGTTAAGGGCGTTAAGTATTGAATTATCAAGCTCGGGCTGACGTAATTCTTGTAATTGGCGAGTCGTTTGTGGTACATTTTTAATAATTATACATTTGCCTTAGATGTTGAATTAACTATATTAATTTTATATTAGCATTCGCCTTTTTAAAAGAACTTTTAACTTTGTAACGCTATCTCTTGAGTAATGCTATAAATTCACTTTCATAAACTTTTTTTTATTAAATTACTTTTGAAATGTAATTCAAAATTTTAGTAGGTACGTAATTTAATTTTCTGTCGTAAATAAAAATTAAAATAATAACATGGATAATATTTTACTAATTTTTAAATTGGGTCTCATTAAGAAAATTTAAGACATGAATTTTTTATTTAAGTAATTAATTTTATACAAGTATACATAATACATATTTAGAAATTGATTCTCTTTGCAGCCTCTATTTTGTTTCTTCTTATTTAGTAAATCTTCCAAATATTCTTTCTCGGCCTCCTCTCATTCTCCATAATTTCATTTTTTCATCCAATTAAATCCTACTCCCTCCGCATTTACTCTTACTCTATTCTATTGACATGTTGGTAAAAATTACTGATCTCCTCACTTTTTATTTTTCCTACTTCTAAAAGGAATACTTTTGAAAATAATAGGTAATTTTCAAAGGAATAAATAATCAAAACGCACCCTGAACTTTTGATAGTTTGAGCCTGACAAAAGGATCACTACTGCTATCATGAATAAAAAAGATTATAAAGAAAAAATTGATGAAATGGTTAATAATATACTACCACCTACACAATTCTAACCAAGGACTCGACCAATAATAATCTACAAATCAAAAATTACCAAATTGTATCTGATTGGATAAAATGCAAATACATTAACGAAACATTTTTAAGTATTCCGAAAATAAACAGTGCGATACCTCCTAGAATATTATGGATTTCCAATAATTCATAAGAAAGGAACACCTCTTCGACCTATAAATTGTCGCAAGCCATAACTCATCTACATATTATAAACTATCAAAATTTTTATACAAAATAATTTCTAATATTTTAGGAAAAAGAGATTAATATTATACCAAAGATACATGGACATTTATAGAAGATGTAAAGAAATTTAACATCCATGATGATTTTATTTCAATCGCACTGGATGTTAAATCTGTATTTTCAATTACAAATGCACCCAAAGACTTACCTGGTTTGGAACATATTTGAACTATAACTCGTACCACCGCAAAAGTCAAATAATTGGTACAGCTATAAGATTCGTAGATAGTAAATACTATCTTATGGAAATTCCGTTTGTGGTAGATAGTAACATACCTTTTGCTGTGAACTTTCCTCGTATCTACTTTACTAAACAGCTTTGTTTGGTATATCACAGTCGTAGTGCAACCCACACTGCAATGTTCCTTAAGATGGTGTTTGGTATGAACTGGTATAAAATGTATCACTATCACTAATAGCCTGTTTCTTTCCACTGCTGGATAAAGGCCTTCCCCATATTTTTCCATCTCTCTCTATCTTCTGCCACGTTCAACCATCCGATACCTGCTGTTTTCTTTATCTCATCCCTCCATCTTGTTTTTGGGCGTCCTGTGCTCCTTAAAAGTATAGATAGTGTAAACCGTTTGTTACAAGAATTGGTGTAGTCCAGGACTACACTTTCTCCTCCACCAAAATAGTCTAAAAGAGAGATGCTCTGGCAAACTTGAGAAACACGGCGAAGTAGGTCGACACAGAAGGTATGTACCTAATGGGCCAAATGATCTTAACCCATACGAACCGAGAACTCGTACCACCTCAGACACAAGAGTCTGAGTTAAAAGTGAAACTTGTAAACTTGAGGAACATGGTGCAGTAGGTCGGTAGAGAAGGAAACATATAAAAGACACCTAAGGGAAATCTTAGGTCTTAACCCTCACTTGGATATTTGTGTAGTGCGAGGAAGGCCAAGATTCTGGAGGACTCATATAGCATCAGCTTAAACTTGAGATGTGCAGTAAATCTCTAGGGGTGGTCAGGGGTACATCACTGAACAGGATGGTTCGAGTTGAAACCTGGTGGTGGTGGTCTTAGCCCGGGCGCAATTCTACCATCGAATGGTGTTGGACTCGCGGTATTTGTGGTTGAACAACGAAAAACCGAAAAAAATATTTTATTCTCCACGTCCTTTATCAATTCTTTAATGTTTCAATATCAATATTTTTGTTTACTTATTATTAGTGATGTGACGACTCGAGTATTACTCGGGTTAAAACTCGAGTAAGGTCTGTATTCGAATAACTTGAGTAGTTTTTTTGTGCAACTCGAGTTGGCGAGTTCTAAATGCGCACGCAAACTGCATAAGCACAAATAATTTTATAAACGAGACGAATGCAAAGCAAAGCAAAATTATAATAAATTAGTTTTTTACTAACTGATTTGCCTTTTCAAATACTCACCAGTCGCAACTCATAAAAAAGATTAAATGATTAAAATTTAATAATTTTTAATGTTATTTTAATTATTAATGATACAAAGTGCGCGCGCAGCCGAGTAAAATTACTCGAGTATTAACTTGAGTTGAAAATATTTCGAATTCGAGTTACTCGAGTTTAAAAAGTATTCGACTCGTCACATCACTACTTATTATAATAATTAAGTGTATCTATATGCCATTCAAGCAGGGCCGTTCCTACCGGGTATGCAGTGCATGCCCTGCATGCAGGCGGCAAAAGTAAGGGGCGGCATTTTGGAGAGGGATAAGAATTGTTTCTATTTAGAATTACTTGATTTGCTTTTTATTTAAATCTTTGAACCATTTTTTTTTTTTTTTGCTCATCAGACAATTTCCCGGTTGATTTTTCATAGCCCATCTAGCATAAAGGGCGGAAAAAAATTCTTGCATGCAGGCGCAATACCCCCTAGGAACGACCCTGCATTCAAGCAGTGGAAGGGTAAAATATAACGTACTGTCACCCTCTGATTGTCTCATAGCTAACCGACTTTAGAAGTTTCATCTTGTAGGTAAAATTTAAGGTGATAGCTTTGAACAGAAAAACTGATGTTGAAATTTGAACTATCGTACATTTCTGACGAAGAGTGTAATTACATTCAAAAGTTCAAAAAATATCGTTGCATAAATTATTTGCTAACTTGATATATTTTTTAAATTTGTGTATTTTGGCTACACACAACAAAATCAATAAGGAATTTTGAAATTTTGTTTCACGGTCAATAATAATTGTTGGATAAAAAGCAATATTTTTGTAAATTAATTAATTATGGGCTTTAGTGAAGATTAGGTTACACAACCAAATCATCAAAAAATCTTCAAATTGTGTTTAATATTGATATTAAACATGTAAACAAGTACAGGTAATTTGGGTAGTGCTTAAGGAGTAGAGCTATAGATCTAAAGGTCATAGGTTCGAATCCCGATCGCTCCCAAATTTATCTGCGACGTAAAAAGGATATTTCCGTAAATAAACATTAAAATAATTATAAAAGATAGGGATGTAATTGACCATTTTAAATTTGAAGGTTCTTTTACAGAGTTAAAATTATTGTTGGATAATAAAAATTGTTTTTGAAAACTATTTCATTATGGACTTTTGTCTACTTAAAGCTACATCGCCTAGCAATTCGTCAAATTGAAACTTAAGGTCGTTTTAGATTTTTTTCTAATTAACAGTTAATTCTGGGATAAAAACAATCTTTTGGAAAACGATGGGCATTTGTCTAATTCTAGCTACACAACCCAATCGGGAAAAGAAATTCAAATTTTGCATGAGTGAAATTTGTCAATTAGAAGCAGAAGATCGTCATCGTAATCTATATTTTTATAATTTACACACTTCATTCTTGGATAAAAAAAACAAAATTTTTGGTAATAATTTAATTACGGGCTTTTAATATAGCCATACGAAAGTAGTTCGTCAATTTGAACTGACGGCCGTTATCAATTTTTCCTTAATTTCCACAATTAATAATTAACTGTAATAATTATACAATTAATAATTAACTGTAATAATTATTATACAATTAATTTCATTCAAGAATTTATTGTTCTTCGATTAAATGTTATATTTTTGAAAAATATGTAATTATGAGCTTATGTTTATTTTTGGTTACAAAACCAAATCAGTACAAAATTTTAAATTCTGTTTATAATTTTCGTGGTTATAATTTCCTCAATTTAAAGCTGTAGTTCGTTTTGGCTCTTTTTAAAATAATACTCAGTTAATTTTTGGATAAAATAAATTATTTTTGAGAATTTGTTATTACAGTGTTATGGACTCAAACTTTGAAAAGAAACTTTACTTTAAAAGTTAATAAAAAAAGAAGGAAATTATATGTAAATTTAATTAGTTTAATTTCAAAGTAGTCCTGTGAGGCTTTTTGGAATTCTTAGAGGGTTGAGGTCTGTAATAAATAAATTAGTAATAATCTGAAATATTAGTGGGAATATTTTCTTAGATTTCTATTGTCGAACCATTTGGAAAGAATGTCATCGGAAAGAATACCTCTAAAAGCATGGCATTACAAGCCGAAAGGAAGAAGAGATATCAGAAGGCCAAGGAAAGGATGGAAGCCGGAACAGGACATAATGAGCCTAATCATTGAAGTGAAGAAGAATTTCGTTTAAAAATTTTAGAAAACCCATCAAAATCAGGTTCAAAAAAATTTATGATCTGGAATATAACAATTATTGTCTATTGCCGAGGTTCGGAATCCACGTTAAGTTGTAGGTCATCTGTGTCACACGATTATAATCTTTTTGATTGTTTATACGATAATTTACGTTTTCAAATTTTATAATATATCACCTGTCTTGTTTGCAAAAGGATCTTATCTCAAAATTATATTTTGAGTGGCAAATTTATCAATTTTTATACATTGTCTTCTCAAATTCTGATAGGTCGCAATAATTAGAAGGGTTGCGATAGAAATAATAATAATCACAAAATTGCAGATTGCGCGCCCTCTTATTATAACTAACCGAAATATTTTAAACACAGCACAGTTGAAGTGTAGGAATCGCAAATTGAAATGTTAGTAATGAAGATAGCGCTTTTCATGGAAAGCAGAAAACTAATTTATTAAACTCACTCCTAGTAAAGTAAATACAAAATTAAAAATTGTTATAGGTAATAATAACAGTCAGGGTAAATGCGGTTAATGATATTAATTTAATAATGATTGACTATGTTCAGGAGAGCTATAATTTATTATATAAAATTTATAAACATTAATTCAAGTTAAAACTTATTAAATTTCAAAGAAAGGAAATCTACAAACTACATAAATTGGCCCTTTGTAACGGATGAGAACGAAAATTGTATCAATGGAGAGACATTTTTTTTTTGCTTCTGAAGATACCCAACACTTTATATAATTTGCTTTTTAATTATTCTTAAAAATACAAAAGTAAAATAAGTGCTTAATATCAGCTGAGTCATTCCATATGAAATCAACAAATCGGCAAAGCCAGCATATCTTAGATTTTGCTGAAACTTTGTGGAAATATTCTTTAGGGTTCTAACGACCAGAATCCAGAAGGTTTTAATTTTCGCACGCACCACTTCCGGTCCACACAAAATAAAGCAATTGAAATTGCATGAAAAGTCTTATTTTTTTGCTTTGCGGTTTTAGCTGTAAAATTTTTTCTATTAGAGATGTCTACTCGATCAAGGTGGCATTTTGAAGTAGAAACATGGTAGTTTCTAAAAAAAATAAAAATTTACATAATTTATATATACCTGAAAAATAACATGGTACTGAAAATACATGTATTTTATTGATTTTTTGTGATTTTCAATGGACTCCAGTGTCTGCGCTGTTGAATATAAATGTTTATCATTCTCAGATATTAAAGTGCATATATTGTAAGAGAACAAAAATTTAAAATCGACTCGTTCCATCGTCCCGTTTTGAAAAAATCTTTGCTTCAAATTTTGAAATTTTGAGAATTTGCATATTTCAGGCTACAATTTGGACGTGTTTAGGAATAGACAAAAATTTGAAATTTACAGGATACTTAGTTCTTACCTTTAACTTCAAAAACCTTCAAAGTCCAGGTTGGTTATTTGCCCTCTCGCGGATATACAGGCGTTTAAAGATAAAGCTTTGCTTGAAATTTTAAAAATTTGCATATTTCAGGCTACAATTTGGACGTGTTTGGTAAGAGACAAAAATTTGAAATTTGCAGGATACGTAGTTCTTACCTTTAACTTCAAAAACCTTAAAGGTCCTGGTTGGTTATTTGTCCTCTCGCGGATGTACAGGCGTTTAAAAAGAAAGCTTTGCTTGAAATTTAAAATATTTGCTTGTTTTTAGGTTACAATTTGGACGTGTCTGGTAAGAGATAAAAATTTGAAATTTACAGGATACTTACTTCTTACCTTTAACTTCAAAAACCTTCAAAGTCCATGTTGGTTATTTGTCCTCTCGCGGATATACAGGCGTTTAAAGAGAAAGCTTTGCTTGAAATTTTAAAAATTTGCATATTTCAGGCTAGAATTTGGACGTGTTTGGTAAGAGACAAAAATTTGAAATTTGCAGGATACTTAGTTGTTACCTTTAACTTCAAAAACCTTAAAGGTCCTGGTTGGTTATTTGTCCTCTCGCGGATGTACAGTCGTTTAAAGAGAAAGCTTTGCTTGAAATTTAAAATATTTGCTTGTTTTTAGGTTACAATTTGGACGTGTCTGGTAAGAGATAAAAATTTGAAATTTACAGGATATTTAGTTCTTACCTTTAGCTTCGAAAAACTTTAAGGTCCTTTTTGGGTATTTGTCCTCTCACAGATATACTAGTGTTTAAAGAGATGCAAAAAATATAGCGATTTGTTTCTTATTGCATTTAAGTTTTAAGTGTTTTAATAAAATATATACCTACTATAATATAAATATATATTAATATGAATATAATCCATATATATATATAGGGTTATAATAATTATCTTTAAAAAAATATCTTTTATAGTACTTGAGCATATTCTTGGAATGTATCCATGTTAGGTGTCAAATAACTGAAGGGTTTTATGTTGTTCTATTGTTTTTGTTACAAAATAGTAGGCTTTGCGCACATTTCTATTGCTAGTGTTTTGTTTTAATTTTTAATCATGCTATTTTGCATATAATTATGTAGTTCGTTATTTTGTTTGTGAATTGATGTCCATGTGCTGTGCTCAGTGAAAAAAGAGAACAAAAACAATGAAGTGCTCGATTGGCTTGTTGTTAGAACCAGGACTTTGAAGGTTTTTGAATTTAAAGTTAAAGGTAAGAACTAAGTATCTTGTAAATTTCAAATTTTTTTCTCTTACCAAACACGTCCAAATTGTTGCCTGAAATATTCAAATTTTTAAAATTTCAAGCAAAGCTTTCTCTTTAAACGACTGTACATCCGCGAGAGGACAAATAACCAACCAGGACATTTAAGGTTTTTGAAGTTAAAGGTAACAACTAAGTATCCTGCAAATTTCAAATTTTTGTCTCTTACCAAACACGTCCAAATTGTAGCCTGAAATATGCAAATTTTTAAAATTTCAAGCAAAGCTTTCTCTTTAAACGCCTGTACATCCGCGAGAGGACAAATAACCAACCAGGACCTTTAAGGTTTTTGAAGTTAAAGGTAAGAACTAAGTATCCTGCAAATTTCAAATTTTTGTCTCTTACCAAACACGTCCAAATTGTAGCCTGAAATATGCAAATTTTTAAAATTTCAAGCAAAGCTTTCTCTTTAAACGCCTGTATATCCGCGAGAGGACAAATAACCAACCTGGACTTTGAAGGTTTTTGAAGTTAAAGGTAAGAAGTAAGTATCCTGTAAATTTCAAATTTTTATCTCTTACACAGAAAAAAATCCTTGATGTTAAATTCGCACAATATTGTGTTCTTGAAATTGTGTTCTTGTTAATCCCAAATTGAGTTCTTGATAGGTACTGGGCTTGTTAGAAATATGCAAATTTTTGTACCTGGAAAATTGTATTGTATATGGTAACTATTGTTGTTTAAGTTCCACCCAATAATTGTGTTCTTAAGATTGTGCGAATTGTAAACGTAAAATTTTACTTGAATAATTATTATTAAAGCAGTAAAATTTGAAAAAAATTTTCATTTTTAGATTATATACATTTAATCCGTAATTATGCAAACGATTAAAATATAATTTAAATATTTACCGTTATTTATAGTTTTAACACGTGGATAATAATTTTATTTTAAAAATTTAAACTTAATAATTATTATTAATAATTCTCCTTAAAATTAACGAACATTTTAAGATTAAAGAATTTACTGCAATTAGAATTAAATGTTAAAAATTTAATCTAAAGAAGTGTGATAATCGTATTAATTTACTGTAAAATTATAAATTCAACAAAAGCTTAAGTAAACGTTAAAACATTAAAATTTTAACCGTAAGTAAAGACAACATACAAGAAATTTTATTTAGAACCTTTTATCACAAGATAGAACCAGAAAATATTGGAAAATATGAAAATTTCAAATACGTGGGGGGGGGGGGGGTGTCAAACAACGTGTTGTTTTTTAAAAAAGGTGAAAAATATAATAAAATTATTGAATAATTTACAAAAGTATCTTATTACTTTTCGTTGTATCGTATTTACTTTTTAAATTCTACAATAATTTCACTATATTTTTCAACTTTTTTAAAAAACACCACGTTGTTAGATCCCCCCCCCCCCCCGTATTTGACATTATTTCATATTTTCTGGTTTTCTTGTGACAAAAGGTTAAAACTGTTTCTAAATAAAATGACTTGCATGTTGTTCTTTAATTAGGGTTAAAATTTTAATGTTTTTAAATTTTACTTAAGTTTTTTATAAGTTAATAATTTTAAAATAAATTAAATACGATTATCACACTTCTTTAGATTGTTCTTTTAACATTTAATTCTAATTACAGAAAAATTCTTTAATCTTAAATTTTGAACTTTCAGCAAACAGAATTATTAATAATATTATTAAGTTTAAATTTTTAAAATAAAATTATAACCCACGTGTTTAAAACTATAAGTTAGGGCAATTGTTACGGTAAATATTTAAATTTTATTTTAATCGTTTACGTAATGTAATATTTTAACGTTTGCTTAACGTTTTGTTAACTTTATATTATTAAAGTTTTAAAATTAAAACAATTTTAATGTAAAGAATTAAATGTTATAAAACAGAAATCTAAAGAAGTGTGATAATCTGATATTGTAAAATTATAAATATAGAAAAACTTGAATAAGCGCAAAAATATTAGAATTTTAACTATCAGTAAGAATAACATTGATTAAATTTTATTATTTTTGAATTATTTCATTTTTGTTAACTCGATATATTTTATTTATTAAATTTAAAATTAATTCTCCAAGCATAAGTATAACTTAAGCTTATTATTATAATTCCCTGCGTAGACCAGTGAGTACAGCGTACGCCTATAGATCCAGAGGTTACAGGTTCAAATCTTCAAAATCAAAAAAAAGGTAAGTAAAATTTGTCAAGTGTGTTCCCCTACTGCAATTAAAATTTATCGCAATTTAAAAATGAAAGTATAATAATAAATTAAGATCTGTGAATACAGATATTTCTAATAATAATTTATTTATATATTAAAAATTTTATTTTAATAAATTTTCTTATACAAAACACAAAATTGTGTTGTGGACTAGTAAAAAGGTTTTACCATAAGAAGGCATAATTTGGGTTGTATGCAGGTATAGATAGGTTGACCCAAAAGTTTACCTGCTTGAAACACAATGTTTTACTTGTAACCTATTTCAACCCAAATTTTACCTGGAGTATGCACAATTTTACTTACGTTTAGCACAATTTTTTTTCTGTGTACCAGACACGTCCAAATTGTAACCTAAAAACAAGCAAATATTTTAAATTTCAAGCAAAGCTTTCTCTTTAAACGCCTGTACATACGCGAGAGGACAAATAACCAACCAGGACCTTTAAGGTTTTTGAAGTTAAAGGTAAGAACTAAGTATCCTGCAAATTTCAAATTTTTGTCTCTTACCAAACACGTCCAAATTGTATCCTAAAATATGCAAATTTTTAAAATTTCAAGCAAAGCTTTATCTTTAAACGCCTGTATATCCGCGAGAGGGCAAATAACCAACCTGGACTTTGAAGGTTTTTGAAGTTAAAGGTAAGAACTAAGTATCCTGTAAATTTCAAATTTTTGTCTATTCCTAAACACGTCCAAATTGTAGCCTGAAATATGCAAATTCTCAAAATTTCAAAATTTGAAGCAAAGATTTTTTCAAAACGGGATGATGGAACGAGTCGATTTTAAATTTTTGTTCTCTTACGATATATGCACTTTAATATCTGAGAATGATAAACTTTTATATTCAACAGCGCAGACACTGGAGTCCATTGAAAATCACAAAAAATCAATAAAATACATGTATTTTCAGTACCATGTTATTTTTCAGGTATATATAAATTATGTAAATTTTTATTTTTTTTAGAAACTACCATGTTTCTACTTCAAAATGCCACCTTGATCGAGTAGACATCTCTAATAGAAAAAATTTTACAGCTAAAACCGCAAAGCAAAAAAATAAGACTTTTCATGCAATTTCAATTGCTTTATTTTGTGTGGACCGGAAGTGGCGCGTGCGAAAATTAAATCCTTGCGGATTCTGGTCGTTAGAATCCTAAAGAACATTTCCACAAAGTTTAAGCAAAATCTGAAACAGTGCAGCAACAATTTTTTCTTTTTTTCGGTGTTTTCACATGGAATGACTCAGCTACAAGTTGTGATTTTGATCTGCGAAATTTTTTGTATAAGCAATAATTATTTATCCGAAATAAGTCTGATTTTTAAAACGGATTTTGAATCTTAAAAATCAAGTAGGTACCTACACTATTAAATATTGGTGCAAATGAAAAATAATCTCCTAAATAATATTGGAATATCATCATACACGAAACTTATGCGACCCTATATCCAATGAAAAGAAATCAGATGTGATTCACCAAGTTGATTGTACTAAATGCAACCTAGTAATTGGACAAGCAAACCAGCACACTCAAGGACGTGCCCGAGGGGGAGAGCCTCCCCCCCCATATTTTAGAAAGTTGGAAAAAAGTTGGCAAAATCACTCAAAATTTGGTCAAATCATTCAAAATTTGGTCAAGTTGGCAAAAAACCGCTAAACCGACAATAGGAAAAACTGACAATTACAAAAAGTTGGCAATTTTGAATTAATTAAGTTGGCAAATTCCCCCTTCAAAAAAGTTGGCTAGGCACGTCCCTGAGCACACTCAACTATTAGAAGTAATAACCTGAAACCACCATCAGGTCATGATGCTAATTTTAACAACGCAAAAATTATTAAATCTGTTACCAACTACAAAGATCGTCTTCTTCATGAAATGATTTGCATCAAGATGAATAAGAAGATTATGATATCTAAGGCTTGAGTAATATAATATACAGCCATCAACTACTCGCATAATCTTTAACATGGAATTAGGTTTTCCTTTTTTGCCGAAACACAACTTAGGTTTTTCCTAACTCATGGATTTAGAACACAACGACGCAAAACCAAATGAAGAGTGGATTCCTTTTAGATGTGGACAGTGCTCTTTCTTGCTCCAAAAATAAAACTTTGATGGTCCTTCCTTCCCTTGGATCTTAGCTATGATATTTTCGATACTATCTGGTGATTTGAATTAAAAACCGATAGTCTTTCTAGTAGGAGTTTTCACAAAATTTTATTTAAATTAGATTCTTTTCATAGAATGGAGAATGACAGAATCCCTAAGAAGATCCTCTCGTATAACCCGAAGGGGAAAAGAGATGTCAGACACCCAAGAAAACGTTGGCGAGATCTAGGAAGTCGGAAAAGGAAAACACTGCCTCCACTTTGAAAGGAAGAAGAAGATTCTTTTTGGATACAGTAAACAGAAATTGTTCTTCCATCTTCCAATTGCTTAACCCAACAATGATCAAACGCTGTTAGTTTGGTGAGAGTACCTTTATTGTCTTGAATTTTAGCCTCCATGTTCTCGATACTATTTAATGGCCCAACTTCTAAGGTGAATTTAATTACACCTGTAAATGAATTGATGGAAATCTGCACCTTGTATCACCATTTGGATTTTTTCCTCACGAACTCAAAACATTTTTATTCGGTAGTTGATGTGCGATTAATAATGCTAACATAAAGCAAAATGATTTATTTTTACCACTAAAGAATTATTATTCGACTTGTCGGCTTATTACGAAAATTGCTTTGCAAAACATAATACCTATAATTGAGACTATAAGTAATTTTTGATTTTAAACTTAATTTTGATCACTTACTTTAATTGGATCACATAAAATGCGAGAAAATTATAAGTAAATGGTACGAGGTCGGTTTCAAAATTAATATTTTATCAATAATTACAAATTTTCTTATTTATTCTTTGTTTTTGACGTTTTCATATGTAATGTATGTGTACGATATATGCCAATTAACTGCTATTAATCGATTAAAATGTATATTATGTAGATTCAATTAAATCAAGTTTGCAGTAAATTAGCATATTATCGCATATTTTTAAAACGAAATTAATGGTATTGTGTTACGCCCAGGTTACGCATGTCGAAATGGTCTATATCAATAATTTGTATAGTAAACATACAGGGTGTTTTAAAAAAAAGTCAAATTACGAGCCGCCACTGGAACCCCCCAACCCGTCCATTAATAACTCGATTTTATGAATGAATGATTTACACATTGTATAAAATTATTATTCAATGTTTTCTTTATAAACACGCAATATTATCATTAAAAAAAACTAACTCTTGAGTTTGAACTTCCACACTTGATAATCACAATGTTGATGGCAGACAAGCATTTGCGAAAAAAATTATTATTTTTCTGTATTATTCGACTCAAAAAATTATCTACATACTAATTTGCATGGTCGATGTAATTATTTTAACGATGAGCAAGGTTTTATGCATAGGTAAGTTTATAATGTACATATACTATGGAAATTAATAAGGAAAACCATGGACAGTTATAAACTACTTTAATTTCCTGAGTCCCTGAGAGACCACAAAATATGCGATGAGTACAAAAAAAAGTTAAATTGCGGAATAGAGATAGGAGATAAGTTTACTGTTTTGATTACCTTCATAATTTTGGACCTAGGTCCAAAAGATTTTCTTCTGGTGAAAATCCCATATTTCAGGTTGTAGTATATTTACTAACAGCATCGTTAACTTCTATTGTGATAGTAGCAAACAAAGTATCAAAATAAAGTACAAAATGGATATTGGAAAGTTTACAGAGATACATTTGCAAATACAGCTCTGTGCGATCCACAATACAAAAATATTGATCAGTCATTCCAAAATACCCATTAATCTTTTGTTCTTTTGGGATAATTACACAATAATTCATCATACATAATAATGATGAAATTCGCCTACTTGATGTCTTACAAAATACAACCGTGGCCCAAATTTTAAAGGCTGTCTAGGGTCCCCATAAAAGAGTTAGTAAGACTAAGACCCCAAAGAAATCGCCACTACGATACATTTCGAAAACAATAACATTCGTGTGCGTTCCCAGTGTATACCCACCCACTCATTTATCATTATAACAATTACAAATTGTTACGAAACCGATTTAGATCCTTTGAAGAGTGTCGTAAGTTAAAAATAACTTAATTGTACTTCCTCCCAATTATAATCAAGAAGTACACTGTACAGAGTGCTACATTAAAAAATATAAATCTGCAATACACCATAATGTTAAATTACTTAAACAAAATTACGTAAATAAATGATTTGGGAATCTGATCGTTTGATTATACAAAGTTATTTAAAGTATTTTATTTCTAAGTTGCATTTTAATGGATCAGTTTGTCTTACTTAAAAAGCTACTCACTTGACATGTTGAATTGTTATAATAAACTTCAATTGATAACTCTCGTTAGCCTTTATAACCTAAACAACAGTTTGCTATCATCCTTTAGTTGTCGCTGTTTAAAAATTCAATCGGTTAATTTTTATTTTATACTGATTGAATTTTGAGTGTCATTCTTATCGCATGTAAGTACATTTTTTCTTGTATTAGAACGTAAATCGAAAAAAGGTGATTTGTAAAGATTAGTTTTTGTAATAATTCACGAGAAACTATCGACCAAAACGACACAATTTTTTGATAGTTTTCTTTAGTTTTGATAATAGATAAATAAAAATTATTTTTCACAATTGCGATACTCTAAAGTGCAATTTAGCCCCGCATTTGCGGGTGTAAAGGGGCGTTTTTTATACCTGCATTCAACATGCATTTTACGACCTGCAGTAGGTCGTAAAAATGATTTTATTTTTTTACACCCCGGTGCAGGTCGTAAAAATGGATTTTACACCCCGCAGCGGGGTGTAAAAATGAAAATCCGTTATTCTAGTAAAATTATTTATTTCTATATATTTACATTAGAAATAGAATTTTTCATCGCAATTGTGAAAAATAGTATATACAACGTGGGAGTAAAGTTGCTTTTCGTCCCTCGACTGCTTGTTGCACCTCGGCCTACGGCCTCGGTACAAAATTGTCTCGGGACTGAAAAGAGTAACTTTACTCCCTTGTAGTATAATATACTATTTAAGATCAGGAGTGGATCATCAATTTTTGTTCGAAAGAAATAGGTTCGGTTTTCGGTTTCGAAGCTTAGACTATAGTTTAGAAACCCCTTTTCTAGTTAGATTTTGAAACAACGACCCAGAGTTGTTACCTACGCGAATAACTGAAAGGTGAAGCCAGTAAACACAATAGGCGTTTTCGAAAATTATACCGGTAGATATCTTCCGGTGAATGCCGGTTCACCGCTTGAAAACAGCTGATGCACCGGTGGATGGAACGGTAGATGGAATTTACGAACGCTCAGGTTAATAAAGTACGCGCCAAAGTTTAAAAATTCAGAACCTAAAGATTTGTAAACTGATTTTATGTACCTACCTTTACCTTTATTTTTTTTGTTACTTATCTTATTCTATTTAAGACTTTATTTTTAAGTTTTCATCATCTTAATAAATTAATAAGTTATAATAAATTATTTGACTTTTCAATTTTATGGGTGATGGCCCTTCAAGAAGGCGATTTTATGGATTAGGAAAAGTGTCGTACTGCATCATAAATTTATTGTTTTCACTCTTAAATACTATTTTTATAAAAAAAATTTGTACCTAATTCTGAAATTATTGTCCATGGTTCTTATTTACAGTTACAGTACCTACAGCGCCCAGTTACGCTTTTGTTAAATTTACATTTTTTTATCGAGATATAAATTTTTCAAAACTTACGTACTTTTATGCAATAAATAATTTATAAAACTGTATTGTTCGCATAAACGTCCCATTTGAATTAAATAAGTTGTATATAAAAAATGTATATTGCAAAATAATTTATTATTATAAACTACAAATATGAGCCATAACTTCATCACAAATAAGAAAAACAGTAACAATTATTGTTCAAAAATAGTTTTAATTATCAAATCATCAGTAATCAACAAATTATTTAAGGTTATGTCAATCTACCGGATGATCCACCGGCAAAACATCTCGGTTCACAAATCATCTACCCGGTAGATGAAGTCGGTGCATGACAATGCACCGGTATAATTTCCGAACGTCGCTTCCCCTTAACCGGTACAATTTTCGAACGCGAAAGGTTGCACCGGTATATACCGGTATAATATTCGAAAACGCCTATTGTGTCAATTTTCAAAGAGGAAAATTTAACCCTAAAAATAGGATATTATTTAAATTCTAATTAAATTATTTTAATAAATTTTACAATTTTATATATTTCATTAATACAGAAATAATATCGTTTATAGTACTAAAATGAAATTGTGAGATTAGAATATTGCCCCCTTTACAAATGAACGCTGGCTCCATCAATTTATAACAGGATATATTGGTAGTTAGTTATCTAGGCTAGGTTATAGTTGAACATCTCTGTAGGGATCTAAATTAAAATTTTTACAACAACTGCCATCCATATCATAAATGTCTACCAATATTAAATATATTTCTACGTTACATTAATGCAGTGGTTTTCAACCGACGTTCCGCGGAACACTGGTGTTCAGCGAACCTGTTTCAAGTACTCATGGAATATTTAAATAATCGTAAAATTATTCAAAAAATTTATGTTTTCTTTTTCTAATTCTAAATAAAATCTAATTCTGGCAGGAGAGGTTTGATAGAATGGCTAGCAAGATCCCCCGATTTAACCCTGCTTGATTTTTTCATCTGGGGAAGTAAGTCTGCAAACAGTTTAAAATAGGCTGTACTACTCTATTATTTGGTCAATAACGGAAAAACATTTAAAAATTTTATTTCATTAATTTTCAAAAACTAAAATTATTTCTTGTTTCATCGTTCAAATTTTACCTCTAACTCATAAACGGATCCACTAAATCCCCTTTTTTTATCGTGAATGAATGCGGATTTTTTCAATCTTTAAAATGATATATCACAAGGTTAGGGGATGCTATTTATAATTTCGAAGTACAGGTAACTGGAGGAAAGGGGCAGGGGGTTAAAGTTAGAATAATTAAAATAGTGTTGGTTTAGAACGTCATCCTCGCCATCTAAATCGACGTTTTTCATCTTTTTCTCAAATTTACTTAAACAAATGTTATTTCGACTGCCTAATTTTAATATGAACACACGGTATACCTTACGTCTACGCCCACTTGTTTAACGCTCACCACCTACAATTAATGTGGACTTGAAGTGGTTAATGCGCCATTTCTTGTAACAATAGTTGAATTTTGTCTACATTAGATTGGAGATTATTAAATGCTTTTATAAGGTTTGTTCGTTTGTATGAACTAAATTGAACTGGGTTATCTTTCGAGACAAAATACTCCCACCACAAAAGTTAGATAGTATTATAACTTGCACTGCCTACTCCTCCTATGGAAGTCGAGCAAGAAATTCATGTTCGGTTATGAACTGAGCAGCCAAACGAGCACAGTACATTGCACTAACTTGAACCGAGCAAGTTAGTTCATACAAACGAACAAACCTATTGAGTCCGAATGCAATGCCAGTATTGCAGTATCACCTGCAAATGTGGCTACTCTGTGGTACTACTGATAAGATTGGATAGAGATCAGTCTATTCGTTTTGCTATTTTACGAGAAAATACCTATTTTTAAGTAGGAATCAGTGGCGGATTTAGCACTTGAAAGGCCCTAGGCGCAACAAATTTGAGCCGCCCCCCCCCCTCTAAATATTTTGACTACCCCTACAGTAGCGATTTCCAAACTGAGAGGGGTGAACTGGTGCAATAGGTGGCGCAAATTTTTCCGATTTTCGACTACAATTAAACAATTGGCTTATCCAATCTACAGAAACAGTCCTTCTGTCCATTGTCCTTCTGATCCAATGGAAAAATAATTTTTACTTTGATATACAAGTGATTGGTTAACAATATTAATTTTATAATTATTGAATAATATACAGTAGAGTCGCGATAACGTGAACAAAATAAAACCACGCTTATTCACTTTCGCGTATTGTTGAAGGGTATTTTAAAATGGTTAATATTGGTAATTATACTTTTCCTCGATACCATGGGTGTACTAGACAATACTAATTTACATGTATTTTGTCTAGCGCCTCTTGTAAGAAAAAAACATGTTCACGTTAGTGGATTGTTCACGAAATCGAGTGTTCACGGTATCGCGACTGTACTGTATTTACAAAAATTCTTTCCAAAATAATCGTTCAATACAGAAAAACGATAAAACAATTTGCCAGTTTATCCCAGAATTCCACTGCTCCAACCTGCTTCTCCAATTTTCAATTTACCTTTCTTAAGACCAAATCTTCCTTCTCTTTATTCTAACACCGCCCCACTTTCACATTTAACATCACCTGGGGCGAAAGATCAACTCTATTTCTTCCAAGAGATTTTGGGCAACTCCCCTTTCCTTACGAAAGAATCTTGAGTAACTCTACCTAAGCATCTTTTGCAACCAACTTTCACAATCTTCCCTTTTGAAGACATAAGTAACAAACTAACTTTTACGACCTTCCATTCGGGAGCCAATACGTAATGAACTAAATTTTCTTATTTATTATTGCTTCCTCTTTTATTTATTTCACCTAGTTTTCAACAAAACCGAGAAATAAAAGTCGACCGTATTATATGCAGTAAAAAATGTTGGTCTATTCAAAATTTAGATATACAACATTAATAAAAAGACAAATCAAAAAATCAAATACAAAGTAAAAATTAAAACTAAAAATTACCCTATCCTAATAATATTGTCCGTGTAACATAGGGCAGAGCAGGGTCACTTGATCAGGATTTTGGTCAAATCAGCGTATGGTCTATTCAGAGTACTAGTTGTTTATTTATTTGACCGCATATTAGGATCAAAAACCTTTTGACAAATCCGTTGTTTGCTATACCTAATTTACTTTATAATGAAAAATGGCATAAGGCTCATTAGACCCCACAGGCGGGGTCTATTGAACCACCCAAAGGGGTCACTTAAGTCAATGGGTTATACAAACCTTTGCACATTAAAACATATGAAATATAGAAACAAAAACATAGCAAAATTTCTGAGATTCCTCATAGAAACAAAAACAAACTTAAATAAAATTCTAATTAAAAAAAAAAGTAACTTTTATTATTTATTTATTAATATTATTTATAATAAGTACAGCCTCGCTTATCCGGGCACACTTTAATCCGAACACTCCAGTAATCCGGACACTCCTGTTCTTCGGACATTTTATATTTTTTACCTCTGCAATCCGGACGTATTTCTAGTTGCAGTTTCTAATAAATGCAATTCTCAGTACAGTAGGAAATGTCACTAATTATGAAGAGGATCAGGACGATCCTGAGATGAGAGTCGAAAAATGTCCTCAAAATAAAGCATAATGATGCAATAGAAGCTTTTACAACATGCATCCAATGGGCTGAGGATAATAATCTGTTATCACAGGATCTATTCTTATGAAGAAGAATGAAAAGTATGGCTCGAGATTTCGTAGTAAAAAAAAAATTAACTCGATCAAAAATTAACCGTTTTTAAAAAAAATCATAGCATGATTGTTTGATAAAAGTTCTATTTTTACTTTTTTATTTTTACTTTTTTATTTGTTAATTTTATTTAATTTAGTTTTATTAATGTAAATTATACGTATACTAGTTATATAATATAAAATAATTCAATAATGCATATTAACGGTTTCTATTCAATAAAATAAGTCACACAAAAAATACCTCGCTAATCCGGAAAACTCGATTATCCGAACAAACCCAAAACTATATCTGTCCGGAATAACGAGGCTGTACTGTATATTATTTTAGTTGCTGTCATAGTTCATGCATTCATAAACTTCACTGATACCAGAAGTGCACATAAGTGTCTGACGAAAGTTGTGTTTTCTTTACATTTTTCTTCTTATTCTTCATATTGACCTTTTTATTAATTTTCTTAACAAAGTGATTCTCTTTATCAGACTCTGAGGAACTTTTAAAAATTGCTTTCTTCACTGCCCTTTTCTTGGACTTTTCTATCTTCTTATAGTTTTACGTTGTTCTAAAGTAAGTGCATCTTTCTCGGGCGTGTCTGTCAAAACAGCACAACGTCTCTTTTTCTCACGTGTTTGTTGCTTTCTAGGCCCTGCTTTAAAAATGAAAAGAACATTAATGTAGAAATTAAAAATTAGGGGTCACTTGAACATGGCTCGTTCGACCCCGATTGTCTTGACTCAAATGACCCCTTCCCCGAATTACTTTTAATATGTTAAATAACTTGAGTTGAAAATAGTTTATTTTTGAAACTTAAGCCATTAACAGTAATCATGTTGAAATCAAAATACATTTACTTGATGGTAGTATGATGAGATGACATTCGTAATTTTTAAACCAAATTTCAGTGGAGCGATGTTTTTTTACTTTTAGCACTAAATTTGCAATAATACACACTTACACCCACAACAAACACTAGCTGGCGACTAAAACAACGGTGGCTTGGTTTCCTCATTACCCCGCATCGTCTAATGAATCACATTTGTATATATTATGAATCGTGTGCGTGATATTACAAGTGGAGCGTTAGACCCCGTGGCTTAACAGACCCCGCTTTGCCCTACTTTTTCACTAGTATGAGTCCCTACTGCACTGGCACTTCCGTCGTTTGCTGTATACTTTGTGGTCTTCCATGGATATGGTGTTTAGCCGTATTTCACTCGGTTTATGGTATCAACTTTTACTACTTTTTCACTGAACATCTACGTCTCGTATTTATATAATAACTAGGGGGGCTAACGCGGCCCAACCCCCCAGGGCCGCTTTGCGGCCCTAATAACTTCAAGTTATAAAACTTATTTCCATACAACATTTTTTATGTCGCTTTCACTTTGAATTTGTATTCCATCCTTCGCTCGACATCTTGATAATGCTACATATAACTGTCCATGACTAAACTAAGGCCTATCGATGTATATACCAACTTTGTTAATGTCTGCTAGCATAACAACAGATACTATTTTGAGTTTTAATTTGTGTACCGGAAAACCAGGGAAATTCAACAAATTTAAATATTCGACTTCATGTTTAGCTGTATCTGCACTTAAGTAGGTATGAATCTCGCCCTCGACCAAATTTAATATTTTATTATTAAGTGTGCGAACATCATCATTGTGGCAGGCTAATATAATTCTGTCGGAGAGATCGACATTAGAAGCAATTGAATTGCTGTAAATGTCTTGAATTATATTTGTAGATTTCCAGCTATTCGGTACTTTCAATAATATAATGCTGCTTGGCCAAATTGATGTTGACTTCAAAGTATAATTGACTATCTCCACAGGTGAAGCGTATTTTATAACAGGTAAAACTTGACGAAAGTCACCACCGAAAATAACAAATTTTGCCACCAAACGGATTTTTGCATTTACATAAATCTTTCAATCTTTGTGTTTTTGCGTCGCATGGTTTTGTTGCCTTGCTTTGCTTTGCTTTGCTTTGCTTTGCTTTGCTTTGCTTTGCTTTGCTTTGCTTTGCTTTGCTTTGCTTTGCTTTGCTTTGCTTTGCTTTGCTTTGCTTTGCTTTGATTCGTCCGTTTATGTGATTATAATGTTGATTTGGTGTCGTCCAATAGCTGTTCTCAGCGTTGCATAAAAACGTTGCATATTTTGTCTTATCTTTTTATATATATAGGGTAGATATGAGGTAGTCGGAGCATAGTGTTCACGCGAGTTGACTATGAACGCTAAATACCCGATTCAAATCCGAGTGAAGTAAGAACTTTATTCTGACAGTCTGCCCTCTCGTAAGGCAATGGCTAACCACTCACTTTCACCATTGCTTGTAGCTTAAAATCTTAAATAAAAAAATTAAATTTTAATTTTTATGGCTCACTATTATACCACACACAGAGTACAATAATTCAGCTCATTAGAAATTTGATGTTTATTATTATTATTAAATACATACAAAATTGTATTTTATATTTGACCTAACCTCAATATTTATAGTTAGCCATTTTAATTTATAATTTCTTTTTTAAATATTTATCTTACAAAATAATCATCTGTGTTTATCGCACTTGACATCAAGAACAGCTTGTATACATACAAATACGGTGTACAAAGTACCATTAATATTAATAGATACACATATCGAGTACGAGTAACCGCTAATATTCGTACTAAAAATTGGTGACCCGATTATTCGTAGTCACTGGGTATACGAATATTTTTTTCTTCTCCATTTTTCATAGTTTTCGTAGATATAAGGCTATTATGGTGCTATTTAACATTTTAAAGTATCATTATTTATTTAGGAAACTCTTGAAATAGACACCCGATCTACATATAGCGGGCCAGTCATATAAGGCAACTCTATTCAATGGTTTTTCTACATCTCCTGAAGGAGATGGTAACATTATAGTAGGTATTGTTAAGGTATTATCTGGTTATTGTTACTTATTGTACATGGTAATGTAGAGATAATTTCTTCTACCAGGCAGGTTACCCTAAGTGTTTTCTCGATTTTCTAGTCTAGGATGGTTAAGCCTGCTAGACCCCCTAAAATGTGAAAAATCCGGGTATGGAATACCCCCTAGCATAAGGAAGTACCTGGATGACTTCAAATTTGAGAAAATATCTTTTTGATTACTTACGCCTGATAGGTATTCCAGATCCTCAAACCTTTTGGCTTTTTCATAGTTTACCTTTACACTCCAGGTCAAGGAAAGATTACTTCATGAACATAAACTACATAATACTTAATTTTATCTACTTTTCAAGTGTTTTTAATCGCCCTCGGAACATAACCTCAAAGGTTATGAATTATGATCTTCAAACCATAACCTTCCGCAACGATGCATTGTATATTGCGTGAGTGTCTTCTGAAGAGGCATCTGTTGTGTAGCTTGAATATCCAAGCTGTAGTATACAAAAAATATATGTATGTCAAACACGTTCCAATAATTCATCATTGAGGTTATGTTCCCAGAAAGATTCAGATTACTTGGATGAGGATTAATATTATGTAATCTGATAGTACCTTGTACTTACATAGTAATAGTTGTAACTCTATCCCTAGGTCTGTCGCCTAACAATATTATAATTTCATTGATATGTTGAGAAATAACAATCATGGCGCTGTCGTAACATTTTTTTTATAAAAATGCACGTATAACTTAATTAGCATCAATTAACATTTATTGTAAGTTTACGTATAGAATACAATAGAAAGTAAAATGGAATATCTAAAATTAGATCTATTTTATATTTTGACCGACCAGTGAGAAAACAACAGGATGAGCAACATCCTGTGCGTACCTACTGGGCTGCATTATCTGCGCATTATGGTGTAGAATAATAACAATTCGCGTATGTAATTTAATCCTGTAATATTTACTTTTGTAGTATATTTGGGAAAGCTGCAGCTATTAATAGAAATACCTACTAACAATGCTAACAAACCACGTTGGTATTGGTATGTTAATTCCGACCTTCAGATTGCCCATGACAGTCGTTTCGTAAAGTAGTGTTGGTGTTGAGGTGCAATTTTTTTACTATTCTTCCATGGTTTTGCAAATTATCCCTCTAGTCAAGGTTATAGGATAATATTAGAACGATGCAAATCACATAACCACTTGTTGCTATGAATGTACACGTGCTTGATAGTTAATAAAACAGTGGGGAGAACCTCATGTCTTGGTATTTAGAAGGCTGCGGGTCACTAGACGTAAAGCGGGAATATCCGATGTTGCCTGTACTGCCGGCATACTGTAGTTCATCGTCGATTTATTTCTTGTCTAGTAGTGGTTTGTTATTTTAAAAATGTAGTGTTTCAAAAATACAACATAATGTAGTGCTCGGACATATTTATAATTTTTTGCACCACAACAAAGAACTATTCAACAGTCGTTAATTTTAGATCGTCCGACCAACAGACGTTTAGTTTATTATTAGAATTTAGTTTTAAATCGAGTGCCAGAGTGAGACAGATAGACTACCATTGACATTTTTTTGGAAATACACCTATTTAAGACGTTAATATAACCTATATATAACCCCTTTCTTTACAGCGTCAAATAAATGCGGTTACAATTTTTATTCAAAGTAAGTTACATATTTTGATGTCATTGCTTGTCATTGGCTATTTTAACACCATCATAATAGATAAAGCAATGAAATTGACACGAACGTAATTTTAATCACTGGCGTTAAAAGACAGTTAATTGTTAAAAACAAACTGTACTTAGTACTTTTAAGGTGAAGGTCGCGACTACCAGCAACATAGTCAATACAACGTTTTTATTGCAACTTATTTGCCGTTCAATTATTTATTTAAAAATAAACTCCACTACTTTCATCATCATTATTGGCTAAACTCTTCAATATCCAACATTACCCGTTTCTTTCCGAGAGATGATTAAAACTTTAATAAAATATACTATAATAAATATCTTAATTAATGAAAGAATTTTTCTAAAAATAACGAGATAAACTGCTTTTATAATCCGGTTTTAGTAAAAATGCAAAAATATTTGGAATAACTTTTCAACTGTAGGATGGAGGTACTAATTTTGCTAGGCATTTTATGGTTGAGAGAATAAATCGGTGGGTGTTAGATTTCGTAATTTTAATAAGGTAAATTATTATGACAACTGGTTTGTGTTTTCCCATTCAAGTCTAAATAGAATTTGGAATGAACAATTATTAACTTGAGAAATGAAATCCATGATTATTTTTAATATAATTTCATTTATATTGTTTCTTAGTCGAAATGTTTACAATTTCAAAGATAAAAGGTCAACAATATTAACAAATAAAGTTGATAAGAAGTATTGAGTTATGCATTGGATTAATTAATAAATGTTATTATTTGGTAGTAAATTGAGGAAATTAGATATGCATTGTCAAGTAATTTTTAATTAAGGTTTTTCGAAAAGAGAAGGAAATCTCGAATATCAAATCAATTAGATGGGTAATACTAATAGGTACCTACTTCCAGATCATACTGGAAATTACTATCATCTTAATCAGTTTTTGGTTTATGGTCATTGTCCTTGTTCGCCGAGTGGGCTGAAGTAGCGTAAAAGAAGGAAGAGTGAGGAGTCATAGTCAGACCATCAGGCTAAGGCTGAGTACATAGGAAAAGTAGGTTTCTGGTTTACCCACTTCGATCTTTGCATTGGATTATCTGTCCGGTTGCCACCTTCGTTTGCGTTCAGTTACATTAATAAGTAATAACATTGGAGGATGATGAAGCTGGTAAGCCTGCGCCGGTAAACCTTTCGTCACTGTGGAAGCACGGTAAAGCAATAACCTAATTTTAAGTCTTCGTTCGAGGTGGTCGGTAAAACGCTTTTAAATCTACTTCCTAACCAGTTGGAATGGACTTTTCATTTTGGCAGGTGGAAGAAGAGAAAAAAAATCCTCTTGATTTGTTTGTTTAAAGCATCCTTATCTTTTTACATATTTTCTCATACTTGTGTAGTACCTTAGATTCTTTATCATCCAATTCAACCTTATGGGTGTAAACGATTTATATTATTAGTTCTAAAAGTGTCTAATAGAATTTTAGTTTGTCTAAAAAGTTATGATAATATGTTTAATTTCCTATGTTCTCATCGGTGGCCGGTCACCCGGTATAATGAAAATATTAAAAATTATTTGATCCGACTGGTTGAAAAAATGATGCTAGTATACTAAAGTATTTGACTCTGCTAGCGCCTCCAACGATAATATCCAAATCGTAATAAAAAAATTGAACTTTTGTGGTTGATGCACAAAAAACTATTAAACAAAAATAATGCATTTTAAATGGTCATTAAGTCATTAAAGTATTTAGTCAAGTAACATTAAAATTATATGTAATTACTTTGAAATGTCAAGTAATGCTTGAAATTAAAAGCAAAAAATAATTTTATAGATGAATAAATGTTTTATGAAACAGGACATTAATTTTTTACTTGCATAAAAAATTCACGTAATTGATATGACTTAAAATACAATTAATTATAAACACTTTGCAACCACTGTTTACCTAGGATATCTGTCGACGTCTCATCCTCTGATTGCCAAACGTAGTAATTTCCGAATACTAATCGCAATGTTTGTGCAAACTTTTAACTCAATAGGCTAAACCTGCAAATTTATGTACAAGTTACACAAAGTTTGTGCATGCCAAATTTTAAGTCGATCAAATATCATCAGAGCCAGTCTCCGTTTCATTCCGACTTAATCCAAGATACATTTTGGAAGCAGTATAATTAAAGTTCAAAAACAAACACAATGACAGTGTAGCTGTTTTGTTTTGATCACAGCCCGAAATATACTGGTATCTGACGCTTATGACCCACCAATCATAGGATAGTGCAAATGCGAAATGTCCAACGTTAAAATTCGTTCGATGTTTTTCAAACATAAAACGAACCACTTGGATACTCTTTTTTGGACATTTTCCTAGGTTTTGTCGTTTTTATGCGGTAAAAGTCCAAAGACGAAGTATATTTCGGGCTTTGGTCGAAACGAAACATTCAAACGTAGGTTTGGTTTACAAAAATGCCAATGGCGTGTGCAGACTTTGCGTTCGATAGAAACAATAAATTTCCTTTTACTAATTTCATATTTTATTGGGTGTAGGAAGTCACTACATGTTGGAACCACTTCCATTTATTTTGACTTTATTTGTTTTTCTTACCCAAAGATATATTCAACACTCTTATAATATAAATAGTGTATACTGGCGCCACGTTAGGACACTTACAATGCATTTCCGGTTATTCTAGAATCTGTGATTAAGTTATCTAGCGATATAATTATGTAAACAGCGCTAACACAAGAATGGTTAGCTTTGAATTCTTGTAAAACTGTCTGCTTCTGTATGTTCAAACGTGGATGATTCTAAAATTATTGCTATTTCTGATGCTCTCACGTTCTATAGGCGTTTTACTAATTTGAATTATCTAATAATGAATTATAAAATTAAGAGCATTTTTTGCAATTCACTTTATTATTTTATTACTTTTATACGACATTTAAAATTAGATTTTCTTGTTCAATTTAGGTATAATTACATTTTTCTATATTTGGAATTCTAAAGATAAATATAATTTAAAACTTATATCTAATGACCTTTGATTTTATTTGTAATAAAACTGATTTAGTTTCTAATTGCTCGACTTAAATTTTAATGATAATTTAATTAGTTTGCATGTAAAATTGAAATGTTGTTGAGATTCTTATCACTACATGTCATAGGATTTCAAAATTTTTTTGATTTACGTTTTGTTCCAAATCCATACTACTATACAAACTTTTATTAGATAATCATGCTTTGAAGTGCCATATATCGTAACTTTTAATATGGCCCCTTTATATAGTAGTAGCAAATAAGGAATGAAAAATATACACTACCGCTCAAAAGTTGGAATACATGTTGAAAATATACATCAATATATGTCATGTCGTGTGGTTCACAATGTGGAAGCAAACCATAATTTGACATGTAGCTCTTCAAGAGTTCTGATTTTAAATTACTTAGTATTTATGTCAGCTGTACTTCTTTTGGCAATGAGCAGCTCATTCAAGCTTGAATTGCATCTTTTATATAATTGCAATGTCAAATTAGCTATAAGTTTTCTTTTTAAAGGAAAGGCGCCTGTCACTTAACCACGAAATACACCACATATATTATTATCAGCAAAAAACAAAGAACTATTAATAATATTATTCATTATGGTTTGGAAATTCATAAAATTTGGCGAATCATTGGCTAATCTAATCAACTTGGCACAATTATTTTTGCTTAATGCGTTGAATAATTCCTCATAGAGGAATGATTCCTCTGACTATGGCCTAATCAGAAGATGTTTTTTTGACTAATTTTACATTATTATTTTAAATTTGTTCCGTTTTTCCTACAATATTTACCCCGATAAGGAACTTTGTTTTTTTACTTAACCTCTTAGCAGCAAAAGTATTTTTATAGTAGCGTAATAGGTCAAGATGGGCCCAGGGTGGGGGAGCGTTTTTAATGCAGTTATAAAAAGAGAATAAAAAATTATTAGTTGATAAAAGTAATTTATGGACATGCTAAACAAAAAGTTATATAATTTTATACAATTATTATAATTATTTATTGGTGCAATTACCTACATAATATTATATTATATCTTTTAGTAAAACATTTTTATTGCACATTACCTATACAGAATTATTGATTTATTTTACGCTTTTTTTTTGATAAAAATAAATAACGCTTTCTTTGAGAAGCGTAGTCTCTCACAGTATTTCTCAAACTTACAATTTAACCTACTTTTAACAAAGATAAATTGAGATAAAGGGTAAAGGTATTAGAACACATTGCTTGATGACGATTTAACAACTAAATATCACTTGGTGACAACCAGTCATTGGTTTTTTGTCATTTTCTTTTTTCTTCTAACTTTTACAATGTGTAATCTACCCATACCTTGACGGGATATGCAACCCCAAACTATTACAGAATCAGGAAACTAGAGTAGTGGCATTAAGAGAAAGAAAGAAAGGCGGAGCTAATGTGCAGTAACAAAAACTCGTACATACGTGTTTAAATATGTTGGTGTCAATTAATTGGTAGAATTGGGTGTCACACGGTCTCTACTGCGCCGGATTTTGGCTAAGCCTTTCGTTCTTCCAGTACCGCAGCTCTACTTTTTTATATTCGTTATTTTTTGTTCTCACTATTCTACTTTGGCTATCTTCCATTTCGCATTCCAAAGCTCTATTCATATTTTCGTATAACTCTGTTTCAATCTTGCGATGAAAATGTGTCAAACTCATGGGTAATCATTTTTGTGATCGCTTGCTATTATTCTTGGTCTAAAAGCTTTAAGAAGTTTCTCTTTAAAAAATAATTGAATGTCAATAATTGAGTGTAGTTGGCAAAATTTGATGTATTTTCCACCGTGTAAAACTGGTTGATCCTCTCATTTGCTGAGATACATCTGCTGAACAGACAAGGTATAATAGGGTCAGGTAGATTCTTAATTCCCAAATGTATAATTTTGAAACACATTCGGGGGGAGCAATCTCCTTCTCCAAATAATTCCCATGGTGTCTTCTCAAGGTTTCGTCTATTGCATTTGTTGTTATTGATGTGGTATGTGAAGAGTATGGTATGAGAACATATCTAAGCATTGGGGATGAGGCTGGGTGAGAACGATAAACCTGCATGGGATTTTAAAAGTTTTCTATTTAAATTATGGTAGTTGTAAATTACAAATATAAACATTAAATTTTGCGAATCATTCAACATTTAAAGCAAAATATGGCCAAACCCGTAAAATGTATTTAAGCCAATTATAAACGGGAGTTTCAAAATTCGAGCAATAGATAAATTCTATTCTATTTTTTGGGAGGACCTTAGGTGCATATTATGTTGGGCAAAAAAGTAAAGTATTGTATTATCCATAAGGTTTTCTATACATCCGGGATCTTTAACCCTCCAGTGGTCGCGTGGTCTACCATCGTAGACCATTCTTTTTTAAGCCTTCTTTAAACCGCCATAGCTCGTAACAGTTCGAATTATATCGGTTGCATCTTTGAGTAGCTGACAAAAATTAGTCAATCTTTCGGATCCAGTACTTTTTGAACTTTTGAAGTGGTAAATTATTGGTTTAATTAGTTCTAAAACAGGGCTGGTCTACAAGCGTAAATCACGCGCCTAACGGAGGGTTAAGCCCACCAATCGGCGTGGTATGTGTTTTGTTCGGTAACTCCGTTAAGCCGTGCCTCTTAATAAAACTTGTTCTAAGCATTTGCGGCAAATGCAAGTACCGTCAACAGAATGAGGCAACTGGGTGATTCTTACCTGAAAAATCGAAACTTTGCAATCAATTATTTCCTAAATTAATCGATATTAGACGTTCATCCTCCCTTCTATTTTCAATGTTACCTATCATATCCGTTGATCACGTGTCATAAAACAAACACTGTATACTGAGATTTTAATGCTAGGACCTTCGTGAGCCAGATGGAAATGACACTCGGACTGAATGATTCGAATGAACATGGATTGAGAACTTCCTAATAAAACATCGAAGTTCTTATAATTTGGTTCTTGATTTCAATTCAACGGATTTGTACTATCCCAAATGTTGGAGGAATAAATTGGCACTGTACGGTGAAATGATTCTCGGTTCGAAAAACAGTTTCCAACAACGTCAGTGATAATCAACATAAATCCTTGTAAAAATTGAAACTAAAAAATCCAAACTGGACTATCCGCAACTAAGAATTACGTCCGCATTTAATTTATGCCCGTTTTGAGTTCTTTCAATCGTCTGGAAAAATACAGATTCACTGCAAAAAGTGACATTTTTGTTCCTTATAAAATAAAGTTATTAAAAAAATAGAAAATAATACATTGCAACCGATTCGTTTAGAAAGCGAAGGCTTCAGCCATATCTGTTTTTTACCCAATCAATCTTTTCGATGATTTTTTAACGTAGTTAAAAAGACAGACTATGAAAATGCTTGTACATTTACCACCATTTGCTAAGAATAATTTTAAGTTATCCTCCGTTGCTTAAGGACTATTTTATTTCTCTCCGGATAATCGAAATTCCACTATAATGGATTTTTTTTGAGACGAACGTATTTTCTCCAAAATTTTCTTTATGTTTGTTTAATACTCACAAAATTCGCTTGCACAAAGAGAGTCAAACGTACGGGCCGCCAATTTTCTTCAAACATGGATAACAATAGGTACAATAAAATTCCCAAGTAACAAAATGCATTTCTCGGGCATTATTTATATAAACAGTGAGAATGATGCGCATGAATGGTTTAACTAAATTCTTACTTACTTAACTTTAATTGTGTTTTTGCGAATGTTTGAGAAGTGTATTTGGGGGCCTATATTGTGCTAAGTTTGACGAAAATCGTTGACCCTGACGTCTTTCCTTGTCGGATAGTGCATTTGATCAAAGTATTGTATCATTTTAATATTTATGATTTATCTTAACAATTCTATGGTTTCAAAGTACATTATTGAGTCAAGTACGGCCTTTTAAAGCAAAGTACTATACCTACTTTGATTTATTTTGTTTAACTTAATCTCAAGTAACTATTTGGCCCATTTTAAAGAAGCAATTGCCTATATTATAATTTATAATAAATTAATATACAGTACAGCCTCGTTATTCCGGACAGATATAGTTTTGGGTTTGTTCGGATAATCGAGTTTTCCGGATTAGCGAGGTATTTTTTTTTTACTTATTTTATTGAATAAAAACCGTTAATATGCATTATTGAATTATTTTATTTTATATATACGAGTAGTTTACATTAATAAAACTAAACTAAATAAAATTAACAAATAAAAAAGTAAAAATAAAAAAGTAAAAATAAAACTTTCATCAAACAATCATGCTATGATTTTTTTAAAAAACAGTTAATTTTTGATTGAGTTAAATTTTTTTTTTACTACGAAATCTTGAGCCATATTTTTCATTCTTCTTAATAAGAATAGATCCTGTGATAACAGATTATTTTCCTCAGCCCATTGGATGCATGTTGAAAAAGCTTCTATTGCATCATTATGCTTTATTTTGAGGACATTTTCGACTCTCATCTCAGGATCGTTCTGATCCTCTTCATAATTAGTGACATTTCCTACAGCTTCATCAATTATTTGTTCATCTGTTCATTAGAAACTGCAACTAGAAATACGTCCGGATTGCAGAGGTAAAAAATATAAAATGTCCGAAGAGCAGGAGTGTCCGGATTACTGGAGTGTCCGGATTAAAGTGTGTCCGGATAAGCGAGGCTGTACTATATTATATTAATATAGTACCTATGCACCTATATATTTAAATTGTGAAGTTATTAACTCGTGATAATAAATGAATAAGATAATACTCGAGATAATATTATAAAATTTATTTAATTATTTCTTTATAACTCGATATATTTCAAAATATATTATTTATGTTCTTGTACTATATAATATAGACAGGCCTGAATATAGACGGTCGGAGCATAGTGGTCACGCGAGTTGACTATGAACGCTAAATGCCCGGTTCGAATCCGGGTGAAGTAAGAACTTTATTCTGGCCGTCTCTCTGGTCCTCCAGGTTGGGGGTCGGGGCGATGGGCTAGCTCCTCATCACCTGTAAAGAAAACTAAAAAGCTTTAAACCATGACCAAGCCTCGCAAGAGACTTGGGAAATGGGAACGGATAAACAATTACTAATTGTAGGCTTGATGTGTTGTGAGGTGTTTATTTACCTTGCAATGCAAAAAGCAGTCCGAAATATAGAGAATACTATATAATATAATTATAAATTATAATATAACAATTTTATGATTAGAGAGGTCCTTAATAATATAAATTACATTAATCAAAATTTTAAAAAAAGTCTGGTATGTTTTTTGAATATCTTAATGGTTTCTGTGTTGCTTTTATCAAAAGTATTTAAGTTTTTATAAAGTGTTTCAAAAATAATAATTTATGATTCTCAATTTTCCTCTTGTATTTATCAACTCTCTTGGCTGTAAACGTAACCTACGCAGAAATTTGTCTAAGGAGGGCCAAACCTCTTTTCAAAATAATTTTTCATCTGAGAAGCAATGTAATAATGAAGGTTTGAATAATTAACCAATCATGAAACAAATATTAAAGAAAACTGTGTTTGTATTCGATATGATAAGAATTTATTCCAAGTGCCCAAGTGTCTGTCAAAAATTCCTTGGTTCGAGAGTTCCAATTATTATTATCTATTGATAGATTATCAATCAAATTTTGCTAATTGTACTTGCGATTTGCAACAAAAATTTGATTGTGATAACTAAGCAGTTACATCATTTGGCAAGTTGCTAGTAGGTTCTACATATTAATACCGAGTTTACTATCGCAAAGGCGCCAGAAAGTTCTACGTATCTGTCATTATGCACCACTTAAAACTGAAAACTAAACATAAATTGATTATAAAATTTATTTAGTTTAAGCACAGAAAGCAATTGGCTCAGAATTACTTGCATGTAAGTGGAAGGCAATTATGTATTCACGCATTAGCGCATCGAGAATACAAAGTAGTCGGTTGGATTCGGATTCGTGACATTGTTGATATCGATGTATTTTTTATAAAAATCAAAAACTCATAAAATTTGATCAGTTTGCGAAAGTTTTTGAGTTGGATAATTTTCACTTGAGCACCATAATTAATTTAACACGACTTGCTTACAACGATTTTTATGCTTTTGAAATCGATCAAGTTTTATCAGCAGGTGTTTTCGCATTGTGAATTTGTGCAAATAAATTTAAATAATAATTATTGTGCGTTTTCTGGAAGTGGAGGATTGCCAAGGTATGATTTATTTACTTGTTATAGTTAGAACAAAATTTGATTGCGTGTTAATCGGTTATAAAATTTGTTGTTGTTTTTCATTCCAACTGAGAAAAAAAATGTTGGGTACTGCAGAAAAAATTCCCGAGGAATTTTAATTAGTCGATTTGATCACGCTTTCTCTACAGCCCCATTATTACGTATTAAATAATCTTTAATACCTTTGCTTTTCGGTTTCTCAATTAATTCCAAAATGGTCCACCAACAATGAATTCATTGCTTCTTTATCGACTCCCTCATTATTTTATACAAAGGGAACTTTTACTTTTTATTATATTTTTAAAAGAATGGATCCAGTTTATAATGATTGCCGACTTTTTTTTGAAATTGTCAGGGTTTTTTGAAAGCAACGAATTTTTGAACAACTGCTTCCAAATTTTCCTAGTTTTTCTTGATTAAAATTTGTTGTCATGTAGTATCAAACCGATAAGGTAAAATGGTCGAAAAATTAAAAATGTTATATTTGCTGTATGGGTGACACTTGTAGGAATAAAATATAAGTTTTTATTTCAAATGATAATAAATTTTGAAAATGTTGCAAGTATGTTGTTACTATATCCTTAAGCGTTTATTAAATTATATTTGAATAACGTTTATGAATTGTCACGAGTTTTTCATTTATGTTCATAAACAATTATTAATAGGACACAAATATACATACACTTCATTTAAACTTTTCAAGGTGGGTTTCGCAAAATGTAATTTTTTATCATGCGGATGTACTGTGTTGCGTAAAAGCTTTCTTGAGCTTAGGTGCTGTGGTTAACTCATGAGCTTCATCTTCAGCAGTTACAATTAACGTGGTACAATATTGTCAAACAGGTCTTGCTGGTTTACTTACCGTAATAGAAGTCCTAATGTTTTGTTTTCTGTTTCAGGTAATCTCGTGTCATCAACAACAATTTCACCTTATCTTTCGTAATTCGCGCCAGGAACAATAAATTGAAGTGTCGATAATTTTGAAGTGATTTGTTAAAAGCTTTGATAAGTAGCATTTTTAAATTAATTCAAAACTGTTTATCGTTTTAACCCAAACGATAGCTCGATGATAAATATCATTGTGATAGATTAAGTAGTAAGTGATTTGTGGTTCGCACGAGAAGATCGGTGTTATTATATTGCCAAAATAAATTTCATTTTCAACATTATTGGCCGTGTTCCAGAAAACTAAAGAATCCAACATCTTTTTAGTTGGACAACCCAGCCGCTTCGCCCCTCCGTCGCGTAATCAGCGTGAATGCGCGTCTGTTTCGATACATTGTGCTTCTCGTCACGGCTTCACCCTGCCGACGAGGAAGCTGCACCAGGTCTGGGTTCGTCACAACCCAGTATCCTGATCGAACGACAGATCACCTCCGGGATGGGGTCTATTCAAGAATTACAAGTTCTCTTGCAGAACAAGGAAGAAAAAATTCGCGAGTTAGAAGCTTTACTCCGCATCCGCGATGGAGAAATTGTCGATTTACGGTCGCATTTGGATAAATTTCAAAGCGTGTTTCCTTTTCATATTAACGCTGCTAGTCCTAAACACAAAGGACTCAATAATAATATTGGTGGTGCTATTCGTCCTAGAAACCGGGTTGGAATTTCGGCCGAACCTCAGACCGAAGCTTCCATTCTGGAATTGTCCCAACAGCAATTTCCTACTTACAATAAAGAAGAAAGGTAAGTTTTTTTTTCATTTTCCTTAAATTATTACATACTACTATCCAAATTTATCAAAAAGAAACGGTAGATTTTCTATTGTGAAACTTGGTATGGAATGGAATCTTGATAATTTTGTAATACTTACTACTCATTAGGAATTATCAACCTACTTTACCAAGTATAGATATTTTTAGAAATAGTAACCTAATTGACATACGATTGAATATCGTATTCACCTAATTGATTATAAATTTGTTTTTCATCATTATAATTTTTTAAATTCCGTAACCCAAAAAACCCTCCAATTTGTTTACTTGTCTTGATCTTATAAAATTCGCATTAAATGTAAAAATTTTATTACTTTATTTTATTACTTACTCAAAAAGCACAAACATATAATAAAAACTTTCAGTGTGCTATATAATTTTGACTGACTTTAAATAAATTCTTAATTGCTTAAGGTGCGTAAGGTCGCACGTATATGGCATAATTTTTTCATTACTTTTTCTACAAGATTGGACAACGTATAATTCAAGTAATTGTGATTTGTAAATGCTATTAAAATTATCCAATGATAACTTAATTGTAATCTTGAGACGTTAAAATTAATCATAAACTGTGTTCGTTGACATTTTCTTACTATTTTTCTTTAACGTTGCTATATAATTAGAAAAGTAATGGACCCTCCATATTATTTTTTCACCTTCTCCTTCCGTGCAAAAGTCGGCATAGTGCTGATGCTGGCGCTCCCCAAATATCGAACTGCTACCGAAAGAACTCAATTTCCATGGTTTGGAATTCACGTTAAACTGTAGGTCCCTTATGCTCATGAACATTTTAAATAAATAAAAACATTAAAAACTGAATTATTAAAAATTTAAAATATTCAATTTATGAATGATATCAAATCAAGTAAAAATTGTCACAAATTTACGTTTATTCAACCAAAATGTAAGTCACGGTCGTTCAATGTTACTTTTTAGAAATATTTTAGTCTATATATCATTAAAGTAATTTATTCGAGAGTAAACATGATTCATTTAATCATAATTATTTAAACAATTCTAAAAATACGAACCATTATTTTCATTAATCATTTTTTATAAAATTTTGAATCGCGTCGAGTTTATACAGGTGCGTATTGTTTTATATCAAAATAACTATTTTAGTTTTTCAAATAAATATTAAAATGTGTTTTTATTGGCCGAAAGAAATTTAAATATAATTTTATTTAATTTTGTGCAATTTTCACCGTCAGCACCTTATTTTGTGACTGATTTATGATTATTGTTAGCAATCGATTACTTTCTGTCAAGTTTTAAATTACCTATTAAATTTTTTAATAATTATTGAGCTGTGCTGTTTCTCTTGCCGTTTAATGAGTATATTAATAATGTCGAAAATTTAAAGTAACCTTGCTTAAGTGCAATATAAACCTATAACTTCATTGGTAGACGAGGGCAATTGATGATTTATAAAGCTAAATTAGCAAATGCATATGATATCATGGAATTATAAATAGCCACACTCAATATCTTAGTTCTTTTGTAGGGCGTTCAACAACTCTTATTATTCCTTATAATTTATATTTCGGTGCTGATTAGTGGAAAACCTGTCTGTATATGGCGGTTTAAGGAGACCATTACAACACATTTGTCAATATTTTGTATTTTATGCTCCACGTTACTACACTTGCACACCTTTTGATGTTGCTGCTGTCTATATTTTTAGATAACCTATAAATATTGGAATAATTTATAGGTTTTTAAACACCAACAGTTGTATTTTCCAAATTAAAAATTCTACTATGGAAATCATTTCAACATTCTTTTCAGATAATTGACCCTACGAAAGAATAGACAACAAGAAAGTCTCTTTAGCTCTAATAAAATGCTGGATTTTTTGTAAGCATCCGGTATGCTGCTTTAGATCGTTGTTATAAGATAACTATTTATTTAACATTTAACTGCGATTTGCATGTATAAACGTGGTTCTAATTCACATGCACTTTCCGTAATTTATTTGTTCGATGACTTTCAATTCACAACCTGCATCATATTTTAGATATACATTTCGAAAAACTCACAGGGATTGTTTCATTATTTTACAAGGTTATGGGATGTAAAGGTTACGAAGAACCACTGATCTCTCATCATCATCTTTGCAGATGATTCCAAATGCACACCAATATTTGCTTCCATTTCCATTCAGTGACAGGCTCTTTTTGGATCAATTTGGCTTGCTCATTTCAAGTGTTTAAATAAATGGTGTATAATGGAAACTATGGCGCAAATGATTTCGAAGCATAGGCTTTTGGTAATACGAATTAACTTAGTATTTATCATTCTTTGGAGGAATCTTGTACACATAAATCATCACAAAACTAAATGTGTCTCAGTAATCAAGGAAAAGTGGTTAGTCTTTTATTGAAAGTTATTTATACCGCTTATTTATGATACAAAGGACAATAACACTGATATATTAGCTTAATTTACAACTACTGGAACTTAATTGATATATAATCATGTACTCATAAACATGAAGAAATGAGTTTTACTTAATATTACAAAAAATATGCGAAACAATTCTCACAGTTCTCCATTTGCAATTTACTTATCAAGTGGTTAAAATTTACATACACGCAAACGTTAGGTAGTCGACTACTTTACTCAAGTTACCAAATTATTTAAATAACAATTAAAATTTAAAAACAATTTAGAGTCAATTAAACTCAATAAAAATCAAAAAATATAATTGTATTAGTTTTTTGCTTTGTAGAACACCGTGTTTTTTATCAGTTCGATAACCCTATACTAATTTTAGGTGTTCTCTAGAAACTTTTAAAATCCTATTCATCGAGTGGATCAGTTTCTGTGTATTCGTTTGATCTCTCTAGAGTTGTAGGTTACTTATGCCCGTTTTCACCAACATTTATTTAAGAATTTCCTTGTAAAAAACTTCTTAGCTATGTATTCCATAGATTTGATTGGTCAAATTTGACATAGTATTGACATAATAAACTATTATGTCAAATTTGACTAATTAAATTTAAAGAATACCTAGCTAAGTAATTCTTTACTAAGAAATTCTTAAATAAAATGTTGGTGAAAACGGGCTATAATCTCATAATCTGCAGGTCCTTGACGACATTTTTTAAACCATGTTGTCCGCAGTCTTCCTTTCTCTTCTTTTTATTCGGCATCCATTCCATCATCATAGGATTCCTCTCCCATTCAACTTCATCAGTATTTCAAAGTTCATCAGCTGCATATAATTGCCGACGTGCCGTGCGTGTCGGTGCGTGTCGACCGCCATTGAGGCCTACGTGGCTTGCTCCGAATTAATTTTCGAAATTAGTGCATTTTGATTGTTAATTAACGATAAGGCTTGATGGAGGTGAATCCACCATTTGTGTTTTGATGAATCAGCGATATTCGAACTGATGGATTGTGATTGTGTAAAAACCATATGCGTACAAATTTGTACGTACATTGATAGTAATTTTGTTCATGTGATAGACGCATTTATTTAGATTTTGAACCGTAAATACTGGCTTGCTCAGTTTTAATCTTCGAAATTAGTGCATTTTTGATTATTAATTGACGATAGTCAATTAGTATTGATGGAGGTGATTCCATTTGTGTTTGTAGAAAAACCATATGTGTACAAATTGATACGTGCGTTGATAGAATTCTTGGACATGCGATAATGCGACTAACGCATTTACTATTTGGATTTCTAATCTTACATGGTTGATGATAATCTATAATGGTTTGGTTTCGTCCTGTGCGTAATTATAAAGAGGAATCGACCTTTGAATTCACTTTTGAATCGAATTTTGCGACCGCGATTATGTGGTTTGGTACTGTGTGTTCTCATGGAGAAGCTTCGATGTTCGTGGTTTGGTCCTATGCGTGATTGCAAAGAGGAATGGATTTGTGAATTGACTTTTGACTTGAATTTTGCGACCGCCACTATGTGATTTAGTACTGTGTGTTCTCTTGGAGAAAGCTTTGACGTTCGTGGTTTGGTCGTATGCGTAATTGTAAAGATGAATCGACTTTCGAATTGACTTTTGACTCGAATTTTGCGACCGCGATTATGTGGTTTGGTACTGTGTGTTATCATGGAGAAACTTCGACGTTCGTGGTTTGGTCCTATGCGTAATTGTAAAAAGGAATCGATTTTCGAATTGACTTTTGACTCGAATTTTGCGACCGCGATTATGTGGTTTGGAACTATGTACGCTCAAGCGTCCCTATTATTATTATATTGTACATATTTTTTATTCTGTAACATTCACTTTCTGTAATTGGGTTCCCCTGTTGAAAGTTTGAATAAAAATAATTAATAGTTAATAGTTAATATAAATACTCTCCTCTGACTCTGTACTCTAACTGACTGTACCGTCAGTAACAAAGTTCAATAAAATATTCAAAACTAGATTGCCTCAGCTGTGCAGAACCCCGTGATAGGGGGTTGAAGTAAGATACGGTAAAAAATAATATAATACGAGAGAAGCGAGCTAAATAGCGCTGTATGATAAAATTTAAAACCAATTTCTATGATGAGACTTGCTTAATTTCATTACATAAAATTCGTGCTCGCAAATGTTGGTGTTTCCGAAATTACTTTTAGTAAGTTTACAAATACATGTACCTAATAATGGTTACACGATAAATGAAAAAGGGGCATTTAAAAACTCATACTGGTGAGAAACCGTTTGCCAGTAAAATTTGTGACTATAAAAATGTGCTCAAAAATCATCTTTAAAGGATCATTTAAGAACTCACACAGGAGAAAAGTCATGTGCTTTGTGAGTCTTGTGCCTATAAAATGTGTACACAAATCAAATTTAAAACGACATTTAAAAACTCATAATACCATAACTGCGATATACTAAACAACATAATAAGTAATACTTTGATTATAATTATAATTTGAACCTCGTTTTTGACACATTCCACTTCTTGATTATCAATATCTTTAAGTGTGCATTCAGATTGTATGCAATGTGCATACAGTTAAACCAAATTTAAGCATTATTTTTATGTCACAAATCTTACAGGCAAACGGTTTCTCACCAGTATGAGTTTTTAAATGCTCCTTTTTCATTTATCGTGTAACCATTATTAGGTACATGTATTTGTAAACTTTGTGCTGTTACAAAAAGGATTGCAAGCTGTTACATCACAAAGCAAAGATATAATGCTCAAATTAATAAATAAAATAATGGATAAATCTAAGGTTATGTTAAGCATTTTTTAGGAAGGAAATAATAATGAAATACATTTGAACTACCAAATGCTTTGATTTTACATTGCCCTTTAAAAATAATTTTCACAAAATTTTCTGAATTCCGGGTCGTTAAACTTTCATCAAGTGACGTTCTAATTGGGTTGTAAATATATAAAGATAGTGGTGCAGATCTGTGACGACCAAAGTTGGCCTTCCCCGTCACAGATCTGCACCACTATCTTTATATCTTTATAACCCAATTAGAACGTCACTTCATGAAAGTTTAACGACCCGGAATTCAGAAAATTTTGTGAAAATAATTTTTAAAGAGCAATGTAAAATTCAAGCATTGGTAGTTCAAATGCATTTCATTATTATTTCCTTCTTAAAAATCAGTCGACGACTGCTCGCCATAACCTTAGATTTACCCATTATTTTATTTATTAATTTGAGCATTATATCTTTGCTTTGTGATGTAACAGCTTGCAATCCTTTTTGTAACACCACAAAGTTTACAAATACAACATGTAATAATGGTTACACGATAAATGAAAAAAGAAATTTAAAAACTCATACTGGTGAGAAACCGTTTGCCTGTAAAATTTGTGACTATAAAAATGTGCTCAAAAATCATCGTTAAAGGATCATTTAAGAACTCACACAGGAGTAAAGTCATGTGCTTGTGAGTCTTGTGCCTATAAAATGTGTACACAAATCAAATTTAAAACGACATTTAAAAACTCATAATACCATAACTGCGATATAAACAACATAATAAGTAATACTTTGATTGTAATTATAATTTGAACTCGTTCTTGACACATTACACTTCTTGATTATCAATATCTTTAAGTGTGCATTTAGATTATATGCAATGTGTATACAGTTAAACCAAAATTAAGCATTATTTATGTCACAAATCTTACAGGTAAACGGTTTCTCACCAGTATGAGTTTTTAAATTTCTTTTTTCATTTATCGTGTAACCATTATTACATGTTGTATTTGTAAACTTTGTGCTGTTACAAAAAGGATTGCAAGCTGTTACATCACAAAGCAAAGATATAATGTTCAAATTAATAAATAAAATAATGGGTAAATCTAAGGTTATGTCGAGCAGTTGTCGACTGATTTTTTAGGAACGAAATAATAATGAAATGCATTTGAACTACCAATGCTTGAATTTTACATTGCTCCTTAAAAATTATTTTCACAAAATTTTCTGAATTCCGGGTCGTTAAACTTTCATGAAGTGACGTTCTAATTGGGTTGTAAAGATATAAAGATAGTGGTGCAGATCTGTGACGACCAAAGTTGGCCTTCCCCTTGTTAGCTGGGGTTGAAGCCCGTCTCACCGTGTACCAACATTTCTGGGAGTCGCGTCAGCGGACGACATAGAGACAGCCGACCACACAGGGACTTTGTAATCGCGTATTTAGGAGATTTTTTGAGTAATTGTGTCGAATCCATCTGGCTAATGGACTGTAAATGTTACCAGTTGATTTATTTTTGTATGATATTAATGCAGTTTTTTTAACGCAAATTGCACTATAAATCACAAATTTTCATCACGACTCGAAAGAATTGAAATGAGGTCGAACCGTAGTTTAATTACCCCTTACCACTGCACCAACGTACGTAGTTTGGTATATCCATAATTGAAATTATTTGTTTTTTGGAAACTAATTCAGAAAAAAATAAAGATTATTATTTGTCATAATGAAAAAATTATAAACATGAAATTATTAAAACTCAATAAGCGTTATTAAGACGTATCGATCTATTATTTTTTAATACTTAATTATTATAATTGACCACCAAAGCAAATTGATTTCCTTCGTCGTTCTAATCGAGTTATTAAACTTGACTATTAAAAACGATTCCTAAGGTATCCTTGAATGCTAATAATAACTGCAGATAGATTTTTAAATTGTTATTTAACACTTCGCAATTAATTATTTATAGAATACTCATTTGATGATTCAAATTTAATAATAAAAGAAATAATAGAAATAATCATAAATTAAATTAATTTTTTATTATTGAGAATTTGTTTATGCTACTTATCTTCGACGACACAAGAAAATTTCGTAACTCCCTTGACTAAATTTTACAGTAGACGTTATTTTGTCATAGAAATGATTGGGTTTGCTAGTTATGCCTTTACTGCACGGTAGAAATTTTTTTGACTTATAGGGATTTCACAATTATTAGGGAGTTACGAGTTTATTTTGTGTCACCGACGTTATGTTAGTGCTGCTCACCAGGAAGATGTGATTTAGGTCAACTGTTTGTAAATTGCTACAAAAAAATTTTAAAAGTTTATAAATGTTTGGGATCCCAAGAGATTTATGAAGGCCCGAATCCATTTCAAAATACTACAGCTAAGCATCAAAATCACACTGCTGGCAACCTTAATGACAGAGTAGTAGCATTTATCATGTTGGAATTACTTATCATATCACGCTATGTATGATAAATGGCTTGGTTTACGTAAACTTTACTTTTTTTTAACATGAGCGGATGTAGAATTATACCGGTTGTAAAGGCACGAATTACATTGAGTTGGATTACATCCTACATCAGCGGCTAAATTCAGACAATCAGTTTCATTGAGTTTTAAAGACTTTATAGTGCCTGAATTTTTGGTTTCTGACTTTTTCGTTAGAAATGGGATAGATTCCTATTGCTTTCACCATAGTGGACAGATTCAATTTGAATGTTAAATCACAGCATTAATTGTTATTCCCAGTCAACCGATGTGTCCTGGTGAAGCTTCTATAATATAAAGGGTGTTGCAAAAAAATGCAACCTCCAGATTACACTTACCATATTTTAACCACTTGTTTCCCATTCAGATTCAGAAAGAAAAAAGTTCAAAATACCTAATTTAATTATATGTACCTACAAACACGAATGGTACGTGAAACTTCCAGTTCGGCACGATTTTCCACCTACAAAATTTACTTCACCAGATGCATAAAAAATCCAAAAGTAAAACTTGATTCCTGAAGTTAATTGATTAGTAGAAAAACTATATTCCTTAACTGCATTAGAAGATAATTCGCCATCGAGGTGGGTAATTATAAAAATCTTGTTAATGGTTAAGAAAAGGAAATGGATCACAAAATAAAAGCTTTAAAGATGAATATTATGGTGATCATTTAATTCAGTTCATATTAGCAATTTAGATTTCAAGGTTTCTGACTTCAATTTATTATTATTCAGGTTGGGGGTAATTATAGACTTCTGAGAAATTGTAGGTGTGGTATCTTGATGTGAGAGTCTATCATACAGTTTTCTGAAGACTACAACACTCTGAAATTTTAACCCTTCCACAGCATTGTAATTTTCAAGTGGTCCGTACCTCCCTGTATGCATAGTATTTATATCGATGTATAACTACCATCGCGAATTTAATAACTTTTGCTTGACCATATTTGTAATCATCATAAATTAGTTCGTTTGGAGTGATGCATGCCAGCATGCCCTATATTTTTTTATTGAAGGCTTCTATGTAATGCTTGTGAAATTGAATCTTATCAGAAACACTTTTTCAACCACAGTCGTCGCCTAAAGATTACAGGAAGATTACAATCACAAAATAATGTTGCAATTTCCCATCCAAAACACCTGAAAATTATTGATAAGCAAGGGATGAAAATTTTTATTTGTTCATTGAAAATAAATTTTGGACACTGGAAGCAATTTAAATTCCAGATATAAATTTTTTTTTTTATAATTTCTGTTAGGGCTTCCGTAAAAGTGATCAAGGTATTTTTCATATACATACCTGGTTATTGTTTTTTTAATGAATTTCAATCAATCTAGAAAATAAATTTTTGTCCATATTGCAGTAACAACTTAATTTACATTAGCCAAGATTAGTTTCGGTTGAGGATGTTATAAAATTTGCTTTTATCTAATTATATTATCTATAAATTACAATTTTGTTTACTAAAATAATTAGTAATTTGTACTCGACATGATCTGCTATTATTTTCACAAGTCTTTCATTGTCGTTGGGTTAATATAACAAAATCAGGATATGCATGAAGACAATTACGCTTTTATTGGATTAACTTTTTTATTTAAATTTGGATTCTCGAAAACCTAAATTACTAATAAACACAATAATTAAAATTTATGGCGGAAACTAATAATTAATAATAATTCTAACGATTCTAACTAAACTACTACTTACTATTTGTAAAATACTTTGGTGACCGACTGGTTGCATCTCGTTCGTATGAGAAAATTATATTTGAGCAACATTACATTTTTTTTACAAAATTGGAAATTCAGAAAATGGATTGCTGTTTATTGTACAAAAGCACAGGTACTTGACCTACACATGGACGTAAAATGACTAATACACGTGATCGTGCGTTATCTTCCACATATTATTTAGTATGCAAAAAAATTACTTTTCTTCCGTTGCTAAAGTGGTACAACTTTTCTGCCTAAGGCGTAAAAGTGGCGTTCTCCACCTTAGAAACCGGTCTGAAAACCAATACTTTATTTCGCCAGTTAGGCGAAAATTTCATTTTAAATGTCTAATTTTAGTTTAATTAAGATCAAATTAGCAATTTAGTATTATAGTTTCGTATCCTGAACAACATGCCAAATTTGTGATCTTGGCACGTTGCCGCTCGTTCCACCAAATTGGAAAAATGGTTTTCTGTCCAATTCCAAAACCAAAATCAGTTTTTCGACAATATCTTCTTTCCAGTACCTCCTAGAAAAGAAATGGTTATTATATAACTGTGGAGAATCAAATTCTCTTCAACTTTCGTCTGAAGCATTTGAACTTTTTTTTAAATAGGAAAAAATAACTAATAATATGATTATTGTTTTTGCATTATTTATATTAATATTGGGAAAACTACTTCAACACTTCGGCTACTGGATGTGCCACAGCCGTGTTGGATTAAAATATTATTTGGCCGGTTTCAGCAACATTATGTTATAGTTAATCTCTGATTAAGTTAACCCAGATCAGATATGAACCCATAGAAATCGGTTTTATGGCTTCTAGTCGTTTTTCACTGGTTCATATTTGATCTGGGTTAACAATCAGAGATGAAATATAACATATGTTGCTGAAACCGGCCAATTGTGTACCAAATATAGTACACATAGCGGTCAAAGTATTAAAATAAACGGGACATTACAAATAAGATTAACCATTTCAAGCCCATATTAATAATTGTGGGTGATCAACTATGCACGAATGCCACATACACATTAATTACACCTACAGTACATTAAACAAGGACACGGCGAACGTGGGAGTTCGCGTGTCATATACGACGCTGTATCTGAAATGGTTAATAAAATATTAGAGATAAATTATTGAATCAATAAATTTAATAAGATTATTTTACTTTTACAAGTGGTCATTTTTTTCACTTATGCAAAAACAAACATTTCGTTAGTAATTTGTTATTGCACAATACAAATTTATGAAATTACCTATTTTTATCCTTCTGAGGGCGAATCACGTTAATCTCGTTACAGAGAATTTAATCCACTACAACTTTTATAATAGCTATTTTTTATGTTTGAAGTACTGGAAAAGAGTTAATGTCAAAAAACTAAACCTGATTTAATCAGTTTTTTCAATTGTTATATAAAAGACAGTCTTGTACAAAATTTCAGCCGATAAATTCAATTCCTGATGATTTTAGAAGGAAGAAACCGTTTTTTCACATTTTTTCATGTTTTTTTCTACTAATAGATCGTTAGATCAAAAGATCAGGTATAAAAAAAGGTACATAATAAATTATGTGCTTTTTACAAAAAATACTTACCGCCATATTCATAAAAATAAATCAATATTTAAGAGAGGCTTGTAAACCTTTCTTAACCATAACGTCCATAACCTAGCTTTTTTTGCTAGTAAAAGCATAGGGAAAAAAGCTAAAAATAAATCAATATTTAAGAGAGGCTTGTAAACCCTTCTTAACCATAACCTAGCTTTTTTGCTAGTAAAAGCATAGGGAAAAAAGCTAGGTTATGGTTAAGAAGGGTTTACAAAGCCTCTCTTAAATATTGATTTATTTTTATGAATACGGCGGTAAGTACATATTTTTGTTTACAAAATGAAGAAATGTTTAATAGAAACAAAATAATCTGAAAATCTATGGTTTGCTATGAATATCATAAATTTTGGTTCGACCACGTTAACTGGGTCCAAAAGATAAATTCTGTGGTATTAAGTTAAAACAGTTTTCATTGCAATTTGGCACCTATGATATCTGTACATAGGTGCCAAAGGGCAATGAGAAATTTTTTGGATTTGACTCGCTTTTCCATGATGACACCACAGAATTATAGTTATTTACAAAACCTCGACTTAATCTGATAGATAGGTACGAGTAACATTAAAATAAAACTTTTAAGGTGAGGATGAACATCAAATATCGATTAATTTAGGAAATAGTCGATTGTAAAGTTCCGATTTCACGCAAGAACCGCATGGTTTTCTCATTATGTTGACGGTACGTGCGTTTGACGTAAATACGAAGAGCAACGTCTTCAGGGTTGGGCCTACCGCAGTTGCCGATTATTTGTGTCTTTCAGGGATGTTTTTTTTTGGGCGGGCTTAAAATTTAATGTTTATATTATTTGTAATTTCCACCCTCAACTCTACCATAATTTTAATTAAAAAAGTATTATTTCAAATGTATAGGACATAACAAATTTGTGTAGCAAAGTCGTTTGACACGGCAGTGTGCAAATTAGCCAGTTAAGGAGCGAACGTGTCAGATGCGACAATACTCATGAAGTGGTTAAAGCAATTCAATGCGCTCCTGACATATCACAGTTCTTCAAAATTATAATTTAGCTCTCGGAATTCAATTTTTATTTTAAAAATAAATATTGAATCTTACCCACACTGTTTCCCAGACAGTATGTTGGATTTATCTATATTTTCACAACTTTGTAGAATAATTGTTATTTTGCTCCAAATTTTTTGTTGGAATTTTCTTCTTGGAGTTTTCGCGGCCAGGATCCATTGGAAGTATGCGATTTAATGTGGTTATCGAACCATATCGAGAGGTTGATATTTATTAACACAACCAAACGCTCCCATTGGCGACAACACTGCTATTTTTTTACACAATGAAACCATTGCAACTATTCATCGATTAATAATGTTAATCAAGTTATGAATAACTTGATAAATGATATCTAAATTATTACCACCATATTCGGTTCTTGAGTCAGTGTTGACCGCGAAAGCTCAAAATCGAACCACACTATAATCGAGGAATTATTATGAAATTTGATTTATACCTATAGTTACTAAAATTTGCTTTATAATTGCATCAAAATTCTAAAAATTTTCAATCAATTGCTAAAAATAATCATCGTTTATTGTTCTTTTTTACAATAATTACACTCATTTTAGTGCATGTAAAATTTTTGTATGCAGGTGGTGATTATTTATAATATACTTGACAGCAACAATTTTCAGTTATTACAATATTAGTATTATTAAAAATTAAGAGGCTTTAGGCACGGTCTCCATTTTTAAATTATGTAAATACACTTTCATTACCTTTTCATTACTTTTTTCAATACGTGAAGAATTTCCGTAAGATTTGTACGAAAGGAATGAAAATAATGAAATTAAAATTTATAATTTTCGTTTGTTTTGTTGTAGAAAATATAATAACTTTATTTTAGTAAATTTAATCAACCGTGTGTTCCGTATCGTCTTAAGATATCTGGATAATGATAAGAATAAAAAACTGCATGCACACCATAAACAGGCATGTATAATTTTATACACGAGAGTCTGCACTTAAATATTCGAAATATGGAATGTGATTTATTAAAATTTAAAAAAATCTCTTCGTGAGCTTGAGATCAAGTTTCTTCGATGCTTACCAATAAGGATTTCACACCTTGTTGAAGGGGGGCTTTTAAAAAATAATTTTTGCTTGCATTTATAATTTGAAAAATTGCAGTTTACACTTTTTAATTTTATGAACGAAGATTTTAGCTTTTAGTCTTGGGTAAGTTTGAATCCCATTTCTATAATATTACGTTGGTTGCTCATAAAATGTATTTTAAAAAAATATATGAATATAACAGCATCAACTTATTTTTTACTTGGTTTTACATGTTCGTACTTGTTCCAGTTGTTTTTCAAAATAAAGTTGTAATTAGTAATTATATCTATTTTATTACTTCAAAATGCAAATTTGTTCGTATGTAGTTTTTATTTACGTATTCTCGTAATTACACCAGTTATATAACGAAAATATTATTCAAAATACAAGGTAAATTGCTATTTCAAATTGTGCTATTTTTACAAAATTTACATTTTTCTATATTTATGTGGCTAGTGTTTATTTTTGTAACAAATTTATTATTTTATATGACCCTTTTTTTAATTTTCATTAATTTGTCCTAGGTTTCTTTTTTCCAATTGACGAGTTTCATTATTTTAATTTTCGTCCCAAAATTCTAATTATTTTCTGCTCCTGCTCCATGATTATCATATACATGTTTCTTTCTTATGAACAATTTTGCATTGTTAAAGTAAATTGCATCAGATTTCAGATTACATAATTAAGTAAATTACTTGAATTGAATATTATAAACTGATCTTATTAGGCACGAGCATTACATGTACGAAGGTGAATACTGAATAAAATTTGCATAATATTATTTCATGATGCACTGACTGGATGACATCCGACTATACTTGGCGTCATTTTGAAACCGTAATTTATAATAAACCATATTTTCGGTTGTTGCATTATTATTAGTTATGAATGCAAATAATCTTATTAACTTCAACGGTAACATGATTATTTAAAACAAGTTTTTTATTCATATCTTTTCAACTCTTTTTTTGCAATTTTGCATAAAGTGACGGAATAGTCTCGACTTGAATTGATTAAATATTTGTATAATATATAATTCAAATTCTAGTAACACAATAATATAAGAAGCCCCCCTAAAAATATTAAAAATCGTTACAGCTTTCAATCGTTGATATCTTTAAATTCCACTTTTGTGGCTTATCACGTTCTAGCAATAAGCCCTTCAAATATTAAATCTATGTCGACTAGACTAGCCAGTATTTTTGAGCATCCCAATGTTGTACTCTTCTTCGTTACAGGAGAACTAATGGTCGATTATTATCATATTTATAAAAAGTTTTCTTACCACTTACATTGCTTCACTTCACATAATAAATTACCGTGCAATAATATATTTATGGGTTTAACAATGCAGAAGGATGAATTGGATAAATCGTCGATACTTACTTCGAGCAATTCATAATTTTCAACATATAATTATTACGTTACACCTATCAGCTTTTGCAAATATAATAATAATAATACATTGTTGGTGCTTATCAGATGTACAAAATGATCATAGTTTACATTTATCGTGCGTGCAGTTTAAAGGAGGCCAGGGTTTGCGTAATTTTAAAAATATTACTGAGGTCGAAATGAAGAAAACAGGAGTGGTTTATGTTATCCTGTAACCAATGGTTGGCTTTTGCTATTAAAATGTCAGATTATATATTATTACATACTATAAAACCTGATTTTGGTAAATTATTTTGTTTTGTGCTTTTTTTTTTTTTGGAGAATATTGTTATAATTTTATCGATAATCATTATTAGCCATAAAGTGTAATGTTTTATAGTCGATTTTTTGTTGATTTACATATCGTGAGAAAATATACGAAATGAGCACTTTGTATTCCCGAAGAACAAGATAAATTTCGTATTCTGTTTGGAGCGGTGTAATTTTGTATTCATTGGATGCAACAATAATCTATGATGTTTTTGAGATACCAAATTTAATAAATGATACAGTTTTTATCATTTATTTCTCTATAGTAATAACAAAATTAGTATTCATTTTGTTGATATAACTATTGATCTGAAATTGGGTTAGTGCTATTGTGGAAAATAGTTTTTCCGATTTTTAAAATTGATATTTTAAATAGTTATTTTTTCTTCTAGAAAATGCATAGCTTTAGGGTTTGTTTGGATTTCCCATCTAACCTTTACTTATTGGCGATAAAGTATTAATAAAATTACGATCTGGTTTACTTAATTTCACATAAATATGTTATTGATTTTTGTTTATTTATTAAAAATAACCTCAATTGTTGTTTTTTTTTTATTCTTTAAACTTAAACCAACTTTCTATTGTATTTTTTGTCTTCAATAAGTAATACCTATAATTAAACACTTTATTAATCTAATCAAGATTCTTCGAGGCCTATTTAAACAACTTATAGTCTATAATTTTCTAGATTTTATCTCTTTAATATTAATCAATAAGTTGCAAAATATGTAGTAAATTCGTGATAGAATCATAGTTTCTGGGTAAAAATTTAAATATCAAGAAAGTTTGGTTTAGGTAATTATTATCATATTCCGTTCTGTTTTAATAAATAAAAATTACCTACGGCTCATCGCCCTAATGGACAACCATGGGTTAACCGCACCGAATAGCCTTAACCGGATCATTCAATAAATTTCAAAATTTCAAGGTAAAGGTTGACGTCGTATGTAACTACAAATTTCATTATCAGTTACATAAATTTACGAGCTATTTTTAATCATATTGTTTTAAAATAGGTTAATGTAAATTATTTTATTAACATTATTGATTTATTGTGATTGGTTTCGAACTATAATAATTAACATTATCTAATACTTTATCTTTCTGGTCACTTAAGCTGTGATTATAAAATGCTTAACTTCTAAATTCATATTTGATGTTATATTGAAAGGATGATAATCAGAATTAATTAATAGAATATTATCCTAAACATATCGATTGTTTTAGAGGAAATTTCTTTTAAATTTGTCAGTTTTTCCTGGAACATCTTGAACTTCGGCTACAACTTTTAGGGGAGGGCTATGTAACGAACATTTTTAATTTGTTATTTTATTGATTCTATTGAATCTTCGTTTACAAGATAATTATTGTGAAATCTCACCTTTAGGGGTAGGTTTAAATTTTAATACTGAGTGAGGGGGAACTTGACAAACTTTCTATTCTACAGTACTCAAGGGTAGATATTATTATGAATTATATCAAATTTTAAAACTATTTTGAGGCTAATAATGACTATATTTATTATCTAGAGCTACCTTAAGATATTCGTGTTTATTTTTTTGCACGTTAAATCGACTGTGAAAATAAAGTAACATCAAATGTATGATATTGCATGCACAATATATTATATGCATACAATTATTTTTTACACTTTGAATATGATTTGCGCGCTTTCGGTTGCATGTTAAGGTGGTTTAAATTCTGTAGCACAAGATAAATGAGCTCTCTTCGTGTTATGGCAACGATTACTTCTTAATGGTCTTTGTTTTTTAGGTATCAGTTAGTTGTTCTTCTTATTATGTTCAAACAGGTACTTACTTGTAATACGATGCATACCTACTCGTACTTGAGAAATACTTCGGTTCGGCATATTTGGAAGTTATTATGTAATGGTGCAATTTTTTTGGTGTCCTTTTATTTTATAATTTGGTTTAATGTTCAATTTCACTGTTAAATTCAATATTAAGTATGCCATTGTTCTTTTATCGGATCATCTCAAATTTGTTGTTCCACAAATTGGCATTTTGTAAATTACAGTTGATACCGATTAAGCACAATTTAATTAACGCTGGAAAGTGATAACTGATGAAATGGTGTCCGTAAGAAAATAATTCGAAATAAACCCATTCGTTCTCATGACATTATTATTTAGCAGAGGCGCCGACAAGCTATGCTTTTCTCATCTCTGAACTGAGGATGTAGAGTTCATCAGGGCAACACAACGGACGTTTGAAAATATCCTATTTTGGGTTCACGGTACCGTCCAAAAAGTCAAGAAATCTATTTTTAACATTCGACAATTATTATTTTATTAAGAAGTTTTGTAGTTTTTGTTAATTAACTTGTTGTTAAAATATAAATCGGAAATTGTTAATAAATCCTGCGATTGATGAATAAGGAATATTTATGTTAATTCATAACATCCTACAACATTTTCTTTATTTGTTTTGAATATTTGCAGTTTTTATTAAGATTTGTAATTTTAAGGTTTATTTCTCATGGTCAGTGATTCACGAGAATCTATTAATAGAATTTTGTTGTTACATTACAAAGTATTCCCCACTTCTGAAATAATACAGTGGTTTAAATAGTAAATTATATAACTCATAAAAGGATATCATAAATTACACGCCTACGTATGCTACTCTTTTCAATTTTTACATGAAATTAATTTATTTATAGAGTAAAATTTTAATTCCAAATTGCAGTGCAGTTTTACAGTATGAATGAAAAAATATCGTAGTTACGAGGGCCCATTAGGACCAGAATTATGCTCTGGCATCTTCATGACCATCAGCCCAATTTCATTAAGGAGACCCATCCCTTACTGTAGGGATGATTTCTATATTTATAGCTTGTAAGTTGGAAAGTCTTTTTACTAGATTAAAATTGGCAGTAAAAGCAACTTTCCGATGTCCGAAGTACGATGTAAAAGTTTGGATGGCTTAGGTGGTGGAATTTCGTTTGGCACCCAGATAAATTACACTCTTACTCTTCATTTATAATTTTTGTAATCGTGTATTGGAATGGCTTTCGTTCAAATCAACTTTGAAAAATTCAAGTGGTGATTCGGAACGTCTTGTAGTTCTACGAGATAAACTAAATTATAATTAAGGTCAGCATTACTGATCTTTAGTATAATGATATTTGTAGATGTTCATGTTACTATTCCGTATTCGATCAATGACTTACATGAAGTAGGTACTTTTAAATTCGACCGGTGATGGCTGTTGCCAGGATCGATATGATGTGAGACTTAACAATGTTTGTTTAGATTATAGATGTGGCCAATGATCTTAGTTAACCACGTCACTAATTTAAAGGTGAATGTTTCTTTTAATTACTTTTGCATGCACAAGAGCATGCAACAAGACATAGCTTGCATGTGCTAAGTATTCTTAATACAGTAATAAAATATTTCTGCTAAAAATAATATTGACATTGAAGTTATCGACAATGGACATAGCGTACCTAATAATACAGTAATTAATTGATGTAATAATTATTTTTTAACTATTGGGAACGAATTAATAAAAATCACATATCACATGGTTACTGCATGTAAATAAAGTGTCACGTAATGTTACTTACGTAGTAAATGTGAAAAGACAACTTTATCGCACGTGTGAGATAATACGTATAGATAATTGTATAGGTATAACATTTTATCCAATTTTTTTCGAAAAAGTACTAAAACTTATTGTTAGTAAAAATAAAATTTCATTGATTTTCGAAAAAGTTCGAAATTACTTTTCGCACTCCGGGTGAAAAATTACCTATTCCTACTGCAAAGTGAATGTCAAAAGTAGGCTTTTCTTTAACGTTCACCACTCGAAATTAATGTGGGCAGAAGTGGTTAAGAACTTCATTGTAACGCCTTCATCTTATTCACATTACAAAACGATTTTTTTATTTTGAAAACAATTATTAATTTTTTTTATGAAGTATGCAAGTAAAAATTTAATGACTTTATTTTTAATGATCAAATCTGTTACATAAATTTTCTTTGGGTAGGTACTTATATAACTTATTGCATTTTTATGGTAGCTGTAAAGAGCACAAATACATTTTCAATGATGCTCAACATGAAGCACATATACTGTCGTATTTTTTTGGAGCCCCAATTGACAATAAGATTGGATGGGGAAAATGGGGAAAATATTTGTACAAATTTATAGTTGGTATTGTTAAAAATGAGAGATAAAGGGGACTCGCACTTTGACCGCCGTGCGGGCAGGTTGCGAATTTTTGGTAAATTATATTGAAAAGAGTAAATTTTTGAATAATTGTGAAAGAAAAATAAATACTGTTGATTTGAAAAGTGTTTTTATTTTAGAGATCATTAATTTGAAGATTTTTTTTATTTGAAATTTGAAAGTGGAATTTGTTGAATATTATTAGAAGGTCACGCGTAAAGTGGTGATAAAAATTTTGGAACCGACGAGGAAGCCGCGGCGTATGTTCGGAAGATAATTCAGCGGCTCGATTATAGTACTTTTCATCACAAGGACGTAAAACGCGATTTTTCGTTCGAGGGGAGCGGGGGTTACGAGGCGGAGCGTAGCGCAGCCGAGGAACCCGACCGCTTCCGAGGTGAAAAAGTAGTTTTACGGCTTCGCGTGGTGAGAAGAACTTTTCGTTAGCCGTCAATGTGCGTAATATTTGCAGGAGGAACAATAAAGCGCCGCGCGACATTAAAAAAGCTGCCGTGTTAGTGTTTGCTAAGGAACACGTGCAGCAATTTGTCTCGACGCGACGGCGCAATATAAGTAACTATTATTATGCTAGCCAAATTAAGTTACACTATCACGTTCTAAATATTGCATATAGAAAGTAGTATAGAGGGACGTGACTCTATGCTTCTTTCCGTTTCTCTGTAAATATTGTAAATAGAAAGTATTATAGAGGGACGTGTCTCTATAATACTTTCCTTTTGTACATATTTTGTACTTATTTTGTACATAATACAGTAGAAACTTATGCTTTTATACCATTTTTATTGGTTTTTTCCTGCAAATATCGACGAAAACATACTCTTTTCGTACCTCAAAACGTATACGAAAAGTGCTCAAATACGTCCGCGGTAACGAAAAATTATTTTTGAAAAGTTTTTGAATAAAAGTTGGGGGCTGGATTATTTTACGTCAATACATTATTATACAGTCAATACCCGTGGTCAAAACTCTCTAAATCGACCTCCCTATAATTCGTATAATTATTCTCTAAATCGAATTATTTATTTGGCACGTCCAACTAACTTACAATCCAATTCTTACTCTCTAATTCGAACTCCCCCTAATTCGAACAAATTTTAATACATTATGATTTATGAGAATTCGATTTGGAGAGTTTTGACTGTATAAGTATATTTTTCTATTTAGTACTTCCTGATTATTGTTTTCCTTCATCTCTATAAGGGGGCGGTTCTGAAGTCTTCTTCCTAAGGAGTTTTTTCCGTGCAACGGAAATCTTTCTGTTCATCAATCAATCTTTTTGTTTTTTCTCGGACAATGTTCTTGTGCCCAATGGTTTTTCAGTCAAAAAACTTTCCTGAGCAACATTCTTTCAAACCACCTTAGCTTGCTACAAAGTTGGGTCAAGTATTTCAGAAACACCCTGTATAATATTCTACTTACAATAAAAATTTTGTTGTTGCTTGAAGCTTTATTTACATACCGTGTAATTATTGGATAATATGTTATCGAAAATAACACTTTGTTGTATGTAATACCTTGTATTCGGGTTATTACTGCCATACATATTATTAGCAATTTATGAGTAAATTTGGTTTAATTTAAATAAAAAGGTCGACGACTTTTCAAGTATTTTATTTTGAATATATTTTAGAAATTTTGTTTTTACAAATCTAGAAAATGTGTTTTGGATATATCGCTGCTCCAGTTCTAAATCGAGATATTTTTAAAAACGTAGTTCTTTTGAAAACCACTGGAAATTCTAGGTTATGGTAATTTAATAACAGGATTATGTTTTCCCATTTGGTTTGGTACACGACACGTGAACTTGATAAAGATGTGTACATATGAAATTAGTGAGATACATCAGAGGTCCCACGGTGCGGGAGGACCCGAAATGTTTTACGGACCAAGATTTTTTGAAAAAAGGAAACATTAATCACATTATTATTCATGGATGAGTGAATGGGATCTCTCTTATGATGATTTCAATCATGTCTTATAATAGGACATCGGGGTCTCGATTTGCGTCGTTGCATCAAAAATATCTAATCGAAGATCTGTTCTGCTTCAGTATGATTAAATTTGCGTCTTTTCATATTAAAGTAATACAAATAACTGTAATTTAACAAAATTTATAATAAATCAATTGTGACACGTTTAATGCGGAGCTTTTACTAGTTAATTTTGCCTTTAGGTAACTGTAATTTAATAGTATTAACATTGGTTTATTATTAATTCGTGAAAATAAATATGTTAATTAATTAATAATATAACATAATAGTATTAACACCAAATAATAAATGTCAAGAACCGATGGATCTTTCATCTATTCTTTATCAAAAGTGCATTTCTCACCTTTTTTGGTGAGATACACCCAATTCTGATTTTAGTAAGTAATTTTTCTATATCACCCATTTGATTTAGATTATTAATATGATCAATCTAAAAATCACTAGTTAACGTTCCAGGGGGGGAATCATACATTCCAGCCACATTCATAGATTTAACAACAAAAGATGCAAAGTGTCTTCGTCCCTTGTAAGGACTTCGTCCAAATCAACGTTAACTTCAATTTTAAAATTATAGATTAATAATAATTACAATAAAAAATTCAAATTACGTTTCCGCTCGTTGCTAAAAACGGTTTTACTTTTCCACCCGTTTTTCCGCCCTGAAAACTACTACTTTCTACGCGATTCCACGAAAATTTGTTAATGGTGCATCTGGACATTGGTTAATATATTCCTATATTATTAGGGGCTCTGGAAAGTAATTAATTATTTTAAATTTTTGTTGCCCAACTTTTAGTAACAAAATAGGAATTTTGTAAAAAAAAATTCATTCAAAATCATTCATCAGTTCAAAATGTTTTTTTAGCCATGTATTTAATGCAATACCTCATTTAATGCAGGGTTCACATTCATGTCACAGGCTTACATCTCTTCTCTAAAATCGAAAAACCTAGTAATTCAAGTTACTACAAATTGATTGGATTGTATATTGCCGCTACACTTGACGAATTTCGCATGCTTTTACTGTTAAGGTGGCCGAGAAATTCACTTAAAAACACTAAATCCGCTAGGTGCCGCGACTGTAGCGCGAATTCCCCATAACAGCTGAGGGGTTGAAATTACCCATAGTTTGAAACAATCCCTTTCTTTAGGGATCCAGCAGGTAATTTAAAAAAAAACATACATACATGAGTTACTATAAGGATTTCAAAAGACATTTTCCATTCGACACAAAACTCAAAAAATAGAAAATTTTAGCATACCGACTTTGTGAAATAATGTTCTTCAAAGTTGACGCTACAACTAGAATCCAAATTTGGGCTTTAAAAATTTAGGATGAAAAAAATATAGGTAAAAATTCCCAAAAAAAAAATTTTTTCGCGATATTTTTTTTTGAAAATCACTCACCTTGTAGTTTCAAACTTGGGCTTTTTGAATCTGTTTTCAGAATTTTTCTAAATTTATTCGTTTTTAAGATTTGTGTCGAACAAAAAAAAACAATTTCTCGGCCACCTTAATGTTAATAATAAAAGCTTGCATAACTTGTTAAGTATAGAGGCAATATGCAACAAAATCAATTTTTAATAACCTGAGTTACTAGGTTTTTCGATTGTACGTGAGCTTTGTTTATAAGGTTTATGGGTAAGGTTAATCATCAACACACACTGAAGACTATCATAATGATAGTACTTCATACGCCTGATTAGAAAAGTGCTTTTTTAATTAAATTCACTTTAAGTACCTCGAGTTACTAGGTTCTTACATTGTACACGCGAATTGTATACCAAATAATCGGCAGGCAAGGTATACTTCTAGATCCGTACAAATTATTTTTTCCATTAGTTGTTGAATAGTAAAAAAATAATCTACTCTCATGGTCCTAGTCACATTCAAGCTTCTATTCGTTGGGCGCGTGACATCTGGCCACCTTTTTTGCACAATTTGTCCGCGGCGGACGCTGGCGTCGTTTTTAATACCCCCATTATGCACTTCGCACCCAGCGAATGGGTGAGTGACATCTGACCATCTTTTTTGCACAATTTGTCCGCAGCGGACGCTGGCGTCGTTTTTAATACCCCCACTATGCACTTCGCACCCAGCGAATAGTTTTTCCAATCCTCATATCTCCTGGTTTCCACTTCTGCGAGTGGTACTACTTTATTCAATGCCATTTTTATGTTTGTAAATCACAGCTTTATTTTTTCCCAATTCTTCTATTTTTTTTTTCTAGTATTTATAGTCTATGTAAATACTGAATCGATGAGAGTTTTCAAATGACACATCTCATGTGGAACAAAATAGAGGACTTGACTTTTCGACATTGTTACTATAGGTCACCGGAATAATTATTATAGTAATAAAATAGCAAACATTAAAAATATTATGGGTGTCCTCAAACTTCCATTCTCTTGTTCAGCTAAAAATATTGAAAGCCAATGAATAAATAACTAAATATCAAGAAAGGTAAATTTAGATTTCCACACCTAAACATTTCTCAACGTTCAGGTGATGAACATTGATTGTGCCAAAAGGTGTTCCACATTTAACAATGACAAAGTGACAAAATTGACGGAGTATTATTACATTCGTTATATTTTCTGTTGAAGAAAATTCTAAGTATACAAATTTGAAATCATATTTTCATTTTGGTTTCTAAATAAATTTGGCACAACTTCACAAATTAGAAAGAAATATCTCGTTAATAATTTATTTACTCGGAAATGTTCTAACATTTTGAAATGTGGACGTTTTTAAGTGTGAAATTGAATTTTATTTTGAGAATTCAAATTTATTGTAGTTCTTGACAATATTAATGTATTCAATTTGGATTTTTTTGTTTTTTTCGTACTCCTATTGTACCAAAATAATGCATCAACCATTATATCAGTCCAAATTTTGATTGTTTATTAACAATTGGAATAAAAAGTATGAAATATTTAATTATTCTCATTTCTCTTTTATTTTTATTGTTTGTTTTACACATGAAGATAAATAACGTTATGTAATAAAATAATAACCATTTACGATATGATTAATATTCATTGCTTGTAACGAATGTTGGATTTATAGTTAGTTGCAGGCTACTTGTTAACTATTTCGAATAAGGTAGCACATTTTTATACATCAGCGATATAAAAGGCGAAATTTTGTGTGTGTTAGAAACCCAATTTGTAAGGTTAGGTTCAACTGTTGGTCCAATTTTCTGGCATATGTCACTTTTGCATCATTGGAACTACCCAATTTGTAAAACGGAAATGTTTTGAATTCCACTCGAAGAAATTTTTAATACAAAATTTGTATTATTCAATATATAAATTAATGATTTTTTAAATACAGCATGAAATGAAAATTTTAATTGCGATTTAAATATTCCATGTTTTACGTCCAATTGAATTAAATTAATGACCCGATGATATAATTAATTTTCGATTTCAATTTGTGAATTTTTGTAAACTTACACCGTTTCGTCACATTTGTCAATTTTGACCGTTAATAAAAATTATAAAAATATCTAAGCACAAATTAATTTATTTAAACGTTACGTAATTTTCAATTCGTATTCAATGTCAGATGATTTTTTTAAACAACGGTGATACAAACTTAGATGATTATAATTATAATTACTATAATATTATGGACTTTTTAAACATAGTTTTCTTTTACATTGTATTCTTGATTATAATTAGTGTTCACATGGTTTGAGTGTGCGGTTTCTAAGTTGGAATTGTTGGTACCAAGCAGTCTGTTGAAAACCGCGCTTCTGGTAGCACGCCATCGTTTCATACATTAAAATTTTTGTGGTCGGTCAAGTAGAGTTAATTGTTAATTAAGAAAAATTATTTAAGTGTATAAGTGTAAAGTGTGTGCAATAGGAAAATTTTGAAAATCCTACCGTGCTGGCGAAATTTTTTTTATCACCAGTACAACAAATTTTGTAACGATTTTTATTGATTGTTGAGTTTTATCAATTTATCCTTGTACTAGCAAAAAGGTTTGAGAATTAGTTAAGCTTCAATTTTCTAAAACTATTTGTTGCTAAGATGGTTTTTCCAAAAGAAAGTGTTTGAAGTTGATGTTTATTTTGGTTTCACAAAAATCTACATTAAATTTAGACTTGGAAATCTGGATTATGTTAAATCGCTGAATTTCAATATTATTCTATTCTAATGATGATGGCTTCCATATTTCGCTCACAGAAAAGTTTTTTCACCAGTGACAAATTGTTAGATTGGAATATAATCTGTATCTCATTATTTCATTAATTGAAGCGGTCAGATTTTCAATGTGACCTTGCGATTTTTGGTGTAGGAACCATTGTACAGTTTCAATTTTTGCTCAAAAAAATGTTTGGAACTGGAACATCCTTAAAAAGTATCGGTGGAGTGAAAAGTCGTCCTGATGACCACTTGGTGCTGTAAAACTGCAATTAGTTGATAACAAATTAGATGCCAAGAAATGCATCTTTTTTCGAGCTCGTGGAGCTTTATAACCAATTACTATTCTTACTTGAAGTTTTTCTAAGTTGTGTGTGATTGTTAAATAATAGTAATTTGTCGGTTAATGATCTACAGTTGACCTTGTCCTTGATTTTTTAATAGAAGTAAAATAACCCATTCCACTAATATCTTAATTTTTTTGTTTGTAAATTTTACATAACTTAATTGCGATTTACTTTACCATTAATGCTGAGTAACCGACTTTGGTTAGCTTCGTCTTCTTCGTTTTGATACCACAGCCAGTGGTTCTAATACCTAAAACAAATATTTACCTTATATTTTGGAACCTTTGCAATAACTGTGTGAACTGTGAGGGTGCTTGACCTATCTACTAATTTCTGTGCTTTTCTTTGATCTACCTTGAATAAAAATTTTGAAACCAACAAAATTTCAAAATTCCGTAGTTTAAAAATTATGCGATGACAAATTTTACATCAAAACAATGTTGTTTATTTATACACTTGAAATATTCGATTCTGAAAGCTCAAAATAGCATCGGTATCTTTTGGTATGTTTCTATTATCAACCACCCACATATTTTTTTCTCGACGACATTTGGTAATTTTTTTACGAAACCGATAAACTAATTATTGAATTCAAAAATGTATATCAATAGAACCGGTTAATCGATTTATAAAAGTGGTTCGATTATTAAAATTACAATTTATTGTGTCGATTTTACACAATGAATTAACATTTATAAATAATTATTTCGACTTCATAAGAGCTCCATTAATTAAAATCGATGTTATAACAAATTAATTTGCATCTAAATTGTGCGACTTAGCGTAAAATTGTGTTGGTTGCAATAATATGCTAAATTAATAATTTCACTTTCAAATTCCTCTATTTTTTTGTTCTTAATTTTCAAGTCGATAACTTGTAATAATTTTGGAACATTTTTGTTGTGAAAATATCGATAAATAATAAACAATTTCATAATTTCTTTTTAAATTTTTTTAATATTACAATAAATTTTTGTAAAACCGTTATTGTATTATTAGCATCCACATCGAAGTTTTTCGATTGCACTTGACTTTTGTATAAACATTTTTTAAATTATCTGGCCCACTTGTCAACACTTCAACATTCATTAAATTACAACTTTGTTTCTATGTAGCGTGAAAAATTTGTTTTTTAATAATAATTAATAAAGCACACTTCATTTTTTTGTTTTATTTAAACATATTTTAATTGTTATTGTAATAAGTAATAACTCATAAAGGAGGGAGAACAAGTTTTTGTTATCGGTGAACAATCATTTTTTTAATTGCCATAAATAATTATTTATTGTATACTTCACAATCGTAGCCTTGCATTGATAAAAGGTGCACTAAAATTGCAGTAAATTTTATGTTGTAGTACCTTATCTGGTCACAAGGTCAGTTTTACGATTAGACACATAAGTACTTTGTATTATGTGGGTACCACATGGTCAAAATTTAAAGAGTCTTGATTGCAGTTACAAGGAGAATCGCCTGAGGCGCACATCATCTACTGTAATACGCTACATTAGTAGTGAATCGTCAAATGTCGGGGTTGTCAATTTCCTGATCGAAACAAACTCCTGTGTGGATTTTTCGGTTGAATCATGTAATTGAGCAACTTTTTGTATTAGGTAGACAAGAGTTTGTTTGGATCAAGAAAGCTAACCAACCCTAACATCGGATGGTGTACTAATATAAACTGATTTCTGTTTGAATTCTATTTGTTCAAACTGAAAAGTAAAGTTGAAGAGACAAAATAATTAAATTTAATTTTTTTGGCGTTTTTTTTGTGTTTTTGAAAAACCATTTAATTTTTTTGACAAACGGCGATAACCAATCCAAGTAAAGTTCACTTGTCGGAGCGTTTATCTCAACGTCGCGAGTACGAATCTTAATCATTTTCGAATTATTTATGCTGTGGTTTGGATTCCACGTTAAGATGTAGGTTCTTTTACGTAAAACTGCGGACTAATAACAGTTAACCATTAATAAAGATAATAAATTTATATATAAATATAATAATTATATCGAAGTTTACCACCTGTAGGTACAACTTTATTATGAGTTATGTGGCATTGCTGTCAAAAATGAGCTACAGTTCTGAAGATGCAAACAAAAATTTATTAGCGTGTTAATGCTATGCTATCCCTCGCACGAAAATAGCACTCTGTCTTAATGATTTCCGCTACTACAACTTGCATGAGGTAATAAATTAATAAGAAACAATAATTGGTAAAAATTTACTTTTTTTACCGATCGCAATGGTTAATCATGCCAACTTTTTAACATTTTCTTGAATTATCGTGATTATATTGAAAGCGAAATCGTGCGATACCAAAAGAATATGTTTCTCGTCATTTCAGTTAATTGAACCCACGATGGATGAATGGCATTTACATCCATCAAGTGTTGCATAAAGCGCCAACTTAGCTTATGCCACAAGTCACATTATAATAATTAATTATTATATTGGTAAGGCATCCGACCACCTGCGTTGATTACTAATTAAAATACATTTATTATAATAGTGTAGTCGGCTTGTCTGATTGGTTAGCATTGCAGAATAAGATAATACTCGTTTTGGACAATCCTTGCTTTACTTTCAGACGCTGTTGGGTTAAATGTTGTTGTATTTCTAAAGAAGTATTTCTAAATGCATGCTGGATACTGGAAAATGTATCATTAATCTTAATGAAAAATAAGTGCTAATTACAATTTAAACGTTAATCAATTAATAATTACACAGTTATGTAAACGATTAGTATCAACTCAAAAGATTCTAAAATAACACCGAAACCAATAAAAAAACGTATCTACTAAATCAACCAAGAAATTAAATGGAAAATTTCTTAATTGAAAATTCTTGTAACAACTGGTTCTCCATTCGCTTACCTACTCGAAGATTTTATTATGAAAACGTATTTTAAGCATTTTATTACATAAACTTGGAATTACTTTATAAATTGTATTTCTAACATTATTTTAACTACAAGGATACAAATAAAGCAGTAATTCTTTTATTGCATAAGTCGAAATGCACAGAGGTGTATTTAAGCTTTGTACTAAAAATTCAGGTTAATTGTATATGTAAAGCATTGGTATTTTATTGCTCAGGAATTACAAGTGTTTGGATCTTTTCGCATAACTCAAATATTTCACCTTAATAATTATTAACAGAATCAACACAGTAATTATTGCTGCAACAGTGTCAGTCATTCATCTTCATAATTAACATTGGCTTTTAATTTTTTTGTTATTGTCTTTCCTGATACAAAAAGACTTACTGTACTTTTATGGCTAATGAATTATTAACGAATGTACCAAGCACGTAACGTTTCGTCTTAAAAATGCATTCTTTGTGTATACTAATTAGCAACTTCGGGATGCAATTGACACAGCTTTTTAACATACCAAATTGGATGGTATTTTATTATCCGTTTTATTTTTTTAACCTTAATTTATTTTTTCTTCAAACATTTTTATATGTTTCCTGTATGGGAACTTAATTACATAATGCAGTGTAATGTCCCTAAAAAGGACTTGCTTGTAATAGAAACTTGTCTCTAGGTAATAGTTGAATATTTAGACTGAAATTCTATAATGTATTAAGTAAATGTTAGCGATTAGAATTTTTTCATATTTTTGGAGAATTCAAAGGTTCAATATTAATGTAATTAAAGAGGTTTAAATTATTAAACAATATATTATTTTTGCCCCCTCCAAAAATACCTCTTGTTGGTTACCGGCTAAACTATAACGGTGGGAAGCAATGATGACTCCGCAGGGAAAATTTGGGTTCAACTCAAATTAAAGACTTTTTCGTTGTTGTTCAAAAATTAATTTAGTAAAATTCAAAAGCGTTGAAAATATTCCGGGTTGGGGACAACAAATTTTGTCCTGAGCTGTTTGTGTATCACGGTGTGATTGCTGCGAATCACAATTACATTTACTATCAATTGTTACTAAATTGCAATTCGCAACCTTCATGGGTTAATAAAAATGGTATAGTAAAATTGTCAAATTTCGTAAAATTGCAGGTAAAGTTCTGCGCACCAAAATCAAAAATTCGCTGAATTAATTCTCTCCAGATTCACTTAAACCGCCACTGTGCGCACACAAATCACCAGATGAAAATAAAAACAAAATCAGTGTTTAAATGTTGTGTCTTGGTAACATTTTTGCTCTTTATAAACGGAATTTATTCTCAACACCTAAAGTACGACTATTTTCACCCCTTTTTTGACTTTATGTCTACAACCTCAGTCTTTAGCTCGATTAAAACAGCACAATATTAATATAATTAAATAATTTTGAAATTATTAAACAAAATGTTTAATTTAAACCCCCTCAAAAATTATCATTTAGCGATTATAATTTTGTTTCACTATTTTAAGAGTATTTACTGGTTTAATATTAATACCTATAATTTATTAAAGAGTTTAAAAAATTTTAAACCAAATTTCTATTTTTTACCCCCCTCCCAAGTTACCCTTTAGCGGAACGATTTCAATCGAGGATAAGTTTAATATATTATAATACATTCTGACGAAGGACGTACCCACGTCTGAGCGCTCAATAAATTTATATTATTAAATAATTGAATTATAACTCGATTTATTTTAAAATATCCTATTTAATTATTATCACGAGTTAATAACTTAATAATTTAAAAACAAATTATATACAAAAAAATATTTATACATTCTTTATCATTTTAATGATGTGTATATTATTTTGTGAAATAAAGGGGGAGGCGCCAAGATTAGATTTTTGGCATAGGAAATTTACCATGCTTATAATATTGATTAATCATAGGGTCTATTTTTAAAATTTAAAAATTAACAACATGAAAATAATCAAATTTAACTTATCTATCTCACAATGAGATTTTATTATTGCTGTCTTGAGATGCGTTTTTGCTGAAAATTTGGTTACTTTAGGACGGTTCTAATTGGCATTGTAATAGAAATTTAAGTTTAAAAATATTTAGCAATTGTAAGTAAATTCAATTAAAAAACCAATTAAATTGGGAACCTAATTCAGTGGAAAGCGAAAGTAATAAAATCTGAGGATCTTTACACCTTTTTACCTGACTTACTTTTAATTATTGAAAGGTTAGGTTTTGTAAAAAGAAAAAAAATTTTATTAAAAAGAATAAAAATTTAAAGATAAAATACTATACAAATATTCTAGAAATCCTATGAAATCCAAAAAACTATCAATTATTTATTGATTTAAATTAAAATCGATTTTTTTTATTGTTAACTTTAAAATGTAAATTTTAAAATAAATTAATTAAAATATCCTACGAAAAAAAAAATAAAAAATCAAAACCCGGGTCAATTTTGGAAAAATAGGGAAAAATCATTAATTCGTCATTAGGTTTTTAAACTAATATGAAAATAATGAATAATTTTGCACATGGTAAAAAGTTAAATTATTAACCATAAATTATTATTAATTAAAACCAATTTTCATAATTATTATAGTAAAACCAAAATTAAATGTCACCTTTTTAAAATAATGTAATAAATTCTCATTAAAAAATATATAAAATTATATATTATACCTAATAATGGTAATTTACAAATGGATAATATTACTTCCTAATTAGAAAATCCTGCATAAACCTGACGCAATAATGTTACAGATTACTTTTACGACCTTGGGTTTTTTTTTGAAAAACATTGTTTGCGGGTGCGATTTTAAGAAGAAAAGAGCAAGAAATTTAAAATTTGTTGGATTATAGATTTTTATATCATTTTAGTAATGTTTCATTTAAAGGAAAAAACGTTAGACCCTATATATAAAGATAGGCACAGACTAAAGGTGGACCCAGACCCGAACCAATTTTTTTGAGGTATATCTCTTGAAGGTATATCTCCTAAAACTGTTATTGGCGTTTTACATTATGTGAAGCGTCACGTAGTGCCCTTAATAGTTACTAAATTAAGTAGTATTCGGCGCGTATTTATCGGTAGAAGTAATTTTATTCATAGAGGTTGGGAGTGGCTAATGTGCAGAAACGAATATTCGTCATTTCGGTTGTATGTTTGTGTCAATTGGTGGAATTGAGTGTCAAGCGTTCTACCTCCACATTTGTCGCGCAAGCCCCAGTCACGTGCCAACACTATGGATAAAATTACCTCTAAATATGAACAAATCTGAAGCAGAGGTTTTGTAATTAACTAATAGGAACCAAATTGACTTAAAAACGCGATTTCCAATGTAAACAACGTAAACTGCAATGTATAACTTAGCATGATGTATGTACTCTCTAAGTCGTCCATGTTGTTCAATTATAGCGCCATCTATACGTAGTGTAAAATTCCAATACGATTTGACTTGAAAACCCTTAAAATTTTCACCTGGGGTACATTTTATTCTATGACTTATGTTCTAAGGAAGTTTTTTTTTTGCTTAAGAGGGCGCCTTTAAAAAACAGGTTACAATAGGTGGCGCGCTCTAAAATATTAATCTTTTCTACTCATCTGTTCACCAATACAGAATTTTAATAATTTATAAAAGTCATATGAATAAATGATAACTAATTTAGGTAATGAGGAAGTTTGAACTTCCAATGTTGAATATTTACTAGTATATTCCAAAAAGATATTCATATTTGAAAAAATTGAATATCTTTAAAAATATTTAACTTTGAAAGTTCAAACTTCCTCATTACCTAAATTAGTTATCGTTTATTCATATGACTTTTATAAATTATTAGAATTCTGTATTGGTGAACAGATGAGTAGAAAAGATTAATATTTTATGGCGCGCCACCTATTGTAACCTGTTTTTTAAAGGCGCCCTCTTAACCCTCATTTGTCCTATGTAAAAACTTTGTCACATGGTTTTAAACATCCCATAATCGGCGACACAAGAAAATCACGCCAGGTTTTCTTGTTATGCCTTTTATCTTGTGTCGCCCGACGCTTTATAGTTATTATTATCAAATTTTCTCCCTTTTGGGAAATATAATTCATTATAGACCTTCTGTTGATCTTCATCAGAAGTTTATAGAAGGATAAAAAAAGCCTAATATCAAAGTCTCAAATTGTTTCCCGTGGTTTCTAATCCACGTTAAATCTTAGCTAGAGCCCCTGTGTCCACCAGACATTTTCAACATGCCAAAACCGGCAGGAAAAATCGGAAACCGAGTAATATACGAGTATAATATTATGATTACAAGAATTATAATTTATGTGCTTATTTCAATTAATTAATTACTTATATTTTTAGAATATGCGAACCTTGAACCTACGTCCTATAAATTAATGTTTAATGTCTGTAACTATTTTTTTTACAATAAACACTTGCTTTTAGTATCAGGTTCCCAGTGAAATAATGACCCAACTTAAGAATTTGAATGTCAAGGTTATAAGATCTAGTTTCCTATTTTTTATTACACTTTCCGGGAGCATTAGCCCAAAAGTTCTTATTCAATCAAAAATCTATCATTCGCATCCCAAATGTCAGATATAAAGTTTTCGGGTCCAGCAGTCTCGGTTTCCCGGTGGACCCTCCATAAAGCAATAAAATAGACACTGGGTTTCAGGACCAAAAAAAAGTCATCAACCTATTAAAATGGAAAAAATCATAGAAAATTTATGAAAAATGGGTCGAATTTCCCGGCCCTTAAATGCTCCCCAGCACTCTACTGCCAAGAGATAAAAGTTTATATTATATTCGGATAGCATTCCTATTCAAAATTGCTTTTACGGTTTATTAAAACGCATTCGATGTTTATTTAAATGTTTTATATAATAAATTTATCTGTCACGCCAGAAACGCTGTTATATAGCTCGAAAATTCATGTGGATGTCTGTATATTTATCTATCATCAACTGACATTTATGTTTCTATAGGTGTAGCATGTCTGCGTAAGCACATAAAAATTTTAAAAATTGACTCTTCCTGATTTTGGTGTTATAGTTTTATCTGAAATGCAATAAAATTCAGCTTTCTCTCAGTCTTACATTGAACAATTTTATAAAATTTCAATTAAAGGTTGATTGATGTGATCTGTGTAATTCTTGATGCTTTGACGGTTACTTGTATATTCTCATAAATCTCAACAGGTGCGGTGAAAGTTGATCGACCTATACCCAGACATAAGATAATTTGTTGACAGATTTTTTTTAATGTATTGACAAACTGAAATTAATCTGACACAATAATGTTAAACTTGAAGGCACGGTGACTGGAAGCATATAAAATTTGTTAACTTTTATTTTTACGTCGAGATCCGATCATTGAAAAACTTGATCGCCATAAAGATCCAACCATAAGCTTGAATTTTTACGTCTTCTTCCCAAAATTATTTCTTAATTTTCTGTAAAACTTATTTTATGGTATTTAATGACCAATGCACTAATTTTTATTTCTTGCTTTATGATCAAAGATTACCGACTGCCATTGCATTATCCTTGAGAATTTATACAGCAAACTTTTATTTTGATTAGAATTTATTGCCAACTATAAACTCATATTGAGCCATAAATCTAAAATTGTGTACCTGTCGAAATATAGGTGAATTATTGAATATAAAAGAAGTAGAATCATATACCAAATGTGACTGACTCATGTGGGTTAAATCAGTCAGTTTTAGATTAAACTCGTAAAACTATAATTATAGATGTCGACAAATAATATGATCTATTAGTAATTGATTTATTTTAGTTTTTTATTCAATTTAAAATACCGTATCCAATTTTGTTCTAATTGTAGTTTACCATCGGCACAAACATCGCTGGAATCAACGGGTTACGTTGTAACAACGTTAAATAGACGTGTATTGCACTTTACTTAAAAAATTAGATGAAGCGTTCGCCTTGAGCTAGTATTCGTGAGCTTAATTTTTATCATGACTTCTTCCAGAACGATCGTAACCAGCACTAAAATCGCATGCTTGTTAAGCTTTGGCTAAGAGATAATATTTTCACGGTCATGACCACCAATTCGTAACCTTAATCTCCAATTTTATATTTTTATCTAGCAATTCCCAAGTTAATTAACCAAAACTTGTCCTGTGAAAGCACTTTAAAATCGTATAAAACCGTTTGTTTTATTTTTAATTAACAACATTTTTACGGGATTCTTATCATATTAAAAACAGACCAGCGATAAAGTGGTTCCTTTTCATTGCTTATATTGATAATCTTTTTATTTATGTTACATGTGTTTGAGTTGTGTTAATTAATTAGCGTTTTGATTATAATTTACAATAAACGCGTTCTTGTAATCGATGACTTTTTCCGTTCCTTAAAAAAGTGTTAATTTCTTATGAGCAACAAATTAAATTAATTAGTTCCTTAATTTAAATATTCTCAAACCTTTTTGTTTTAAATCTCGTTTATATAATTTTGTTGTATTAACGCATCCGCTAATTAACTTAATAGCTTTAATAATTGAAGTGAGCATGAAAAACTAATTATTAACGATAATAATTAATGAGTTGCTACAATTTTGTATTGAAGTTGTTAAACCGACATAAGGTGCAAGCATCCGAAATGCCGGTGTCGGATAGTGAAACGTTGCACACGTTAAAAATTCTTCTTCATGAAAAAAATGAAGAATTGAAGCAAAGAGAAGAAACGATCATGCTATTGGAGAAGGAGTTGGACGACAAAGATGTCTTGATTAAGCATTTGCAAAATGAAATAGATAAATTTCGGCAAGTGGTGAGACCCATTACCCAAAAGATTATGACCAAACAAATTCATTTGGATATGGATGAAATTGAACCGGAACCAGACATAGACATAGAAAATTTACAATTACAAGCCGTTAGTGAACCTCGCACTAAACGACAAGCTATCAGTGCCGAACCTCTGAATGTGGCTGGTGAAATGAAGATAGTCAAAATTTCGAAAAGTAAAAAGTAAGTTTTTTTAATACCTTTTTTGATACAGGAGGTTTTTGATCAGCCTTGCGAATCGACATATAAAAGAATATGTTATGATAACTGTCAGGTACTCGTAGTTAGCTACCGTATCCTTGCGATTTCTCTGATGCTATGACCAAACGTGGAAATCTCAAATTATCACTATTAGTTTTGATTTTCACAATTCAAGTTGATTGTTTTGAATAATTATTTATAGGTATAACTTAAATGAAACATAATAAAAGTGACGTGTTTTACTATTGCTTTAAACATTATTGTGATAGCCTAACCAAACTATAGTTTTCCTGATAAGATAACCAATCAAAAAAGTATTTATTATTTTATTACATTCTTGAAGAATTTTTTGCAATAAAACTTTGTTTAACTGTATGATTTTTTACTTCAAAAAGATCAAAATTAGTGAGGACACTTCTACCTTCTTCATAACGCACCATTTTGAATATCAAACTGCTATCCTTGCATATAATTGGTCGTCGATGGAAACCAATATAATTTTCCTTTCACAAACTGTTTCACACACTTTACAATCGTAAATATCGTGAAGGACCTTAACAATAATTAAAAATTACTAGCAGATTGTATTTTGAAAATCGTAAAGCTAACTGTCTGCAGTGACATGGCAAATTAAACGTTGCGTTGAGAATATGGACATGAATAAGATAAAATTCCTTTAGGCATGCTATTATAATTAATGCAACTTTTGATTTAAGCAAAATCTGTTTTTTATGGCGCTTTCAGGTTCGTTATATGTAATTATAGATGACAATAAGATTAACTCAAAAAGTGGCATCGTACTCGTACATTTTAATTCCAATAATTTTATGGGATGCAGGTGAGAGAATTGTGAGGCGGTTAGTTTGATGTTTAATTAAGGTTTACCAGTGTTTCAAATACTTGAACAAATTTTTTAAAGTAATTATAAATAAACTAATAATTTAATTATTTTTAATGGCCTACAATTAGAATTACATTAAAAATAGTTCAATTAAGTGGAGTCATGAAAGCTGCAATACATTTAACGATTTCAACACGCCGCGTCAGTGCAATAACTTCATTTTTCTAATCAATTTAAATTGTTTCAATAGGAAATATTTTTATATCCATTTGATGGTGTTATTACACGTAAGTAAATCATCATTTCCAGCAAAAACATTTTAATAACCACAATTAGTTACATTTTTTGCATTTCTAAATTTTTAATTGTTATTGTGTTGATTTGTCTCATCAATGATCTTGATCTGCTCTATGAGTCATTGGTCATTACAAAAAAAATGTTCACTGAATGGGAGGGGGGGGGGTCAACAACGGTTACTGTTCCTCTTCATCTTTAAATGCTAATCCGACACTCAAGTTGTTGATTTTTTTTTGAATATCATACCTACCTATATTTCTTTATTTATTTGTGTAAGTAAAATTCTTATCTCTAAATTTAATTGCAATGAAATTTCAAAAATTTAAACCACTACATGAGTTGAAGTAATTTAAGATTCTGTAAAAAGATTGCTTAAAATTCAAGATAATCTTGATTCAAGCATTCAGGAACTGGATGATATGTACGAATCAGATTTTATCCAAACAAGTTAGGGTGTTATTCACGAGATTTTGTTGGATCTGATATATTACTGGCATTGTTCATTTCTACTTTGATGAATGTGACAACAAATTTGGAACATTATTAGAACTGGGTTTCTAACTGGCAAATATTTGTTGAAAGACGTTAATTAGTAAGAATTTACTGTATTGATAAATGGCAATCGGTTGATCTGATCGTGTAATTGCCATAAGACATGTTCTGTTGGGTAGTTATATGGTAGGCGTTTCAGGTTAATTGACAGCTACGGAAGCCGGTTTTTACTAACTGCACAAGAAATACTATACATATACTCATTTGAATCGTTAAAAGTTCAGCATTTCGTTTGGGAAATTTATGTAGTTGTTTTTGTAAGTTAAATTTTGAAACTTTACTATATTGTTGCTGCAAGTATGTAGCATGTCCTTATTTTTTTACATACTCGTGTAGGTTTACTCATTTACTAATTCTTGTGAGATGGATAACATCGCATCAGTTTTATTTGTATTTTTCGATCCGCTTCAGTAAACAAACCACATTTGTTATAATTGGACAAGTAATTCCAGTTTTGTTTTCTAACTTCTATATTTAGTTTTCATTGGGCTTTTCCAATTCTTTCCACTGCTTTCTATTCTGCGCTTGTCGCATCCACTATCGTCCACCCTCCGCATCTGGGAATTTTCTCTTCCACCACACCACAGTCTCCATTCATATTATTCCTCCAAATATCCCAAAGATATTACGAATGAGTAATTTTTATACTGATTTATATACAGTGATCGAATGATTCATGTAGCGAAAATTCAATTACCTTACAAGTCGTAGCTTAAGGGCAGCTATCCTTTATATCTGGTGCCGAGTGCCGGATATCGTGATTTATTTTGTTCAGGTATTTGTTTTCCAACTAATTGTGAAAATATATTCGTGTTGCTGGCCACCAGGTAATTCAAATAATCAAGCTATAAATAAAGAGTGATGAAACTGGCATTATTGTCTCACTAAAAGAAATACTTGAAAGGAAGGGGGGGGGATTATTTTTATTTTACGCATTTATATACGAGTCTTACAATCTTACGACAATAATAGTGGGCAACAACAAATAAACATTGGTAATAATAAGATAAACAACTATACTCTAGATGCAATTTAAACCAATCTCCTGACTATAATATTATATCTTTATCTAGGTTACACCTCCGATTACTACAGAGCCATTCAATAGCAATAGGGTACACTATAAAAAATGTTAGAAATATCAAACTATGCACGATTTGGACACTCAGAGACGATGTGTCAAATGGATTGGTTTTGAGCTGCACAATCGCCTTCTGGAGACACTGCTCTTCTCCAACTGTTCAAAGACTTTGCACATTTGCCAGTGCTCATTATGTTGTGATTTGACCAAACGTCGTAGTTTGGATTCAAGAGAATGTGATCGTTAGTTGTTCTAATCACCCAAGCATTGGTCCATTTATTCGGTCCATTAAATTCATCAGCCATTCCCGGTGCTGACGCTGTTATACCATGGAATGTCCAGTAAGTGGTAATCGACCATGATTTTTTTTGTCGTTTTTCTTCTTTTTTTATCGAATTTCCTCAAATATGATATTGCCTAGGGCAGGGAAACCATTTGGTAGGCGTTGGTCGAATGATTCCGCTGATCAGTCTCATTGTTTGGTAGAGCTGGGTATCAACTGTTACAGATTATGAACAATTCATATCGTAGTACTCTGCCATCGGGTAGACCAAGCCTTTAACGATGTTCGTAGATTATGCAGATGAGCACCCAATATTGTCTCAGTAAACTTTGATGTGATGTTGTTCCGAGTTCTTAATTTTCCAGATAATACGTTATAAGTAGAGCTGGGATTTATATGCATAAAAAATTCTAAAATATGCTCATATAGTATATGCTCCAATTTTCATAAAAATATGCAAGTTAAAATATAAAATATGCAGTGAAATATGCTGAATAAAAGTTCAAAATATGCAATAAAATTTTTACAAAAAAAAAACATTTAGCACTTCTTTTTATTGAGAACGCATTTAATTACTAGATACTGTTTTTCACTTGTTAATAAATATTAATTATAATATGTTTTTCTAAATTATCATCTAAAATAAAAAGATTATCTTTTGTCATTCAATATTATGTTCTTGTACGTTGAGAAAATTCGTTCAACGTCGACTGATGTTATTGGAGCGAATTTAAATTTGCACATTTTTTGAGGTTCCATTGTTACCGATTCTTCATATTGACCTTCTAGTATATTTGAAATTTTTTTAAGAACCTCGAATTCTCAAATCCTTCATTTTTTCTAATCACATCTGTAAATTTTTGGCCAATACGCATCCCTACATCCCCTTTATCTGTTGAATCGAATTTTCAGTTTGATTCAGCAACTCAATGGAATCTACAAGTTTCATACATTGCGTCTCGAGAGTTTTGATTGCCTTTGCAATAAAGGCGTAATTTGATTTTATAAATGCTAGATTCTGAGGTAATTGTTGATTATCTTTTTTGCCTCACGAATAAGCAGCAGAATCATTTGGAAATTCAAGAATTTTCATACGTAGGTATATTATAATTTCACGAGTTGAAATAAAACGAGTATTTATGCATTAATATGCTAACTTTACTAAAATATGAACCAAAAGTGGAAAATATGCAAAATATGCCTAAAAAAATTTGGTTTAAATTACTCTAATTTATGTGATTCGCAAAGATATTCAAAAATCGACGTTGTCATATCAATAGTTAAAAATATGCATTTGCATATAATCCCAGCCTTAGTTATAAGATTTTGTTTAAACGTTACTGATCGGTCAAGTGCACGCCAAGGTACTTTGGATTACGGTTGTGATTTGGAACCCCACCCAACCCCACATTCCATTCACAGGGTGTCATTTGCTTGTCAGTTATACTATAAATGGAAACGACATATCTCTGTTTTGGTCTTATTGGCAGGGATTTCGAACAGCTCCGCTCCAGTATCTAAGTAATATCTCTACATGAGAAACAGAATTAAAATTCAGGACATTTAATTGTTGTGGTAATTGAAATTTTAAGGAACTTTCTATTTTTAGCCATAATATCAGCAAAGTATAGCTGAAAATCAAAAATTGACGATGTTGAAAATATCATTGCCTAGAGCAGTGGTCTACAAACTATTTCCATTCCCGACCCCCCATTTGGTGTAAAATTTTATCGAGACCCATGGATAGACAGTAGACGTTTTTTTAATTGTCAACATAGTTAGAGTGAAATTCTTTCTGCGATTTTTTTCCCATTCCTGGAATTGAGCTTATAGGTTTTATAGAAAAACCTATCTGAAAATTAGGTCAAATTTTGTTAATTATTTTAAAGTCAGAAAAGTGTGGTAAAAAGGTACCAATAATTGTTTAATATTTTCGATTGTCTGTTCTCTCTTTTGTGATATAAGTTTATTCATTGTCTGATACGCGGATCATAAATTCGTCACCACTGGTCCAGAGCTTGCGATATCGTGGATCTTTCACTCATGTGCTTTCTTGGTAAGTAACTATACAAAAGTAACTCAGTAACTGGGTTCCAGATAACTCAACAAAATTCACTATGTAAGGAAAAAGACGGAACAAATGTTCACAGTGACAAAATTGCATCCAAACCATCGTCCACAGTCTCTCATAACACACAATTCTACATACCAATTGACATCTCTTCAATACGACAATCTTCAAAAATGAAAGTTAACAGTAAAATTTTTAAAAGTTGCCAACCTATAGTAATCTAAAGCAAGTAGAAAACCTTTTCATCCACTCATTCATAAAATCAGAACCATTCATTCATGTTATTAGGAAAAAGCCAAGATAATGGATTTTATTATACATGAACTGATTGTGTTATCTGAGGTGAAATGTAAGTGACTTACCAGATTCTTTTTGGTTTCCTTCTCTCTCTCTTTTTGGATAATTGTTATCAGATAAGGTTGGGTATAGAAAGGACCATAATTTGACTGATAAGCACTTTAATGATGTAGATAATTGATCACTAATTCAGCGGGAATTCGGTAAATAATTGGCCACAATAATTGCGCTTTATATCCGGGTAGAACTCTTTTTGCACTGTAAATATTCACCCTTGGTTACATTTTTGTGGTATTAAAATACAATAGAAAAAAAATGGTAAATTTGGATACTGTTTCGTTAAAACGAGTTTATTATTAAGACAATTTTTTGTTTCAGTTCTCGAGAGTTAATAAAGGCTGCAATTTTAGACAATGACTTTATGAAGAACTTAGAAATAACCCAAATTCGAGAAATTGTAGACTGCATGTATCCAGAAACTCATAATGCTGGAAGCCTGATTATAAAAGAGGGCACCGTTGGCAGCATCGTTTACGTTTTGGAAGGTAAATCTCTTTTTTTCTATTTTTAGTTTAATAAGATTTAATAACATGGCGATTTAATTTTAAAGTAAATTTCGCACGCCGTTTTTAAACTGGTTTTGATTATACTTAAGATAAGAAAATAAGTACTTAATTTAAATTAAGCTGATATTAAACCTCCTATTTAACAGATTGGTTTTAATTTATCAACTGCAATTATAATGATTTACGCTCTCGATATCCGTCCACGTATCTTGGAAATGTTTGGTATCGCACTATTTGAAATTTCCGTTTTTAATTTAATTTTTTTTATGTTTTGTTATGTATATTTTATTTTAATAACAATGGTGATGCTATCTAAAAGTACCTTGAAATCTAAGCTTGAAATCAATTACCATTTGTGATTCGTTTTGAGAACTACCTTGCTCTCACGGTATATGCAACTGGTTTTGTGAGTTTATAATTCGGTTGCCTATCTAGCAGGCGCAAGTTGCTTTAGTTTTATTACTTTTTTGTAACTATTTTTTTTTATCGTGTTGTACAATAAAAGTCACACAAATCAGTTCAATCCAATTACCATCAAAGGGGATGACTTTGCCCAGTTTCCAAATTAGAATGTTAGTTAAAAATAATTTTCAAATAAATTTTGGATACAATTTTTGAGATAAAAAGGGGTGACTTTGACTTCGATTATTATTTTAGTACCAGGGCATTGCCACCTCTTCTTATGTGAAATTATTTAAGAAAATATGTTAAATAAAGGTTCAAGAGTTGATTATATTAATATTTATTGTTTTTCTGGTCAACTTAATATTGAAAGTTTTAAAGGTAAAAATCTGTTGATTATTCATCAGTCACAGAAACACTTGAAAAACAGATGAAGATTGGTCAGTCAAGCTCAACATATCAAATTGTAAGGGTTGCCAACATATTAGCCCGAAACGCTAGAAAACTGACCAAGTCTATAACTGCATGGTCAGTCTAGAATTCTCATTTGTAGATTAAAATTTTAGTTAAAAATATAAAAAAAATCTCTCACCAGTGAGACCGAAAGCTGAACAACTTAATCCCATTCTTCTTTTTAATTTTTAACTAAAATTTAAGCGTAAAAATGAGCATTAAAAACTGACCATGCAGTCCTTATAGGTCCTAATGTGGACTTGGTCAGTTTTTCCAGTAAGCCCACGGTATTTTACATAATCTAGAAGAGAGACCAGCTAGTATTAAAAATTGCAATAAATATTCTGCGATTTTTTAATTTATTATATAGATGACTTTCCTGCTTGCCCTGGTAAACAAATATCACTACGTTTTAACCTGTAAACTGTACAGCAATTGGTTAATTTATTTATTATCAACCTAAAAACTTCAAGAACCAATCAAAGGTGCGTTACATTGTAGCTTAGTGATAACCTTGTCCACCAGATAGCGCAAAAAACCATCTTCACAATAAACTTTTTGCTCAACGCTTCCATGTTTCAACAATGTCTTACAAAAGTGTTATTTGTATGAACAGCAGGAACAACGCACATGAATAGATTAACGAGATTTCCACTGTAAATTCAATAAAATTAATTTTAAAGGCGGTTTTTTGAGAATGATTAAGAAGTTCACTTTATTACTTTAGGTTTTTATGGTGCATTATGGTTCCCTGGCAATGTGCAAAGTTTGAAAAAAAATCTGTGAACTAAACATCTAATTATCTCCTTGTTTGGTTTGTTTTTATTTATACGATTAATTTATTTTTCCACGTGTAAGGAAAATAATTTTACTGTTTTTGCATTCACTCTTTGTTATCTTTGGAAAATAGTAAACACATGACAATATTATTTCCAAACTATGAAACCACGCTTATGAATAGAGTTAATTCTCGGTAACAGATTGCTAAACGGAAATTTTAAATTTTGTGGTAATTATGTAATAAACTTTGCACACACCCATATAAAAATATATAAATAAATGCTAAATGATAAAGATTTATAAATTCGGCAGGGGTATTTTACGAATTATTTTTCAATATCTCCAACCATTTTCGTCATATCTAGGATTTTGTATTGTAAAGAAATATTCAAAAATTATACGCTCTCCAAAATTTATATCTGAGTAGAGCACGCTAGACCGAAACAGAAGATATTATAGTTATTAATAAAACTCAACGGAATTTGATAGATATTAAAATGAAGTGTTTAAGGTGAGGAAAAATGTCATTTTCACGTAAAATTAGTTTTTATTTGCACTATTCTGTTGTCAGGACGTGTAATTTAAACTACCCTTAGCTTTGACGTATTGAAAGTGAATGTGGAAGTAATTTTTCCGCAGCTCATGCCTGCGGTTTGCGTCTTCTCGCAGTCTGCTCCTTTTCCTTTTTGGGAGTTCCTTTGTTGTTGTTGCCGGGAGGTACGGTGCCTGTATCTGCTGTCTTGACAGTTGCTGATACTGATAAACTTGCTGAAATTTGCTACCAGGCTTAAGTGTAACATAATTTAAAAACCAACTCGACTGCGCTCCCACAAAACTCCGAAAACGAAATGATGCTATGCTATGGAAAGTGGAGGAGTTGCATTAGTCCATGTTAACTTGCTGTAGCAACAACTTCCAATAAAAATGTTAATTTTAATTGATTTACCACTTTTTTTTAAGGATCCCGACCTCAAGCTTAGGTTAGGGTTTATGTTATTGATTTAGTAAACGAAGCACATTTTTACAGAAATCCTAATCTCGAGCTTAGTTTATGTTCTTATTTACTAAGAAAAGGACATTTTTGCAGGGATTCTGGTCTTGAAGTTGGATTAATGTTAGTTCATGTTCTTTATTTAAGAAGAGAAACTTTTTCTAAGGATCTTGTGGCCCTAAATCAATTAAAATTAACATTGTTATTCAATGTTGTCGCTACAACTACTGAAGTTCGACTAATGAAACCCCTAGACTTTCCGTGCGTCGAAGCTAAGAGTAGTCTAAATTACACGTATCGGCGACAGAATGATGCCAATGAGGACTAAATTTGGGTGAAAAATGTAAATTTGAAAATTATTTAATATTAGTACTCACCTCAAACGCTTAATTTTAATGTTTTCTATTAAATTCCGTTAGGTTTTGATTAATAAATTTAATAATTCGTGTACTTGTCTAGTGTGGAATCCCCAACTATTTGTTACAAGATTTGGAGATTATTACTTATTAATTACTGATGAATTACTATTATTGTTAAAAATCGTTGTAACATTTACATACAATTTTTATTATCCGTTTGTTACGACAGTCTTTCGCTGGCAATACGATCCATAGTTCAGACATTGAGACTACACTGTACCAATACTAATGATGCTTATTGTAAGGAAATCAATGCAAATTTGTATTTACAGATATGGAAGTTTATTAAGCAAATTGTTATAATTCACAAACAGTAAGAGCATGGATAGTAATCATAATCATAGATAATTTACAGTAACTTTCACTTCATTAAAATAATATTGCACGACTTTATTTGCAAGCTCTACTTATTAATATTAGTTTTAGCACGGTAAATAATATAAAAAAAATTAAGATAAAAAATCTTGTTGTTTAAATGGCAAAAGTTATTTACTTATTTAAATCTTGCTGTATCTACCCACCTATATCAAATAAGAATAATAATGCAAGTAATTATTACGTATTAGATTAAAAGTATAACTTTTAACATTATAAACACGACCTTGTCTTTACTATAAGTATAATTATTATATCTTTTTATCTATGTAAAAATAATTCAGGTGAATGCAAAAATGGTGTAATGGTTGTTCTTATATTGCGTGCAACTTTTTCACAAAGACAATATTTTTTAGATTCTAATTAGTTGACTCAAAGTAATTTGTTAATAAATCGATTAGTCATTTTATCTCATTTTTACTACATTTTATTTAGCGATTACTAGGTAAATCCATACCCGGGGGTCCCCATACCTTAAAGCCAAAATACTTGATTACGGACCTACATCAAATCGTAGGAAGTTAGAAATTTAATAGACGATTATTATATGCAGCTCTTCCTAGTTATTTGCAATCTTCTCAGTTCATCGACTGATTAAGCATAATTAATTTTTGTTTTCTAAACTTTGTTGAATTTTACCAATTTATTTACTTGCCCCTCAAACTACAATCAACCAAAGTTTAACTTTCAATAAGTACCGAACATGGCTCAATTTTAGCATTGAAGATTTCATGTGGTATACGTAAATATTTATAATCAACAAATAAAATTAAGTTCGAACACTTCACAATAATTATAAATAAACAATATTTCATGTACGGTTCTTGAAAATATTTAGTGTTCGGCCTAAGGAAACCTGCCGGGCGCGGGTCATGGAAAAATTTCCAAGTGCTGGCAGTCGGTACAAAATAAAGATAAAGGAGAATACATTAATAATAATGGTAATAGTAAATATTATATTATTCCGACATAATAATCATAAATTATGTATGAAGCTCTAATGAAACTGTACACATTTTTTTGAGATACTTAAATTTATTTTACTACTAGTAAAAATTGATTGGTCATTCATCCAATATCTGAGCAAATATCACCTGCACGATGATCTCGAAGTTGTTGTCCTAAAGTTTAGTGAAGTGTGCAAGGACCTTGGACTTTACTTTTGGAGTCTTCCTAATTTACTATCATTTTGAATTTTTTGGAAGTTAGCTGGATTTTTTAGGTGCACTATAATATTTAGCTTCCTAATTCCGTAGTTTTTTAATTTAATTATTTATTTTTAAACACTAATTTTATATTATGAAACATTTGGAATACTGCGAAATAAGGCAAGTCTACCATATAAATTGGTAGTAAAATTATCCTTTTCTACATACAAGAATATTTTACAATTCGTAATTTTTACTGTGAGGTGGTCGGAGCATAGCGGTCACGCGAGTTGACTATGAACACTAATCACCCGGTTCGAATCCGAGTGAAGTAAGAACTTTATTTCTGACCGTCTCTCCCCTCGGAAGGCAATGGCAAACCACCGGGGTGTAATCTACCATGAACGCCTTTAACAAGCGTTGTTAAAGGTCACGACGCAATACGACGGAGAAGTATTTTTACTGATACATTCAGCACAATTGGATCATAATGCCAAATTAAAACATCTCCTAAAAATAACTAAAAAAAATTTGGTTGCAATATAAATAGATTATACAATTACATGGTACGGTCATGAAATTAAAAGTTGATCTGTTAATTATGCATACTGAAACATTGAGGAAGGTCGCTTGATGATTAATTGTAATAATTTATGTAAATACCTACGTTAATTAAAAATTGTACCGAGCATTTTAAATTAAGTTAATTTGACCTGTTTTTCGTGTTAGATTATACTTCTCTTCTATTGTAATACTAATAGAAAGGAATTTTTAGGTATTATGTATTAGGTATTATGGTATTGAAAAGTATTCTGATATATGTAACTTTTGTTTACCTAATACTAATAATTAGATGTAGAAGTTTTTTATTGACTATTCGGTCTAAATTCGATTTTCCAAGTCAGTTGTGCAAAAAACTGAGGGTATAGTATCAAACCCGGCTATATCCATTTTTACGATTTTTCAGTAGAGACGAAAAACTGTTTTAAGCTAATTGTAAGGATACTAGTCGCCCATATATAAATTTTGTGTTGTATAATAACTAACAAAATAAGATTCCATAAAAATTTTAAAACAAAATACTACTGTTTCCGAAATATTTAATATTAAATATTGGATATTGCCGTGTTTGAAAATGAAAAGTGGATAGTGCCTTGTTTAATTATCAAAATTAATCAAATTGAGCAATAAAAATCTGAATCTGCAATTCAAAATTTATTTTGAATGAATGCATAGATAGGTATAATTTGAATATGAATTTGACTTCAGAAGTAAAAAAAAAAAATTTTTTTTTCAAAAATAAATTTTTATATTTTTTTTATTCAAAGTGACTAAAATGGCAGATCAACTAATGTCACATACCATTATGACATTTTAATGTTACCTGATTGGCTCTAATCAATATTGTCGTCTTTGATTCATTTCTGTCGATGGATATTGCAGAATTTGAAACTTTAAATATAAAATTTGACTGTATGTAGCCCGTTTTCTTAGGGATAGATTATTGGGTCTCATAGAGAACCAAATTCTTGACAAAATGGCATATCTAACTCAATTTCGACAAAAATGGATATAGCCAGGTTTGATACTATACCCCTCAACTATCAGATTGTAATGAAGATCAATAAATAAATTTTTCATTTCTTATTCAAGTATGTGACACGTGGCACTCAATGTGTTTAAAAAAGGTGGAGCAACTTCACAGACATTGTTGTACAATATCCAGAACAGATCTAACAAAGTACAGATTTTAATTTATCTAACTAAATAATTACAGTAAAATCCTGTTATAATGAAGTATCCCTTTGTAACGTACTTTCGGCTATAGCGTACTAAAGTTTGATCTCGCCGAGAAACATAGTTATTTAAACATGTAAAAGTAAAAAATTTGTTTATGACGTATTCGGATATAACGTACAACCTCCATTGGTTAATCCTCTTAAATCTTAAATGTTAAATGATAATGTTAAAATGTTGAGTTTAAATCGACCATTAGTCTGTTTAATAATAATTAGTATAGAGTAGAGTGGGGTCAAGTAGGTAGGTTTTTTTTGAAGAGCCCTAGCGACGGTGTTTTTGCACCGATTTCGAAAAATAAGCTTTCGTTGGAAAGGTTATTTATCTGGCAACATTTTCGCCATACTAACTTTATGTCTAGCATAAATATTTTGAAAGCTACATTCGATAAGGCGAAGGTACCTTTTTTTGATATTTTAAAAATTTGGGGGTATGATAGGTCACGGATATTCGAGGTGAAATAAAACTACAAGTACATGTAAAAAATTAGCTCTAATGCTTTTATTTGAAGAGTATGAATACTCCTGATGTTATAAAAATTAGAAACACTAATAATAATTCGATGGTTTGAGCAGTGGAGCTTTGGGAACGGCCGTGTCTTCAATTGCAATTTTTCGGGTCGAGATTTGATAGACCGGGCTCTTGATCGGCATTCGATGGACCAGCCTCTTGATCGGGTTACGATGCCGGCATGATATCATCTTCCGAAAAAATGTAAAAATAAAAATTTTAAATTCTTTCCATGAGCGTTAAAAATAGTGACCTTATGTTGCCCCCAAGCACATGTTTCATGTTGGGGTCTGTATTTTTTTCAAAATCAAAAATATCGAAGAACTAACACAATATTCGTGTTCAGCGTCAAATTCTACATAAAAATAAACTCACTTGACAATTATTTGCGTTAATTTAATGCACTGCATTTCAGAGAGAAAACAATGCTTTTTCACAGAAGAACACGCGTCAAAATAAATGACACCATAACTAAACTGACAGATGCATGGCGACTGCCAAAATTTTGCCGTGAACGTTTCTCGCCACTATGTATCTAATTCACGCAAAACGGGCGGCCGATGTAATAAAATGGCGACGTCAAAACCAATGCCCTATTATGCCCCCATACCTATTTGACCCCATTCTACTCTAATTATAGTTACATAAATGTAACTATAACTTGCGTATTTTCAAATTTATGTTAATCACTCTATGAATGCTTAGCTGTGCATCTAAGAAATTAACTTGAAAAAACTAAATGTAAGAAACTAATTAGCGTTTAACACATCCAGTTGAGTGTTAACATTCCTTCAGAATTAATAAAATTACATAAACGTCTAATAAAATTAAATTAATGAGCTAAATTCATTGACTCGAAACATTTTCAGTTACTGAATCAGGAAAACATTTAAAAAAAAATACATAACTGAATTATTTTTTCAAGTGTAGCTCCATAATATTATAAAAGTGGGCTTTTCGCAAAATTACGAAAATGTTGCTTTCTTTTCTGGAAAAATATCGTTTCACAATTTTAGGGTCGCAAACAGGAAAAGGGGGGTCACCGACATGTCATAAGGATAAATATATTACTTGATTGGATTTTTAAGGAAAAAGGGCTAAACAAGAAAAGTTATTATGTTCCTGAGGGAGTCGGGAGCTTTTTATTATTTTTCTTAGCTGATGGGGGGTTGCGACACAAAAACGGTTAAGAAATTATGCTGTATTGTATCTATAATACCTGTAACAGACCACCTTGTAGCAAAAGCTCACCTAATCAACTATTCCGATAAATGTTCAAGCTACACTCTTTAAATTAGCATTGTATTAAAATATAGCTAATGAATTTCCGCTTATAATCGATTAATTTTATGATCCCTTAAAGTTTATTATAGGCGGATTACATTGTACAAAACATAATAAGTTAATAAGTTTACGAGGAATTAATGTGGACAAACAATATGCCTCTATTTACAAATTGCTTACTTACAATTCAATTATATTTACAATCATTGCTATCCTATTTTGATTATTATAAAATAACTTTCTAATTTCTTTTTTTTAGATTTAAAATATTTTCTGTGCCAAAATAGTCGAAATCAATCGGAAAAAATTTAATTATTATCTTTATCGAATTTATTTTGTTAATTTTCGGATTTCTTTTACTGCAAATAATATAAAAATGAATATTAATTATATTTCCATGATCTTAGTAGTAAAATTCGATATTTTTGTAGATTGTAGGAATGTTATGTAATCTTTGCTTATTTTTAAATATTGGTGAAAAATTATCACTTTCCTTTTTTTTGCATTGAATCCTAGAAAATGTATTTAAAACAAATTTATACGAGTCTGCTTATATAACACTGTATAAATAATTTTGATAAATATGTAACTTGTTGAATTGTAAATTTGTAAGTATATAAGAAGTACAAGTACAACATCTTATCGTTTTAAATTATAGCGCTGTTTTGAAAAATAAATGAAAATGATATGTACATCCCGGAAAGCATTTTGATTTATATCGAATTATTTTAAACAAACTTTGACCTACTCAGCGATAAATTTATTGCGTTTCTCTCTGCAGGGTGTGGTGAGCCTTTCAACAAAGGCTTTTCATGGCAGATCATACCTCTGTGGTTTGCCATTGCTTGCCGAGGGGAGATGGCCACAATATGATTCTTGTTCTCTGTGTTAGCAGTTTATGCGCTTAATGGCTATGCTAACGACCTACGTGCTAAGTATGTAGCTCTTTTACAATTTTAAACGCTAGATCTTGCTAGATCTTGCCAATTTCAGAATTTCGCGTGTTTTAAATGGGCGAATCTAAATGGTTTTTATAATCGCATAAAAGTTTCAAATGGAACGGTCAACTATGTTTGACGAAGCTTTAAAGCGAAAAAAGTAACAAAGCGAGCTATAACATCTCTTGGTTACGCCCCTGGCTTCACAACCTAATTGAAAGTAACCAATGTTCAATTACTTACAGCTACCAATATTATACCTACCAAAATAGAACTCTCAGATTTTCCTTCATATGAGTAGAAAGGTTAAAAACTTAAATTCACTTAAAATCAAGCTATTCCACAAAATTTCCTGCCTAGTTTTAATTGCCCTATTGTTGGTGCATACTACTAACATATTAAAAAAATGATTATTTAATTTCCTTAAATTATTATCATTTATTTAACAAATGCTTCGGATTAATCGTGCCACAATTGATTTGATCGTATATTGGAAGTTTTAACTCTGGTTTTAACAATAAAATTTGGAATTTTAATTAGACTTCAAGAAAAAAATGCTTTGTTATGGTACTTTAATTTTGGTAATAAAATTTTGTGACCACCTCAGCATACAGTTGGTTTATCGTAAATATCTTTTGCAATACTACCTTACGAAACGTTGGAGTTTTTGCCAATAAAATTTTGACCAGAACCTTCATATTGTTCATTACTATTAAAAATTTTATCTTTATCGATATTTCAAGGTATTTGAGAAATAAAATTGTGTAAAATGAAGTACCAGTAGCATTTTAACATTTAATTTGAATATTTAATTAATTTATAATGTCGAACACTTGGCTATAATTGCAAGTACTATACTTGTAATTTATCGTTGATTCCTAACAATGGCTGTTTTCTATAATAGCTCTGTTATTGTAAAACGGTTAATTATTTAACTGTTTTTCGGTTTAGTATGGATCATTATGACCATTTACCACCCGCCAAGTCTTTGTCACTTTTCCTGTTAGCCTTGTATATGCGGTGATTGTACTCCTGCAGATCTCTACGGACTCGATGCCCACTCTTTTCAGTTGCATTCGAGTACGTGAAGTGAGTGGTTTAGTGTTTCTCTCATTTGTATAACTAGCACCGCGTGTTCGTTAGTATTCCAATGAGATAGTGATATTTCGGATTTACTTAATATTAATCATCGTGAGTATATCTTCTTTACCTAACTTATTGGCACTCTCATAAAAAAATTTTATTATCTTGATTTAAGAGATAACGAACTGATTTCTTAATTATTTGTACATTATAGTGACTAGGTCAGTTAATTGGAAAGCTGTCACATCTATTTTCTACTAATTTGAAATGCAAGCTTACACTTGATAAACTTTTTCTTTGAACGTTGATTAGTTCATTTACCATTTTAGTCAAACAAACTGACATTTCCTATTTGATAATAATTTTTTCTCGAAGGATTACAAATGAAATTTCCTCAAATTATGCCGAGTTTGCATTTAACTACATCCATGTGGAATGGAAAATCCATTTTGGTTTCAGTTGTCTTCTGATTTGGAATAAATTGTTTTACTCCTTTGTTTACCAATTTGTTAGGCTGATATAGAATACCGACAATATTACGTAATAAAATTTGATATAAATATAACTTCTTGATTCAATTCTGTTTTTAACTTGACTGAAGGTGTGGGATTTAGACGCTCAGATAAATTTTCATTATGCATCAATGAATTCGGGAAATTTAATCCTGATAAGATTATTGATTCTATAAAATGGCAATTTAACCAAAACCATTGCACTTGAGAGAAAGACACCAAATATGCTAATATGACTTGTACTTCGTGCAGCCCAAAAATCCTGGCAAAAATAATTCATTCCAAAAGCTTCCTTGCTCTAGTTTTCAAGAATTTTATTCACAATTATGTAATTCTTCAAGCATATTAAAAAATCAGGTTGTAGAATAATATCATCAGCTAGAACTAGAAGATCGAAATGTCACTCAAATCGACAAGTGTCAAGGTGTTACGTTATAGCAACGTTAAATAGACGTGTATAAATAACAAAGTGACAAACGCGTTGATAGGCGGTGTATATTTGGGATACTATTAAATAAAATTAGGATCAAATTGACCCTGTGCAGATAATTCCATAAAGTAGTTATATTATAGTCTTCTAAGGTTAAAAAATAATATCTTTAAGGATATTTGCGGTTGGATTAATTTAATTTTCGAGGTTTTCTGGGTTTGGCTTGTAGTTTATCATGAATTACATAATTTAGTTTTCTTTGTGTTGCTATATGGTTGCGTAGTTTTAACACTTCTGTAATTTTGATTTTTAAGTGTAAAAAATTGTATAGAAATGAAGCCTTTGTACTCGAAATGAATTTTTCATCAATGTCATGGACAAGATTGAGTACCATATTATTCAATGGTATTGGCATTGTTCACATCTTTGATTGTATCTAAAATGTGGTACCAAATTGCTTATGCATATCTATTTTAACTGACACGGTATACAAATATGGGAAGTTATAGTTTGTTCTTTTTTATGGTTTAATAGTTAACAATTTTCGTGCTTAATAGACCTTGCAGATATTCATTTTAAATTGGAAATTTGCTTTAGTTACGAATTAATATCTTCTTTAATTTGGGTTCCTCCTTGATGAAAAAGTTTTGATCAGAACTATTGATTATATAAACATAATATTATATTATTATAATAATAATAACCAATGTCAGAAGTAAATCTTCAAATAAATCGGTTTATTGACTTATTAAGTTTCTGATTGAAAGTCTTTTATTCCAATAATTCATTGCTCCAATTTTATGTATTCGATTGCTTCTGTCGCGACCTTAATATTTTTTTACAATAGTTCAGTAGCCAAAGAATGCAGTAAAAAATTTGAAGTTACCATTTTTTTGTTGTTTTACTTTCAAAAAGTTCTCATTATGGTAATGATTTGGTTACTTCAAAAGATTAAATTTGCAATAGAAAATTTCATTAATTTGTTCGAGTAATTATTACATAAATCTTAGCTTTTAATTAATATTCATATCGCTATTTACATTTCTATTTATAAATATAATTATAAAATAATTACACCATAAAATTATAATTTTTTCGGTTTAGCTTTATCTTTAAAGTAAACCATAACTCATAAATGAATCGCGATGGTTGCAAAGTTTAGCTGATCATCCCACGGTAGCGATCATTTATCAATTTCGATAATATATTCATCAATATTTATACAAAACGGATTGTTTGATACATAAATATGATAAATATGTTATGTTGCAAAATATCAATTATAAGAAAGCAAACTTTCTTTGTATTTCCTAATATAATACATATTTTAATAACTTTCGTTTTCCAATAAAGTCTTTTTTGAATAAAATTATGGATAGAAAGTAAAAAATTTTGCAAATAATCATACTGGCGAAGGTCATTGAAGTGAACATATTTCTAAAAATGTTTTACATCTATTTTTACTTGGAGGAAGTTCCCACTTATTTAATAAATTGATTTTATTGTCTGAAATGTACAAAATTGCTATGTGGGCCCACATTTTATTCTGTTTATTTTATCTCTGCAATTAAACCGCAGACTTCCTGAGAAATTGGCTGCCAAGAGGCGCAACTCACGCATCCGGAGGTATTTCTCATGATAGAAGAAGCAAAGCTCTATCCACTAAATGACATGGAGAAGTTGTATTAGACCGAGGTTTCCCATACTTAGCTTATACAAATTACAGTACCTACTTACGAATTACCGCTTAGAACCAATAATTTAACATTCTCAATTTCTTGTATGCGTTTTTTCAAAACCTGTTGCAGATAAATTATTTACGTCAGACATACCAAATTTTTAGCGCCATCAGTTGACTTCCGACAGCAATTTAGAAAAATTTGTTCGGATTATCTTTTTCCAAAACCAGTTATACTGCAACAATTGAGATATGGTTATTGAACCTCTCAATAGCATAATAATTGAAGAAAATTGAAGTTCCACTTATTCCGGATGTCTATATTAAAATCACCTTGGACGTATAATTATTTATGGTTTTTACGGATTTGTGTCGAAATGCACAAGGATCGTGGATTAGTAACTAATTTATGCCATTTAGTGACATTTTGTAGTGCAATATTAGAAAATTAACCAAAAACCCACTCTCAAATTCGTACACGAAATCAAAACTTGTTCGATTTTCGTGTACAAGCAACTTTGACAAAACACAACTTTTAGAAAGGCCGTTTATTTAAATTTGTTCCAACTTTTCTACACTCAATGCCAGATTATCTTCATAGTAACAATCCTTTCATATTGATTGGAAATTATGCAACTGCACATAGAAATACTTTTCTATAAGGTTGCTTTTTTTAACTTAAATAATTAATTCATTAGTCTGTCAAGTGGAATAATTTTAATTTGCAAGAAATTGTTTTACAATTCAAATAAAATTATATGTTAATTGGATCAGAATTTACAAGATTCAAGGTCATTTATAATGAATATGTCCGTAATTTAGTGGTCACTTTCCTTAAATTTTAAGTTTTAACCCTCAAAAGTTATTTTTAGCATATTTTGCAATAAATTTTAATTTTGCTGTTTAACCTTTGAGGATTAAGAAACACCGGAGATGCTATTATGTTTACTTCTTGTACCATTCTATTGCTTGCTTGAATAGCTTTTTAACATTTGCAGAAAATTTTGTAACGGTATTTAAACGAAACCATGCATAAATATACAATGTCAGTTTTTTCAATGCAGTCTTTATAAAATACAGGTAAACCTACCTTCTTTGCGAAACTTAATTTATTTTTACAAAATCAAGGAATATTTATTTTTACCAATCGATGTTATAAAATCCTAAAATCTTATAATTATGAGTTTAAACGCGTTGGCGAATACAGTTGGAAATTACTGTAAAGAAATGACGGATTTGTATTTAAATTATTTTTTTGTGGTTTCTCGGTTATCATCAAATTTATTGCACATTTTATTTCAATTTTACTTTGTGTGAAACATAAGACTATAATAGTTATAACCACGAAAGCTCGAGTATGATTAAACCCAGTTTTATGGTGACTTCAAAGAGGCTAAAATTTTAGAGAATAAGTTGGTTAAGGAGAATATCATTCTTATTCGCAGTAAAATTTCACATTAGATATTTTCAAATGTTTAACCACTACCATAATTTGAGGAAGCTAGAGTGCTAGCCCACCCTAGAAAATGGAAAGAATACTTAAAAAATTTGATGAAATTATGAAGTACTAATAATAAGTATGTTATTTTTCTCAAAAGATTGAAGATTGTCTATCAAAAAGAAACTAGAACAGTTTTTGAAATTTGTTCAGTCATTGTCGAGTTACCATATCTACAAACAGACATACCGACAAACAAATACACAGATAAAAATACTTTTATTTGTTTTTCATGTAAAAATAAAATAGGATAACATAAAAGAGTTAAAATAATAAATAATATTGTGATCAATTAATGGAACTGTTAAACAACCAGCAGATTTAAGATGTTATTTCAAAAATAGCAGCATACTATAGCGTTTCGATATAATAATCCACCAATAATGGAAACTCGCCTGTAATGAACTAATTGTAACTAATTCTATTGACTAATGACCTACTTTATCATGCTACTGTTAAAATAATTCGCTGCTAATAAGTCAATGCCTTGATCCTTTGAAGTTCATTATAAGCGGAGTTCACTATATTTACGAATCATTAAAATTCAATTTCATAATAAAATATCATGCCGAAATGTTTACGTAGTTTGATGTAGGCATGTAAGGGTAAAGTTCGCATTTTAGCCACTTCCGAACTATTTGTACCACGCTTCTGATTCCACGTTAACATGTAGGTCATATTATTATGTAGTACTTGCACGTAATACTCGGTAGTAAAACTACAACTATGGATTTGTAATTCGTTAGTGTGGGTTTATCCATAAATACTGTAGAATATAAATAATATTACTTATGTGGTAACAAGGAAATGTTCAACTGCATTTTTTTACCTTTTTTTTGAATTGTATTTATTCAATTCAATAAAACGTGAAAGTTGAATTTTAGCAAAAAAATCTTTTGTAATTTTAATTTTTCACATGAGATACTTAACATAATAAATAATCTATAGAATTATTATAAACTTCAAAAAATTATGCTTCGGGAAGAATGTGCAAATACAATTAATTGTATGGGCCATTATAATGACAATAATACACTCAAAATAAAAATTACCAAAACAGTTTTGGATAGGCAATAAAACGGAAGTTGCAGAAATGATAATTTATAATATTATAAGTATTATGCAAATTAGTGTAAAAAATAATTAAGCTTGATCCGAAAAAGTTGTAAACTTTTACATACTAATCTGATGATTTCTCGTTGATTATCATTTCCTTCCTATCGATTTCGTAACTGTTATTAAAATTGCTAATTATTATTAATGGTAAAGATAGTAAAAGGTGCTAGCAGCAATTATCTCTAATAGATTAAATTTTTACATTTAATTATTGATGTGATGATTAAGAGATTGCAGCTATAGAAAATTTAGTCAAGGGAAATCAAAAATTTAAAAATATTTGAATTTGACATTTAAAAAGTTTCTTAAATTCATTTCCTTGTAATTTATTGTTATAGAATAGATTCGTTTTGAATAAAAAATTGTGCATCCGTTTCATTTCGGAATAAATTATTTCACAATATGATAAATATTTAAAACTGAATTTATGTATAATTTTCAAACTTAATCGACTATTTATTAAAATTAAATTTTGAAAGTGCATTGGCGATTTTGATTTTTAACAAACTATATTTTGAATTTTAATTAGACAGATAAATTTCTCCGGGCACTTGGTGCAAAAATGAAAACTGAATAATTTTGTATCAAATTAGTTCCGGTATTTATTTTTTCAAGTGATTTCTAACGCGAATGTGAACGCACTAAATAATTTGTAGATTTTATCTTACAAAAAATTAATAAACATAGCAGGTATTTTGTTATGCTTTACAATATCTGATTGTGCGGTGAGAACTGTTAATCTGTTGAAAAGTACCAAGTACCGTTTCATTTTTTTTGCTTTATGACTATTTTGCTTAATTACATATCATAGCATCACCCCCTTAAAGTGATAATATCAGAAAAAGAGCAAATAGATAATATTGTTATGAACTTTATACCATAATTTAATAGAAAGTCATTTCAATATTTTTTCATGAGTAATTATTGCTTCTTTGATATTTTTAATTTCTTCTGCCATTTTACTTCAATTCCAATAATTAACGTACTAATGAAATTAATGTTATAATTGCATGCCTGTAGTGTATTATTCTCACGTTTTCACTTATTTTTTACCGTATACATCTCACTTGAACGTATCTAATTGAGATCAGTTTTGTGATTACTAAATCCAGAAGCTACTGATTTTTTTGTCATGTTATGTAATTGACAAGAAAATAATGACATTTCTTGTAATTTTTGTTCAAATCGCTTTATTAATTTTGTTCTTACGATAAGTGAAATTAAGGTCATATCTACTGGACTCATTTCAAACTACCAATTTCTTTGATTCCTATTAAGATGATGTGCGTCTGTGATGTATTTTTAATTTGTTTATTAATTTTCGAGCGGAAATTGTTCTTCATTGTTTTTGTATTAGAAATTAATTATTACTTTTTTTTTAAAATTAACTTGGCAATTTGGAAAAGCGGCCAATTTTTAATTGTATGTTTTCTAATTTGCTTCTTCTATTCTTCATTTTCTTGCACTTTTTTTGTAGCTTTTTGGGTTATTTACGGTTGCGCAAGGTTTCATTATTGTTCAAAAAAAGTCAATTTGTAAAATTTTGTTAAATTTGCAATACTAATCGTTTACACAATTATCTTTGTTAGGTAACGGCGCTTAATGAATTTACACGTTATTTGCATTAACCCGATTACTCGTTAACCCGACGAGGACTTAGTTTTAATTGCATTTTTTATTTCTTTTATAGCTTACTTTATAATGTTCAAACAGTTTAACATATTTAAATTTGAAAAAAAATGTCGTGGGAATCCTAACATTGTCTATTAAATTGTCCATCATTCAAATGTGAACTGTTTATAGGGAAAACTTTTGGTAGAATTTTTTGCAATAGCAGTAACAGTCAGTTTTTACTTTTTAACGGTTACTTTAACCTGTCTCCAAGTTTATTAATGTTATTTGCTTTATTAAATGGCAATCAAGTTGTTAATGAAGACCAGTTATATTTTTCTGTTAGTTTTCATACTAATATACAACGATGTAAAATCGACTAATTTAATTGCAGGTGATACAGATTGCATAAACATAAAATGTATGCTTTAAACCTTTAAGGACCGAAACCATTATAAAAACGCGCATTGTACATTTCGAATTTTATTACATCCATAATAAAATTAATTCGTCAACGTTTTGTTACCTATTTTGTCATTATTTTATATGACTTCATTAGAATCTATTCTTTAGTCCTTAAAGGGTCACCTTTATTATTTTTAATATTAATTTATTATCGATGAACTTTTCAACTTGACATTTTTTTTGTGTTACGTTATTGAATTTGCATTTTAATCTTGATAATATATTATCCAACTTTTACTTTTAATATCCTTAACATTAAAGATTATCCTAATTAATATTTGATTAATAATAATTAATTAGTATTTCTACACTTCGGGCATGTAATTTTATCAAAAAAGGAACTAATTTCTCATTGCTTGACTTTTTTTGAAAGCGAGAAATATTGGTTGAATTACCTTCATTAGCAGTGAAGTAAAATAGCAACGATTAATATATTTGATAAGTTAATAATGAAGGATCTTGTATATCCGTATGCAAATTAAATAGTTCGATTTTTATCTTTTTCTCACGTACATATCAAGAGAAATTAAAAATACGAAGTAATACAGAGTTTTGTAATAAATTAATTAAAAATATAAATGTACACCCGCATCGCATGTAACATCATAACATTATGTAAGTAGGTTACGTTGTGAATAAGAATACTTGATTAATCTTAATTTTGTTTTCTTTGTTGTTAATCAACTGATGCAGTCGATTATTACCACCAATAAAAATTGATTAAAATTTAAAAATAACTGTAGAAAACGGTTCTTATGGGATATATTTAAAAGTGTTGTTGATTTCCTGCATAAGGTTCACGAGAAAGGGAAAAATTAGCATAATGCAAACTTAAACATTTAAAAAAAATTTAGGGCGTAACTTGAGAATAGAAACTTCTGCATTTTCACCTCATTAATCTTCAAAAGTTGGTTTTATATATTGAAAATGTTTTCAAATTAGCTGTGATAGTTTCGTTTGGTACGTTAACCTAGTTTGTTTATGTTTAGCACAAATTAAAAGATATTAAAATGTAATTTGCTTGGAATGTTAATCTATCTTCACTTGCTATACAATTCTGGGTGGATCTCCGCAAACCACACGTTTTATATGAAAGTATTCTATTAGCTCTATTCTTTTCTTCGGATTTCCTTTTAAAATTTTTAATTTGGATTATTCACAGCTCTGAGTGAGGTATTTTTTGAAGTAAGAGGTTACGACTATGTTTTGTGTTTTGCAGCATAAACTGCTGAAAATTTGTCCTACTGCCTCGATGGTCCACTTCAGCTAAAATTTTCATTTTTAGGTCGGGGTCGCTTGTAAACGATTCTCAAAGTCTTTTGCAACCCAGGAGATTTAATTCCAACTAATTGAGACATTTTCTTTCTCTAAGAGAAGAAGTGTTGCATCTCTACGATAAAATAGAGGCACGTAGCTAGGTTTTTCTTTCGAGGGATGGGTATTCATGATTTTTAAAAATGTTTTACTAAGCTTCTCGTGGAAATAAATAATAGATTGGTCTCTACTTCCGTTTTCCGGCCACCATTAGCATCAAGTATCCGACTATCTCAATTTTAACCCCGCCATTCGTTTAACAGTGTCCGCAACTTCCGAACTCTGATGGATAAGACATTGGGTATTCTATTTGGCTTGATTACTTCTAGTAGTAATCAAAGTTTCTTATTCACTACACTTCTAAAAATTTCACTTGGCTTCTAACTGCTTCCCATCCCCCAAATTTTATGCATTTAATTGTTACTTCCAATTTTTCTCTACTTCATTTCCATTAAGTTTTTGGTTTGTAATGGTTTTTCGATCTTTGTTGAATTTATTGAAACATTCTTCTATCATTTCCTAAGTTGTCTGTGACGAGGGCAATATTATCCGCGAATCGAAGATGGTTAAACTCGCAGTATACTTTCGTGCCCTTTCTTCCCACCTAAGCGATTTTAATGAATAAAATCACTCTTAATTTTATTTATTTCTCGTACATCCATAAGGAAATGCATAAATGATTACCACAACTCAATTTCACTTTCAATTCGACTAGAAAAGCTTCTGTTTGCTTGAACATCTGGATTCATCCATGATTTTTAAATGCTTTAATCGAAATGTGTTCTTTCTTTTCATTCATTCACTCTCATCACTTTTAACTGTGTTATCAAAATCTTGCTGCGGAACATTTAAATTGGAAGCGTGACAAATTTTCTCGACGATTAAGTAAGAAGTTTAGAAATGAAAATTTCGATTTAGACTTTTCTAATTGTCTCAATTGTTAATTAACAAAAGCGTTGGCGAATTTTGTATATAGAAAGTACAAAAGGGTTACAACATCTATGGCATACTTAGTTCGTGCACTTTTAGTTTTAACAGCGTGACCATTAATTTGACCACAGACGTTCATGCCATTTAAACTTGTTTTATTACTCACATTGTAGAATGTATATTGCAAGGATAACTGCATTTATCTATATACGGAATTATAACTTCTCAAGTTAAAGATTGTAATAATTAATGTAACTGCACTTGTAAAATTGTTCATCCGATCGATTAGCTTTGTTAGTTCGGTTGACATTTTTATCTTTTTCGATTATTCCACCGTTGGTTCAATAAACTTCCAATGCCAATATTTGGGATGAAAACCGTAAAGATCCTTACCCTGATCCTTCTTTCAAATTTTTGACACTGACAGAAGCGAGTTCAAATAGAACTGGATTTCCTAATTCTCTACCTATCTGGGAATGAATATTAATAACTTGAAAATGTTAAGGTCGCGATGGAACAGTTATAAAATCTATATTTTAACAGAATTTATTTCGATTTTAAATTAAATACTGCTATTCGCTATTTTTAAAAGGAATTTTTACTGTTTTTTTTTGTTTCTTCAGCTGTCATTAAATGTCTTTTAATTTTACGGGTTCATCAAATGAAATACGAAAAACTTTACTTTTACCTGCTCATGGTTTCATAAAATCATTTTGTGCGTTCAATTATTATAAACAATTAGGTTTTACTTTTCTACTTCCATTTTTATGTTTGCTATTATTTCGACCACATTAATTTAAACGGACACAAATTTCTAACCGCTATAATGCATTTTTAATTTACTTGAACTACCGTTTTCAAAATGAGAATCTCGAATATTTTCAAGCAGTAAATTACGATTATGAGAGTGCCAAAATTTTTAATAGATTACAAAATTTAATTGTGTGTAACAACAAAAATAACAATTTGTAGGTTTGGAAGCAATTCTGAAGTTATGACATAAATTTGTGAAATTGGCTGCTTTGAAATGAAGATAAAACATTATCCAGGTAAAGCAGTTATGGACGATCCGTCATGGTTGGAGATGGACGTACCTAATCACGTATTAGGTCTGCAGTACGAAGCTAACTGGTTAGACACTCAAAGATCTCTGTCTTCTGGCACCTCGTTAGAATGTTTTAATGGAAATGGATTTGCTTGCAACACTTTGTCAAGATTGGGTCGTTATCAGAATAAATTAAGAGGAATGCCCGATGAAGTATCCAATTCCGGAAGCATTCGCACAAAGTATCATAGCGAAAAAATTTTATCCAAAATTAATTCGAGAAATAAAAAGGATGACGACACTTATAGTTTCTATTCCGATTGTTACTCCACATTACCTCGTTCAAAGAAGCTTCGGAAAGAGGTAGCCGAGGATTCCAATATTTACGAACCTAACATTTACTCAACTTTACCTGCTAGCAAAGAAAACAAAAGTGAAAAGCCCATCCTCCAAACAAGTGAAGAATTGAATGTACTAAACAACAAAGAAGAATTTAGACCGAAGCCAAAACCCAGAACCAAGTTACCGAAACCAATTCCAATCGAAAATGTCGACTTGGAAAAACAAACCAAGAAGTCGGTTAGGTTTAATAATAATAGTACAGAAATTGGTTCGAATGCTGATGTCAAATCAAATATCTTCTATTCTGATGAGGAGCCCATACTAGATACTCGCATTACCGTTAAAAATAGCTTAAACGAAAGTTTTGAACCTGTTTTGTACGCTTTTCCACAAAAAAAGTCCAATTCGAGTGTTGAAGTTGCGAAGGAAAACTTTAGCGATACAGACGACGATGAGGTTAAAGAAAGAGTGAACGAATGGATCGACGATCAAAATAAGTATGTTGTGATGAATTCGGACCAAGTGATTACCGATTCTAAAAACGTACTTCAGGCCAACAATAACAGTAAAGGTAACGCTAAAGCATTTGCGATCGTACTGCAGCAGTCTTCGGGAGTCGATACTGATTTTTCCGAACAAGAATCAGATAATAAAAGTGGCGGTAGAATGTATTCCAGGAAAAATTCAGGTGTTTTATCGTGTGATCAACAATTTAAAAATTTACAACTTACTTCTTCGCGAACTTACGGAGAAGTATCTTTAGATAGAAACGATAGCGGTTATTACGAGGCGCCAAAGAAGGTACGACAACGAATTCCACCAAGAAATATATGCTGCAGCTCCACCGAAAGTGACAGTAGTTCCGAATTAAACAACATTAAAAATTCTTATGAATGCTCAAATTCTCATAACCATTATGAGGAATATATTTACGACTTATATAAAAGCGAAAATAAAAGTTCGGAATCCATTGTTAACGGAGAAAAAGCCATTACCGTGCACAATGGTTCACATCAGATTAAAAGCAAAAAGAAGAATCACTCTATTAAATCTGATAGTAAAAATAGTATGTGCACTCAACCAAACAGTGAATTTTCGATTCCTCGACCGAAATTAATAGTGCCTGTTCATTCGTATGCGATTCGTAAAAGAAGAACCGGTAATTTGCTAAACAGAAGAAGTTTTTCTAATAATTGTGTTAATGATACCGAAACTGAGTCGTATTATGATGAGCATGATACTATCAAAACCACTAAAGGTGAGTCCAATAAATTTTTAAACCATTTTTTGAAACAACTTTTGATTGTCTTATCTTGGAGCTGCTACTGTTCGTTTTGCATCGCGCGGTGACGAAGTGTAGATAACAAAATTTTTTTATAGAAATTTAATTTGCATCCATAATTAACTTTAACTATCAGAAGTTGAAGAACTTACCCGTGAAATATTCTTGTAAATATTTCCCATAGAAGTGGAGTATATGAGGAAATAACCTCGCGTTAGGTTCATAACGTACGTTCATACGTGTTTCTTTCTACGAGTATTTAATTTATCATGTATCTGCAAGACCTACGTTACTTGAATTTGATGCACACCCTGAATTCTTATTAAGACCAATCCTTTGAGACAGTTAATGCTATATTATATTGTTATTTTCATGAATGCATACAAAGTGTTGTAAATTGTGTAGGTGTCCAATGCATTGCATTGGACTTTTATTGCATTGCCATTTAGAATTTCATCAGAACATTTATGATGAATAAGGCTAACAATGATATCCTGAATCTCGTCACTCGACATATTTTATTGGGGAATATTGATAAAGAAGCAATTGTTCATAATATTAAATATAGACCGACAGACAAATGAGCGGAAAACTGCGGTTCCATTGCTGGTACCGTCAGATACGCTGCTGTGATATAAATGTCCAATATCGACCTATCATTTAGCAGGGCTGGCACCCTACTAGAATATAATATTCAGCTGTTCATAGAACCAATAGTACCAGGTGTTTACTGCATATGCATTTGGTACAGGACGAGGTCTTAAATTCTCCCAAAATCTATTTCACAAAACTGTAAGACACAAATCAATAGTTCTACGTAGTAAAATCATCTGATTTGTGAGCGACGCGACGCCAGAGGTCCTGCAACTAAGATCTTTACATACGTAGTCTGGAAGATTATATTTATGGTAGATAGATAAATAATTAAACAACAAAGTTTTCTTCGTACATTTAAAAATTTTATGAATATCCTTTAACCTCCTGGCACTGGAGGGTATTCCATACCCCCCAGACCCCCCGGTCCCGATAACGAGACAAGTTGATACCTCTACTTGGAACGGTTCCGATTTTATAAATTCAATGATGGAACATCCAGTATGTTGGTCTTCAAAACCGGAGGTTAGGGGGTATGGAATCCTCTCATAGTATAGACCAAGTTGTGGAAGGTAAAATGAACTCACACGCACTTAGGCATCTAAATCAGGCCTATTGTACTACCTAAGGTTTTCAGTTTCATCCCGATCCTGTCATTCCCCAACAAGCCACTCCAGTTGTAGAATGAACTCTAGGATTTTGGCAGGCAGGATTTCGCTGATTCTAGCCATGTCGGGCCAGAAGTTCCCCAACACAAATCCTCTTTTATTGAGGTTAACGCCTGACAGCTCATTGCATCCACGACATATAGGGTCATCTGCATACCCCATCGTGTGGGGGATGTTTATTTAATCTGTAGCGTCCAGTTAAAATCCTTGCAATTGTCCCCAGATTGACTTTGGATAGCTTCAGATAGTATCTCGCATGTTTCCAAGAAGATGCACGTACTGCAGTTCTTGCTTGGTATTCGTACTCTTTTAACCGTAATCATGTGCCATCGGAGTAAAAAATTCAAAGCCCAATTCAAAAATTTGAACGTTCGGGCGTTGATTGAAGGAATAATAATAATGAATGAATTAAATTCTTCAATCAACGGTTCTGTGTCGTTGCAAGAGGAAAGGAGCCCAGGGGCTATCTCGTAGTGATCCGTGTACCTAAAATGCGGCTGTGAGTGAAAATATGAACGAAAAACCTGGAACATGGATTCGACTCCGTTTGTAATAATTATGTGGCTTGAGCTAGAAAATATTGATTCTGACAACGTTTATTTTCAATAAGATGGTGCTATCTGTCATAAAAGTCGCGATATCAGCCCAATTTTAGTCAAAGTTTGGCAATTGTCTGGTTCTTATTTAATTATTTTGATATCTTATTCCACAAATAATTTCCAAGCTTATTATTTACATCATATTTATAGCATACCGTGCATCTAGCTCTGTGCCCCTTTACTTACGGATTTTATCTGCTATAAATATGTCGACCACTGCATAATTGGATTAAGGAGATTCCCGCTACCAACCACTCACTTACTGACTACATATCTATTTTAAAAGAAGAGCATAATTAAATAAATAACTTAAGTTCTGATAGGAAGGAAAGTAATGATTGGAAACTTAGGAGCTTAGGTTATTTTATTTATTTTTTTTTTTAGAATAAATTTGTAGTCAGTGAATGAGCGATCGGTAGCGGGAATCTCGTTAATCCGTTCGTGTACGTCAGTGGCGGACACATAACGGATAAGATCAATATAGATATAGAGGAGTGACGTGTTAGATGCACGGTATGCTCATATTTATGCCAATATAAATGGAACGTTACAAAAATATATGGTTTTTATTATATAATTTATTTTAAATTATAAAATCTATTTAAAAATTAATAAAATTCTCACTAGGTATCACTTTACCACATTTGAATTATTTTCTTAGTGGGGTTAGGGTTAGTTATGTTATTAGTTTTTTTTAAATGTGTTCTTATGCCTTGACGAAACCAACTTAATACATATAACACATATGGTTATCTCATTAATCCATTAATGCGCGTCTTTTCACGAGAGAGATATGAAAAATACTATTTTTCTTCATATTTTCCTGCTCAAACGATGATCCTTTTTGATATTTCAAATTTAAAAATAAAATATTTACTTATTTAAATTTAGGTATATTCTAATTTGATGTGGGTCATTACCATCAACTTATAATATCATCTCATCATACTCAAGTTTTACTCCGTTTTTGCGTTTTTAAAATTCTTTATACATGCATTTAAAATTAATAACTATTAAAATGTAATTTAAATTGTTATTTTTTTTTACTCCTTTAAGTCTCAATATGAACTGGTTTATTTATATTGGTTGGAATAGTGGTTTACCACATAATAAATGAATCATTCATTCTATATTAAATTTACACAACTTTCATTTCCTAGAGATTAAATATACTTCAAGTTATTAATTTTTACATGTTAAAATTCCTTAAAATTACTCTACGAATTTAAGTAAGTCAAATGTCGTGTTAACTTTACAATTACTTCATGTTTTAATCCAAATATAATTTGGAAATGCCGTAATGAAATTTGTATGGTTTTGTAATGGTACCACCTGGATGGAATAAATTAATTACTATACCTTTATAATAATTATAATATTTTTACATTATTTTGAATTCTTATTTAGAATACGAAACTTAAATTCTTTGCATTACATAAGCGGATTTGTTTGTAAAAAAATATTTCTATCCTGTCTTTTGTGACCGTGAACGTTTATAAAATGAACAACTTTTACGCTTAATAATAAATTACCGTAAGGTTATAAAGAAAGAAACACATAAAATGCCAATAAAAGGTGAAGACACCTGAATAAGTATGGCAGTTTTGGTCATTCGCACAGTGGTTGTACTTGCGTTTTCTTTCCACAAAATTTTTAGTACTAAAACGCCAACTTTTTCTCTTTTTTTGAAACATGGACGAGGAACTTGGGTAACTAAGTAGAAAAGGAAATGAGAACATTTGTTATAAAGGAGATAAACATAATTTAGTTACAAATCATTAATTTTTATTGAATAGCAACTAGGTTAGCTATTTTTTTCTTCCTCCTTTCCAGTTTTTTCTTCGTCCACTTCAAAACGTTTGGATTCTTTCCCGACCATCTTCTGTCAAGGTTTAGAAATAAAGCAGATTATCTGCCTACTGGTTGCCGGTGCTGAAAGTGTATGGTCGGTAACCAGAAGCAGGACACATGCTTTCTTCTGTTCTTACCTTGGGCCCCATGGCTATCATATTTTTATGGCCCACATGACACGAGAACATTCTGTTGATTATCTTTTGATGACATTTTATAGCTGAAGATTAGGATCATTAATAACATAGCGCCAAAATCTTACACAAGATATTCTAGTATAAAGCAGTAATCATAGATATCTGTTCAACTTGTTAATTAAGTCGTTCATATAATGATTATGTGTGAACATAGAACAAGGTTATCGGAATTTTAATAATTGAATATTAATTTTTAATATTAGAAACTTATACCGTCTCTCTGATGACCTATGTGTTTTTGAACTTTTAGAATTTGAATGGAGTGTCGTAAACCTTAGTTCCTTTGCATTACTTTAATTTATTACTTTTATTTTATAACAATTCCACCATACGAAAAATTTGCGTAAAAACCATGTATACCCTTGAAATTTTTTCTCAGCATGTAATCACTAACTTGATGTCAACAGAACCACATGGTTCACAACGAAAGTAAAAAATTAATTTATTTAGCAGCTGATAAATTTTGACTGGACTCGATTTTAGCAAAATTTATCTTTTTTAATCTTGTTGGGTATAACTTTTCCTTTAACTGGTTGGGTTACCTTTTGTTAACTCATTTATTAGGAAGCACCCACACTTATCTCAAGTGTTTTTGCTAAATATTGTTCTTTTTTAGTAAGCCTTATTTGTTACCAGTTTACAATGAGTTTGTATTGGCTGACTACCTTTCAGTCTGCATAATCAAATGCTTCAGCACCTCAAATAGGGTTATTGACTGACTGCCTAAATAAAAACTGGAATAGGCTTCAAGATGTTCCACTTATTCTTAAAATAGATCCAGATAATTGTTTAGTTTAACCTTGACGTTCAATGTAAACTGTGAATAATTAATATATTAAAACAAATATTTTATGAATAATGTAGAATTCGTGCTAAGGTCGAAAAAAGTAATCGCTCCTATTGTATTTGTTCTTTCTTATGTATGCTTTTAAGTGCTCAAACATTATTTCAAGTAGATTATCTATAATTTTACTTTTCGATTTGCCGATTCCGGTAATCAACATACATTTTCTTCACAATATTGAATTATAATCGATTTGAGAACGCTGTTATTGTATTGCGGTATACTCCGTTTCAGTGTCGAAGAAAATACATTAAATTATAGAAGTCAATATTTGGCAATTATGTGAAATCCTGCACAATTCTTCCATTATTGTATAAAGCGGCACGGATCATGTCTATAAGATTATCGTGAACTTAATCAAGATTAGGTGAAACCCAGTAGCCTGGCATGGAGTGAAACGTAAAGCACACGAATAATTTGAGTTCAAAATTCTCCAGTTGTATGTTGGGCCAATAAAAAAAGGAAACGATATCCAACCCAAAATATTTAGAGCAAACAAAAATATTGAACAAACTAAAAACAAGAATGAACATTGAACAGTGCCAATAACCTAGTAGCTGATGCATGTTAAATGTAGATAATAAAAAGAAAGATGAGGTGAGAACTTCTTGTTTTTATAATGGAAAAGACTTGTGAACATAATTATATAACCAGGAAGGAGTTCTCTTTAGAGACACAACCATCATCACAATGGACCGACACACACGATTGACAAAGTGTAATTAGTCAATATAAACCAGACTTCACCAACAAAAATAATTATATAACTGCTGGTGTAGATGCTTATTTACTACTTTATAACCTGAAAGTAAGAAATAAATAAATTCTTACTAAAATCCATTTTTAGACGTACTTTCTAGCAATAAGCGGTTTCTAATTCCAATAAATGATCAGTTTTTAAAATTATATGCTTACTTTTGTGATAATCAGATTTGAAATAGATATTGTTCAAAATTACTTGCCCATTAGTTCCAAATATAGAATAAATCAAAAGTGAAATTATAGTATTGTGCAAGAGTAATTAACAGGTAATTTTGCAAGTTCATTCGAATATGCAATTTTTTGATACACTTGATGATTACTTTTCATCTAAAATCTAAATAATTATATAACTTACAATACAGAGTGTTTCTAAATTGTTCCGTTACGCACTAAAAAGAATATAAAGGTTGATTCCCACTATAGGTTCCGTCTCCGTTTCGTATTGGTTCCGTTCAATTATTCTATATTATATCTTCAGATGGAAGATATGTGTACGTCAGCCAAAAACATTTGAATATCTCCGGTATGGAACGGAGACATACAAGATCCTGGAGTTAATCCTACAGTTAAGCCAGTGTCTCACTATCAAATTTTCGTCAAAATTATCATAATATTTAGTATACAAACGGTTTTGATAGTGTGACAGCGATGTAGTTGTATCAAAATGACGTAAGCTACATACTTTTATATGCTGCTTCTATTTTCATGACGTCACGGATTCGATTTGATACAAACGTTTTGATAAAAAGAATTTAGAACAGTTTCTATAATTTTGATGCGATAAGGCTTCCCATAGGCTGTTCGATATCCCACTCTTATATCTTTGACACTTTGACATAACGTGGACATTACCATACTTTCAGTTTTATTTTTTAATTTTAACGCGGTTTTTAATTAGGTCTAAAAGGTTAGCAATTATTATGGCTGGTACCACAAATCAGTTTCCTAATTGATTTGTATCAGTTGGAACCAGTATAACCAGTATATTTGAACGTATAAAACCAACTCTAACCTTACTTTTCACAGCTGACCTGTGGCTGAGATCGTTATTATACCAACTTGATTTGATAGTGAGACGTTGCTCTGCATTGCTTTAAAATATTTTTACGTAAATGACGTCACATCGTTTGTATAATAATTATTATAATAATTTTGATGATAATTATTTGATAGTGAGACACTGGCTTTATGATGGTGGTGGAACGGAAAGGTAGTACAATGGACCTGATTTAGAGAGAGGCCTAAGTGCGTATGAGTTTACCTTATCCTCCACAACAAATCCAGAAGCCTCAAATCAGATCTATTGCGGTCGTACAATTCAAATTTATATTGCTCACTTTTGAGAACCCCTTTAAATCAATCAGTGGTGATGGTTGTTCAAATTTCCACACAGGTGGTGTCATTCAAGTGTAATGGAGAAAAACTCGTCCAGATGTTTACTAAAGTTGGCGGCGTTCAAACAAGTGAAATCAAGATTTTAGCAATTTTTTGATTACATTTTTTTACATTGAGTTAAGACTGTGACAAGTTATATCGCATTTATTTTGGAATTTGATCGTGAAATCAGGATGGGCGGTTATAACAAGCTACTTTCATAGCAATCTCTTCGTTTGAAGGCATCTCAAAGTTAACCTTGTAAACTGACAATAAAAATCAATATTGAATTTAACATTGAATGAATTTTTCTCACGGCAGTTACCGATGATTTTCTTTCTAAAAAATACTGATATCCGGCTGCACAATGAACTATCGATATCAAATATACAATCATGCAATTAATTTTTTTTAAATAATATATTGAGCACTGTAATTAGAACTTTGTTTTATTATGTTTTTCAAGGTACTTAACATGACTATAAGTAATCGAAATATTCAATTATCGATCATCATAAAACAAGTTTCAATACTTGTAAAAAGATATTGTTTTTATTGGTAAACAGAGACCAGTAAGAAAAATCACGATTAATACAAATTATTTCACCCAATTGAACGAAAAGAAAGAGAAACTTATGTCAATATATCATAGATCAATTTTTTGATGTATCATCTTTTCTGCTCCACTTGACTATGAATACAACCGAAAAAGTTGTAGGGCCAACGATTTTTTCTCTCCTTTTTTTTAATAATTCAATTAATCCAAATTCCTAATTTGCTTAGCTGCAATTTATTTCGATATAAAAATTATCAATTTCGATTTGGCTTTCTCTTCAATTTTTAAGTGGAACCAATCAGATTAAAATTTTAAGTGTAACTAATTTTGACCAACAAAATCTTTTTATTTAATAATATCGTTCAAAAACTTAGCAAATTTGATTTCTATTATTAGTACATGTAAGCAACTGCATGTGTTATTCTAATTTTGCAATACTTAAAAATAATTAAAATGTACAATACGAAATTTATTTTATACTTTCGATTCTAATTTTGAATTACGTTACGGAAAGAATTGATAAGAATGGATAATAAAACTAAGAGAGGTACGGTACCATGCAATTTACTCTTTAATATTATTACACCTACGAATAATATACCTAGGATGTGGGACGATCAATACATTCGAATTTCATACTATTTACTTGCATTGAAAAATTATATCGCAACCAAGAATTTGAAAAAGGATATTCTACAACCATAATGGACTAACTTGTGAAGCAAAGTCTATGTTTTATTAAAACAAATCCCCCTTATAAAGGACTTTGATCCCTTAAAGTCCATTATAAGTGGAATGCATTCTAAATAGTAGTACATGTTTCGATCTTATTAGATCTCATCTCCAAATTCTTGGAAGAAACTGAATTTGTCTTACTGCAAAGATTAGCGATTTAAAGGGTAATCCAGAAATTTCAATGAATTTTCAGAATCTAAATTCAGCTAGAACTCTAATGAAATCCCACCGCTGCCACCAGTCAGGTCGTGGTAATCAAAAATTAATTAAAGTCAAAAATCAACTAAAAATTAAAATATATCATATTTAGTGCACAACATAAAATTATGTCTGTAACTTTGAAAACCTGCAATGCTCTTCTATTTTGAAATGTATTATTTGCAATAGCTTCCAGTAAAAAAGAAAATTTATTTGAATTGCATGATCTAACAAAATTATACATCGTTTCATGTCGGCACTTTATACCTATTTATTTTTTATAAATAAGAATCTTTATGTTGCTTAATTTTTCTAACAATTACATTTCCATACAATGCAGCTTGTAAATTTTTGAAATTCCAGTTTACTTTTTAATGGTGCTTCCAGAATGGTTAAAACCGAACAGGAATTTTTGTTCAATTACTGGGTAGTGATTTAATTTTTTAATTGATCATTAATTTAACCTTAATTGGTTCAAAGCATCACTTTCGATTTATTTAATAATCTTTACCTTAAATGTGGATGTAGGTTTAGAAATCATATAACTCGTAGGTTCAATTGCCTTCGTTTAATTCTTTTATAAGAATGAAGTTCAAAGGCCAATCGATGTACTTTCTATTTGGTCAAAGAAAGTAAATCCTATTGAGTTTTGGAAATTTACTTTATCAGCCCATTTTTACTTGTGATATTTTGCCTTCGGGTTGCTTGGTTATTTTAACAATAACATTGAAAATTTATTATTTTCCCACAGCTTTCATTGTTTTAATCTGTTTTGCTTGAGATGCGATTATTAAACGATTTGCTAAACTTGTTGATTTAACTAACTGGTTTTTTATTAATAATTTCGTTTTCTCTCTTTCGCATGTCGTATGTTATGAATTATTGTTACACATAATTACATTCGCTTTTCAAGTTACTCGTTTTCGTTGATTGTAAGAAAAGATTTATTAATTATTTTTAATTAATCTGATTAGGCGCGTTATTAAATTTATTTTCACTTTTTATGTTACCTATTCCTATTAATAATCCAATTAATGATTTCCTGTTTGACTTCTTCTACACTCACACATTTGGATGGAATTTTCGATTAATTAGAATCTAAAAAAAATTATTTATTGTTTACAACTATTTAATGTGCTAAAACCGGCTAAAACCGAAGGTTCTTGGCCAAAACATTTGTACAATTACTCTTTTAAAAACAAAAACTTTGAAAATATTTATGTTTTTCTTCAAACGACAATAAAACAAATAATTTTTTTACTATATACACAAGGTTAAAGTTTCATTTTAATGTTGTCCTGATGAAATGTGGTACTTGTCTGCCTTGGCAGCAAATGACTTTGTCTGCCGCTGACTTTTTTTGTTAAAAATAAATGCTTGCTTTTATTTCTCTCTACTGTCGTTCGTCAATATGGACTTCCCATAAAAATAATATTTTTGCTCCTTGTAAAACAATGTTATAATTTTTATTTTGCCGTAACCTAAAAAGTTAAACTAACCGCCAACTTTTTAAAGCTTAATATCCCTATCACGTTTTACCAACGCAGTAACAATTTTCAAGAAATTGCATTGGAATGGATGAGAGTATAATAGAATAGCATAAATTATACCTGAAAATTACAGTTAAGTACTAATTATTTTGACTCATAATTGACCAAAATCTATTAACATTTCGTGACTAAACAACTACTTATAAATAACTACTTTCCAGTAAGTAAGTATTTGTTTAATTTCGTAAATGCACGATGAGTAATTTTTTGCATTACTAGCTTAGCTCCTGATAGGTAAAATTAATTAACTTGATATATTAGAGAAAAGCATTTTTGCAATGCTAGAAATGCTACATAGATTAACAGAAGTAGATTCACTTTCATATAACACGATTGTAAAATAATATGCACGATTCCAATCTCAAACACAAAACCAAGTGAAACTACAAGAAAATATAAAACCTAAATTTTTTACAGCAGAGAAATTATGGTAAATAATAAAAATTTCTATAATTACGATTTGACCTCTTGCCATCTTATTCACTTTCTATTATAATTCGGATTGAACTCAAATCACGTTGTTTATTGAAAGATTATTGATTGAATATGATAAGTGATAGACGTATTAATTATTCTCTATAAAAATCATAAAATTGTCCTCCTCAACTTATTACGATATTGAAATTAATTTAATTTCATATAGGTAAATCATTTTTATGACTTTCTAATTAAGCGGTGTGCCTCATTAATCCCACCTTGAAATGTTTGGACCAACTTAATGCATGCACAAGTTTTGTTTACATGATCCATCCTCGGCACTCCATTTAAGTTATTCCAATTAATGATAAACACTTTCGTTTGTTGTGTTCAACTTCAAGTTATGAAATTCACATGCGATTCATGATTTATTATGCATGGGTGCGTACTTCACAACAATTCTCGTTCGCCAGATGACAAATTTCTACTTTTGGGTAATTTCTTCCTTACGAGGACAGGTTTTGTATTTTTCTGGACTGACAAGTTAGAAAATCGTGTACACGTAATTCCTATTGCAATAATAAAATTCTTGTAAATTGCTGCCAATCATTGTTGATTACATTCTTTAATGCAATAAAATTTAAACGATTGAATTTCGGTAGTTTCTAATGTGTAAATTTAATAAGAGAATGTGGGTAATTATGTAGTCATAGGAGACGTATAAAAAATTGAGGTAATCGTTGATGATTATCAATTTGTTATCTTCGGAAAAAAACACAAATGTTAAGTAGGTTTCTCTAATCGAGTCTAGAAGCAAACTGGAAATAGAAAACTGGATTTAAATTTTACTCCAAAAACATCCCATTATTAAATTTGGAATTTAACGTCCGGAGGAAATGTATTTCATAATGTCGGTCTGTGCGTAGCATTAAGTTTTTCGTTCAGCTATATCATCGTCAAGCTCCATTGAAAAACTTGTGCTGACGATCATTAAACAAATTAATGACGCTTACTTTGTCGTAATTGTGTAAACAATTTTACCACAATATTTTCAATTAGCCGACTTAATAGTCACATTTCAGTCTTTATTAGACTTTGTAGTGACTTTTATAGTTGTTAACAATTAGGTTAATTTTATAGGCGATGTGTGTGGCTAGCGGATGATGAGTTATCGTGGTTGAATTTTGATAGCCAGGATTTCTCCTGTGTCGATTCACCCTCGAACCCTTAATTATTATTATAAAATGTTACCTTCTGCTTTCTTTCGATCAATGATACCTGTACTCATCATCTTTATTCCTTCTCATTTTTACGAGAAGGGAAAAATTAAAAAAAACAAAAATGTATCAGACGCATACGTTTTTTTAGGTCATTAATAATGAACGACCAATCAGAAGTGCAAGAGAGCGTTGCGAACAGAGAAATAAACAGACGGACGGGGTTTTCTACAACATTTTTATATTGATAATAACTAAATGTACTCTGATTAATATTCTTAATAGAAATATTAACAATATTTCATAGATTTTTTTTAATTTTAGAGGGACGAGTAGAAGTTTCTAGAGAAAATAAGTACCTGAGTACCTTGGCACAGGGCAAAGTGCTAGGAGAACTTGCAATTCTTTACAATTGCAAACGAACTGCTACTATTAAAGCTGCAACAGATTGCAAATTATGGGCCATAGAAAGACAATGTTTTCAAACCATCATGATGCGAACCGGATTGATCCGGCAAGCCGAATATACCGATTTCTTAAGAAGGTAAGATTCCCTTTCCTTAAATATTTCAAACACTAACTTCTCTTATTTAGCGTGCCGATTTTCAAAAATTTGCCAGAAGACACATTAATTAAAATATCTGATGTTTTGGAAGAAACATTTTACGCATATGGCGATTATATCATCAGACAAGGCGCAAGAGGTGATACGTTTTTTATTATCAGCAAAGGGCGCGTTAAGGTTACTATGAAACAACCAAATTCTCTCGACGAAAAATTTATTCGTATGTTAGGAAAAGGAGACTTTTTTGGAGAGAAAGCTTTACAAGGGTACGTAACCCCATTTTTAAAATATTCCGTTTTTTTACAAAGGCTTTATCTTCAGGGACGATCTTCGTACCGCAAATATTATCTGTGATGATCCAGAAGGTGTTTCGTGCTTGGTAATTGATCAAGAAACCTTTACTCAATTGATATCCAATTTAGACGAAATTAAAAGGAATTATGAAGAGGAAGGCGAAGAACGCAAAAGGTAAAGTTTTTATTAGTAATGTTTAAAACTAAAACTGTTTAAATTTGTTTTGCTTTAACTTGGATAAACAGTTGGATGGGTAAGTTATTTTTGAACATAAATTAAGTAAACTTGAAAATGTTTCGAGGGTATTAACTGTTCTGTTATCTTGTCTAGGGAGAACAAAGAATTCGATGCAGTTCGTCTTGCTGATCTTCGAATTTTGGCAACATTGGGTGTGGGTGGTTTTGGAAGAGTGGAACTTGTGCAAATACAAGGTGATGCTAGTCGAGCTTTTGCATTGAAGCAAATGAAAAAAGCGCAAATTGTTGAAACGAGGCAGCAACAACACATTATGTCCGAAAAGGAAATTATGGGAGAAGCCAATTGTGATTTTATTGTTAAATTGTATAGAACTTTTAAAGATCGAAAATACTTGTATATGTTAATGGAAAGTTGTTTGGGAGGTGAATTATGGACAGTTTTGCGTGACAAGGGTCACTTTGATGATGGAACTACTCGTTTTTATACGGCTTGTGTTGTGGAAGCCTTTGACTACCTACATTCTAGAAATATAATATATAGAGATTTAAAACCTGAAAATTTATTGTTAGATACTAACGGTTATGTTAAATTGGTTGATTTTGGTTTTGCGAAAAAATTACAAAGCGGAAGGAAAACGTGGACATTTTGTGGAACACCAGAATATGTTGCACCCGAAGTAATATTGAATAAAGGTCACGATATAAGTGCTGATTATTGGTCACTTGGCGTACTTATGTTTGAGTTACTAACTGGAACGCCTCCTTTTACCGGCGCTGATCCTATGAAAACTTACAATATCATATTGAAAGGAATTGACGCCATAGACTTTCCAAGAAATATCACCAGAAATGCTCAAGCACTTATAAAAAAATTATGTAGGGACAATCCTGCTGAAAGATTAGGATACCAAAAAGGTGGAATTTGTGAAATTCAAAAACACAAGTAAGTAACAATAAAATTTTTATTTAATGAACTCCTACTTGCCTATACATAACTATTTTTAACAAATGATTCAATTTATTCATCAAGTGCCTCTATTTTTAGATGGTTTGATGGTTTCAATTGGGAAGGTTTATGCAATAGAACGTTAATACCTCCCATAATTCCTGAAGTCAAACATGTAACAGATACCTCGAATTTTGACGAATATCCACCAGATGCGGATGGGCAACCTCCAGATGATACTACTGGGTGGGATGCAAATTTTTGAAATAAATTAAATGTTTATTATTGAAATTGTTACAAAAGGGTGTGCGAAAACTTTTTAAAATTGTTTTTCAAGTGTATATTTTTTATGCGTCTATTTTTGTAAATGTAAATTTTAATATTTTCATTCCTGTTAAATTTTAATGACAAATCATTATTACATTGTGTTATTTATAATTGACTGTGCCATTTTTAAAATTGTGTTATAATTTTTAATTGGTCTTGCCATGTCGGGGTAGCAATTAAATATGTAAAAATGTATAAATTGAATATGTATTGAAGCAGAAGAGGTAAAAAGAAGACAACAATGGCATCATTGATACTGCCTTACAATTTTTTTTTAATGTGGCCATTTTTATTTTAACTAATGTTTTTATATAGGTATCTGTTTAAAATAATTATATAAATATTGTACATAGGCAATATGGAAAGTTTGTCACCTCTAAAATAACAAATATAATGTGTTGCATTTTTTAATGACCTTAAGTGTTACCTAAATACCTAAATTTATTTTTCTAATTAGGACAATCAATTGCAATACTGTTAATGATGAGAATATTATGTTTATTAAATTTGGATTATTGTTTTATACTAATAGTAAAAAGATTTAGAAAGATGTAATATAAATGATTAAAATATGATTTTGTTTATTTTTTCTTGATGAAAACTTGGAGAGTGTAAAATATTTTGTATTTTAAGAACATTGTCCAGTGGTCGACTGAGTAATAAGTGTAAAATGAACACTAAGATTCGGGGATTCCCTATCCTAAATTTATTTTAACATTTTTATGTTACTCTTCAGAACAATCTCCATTATTAGAGTAACGTCAAAACGCCTATAATTATATAGGCAACCCATACTAATCGTAATTGAATCAGTGTTAATGGCTGTATGCTTATACATTGATTCAATTTCATGTAGTTTGGTTGGCTGGGATCTAGGCCTTATAACTTCATCACTACTAGAGTAAATAGCAAAATTTAAGAAACATCAGGATAGATGGAAACCAGCCAGGAACAAAAGTCACTCCCATTTAAGTATCTTTCTGGAAAACATGAGCTCAGTTAGCGATGAACATGGCGAGCGATTTCACCATGAATTGACTCTATTAAAGTGACGTCTAGATATAGACTACCCATACTAAACGAATTTATTCTGATTCAATCTAGTGTAGTTTGGTTGGTCTATATCTAGGTATTTGGACGTTATCACTAGGGTCCGGATTTGTAGGCATTTGCATGTTTTTTTTGCGTACAGGCACGTGAAAAATTTTAAAAGGGGAGCATGTTTTACGCCTTTCTGAATCGTTTTATATAGTTTTTATTTTGCCTATAATGCATATTTTGAGTTTAAGTGCATATTTGGCGATTTGTTGCCTATAAATGCTTATTTGCTTATATTGGTATATATTTTGCATATTTAGCAAATCCAGTAATGAAATTTTAAATAATTTTAATTATTCTCTTTCTGATATTGCCGCCTTTTGTATTATTTAAAACAATAATTTTAATTAATATCTACTTTGTCAACTGTAGGTGATTCTGTGCAATAACTGCATATCTATTAATATTACTGCTCAATCATGTTACCAAGAAGGTGCATGTCCCTAGCCCCCCCCCCATTTCAAATTTTGACTTCAAAATCGTCTCAATCGTTTGTGTCTGTTAGTGCAACCATTATTTTCGTTTGTATCCAAATAGTTTTAGAGATATTTCAAAATTAAGCTTGGGGGGTGGGCTGTAGACATGGGGCCCCCCATTTCGAATTTTGACTCCAAAATAGTCTCAAACGTTTGTGATTCGTCTGTGCCTGTTTGTGCAAACATTATTTTCGTTTGTACCCAAATAGTTTTCGAGATAATTCTATTTTAAGTTAGGGGGGGCCTGGATACATGCTGTTTTGATATTCGAATTTCGGATTCAAAATAGTCTCAATCGATTATACTTCGTTTGTGCCTGTTTTTAGCGCATATTTGAGTGCTTATTTTGAAGTTTTTAGAGCATATTTGCCTGCATATTTTCAAGTTTTTTAGTGCCTACAAATCCGGACCCTAGTTATCACTAACGGAGTCAATAGCAGAGTTTGAGAAGTGTTTTCAGGGTAGAGTCATTCCATGTGAAAACACCGAAAAAAAGAAAAAATTGTTGCTGCACTGTTTCAGATTTTGCTTAAACTTTGTGGAAATATTCTTTAGGGTTCTAACGACCAGAATCCACAAGGTTTAATTTTCGCACGCGCCACTTCCGGTCCACACAAAATAAAGCAATTGAAATTGCGTGAAGTCTTATTTTTTTGCTTTGCGGTTTTAGCTGTAAAATTTTTTCTATTAGAGATGTCTACTCGATCAAGGTGGCATGTTGAAGTAGAAACATGGTAGTTTCTAAAAAAAATAAAAATTTACATAATTTATATATACCTCAAAAATAACTTGGTATTGAAAATACATGTATTTTATTGATTTTTTGTGATTTTCAATGGGCTCCAGTGTCTGCGCTGTTGAATATAAAAGTTTAATCATTCTCAGATCTTAAAGTGCTTATATCGTAAGAGAACAAAAATTGAAAATCGACTCGTTCAATTATCCCGTTTTGAAAAAATCTTTGCTTGAAATTTAGAAATTTTGAGAATTTGCATATTTCAGGCTACAATTTGGACGTGTTTAGGAATAGACAAAAATTTGAAATTTACAGGATACTTAGTTCTTACCTTTAACTTCAAAAACCTTCAAAGTCCTGGTTGGTTATTTGACCTCTCGCGGATATACAGGCGTTTAAAGAGAAGGCTTTTCTTGAAATTTTAAAAATTTGCATATTTCAAGCTACAATTTGGACATGTTTGGTAAGAGACAAAAATTTGAAATTTGCAGGATACTTAGTTCTTACCTTTAACTTCAAAAACCTTCAAGGTCCTGGTTGGTTATTTGTCCTCTCGCGGATGTACAGGCGTTTAAAGAGAAAGCTTTGCTTGAAATTTTAAAAATTTGCATATTTCAGGCTACAATTTGGACGTGTTTGGTAAGAGATAAAAATTTGAAATTTACAGGATACTTAGTTCTTACCTTTAACTTCAAAAACCTTCAAAGTCCTGGTTGGTTATTTGTCCTCTCGCGGATCTACAGGCGTTTAAAGAGAAAGCTTTGCTTGAAATTTTAAAAATTTGTATATTTCAGGCTACAATTTGACGTGTTTGATAAGAGACAAAAATTTGAAATTTGCAGGATATTTAGTTCTTACCTTTAACTTCAAAAACCATCAAGGTCCTTTTTGGGTATTGGTCTTTTCGCAGATGTACAGATGTTTAAACAGAAGCTTTGCTTGAAATTTAAAATATTTGCTTGTTTTTAGGTTACAATTTGGACGTGTCTGGTAAGAGATAAAAATTAAGCGCACTGTAAGGAAAGCTAGCCTCCAACTAACCGCAGGTGTACACATACTAACGCCTAGAGAAATGTTTGATTTCTGTTGTAATAAAATTTCTGGCATAGAATTTTTTTTGTATCAAATTCTGATGTTGATGCAACAGAATCTTTTTTGTCCAAAAGATTTAGTGATATTGATACAATTAAAAATTCTAGAACCTACCACAGTGTTACTCCGCTGTCTCATAAACAATGAAGAGTACGAAAGTTTTCAGCTTCTGATCATTTTGAAACTGTAAATATTGTAAAACCATGTGATAAATTTAAAAAAATAATATAAACTATAAATTTAAAATGATTTTTCTTTATTTTGGAAATCCCAAAAAGGACCTTGAAGTTTTTGAAGCTAAAGGTAAGAACTAAATATCCTGTACATTTCAAATTTTTGTCTCTTACCAAACACGTCCAAATTGTAGCCTGAAATATGCAAATTTTTAAAATTTCAAGCAAAGCTTTCTCTTTAAACGCCTGTAGATCCGCGAGAGGACAAATAACCAACCAGGACCTTGAAGGTTTTTGAAGTTAATGGCAAGAACTAAATATCCTGCAAATTTCAAATTTTTGTCTCTTATCAAACACGTCCAAATTGTATCCTGAAATATACAAATTTTTAAAATTTCAAGCAAAGCTTTCTCTTTAAACGGCTGTAGATTCGCGAGAGGACAAATAACCAACCAGGACCTTGAAGGTTTTTGAAGTTAAAGGTAAGAACTAAGTATCCTGCAAATTTCAAATTTTTGTCTCTTGCCAAACATTTCCAAATTGTAGCTTGAAATATGCAAATTTTTAAAATTTCAAGAAAAGCCTTCTCTTTAAACACCTGTATATCCGCGAGAGGTCAAATAACCAACCAGGACTTTGAAGGTTTTTGAAGTTAAAGGTAAGAACTAAGTATCCTGTAAATTTCAAATTTTTGTCTATTCCTAAACACGTCCAAATTGTAGCCTGAAATATGCAAATTCTCAAAATTTCAAGCAAAGATTTTTTCAAAACGGGATGATTGAACGAGTCGATTTTAAATTTTTGTTCTCTTACGATATAAGCACTTTAAGATCTGAGAATGATTAAACTTTTATATTCAACAGCGCAGACACTGGAGCCCATTGAAAATCACAAAAAATCAATAAAATACATGTATTTTCAATGCCATGTTATTTTTCAGGTATATATAAATTATGTAAATTTTTATTTTTTTTTAGAAACTACCATGTTTCTACTTCAAAATGCCACCTTGATCGAGTAGACATCTCTAATAGAAAAAATTTTACAGCTAAAACCGCAAAGCAAAAAAATAAGACTTCATGCAATTTCAAATGCTTTATTTTGTGTGGACCGGAAGTGGCGGGTGCGAAAATTTAATCCTTGTGGATTCTGGTCGTTAGAACCCTAAAGAATATTTCCACAAAGTTTCAGCAAAATCTAAGATATGCTGGCTTTGCCGATTTGTTGATTTCATATGGAATGACTCGGTAGAACCAGCAATGCCTGCAGACTTCTGTTGGTGCATTCACAGACGTACTGTGAGGACTGACTACAAAAGCAAAGCCAATAGTTCTTAAAAATATATAAGTAGATAGTACCAGATAGTACATTATTACTTCAACATTTTGAAGAGAGGATGATCACTTTTCCTGTAAGACCGCCATTGAAAGACCTCCCACTCATACGCGCTTGCTAATGTATTTCGACGAGAAAATTTCATTGACACCATCGGATTTGACGCAAGCGTTTATTAAACATTTTATGATGGGTTTCAATTCAAAATCAAAATTTTTCCTGTGACTTTTGAGCTGCATGGTTACGATAGTCCCAGAAGGATTTTTCGAACCATGCACATCTAAATATGATATATATTAAATAATAAAATGAATGGTACAATTTTGGTCGGCTTTTGAAAAGAATGAAAGGTAAACTTAGCCCTATTGCCATTCATTAATCCCAAAAGGGGCAACTAGGCTCAGTATTTGGGGAGGGGGCCTAAAATCTAAAATGCTTTTAGAAACGACCTCTTTTCATATTTAGTAGGAGTTCAATTTATTGACACAGAGCTTTTAGAGCCCAGAAAAAATATTACAGTTCTGAAAGTAAGCTTAAATCCCAATAAGGTACCTAGCCCTTCTCAAAATTTTTAGCACCATTATCATGCATGAAATTTTATTCTAATATAATATAATAAAAATAATAGGAGCGTATAACCTCGCCTTCTAAAAATGTTTCAAGAAAAATATTTAAAAATTTTTTTTGAATATTTTACACAATCTTCAGGCACATTTCAAATTTAGTTTAGACTTCCATCATTGCTGAAAATCCAAGTTCATAGTTGTGTGAAGATGCCTTCAAAACTGCAATATAATAGTGTGTGTTTTTTGGACGAAAAGTCAAAACTGAGTAAATTTTTATGATATCTTCCAAGAGTAGATTCACGCATTGGGTTGGGTTGGAAGGTGATCACAATTTGTACACAACAGTTTTCTACAAACCTCGTATATGTCGAGTTTCTGCGCAGCGCCATGGAGTCGAATGCGCTTGCATTTTATTCAGTAATTCAGTACGTTATAAGACTCCGAGCGCTGTGCTTATACTGCTCAACCATTTTAATGTACACAAACACGTGTAATTACATTACAAATATACAGTCCAATACGAAGGTGGGTTTTATTCACAATCAAAACTCAATTCAATCCGCCACAATTTGTAACGAATTTTTGTAAAATTCATTACTTTTATTTTACAAAATTTGTGCACACACTTTTTTCGCACCTGCTAATTTTGGTATAACGCACACCACGTTTTCCTTTTGGGGAAGATTAAGAATACATTATAAATTTAGAATGAAATATATTGTATTTTTTAAAGTCAAACTATCTTAAATTAAAAGTACACAAGTACCCTTGGGTGGGAGTAATTACATCCCCTCTTAGATTCACCTTTGATGATTTTGGAGAGATTGGGATAATCTTCTTCAATCTATGTCGATATACCAGTCGTTTATGTTCGTCTTTAAAAATAAATTCTTCAGTTTCCTTGTAGTCAAATGTTATAGAGCTTAGATTCAAAACTTAATAATGGATTTGATTTCCGGCTAGAGCATCAGCAAGGACATCCAGAACGCAAACTAATCGGTACCTACTCATGAACCTGGCTTTGCTTCAGTCGTTGACCAAAAAGTCAGCTAATGGGGAGAATGGTCGTTTGAGAAAATGATATTAGGTGGATGATCTCTAGCAGCTTAACAATTTTTCCCTTTTTGTGAATTACTCCTTCGTGTATCCGTAAAATATTATGATAGTAGCTATGATGACTAGTATAAATAGTAGATTTTTGGGGAACTAAGTCTTACCCTCGCTATTTTGAGAATTCGACGCATCTAAGGAACACCCACCCAATGTAATTTAAATTTGCCAAAAAGTTTCTCTTCCTGCTCGTATTCCGCGACAAAATATACTGTGTACAGCGGCGGTTCTAGCAAGATTTTTAGATGGTGCAAGATCTCATTTTGCCCCCCCCCCCGGACCGGACAGTAAAAAGAAACAAAATTTGTTTGAAAAGGTTTATTTAAAAAATTAAATTCAGAATTTTTTGTCATTTTGGCGCCCCTCTTAGGATGGCGCCCGGTGCGACTGCACCGGTCGCACCGCCCTAGAACCGCCGCTGACTGTGTACCTTTATAAATTGTATATTAACTTTTAACTTCCTGCTTTTATGTGCCTCCCAGACCTTCCAGTTTTAATACCACGAAATGTTGATTATCTATTTATAAAGGTTAATAAATTCAATTTCAGAACATACACTGATAGGAGGCTAGCAAAAGTAAATCAAAATGAACAATTTTTTAATCATAGAATAGGATAAAGGAAAATACTTTAATCTAATTGGCGCTTGCCAGGTTTCTACCGAAGCAAGGCAAGACCCCACTTCATTGTGAAATTGGTTTAGGTTTTGAAATTCTTATTGGTTTGAGAACTATAATAGAACACACAAAATCCAGTGACATACACACACACACTTCTTGATGTTTGGTATCTTTCAATTTGTTGGACATCAAGGCTTATAAATCCGTTAAAATCTAAAAAAAAAAATTTGTATAAGCTTTTTCTTAACTTCACATTGTCTTGCTACTGCAATCCAATTTTGACATGGTTTCACATGCCTGATTGTCTTGAAATTTTGCAAACATTCGTAGTTCCGATGACAATCCAATATTCTTCAATTCGATTACAAAAGTAAAAATTATTATGGGTTTACGCACAATTAGTAAAATAATAACCTACATTATTCCAAATTTTTTCGCTTTATGTCAACAAAATGAATTATAACGAAATTATACTCAAGTTGCATTGCTGAAAATTACAATATTTTCTGAATTTAGACAGGTATTTTTATATGAATAATTAAAGAATCGTGTACGAAATTTACATGTTTCGCTTCTTCAACATCTTAAGAATGATAAAAATAATTAAAAGCAAAAATATAAAAAACTCCCAACCTTTGAAAAAAATAGTGGGGTTAACTCGCCATTAGTAAAAAGCGGGTTAATTCAAATAGCTGTTTCATTGCTAAATTAGCATCCCCTAAATATCAGAGTAGCTCCACCTAATGATAATACCTACTAATTGCAAAATTCAAATAAAAAATAATAATTTGCCAGAAAGCTCCTCCTTTTCCGGGTCATTTATAGGAAAGTCTCTGATTAATTGGTTTATTTATTACCAACCAAGAAAAAACGTTACAAAATACATAATATGCATCTGATTTGTCACAATCTCTCTGAGTGAGGCTGAATGCCAAACACCACATGAATCTATCATTAGTTGACGTTTTTGAAAATACAATGAAATTCTGAAGCTCTTTGTGTTTAAAAGTAGCACATTTTGGGTCTAGATTGTCGACAAATTCAAATTATGTAAGAAATTAATACAATTGTGCTAGAAAAGAGTACAATAATTGTGCTCGAAACTGTATAATTGTATATAATGTTAATACAATTTGAATTTGTAGACAATCTACACCCAAATTGTGTTACTTTTAAGCAAAGGGCGTTTTTAGTATATTAATAAATAAATTTGGTATTTCTTTGGTAGTGGACTAATAAATTTAATATTAATATGTTACCTACTATTAGTTCTCAATGTTTTCCAGTCTTTATTGGAAGCTTCATCAGGTATGAATATTACAAATAACTATTTTATTAAAACATGGTTTTTGGCAACTGGCATGAAGACAAAATTTCTGTACGATTTAACAACAAACATTTGTAAATTAAAATTCATTCAGTTGTTCGATTAATTTCACTGTATTTCAACGAGAAAATTTCATCTAATTATTTAATAGAATCGTCTGCATTTAGCAATTTATGTTTCTTGTTTACAAAACCAGGATAATTTAACAATCAAAAGTGAATAAAATTGAAGCCGGTCATACTTGAGGTAAAATATAATTTATATTTTAACTATTATAATAATTGTTCTGAATTGATTGAGTGCCATATCCAACAATTTTGATTATTTATATCAAAACGGTCACATTTTTTAAAGTTAATATTTTTTTAATGATAAGATTCAGAGCATAACATTTCTTTAATTAGTACAAAGTTGTTTATTTTGTTAAATTTTGAAGCCCCTTATATGATGAATTATGCTTAATCTTATCTTATCTATTCGTATATAGTTGGACTATCTCACCATGGGGTACAATAATTGACCAAATATTCAATGTATTGTTTATTTAGGAAAATCTATTATCTCAAAAAAGAAAAAATAACTCTACTTTTTCATCCAAAACTAAACAAAATATTTCAAATTAGCAGTAGGGAATGGACCAGCTTGGTTCGGCGCGACCGAACCGGGTTTAAACCATTGAGTAAGTTTTAAAATCATTTGCTATCGGTGGCGGATTTAGCACTTGAGAAACCCCAGGCGCAATTCAATTTTGAAGCCCCTCTCTAAACATTTTCACTACCCCTACACCCTACAGTGTGCATTCTACGCTCAAGTTTTTACTCTGATACTATAGATGTGGTCCAAAGAAGCTGAATTTTGAGACTCCCTTAATTTATGAGGTCTGAAACAAAAACTACCCTCTGAACACCAACCCCTAATGAGAGGGTTGACGCAAACAGAGACCAGAGTCCGTCACAATCCGGAGAAGACCTTCCAGTTTGTTTAGCCACGATGTTAATAGGTTAGCTCTCGATTTGTGCGATAGCTGAGTCGTAAGTTTTGAATAAATAGTAGCTTTTAGCATAACCAGCTTTTAGCTGGTAGCACAACGCAATATTGTGAAATGCAATTCAAGGGCGAATTAAATAACAAATGCAAAAATTTGTTACCGGCCCCATTGACGAATTTACATTCCTTGAAGTCCCGCGAGTTGAAAGAGACCAATCATCAAGAAATGTCTGTCTGTGTGTATGTCACTGAATTTTGGATGCGTTCTAGTTCATACACCTTCAATTTAACAACCAAATTCTTTAATTAAGCGAGAGTAGATTTCGCCACTTTCGCGATCATAATATGTCAGCGATAGAAATGATGAAAAATTTTAATTTACAAGAGAAGAAGAACGGAACAAAAAACCAATTAATTTTTTATTTATAGATTATACTTGTAGTGCTTAATGTTATTATTTGATTATAGTGTTAAGTGGATAACTGTGTATGTAATACGTTGTTTGAAAATAGCATTACTTAAAGTCAAATTCAAAAGGTACGCTTTAAACGATTGGCCAAGCTTTGTAGAATAAATTTGTTCCAAAAATTGTTTGTTATTGGGTCAAGACATTGGAAATATCATTAGCTTCAATTTTGTTATTAACAATACGGGTAAGTTTACGTCGTCATGTTTTCGTACACATCAAGAATCAAATACCTAACATTTTATTTCTTTTTCTATTAAAATTTCATTTCATTTTTTCTCTCCTAAATTAAATTAAAACTTTCAGCCTAAGCGCAACATTGTTAAATTTAATATCGATGCTGTCAAATTTCGAAATAAGTAACAGTTCGCTAACAAAATGCGGACTAAAAAAATTAGAAAGTAATCCGCCTCCTTTAACCGAAGAAACGACTTGTGGTATTTGGATATTTAATGGAGTCTTTCTTCAAAAATTTGCAAATAAAAAGGCTTACGTATTTTTATATGGGATGCTTGGATGTATTTTTGGTGCAACTTCGGCTTACTTTAACGGAACTATAACAACTTTAGAAAAAAGATTTAAAATTCCAAGTAGGACAACAGGTTAAATAATGTGACAATTGTCCAATACATTTTTGCGATACTCCAATTTTATTGCAGGTATAATAACTGTAGGAAATGATGTTAGCCAATTATTTATAACTATTGCGTTGAGTTACTATGCTGGGAAAAAACATAAGCCCCGTTGGATGGCAATGGGATTGTATACAGTTGTAGCGTTTTGTCTATTGACTGCTTTACCACATCTCCTATATGGTCCTGGAGATGACGCTTTAACACTGACAGTCGAATATTCTTCACTTTATAAACAAAACACTACAATTGATACTTTTAGTAATCATCGCCTAAAAACTCTGTGTTATTTTGACGAAAATGCAAAAGACGTCTGTGAATCTACTTCTGGAAATTATTCTCCCCAGGTAATTTTATTTCTTGCACAAGTCATTGCCGGAATAGGAGGACCTTTATATTACACACTAGGAGTTTCTTACATGGATGACAACATATCAAAATCGAAAACTCCTATTTTAATAAGTAACTTTCAAATTTTTCCCAAACATACTTAAATTTTAACTTTTATAGGTATTTCCTATTTTTTAAGACTTTTAGGTCCAGTAATTGGTTACACTTTAGCATCATTTTGTTTAAAATTACCAATTTCTCCAACGCTAACTCCAAAAATCGGAAACAATGATCCAAGGTGGTTGGGTGCTTGGTGGTTGGGATGGATAATTTTAGGATTCGGAATTTTTGTTTTAGCATCTTTATTGGCTCTATTTCCCAGAACTTTACCTAAAACTGCGGCCAAAAGAAAACAAAACAATTTAATACCGACAGAAGAAAATTTACCTGCTACCATACAAGGTAAATATTAAATTCATATTATCATATTCGTTCGTGGTGTTTGGAAGAGTTTGAGTTTTGGGATAACCTTTCCCCGCTTTAAGAGGTCTAAGTGAGTGTGGGTTCCTTACCCTCTACAACAAATCCAGAATCCTCATTTTAAATAAAAAAAATCAAACAGAAGTTATGTAAGTAAGAAAAAATAGGCAGAAATCAACAAACAGACAGACATTTTATAAAACTGTGAGTTTTGCATTCATAAGATGAAACTCGGACAAATACAGTTCTTCCGCTTCTATGAGTTTTTAAGATGATAAACCATATTATAATTTGATGAGCTTCAATTGACTTTGATTTGTGAGGACTGATGGGCACAGAATCAGATCATAATAGCATCTTTTTTTTTCATAAAAAAATGATGGCATTTTTAGTGGACTTGACCATGCTCCAGGAACAAAACAGCTACTCCATCCTGCCTATTTCCTTCCTGGAATCATATCCTCTTGGTTAGCATTTAGAATCCGATTTCGAAAAATAAATTGGTCCAGATTTTATCTTATTACGTAAAATGAAGATGCCTGGCTCCAAAGCAAATAATTACAATTGTATTATAGATATGGTAGCAACATTTAGACGTCTTTTGAACAATCCAACTTTAATGTTGAATAATTTTGCATCGATTTTCTATTTTTTGGGGTACATGCCTTATTGGATGTTCTTGCCAAAATACATCGAATCACAGTACAGAAAATCTGCTTCCACTTCAAGTTTAATAACAGGAACTTCTATATTAATTTTTTCTGCTATTGGAATATTAGTATCAGGATTTGTGATTAGCAAATATAAACCACGAGCTAGGTATCTCGCAGGATGGAATGTGATTGTTGGTGTTATATCAGTTTTGGGCATAATTTCCTATGCTAGTTTGGGGTGCACCGATCATAAAAGCAACATTGACCTACTAGCAAATGGAGAGTAAATTTACAGTTGCATTATAGTAATCTATTTTTTTATTTTGTAAATTATTACAGATTGAACGTCAATCAATCATGTAACAAAAATTGTGGTTGCGACCACGTCAAATATAATCCTGTTTGTTCGGAAGAAGGTATAACTTATATATCTCCATGCCACGCTGGTTGTCAACAAGAAGAGGTAAGAAATGGCACAAAACTATACAGCGACTGTTCATGCGTTAACCAAAAATTTTTGAACGGTGAGTCAAAAATAACCGGAGGTACTGCTTATCCAGGTAGTTGTTTGGTTGATTGCTCACATAAATTTTTCCTCTTTGTGGTGATGATGTGTATCGTCAAATTTAGTTCAGCTACTGGAAAAGCTTCAAATTTTCTTGTTACAGTAAGGTAGGACCTCAGAATATGAACAGATTTCGATAATTCTCGTAAATCCATTAGGTGCGTCAATGAAAGTGACAAACCAGTTGCCATTGCTTTTGGTTTAACTATAATGAGTTTGTGTGCATTCGTTCCATCTCCGATTTTGTATGGAGTTATATTGGGTTTGTGAGGAGAGTATCAAAATTTGAAAAGTTAGTGATTTCATTTGTTCGTAGATAAAGCCTGCTTGCTTTGGGGTAAAACTTGTTCTGGAAAAGGAAACTGTTGGCTCTATAATGGAGATACGTTAAAATACACCATGAATTTTACAGCAGCTGGATTCATAGCAATTGGAACTTTATTTGATGTAGGTGTATGGTATTCGGTGAAAAACTTAAAAATATTTGACGATGATGAAGTTGAAACAGAATTAGAGAAAATTTAATTATTATTAAACCTGATTGTATTCAATTTATTTGTAACAAATATATTTTTTTATAAAATTTACGAATCTACTTCCTTTAGCGTTTAATGGTCATGATAGGAAATACTAATTAAAAAAATTTACTTATATTAAAACCATGAGAAAATTATCAAAATAGAAAGTGAAAATTATATAAATAGAAAATCATAAATCATTTTACGTTACCTACCCAATACGGGTGACAAAACCCGCATTTTAATAAAATCTCTTATAATGTTTGTTTAAGTAAGTCAGTTTACCAATTGCAATTAGCTCAGCAACACGCGTCATTTCCAGTAAGTAACTACATTATTTATAATATTCTCATTTATTTTATTATTAATGCACTAATATTTTTAGACGAAAATGAAGAAGTTTTGCTTATTAGAAAATAAACTGATTTCAATAATTTGGATTACGATTTACATCGTAAATACCCCGCCAATTGGAGCTTCCAATTCCTCTTCAGTGGACAGCAAACAGACAAACAAAACCAACATTTCAAATGAATTAAATTGGTATCCCACTTCTGAACCATCGAATTTATTACAAAACCTAGTAACTTTGAATTTACCATTTAATTCAAATCGTGAATCGCGTTCAAAACAAAACAGTGCAAAACGATTTACTGCTCATTTAAACGATTTAATACAAGAAGCATCATCCAATGTTGAAACACGGAATAAGAAGGTGAATCGAAGTTCCTCCCAACAAAAAAGTCGTACAACTCCAAAATCTTCCAGCTCCAAAAAACGACAAAATTCCAAATTGTACAGATCTGGTTCTCAAAGTTCGAAAAATAATAATAGAAATTATTACAACAATTTAAGATTCAAGGTGTCGCCTTATTCGGCATATCAACAAAGATTGTTCTACAGAGCTCCAGGAAGAGATTACAATAGACCGGTAAAAATTGTAAATCCCAAAGTATATTTTTATGATTTTGATGACTATTACGATTATTATGATGACAGAAATAGAATAAGAGTTGACTACGATTCTCGTGAGGACGATAGAAGTAAAGAGAGTTTAGAAGATCTTGATGAAAAGGCAAGCGTGGAGGCTGCTGAAGAAGAGGATGATCTATCAACGACGACCGAAATTCCCACAACTACTGAAAAAATTGAAAATAATACAACTCCAAGTTTTCATGGATATGGATACGGGTACGGACCTTCGCATGGGCACGAACATGTTAGTTTTACTTATGGTCCAAGTTATCATGATAATTATTGGCATGGTCAACAACAATTTTCGGATATGTTCCACTCCAATCCATATTTAACAAATTTTAAAAAATAGAAATGTTTATCGTTGAAATTATGTAGGTATCATGTTAAATTATGTTTAGAATTATCTCGTTTATATAAGTTTAATTTTTTTTTGTGGACTTGGACTAAGTTTTAATAAAATACCTAAGGGTGGAAGAAGAAAAAATTATATATCAGTTTTATATCACGGGGTATTTTTTTATAACATCGATTCCGTACCTGCATCAGCTTTCCGAATTATTCCCATATGATTCCTTTCACCCTCCGCTCTGAGCCAACTTGGTCGAATTGAGTTATGTATTTGTTTTCCCGGGAAAAAATCAAGATCAAATTAATATTATTTTTCGTGCGGTAACTGTAGAAGCAGAAGGTATAAACAAAAAATTAGTCATTGTAAATTTCAAATATTTCATGTTGCGTTGAAATTTAGTCATTATTAATTTTTTTAAAAGGATAAATTTTTACAATAATGAGTGTGAATGAGTGTTTTTTTTTTTTTTTTTTTTTTCATAATTTGGCTTCTGTGGTGAAGAGGTCGCATCAACACCCCCGTTTTTAATATGGCATTTGTGCCTGTAAAAATTTTGAATAACCAACACCCCTGCGGGTTTAGAAGGGAAATTTTAAAGAAATTGTGTTGGTGTATGCAAGTTTTAAAGTGGAAATTAATTTTGAAAGTTGGTGGTAATTTGAATTATTTTACCCTTAAGTAAAATTGGTTTCCGAATGTAGCAGAAAACCCCCGTCCAAAAGATAAGGATTCCAGTACGGAATGGCATCGAGAACAGACGTCCCATGCGTTCCTCTTGTGTTTTTGAAGAGTCCAAATTTGGATTTAATTTTACGTTTACGAGTGCGCTATTTCTCCCAAGAGTGTAATCTGACGTCTAATCATTCAATACGGTGGACGTTTAGAGACGATGAGCAGTATAAGATGAATTTTTGGTCCTGTATTGATCATACATTGGGCATATCCTACCTTACTCGTTATTATAAAGCTAACGCAATGAATCATGGCCGGACGGAGCCAATATCTTGCGCAGTAGATGACACGCGACACCCAATTGATATCAACATAAAGTCGAACGGACTAATTTTCGTTTCTGCGCATTAGCTCCGCCCGGCCATGATTCCTTGTGGTAGCTTTACCGTACCACAAAACTTAAATAAAGGGGACAAGCATTTTAATATAACCCAAAAAGCAAGTTTAACTGTCGTGACTGAACAATATTACTTAGTTCTATATTGGTTCTATCATAAAATATGATAACAATTCTTTATTTTTCTGCATACAATTTGGCATAGACCTAATTAAGTTTCTTATTGTATGTTGGGAATGGTATGCCATTCTTCTTCTACTACAACAATAAGCTGTGGGATAGACGTAGCTCGTATTAGCTGCAGGAACCGGAGCTTGAATCTTTCGTTTAAACTCGTCCTTACAATTGATCAGGATTGCATGTTGGCCACACCATAACACGAGTGGCGACTCTGCCAGAATCTCCTCAATGTATCGTGCGGCTGTCAAACCCCCTATTGCGATCACGAGTCACCCCAGCGATGAAAACAAGACACGTTCGTTCGAGCTTTCATGGAAATTTCACCTCAGATAATGCACGAACCGCCGATCCGTTCGTTGATATAGCACTTAGTAAATTGCTCTCCAGGTCGCGGGAACACCTTTTTTTTCCATCTTTGCTGACAAGGCAAATCCTGGTCTCTTGGGAGAATAAAACGGATTCCCACTGCTACAATTTTTAATTCAATGAGCTAGCGTTAGTTTTGAAACAGTTGAAAATCGACGAGATATCAGGTTCCATTCCTGTAGTCTTTGGTTTACTGTCCAACGACTAACAACCACCTCTCGTACCTCATGGAGCTGTTGTACTTGAAATGCAAAAGAACCGCTTGGGCGGCTACTTCCGGTATGTACTAGTATCCATTGTAACGAAGTTTTGCACTTCGCTGCGTGGTACTACTTTCTCATTTCAATTTTTCTAAGTACGATTCGTGCATTTTATTTAAATGCAACCCAGAAGCCTAGTAATCCTACCGTATATTTGCATTCAAGGCAGCTAACTTATGCTTTCACACACCAGTTGTAGAGTTGGGTTACGCTAGTGCGTTTAGTGAGATCTTTTATTGCGACTATTCACAGATTCAAATAGAAACCTTGATCAATTCAAACAGGAGCCTCCAAGTTATGCTTAACTAAATCGAAATTAAAATTTTGAAAAAAAACAAAATTGTAACCTGATGTTATCTTCTTCGTCTTTACAGATGGAATGCAGTCTAGATACATTATAAAACAAAATAATATCAACCCATAAGTATAAAATAAAGTGATACATTTCGTATTCATAGAAAATGTTAACATTCTCTTGTTAATCCATTCATGAGCGTCATTTACACTGAATAAATACATTTCATGTAGAAAAATATCATGAAAATTGGCAGGTTTTGATGTAAAAGATCAGATGTGGGTTAGTAAAATCACGCTGATAAGTAATTTAATTTCCAATCAATAGTAACTGATTATGAAAACAAATCAAACAAAAAATAAATACTTTTATTTAAAATAAATAGCAATAATAATAATTATTATTTAAAACAAGTGGTATATTATCTATTTCATTTGGAAGTGTTTTGAAACCATAAAGTAAATTTCTTTTCTAATATTGTACATTGTATATTTCGTCATTAACTGTCAAGTGCAAATTTTTAATTGGCCGAAAATGCTAATTTATGACCTCAAGATACTTTCTTCACTGTAAGATGCCATATTACACAATTGATTTTATTAAGCAAGTTTCACCTACAACACTTAAATAACATTTAATGTTATTTAAAAATACTTTTAAGGCTCTGCTAATAAAGTTAAAAATAAAAATTCCTGGATCACTTTCGCCTTTTCACTTTGGAACGACCTCTTTTTTTCTTACTATTGGTATCTTGTTTCTTAACACTTTTTGTTGTTTTAGGTGTTGGAACAGTACCAGGTCGTTTTGGAACTAATAAATGTTGCTCTACTAAATCCGCTAATTTTCCTTGTTCTGCAAGCATTGAGAGAAAAGTACAAACAAATTCATCGTAATTGTGAGTGCGTCTACAATCATCAACCTAAAAATAAAACAGTTAATATTATGAAGCTTTTAAGCAGGACAACCATACTTTGTATTTATTTTGTTTATCATTCTCATCTTTCAGACTAATTTCACAAATACAAATCTCATTTTCAAGATTTCGTAAGAGTGCCAGAAGATCTTGAGGTGCAAATGTGTGTGGTTCAAGGAATTCGGGGTTCTTTTTCTCTGCTACTACTGTATCACCATCACTAGTGCGTACTCTTGCATGTCCTGTGTTTAGAGATGATTTTTTAGCATTACCACCTGATTCCGTGGACTGTCGTTTACCATTTGCATTAACACCTAAATATAAAAATTTCATACTTTGTTTAAGAAACAATCAGAAACTGCTTGAAAATATCTAATTACATTTGATTCTAGTTAACTGAGCCACTGGTTAATTAGGGCGGTTGCTTATTTGGACTAAAACTTAAAGAACAGAAACCAAATCAGCTTATGTGAAACTTCGCATATTTGTCTAGTTCCAATGTGCCCTGATTCGGAATCTACTGAATTATGTATAATAAAACTTTGCAACAAAGTTTTATTTTTAACTTTTTTGTAAAGTTTTAACTTTGCAAAAAAAGAATTGTCTTGCAAAAAAAATGACTGTGCAATTCCAAATGCAGTTTTTGGAAGGAAGTGATTTTTGTTATCACTAATATCGACTAGACCTAACCAGGTATTGAATTTTTCGAACAAATTCAAGATGACCCAAATTTAGTACAAAATATTTGTTTCAACGACGAATCAAGTATTTTCTTGAACAGATTTGCCAACACACACAATTGTAGGTATTGGGAAAAGAAAAATCCGCACGTGTTTTGAGAAGATCATATGCAATATCCTCAAAAGGTACCAGTGTGAACTGGTATACTTGAAAATGATATTATTGGGGCAATTTTTATTGAAGGAAACCTAACCGGACAAATGGATCAGAATCTATTAGAAAATCAAATTGTTCCACTTATCAATCGATTTTCCACAAGACAGAGCACCCACACATTACGCATTAAATGTGCGACAATGGTTCGATGAAAAATTTACAAAACTCCTCCCGAAAATCTTCAAGAACTGAAAAATAGGATAACCCAAAAATGTAGGCAGATTAGAACATATCATATCAGAAACATTTCATGAATGTTCAAAATTTTTAATAATTTCTGAATAAAATTATTTCTTATTTAACTCTAACTCATAAATGGATTCACTAAATCTAATTTTTTTTATCGTGGATGAATGAAGAACCTTTAAAAATGATGTACCCCAAGGTAAGAGATGCTATTTAAAATTTTGAAGTAGAGGTAAGTAGCTGGTGGGGAAGGGGTTAAACATAAAATTCAAATAGTATTGGCTTTAAACGTCCCCCTCGCCATCTAAATTGACGTGTTTTACTTTATCTCAAATTTACTTAAAAACAAGTTATTTCAACTGGTTACTTTTGAAACAAACACCCGGTGTGGAGCAGCCCAGCTTGACAAAACAAATTTCAGCAATAAAAATATGTACTTACAATTATTCTTTGATGAATCTTTCTCATCATTGGCCATTCGAATCACAACAAATCTTTTAAAATCCCTCGACATCGGACTACTTTGAGATGCGGCCCAATTCCATGCCTGTGTGGGCGAGTTGAAAGCTGAACCAACTTCAGACGACGTGTCTGTACTAGAGGTACTTGGAGCAGGTGAGGTTTGTATAGTTAGAGGTGTTGAGTAATCCAGAGGGCACAACATAACTTTATCTTTAATTTTCGTAGTTTCACTCTTTGCTATATCATCCAATGCTTTTTGTTCGTTAATACTGATGGTGCTTGTTGTAATACTGGTGGTTCCACTTGTACTACTACTAAGGGACGCCACAATATCCATAATTTTTGACTTAACATCTTCATTGGGAACTTCTCCCTCAGTTTTGCTTTTACATTCAACTTCCTCCTTCTCCAATTTTGAGTCAACATTATTTTTTATTTTCATCAGCTGCTGTAAAGCATCCAAAACTATTTGTTTGTTTGTTTTTAACATTTTGAGTTTGTGTGTAATAGCTAAACGTCTATCCGGAACCACCGTCATTAAATTAAATTTAATATCGTGACATTGTTCGCCAGCCGAACTTCTTAATCGCTCCGTCATCACACTACGAAACTTTTCCGTCCAATCTCCGTGATCATTCCAAGGGCCATGATCAATCGGAAACGGTTTCAACCCATCCAGTTCGAATAGTTTTCCATTAATCGGAACAAAACTGACAAAGTGAAATGCCTCACCGGTAAACCTTCCAGTCGACACGCTGCTACTCTTATCTAACCGCCTCTTTGCCTGCGGCATGGCGTGTGAATTGTGAGCACAAGCCAATTCTGGTGTATTTCCAATAGCCCACCCTTTGTTTTCAGGAGACATTCCATGTGTGTGCTGCTTCAAACGACTTAACGTCTCTCCTAAATGTATGTTGGGACAATTTAATAGAATGGAAATTAAAGCGTGCGTCGCACAACTATTGGGAACCATTTGTTGAGCAAAGAAAATATTATTGACCACTTCTTCATCTTTTACAAATATCTCGGTTTGCTCGACAACTTTTCGTCTGGAACGCCGTTCCTCGATCCACCGAAAGAGAAATATAAATCCATACACCGGACTATCTAAGGGTTTATGCAAATCGTAAATTTCTTCAACTTGCACTCCTTTTACACCGAAATCTTCCAATAAAAGGGTAAATAAACCGGGATCACTTTCCAACTCTAGCCAACCTTCTGTGAGTTCTTTAATATCAACGGGCATTTTTGTTATAATTAGCGCGAAAAACAGCAGAAAAAATTAAACAGTTTTGTATTTATTAAACGCTTATTAAACGTCAATTATTATCGAAATTAGTAGGTTATGTTGTTTTTCTGCTTATAGAAATCTGTAATTTATTCAAAAATTTATACAGTGAGCACGTAAAGTTTGGAACAAATTCATGGAAAGAAAGTTGTTTAGAAAAATTCTCAGACAAGTCGATTGTATTTGGTAAAAAAGATCTGATGTGACACAACACATGACTTTCCCATTTAAAATAAAAGAGGTTTCAGTGGAGGGATTTCAACCAAAATCTAAATTTTTTGTCGGTTGCCTCGGGCCCCTAGGACTTGATGGGCCGTGTTCATGCACACCGGTAATTACGCCATTTATCTGTTGATGTGCGCGAATTAACACGGCCCGTAAAATCCTAGGAGCACGAGGCAACCTCTTTAGGTGCGATTGACGTATGTTGCTCGGAGGGTTTAAAAATTATTAGGTTTTGAAAAAAAAAGTGAAGTATTGCAAGCAGGCGTCACGTCATGCTGTCTTGTTACGATACCGCCTTTGATCGTAGAAATTGAGATTGAGCGCATCGAAATTCAACAGCCAATTTTCGATTTTCGTTAAATCCGACATCCGGTCGACATTAGACAAGGACAGACAATCTGCTATATTTTTACATTCGCCGTACACTGAATTATAATCTGACAAGATAGCATATAAATATATGATGATGAGTGATGACTGATGATAGTTGACTTATCATCCAAGCCATAATGTATGATACAAACTACCTTGCATTAATTTTGGATGCACATCTCTTGGCGAGAGAGATGGAAAATTCGCATTTTTTGTGTTTTCATCTCACTCTCATCAGCCGACTTTCAAGTGCCACTTTTAGTAAACGTAAACAATGCAATGCAGGATTACTTTATTACGGAAGCTCTTAGGTGTCACTTTATAAATCTAATTGATTTATAAAAATAAAAAAGAGGTGACACCTGAGCACTTCCGTACTTTATTAATTATGTACAACTGTGGTCCAGACTTAAGTGCACTCTTGGTTCGAAAATTAACAGTAATTTACATACGCCATGTATATTTCGTGACATTCCCGTGATCATGTGTACTTGAGTGACGTTTTTGGTATGACCGCGTCACAACCTCAACAAAAATCGGTAAAAGTCCTTAAATGACCTAGAGGGGTCGTTCGTTGCTGTCAGTTGTTTCAAGTTTTTAAAAACCTTACAGTTTAGTATTCACGTTTTTCAAATTAGTGTGAATTATTTTTAATTCGATTTTAAGATATAAAAAAATGTTTCGAACGATTATTGTACGAAGTAATTTATTAAGGGGATCACTTAGAAAAAATGTAAGAACGAACCTTAGAAGTTTTAGCTATCAGGTATCAAAATTACGACATTGTAACACGTAAGTTGTTCATAATTATTTATTTGTTTCGTATTTATGTAACAATAGCATTTCTATTTTTAACTTGTATTTTTTCAAAATTTGGCTTAACCTCATTTTGTTTCGTTTCAGAGCTGTAATTAAATCCCACACTCACAATCATTTACAATGCAAGGCCCTAAGGCATTATTCGAGCGGTTTGCCCCCCTTCACCAGAGTCACCTTACCGGCTTTATCGCCGACCATGGAAATAGGAACAATTGTAAGTTGGGCAAAGAAGGAAGGTGATAAATTAAGTGAGGGCGACTTGTTAGCCGAAATCGAAACTGATAAGGCTACCATGGGTTTTGAAACGCCAGAAGAAGGATATTTAGCCAAAATACTAATACCTGCAGGTTCTAAAAATGTTCCAGTCGGCAAATTAGTGTGCGTTATCGTAGAGCAAGAATCTGATATTGCAGCTTTTAAAAACTTCGTAGATGATGCTTCTGCGGCTGGACCAGCGCCTCCCAGGGCAGCATCTCCTCCTCCAGCTGCCGCCCCCAACGCACCTTCTCCTCCCCTATCTAGTGCACCATCACCACCACCTGCTCAAGAAGGTGCACGTGTGTATGTCAGTCCGATGGCTAAAAGATTGGCAGAGCAACGTAACATACGATTACAAGGTAAAGGTACTGGATTATATGAGTCAATTACGTCAAGAGATCTTGGTAAATTATCAGGAGCTCCAGCTGCTACCGCCACCGCCCCCGCGGGTGCTTCCACGTCCGCATACATCGACATACCGGTGACGAATATTAGAGATGTCATTGCCAAACGTTTACTCGAATCGAAACAAAATATTCCACATTATTATGTTTCGATTGATGTGAATGTTGATAAAATATTAGCCGTTCGACAAGAATTCAACAAGAAATTGGAAAAGAAGGGAGTTAGGATTAGTGTAAATGATTGTATCATCAAGGCAGCAGCAATGGCTTGCAAGAAAGTTCCCGAAGTGAATTCAGCATGGATGGGCACCGTCATCAGACAGTAAGTATAAAAAATTTCACTGTTTAGACACCCTGAAGCTAATGATTTGTATAAAATTACAGATTTACTAATTGTGATGTTAGCGTAGCAGTTTCTACTGATAAGGGTCTTATCACTCCAATAATATTTGAAGCTAATAATAAGAGCATTGCAACTATTAGTAAGGAAGTTAAAGCATTGGCAAGCAAAGCAAAAGAAGGCAAATTACAACCGGCCGAATTTCAAGGCGGAAGCTTTAGTGTATCAAATTTGGGAATGTTTGGAGTCACACATTTTACAGCCATAATAAATCCACCTCAGAGTTGCATCTTAGCAATTGGTACCACTCAAACAAAACTTGTTCCAGATCATTCCGAGAAAGGGTAAGATTATTATTTTAAGTATTTGAAATTTTGCGAAAATCTACTTATAAAGTAATCTAAAGTAGGTGCCAGCAACCCAATGCGCCTACATGTGCCGAACGTTTTATAAAAATATTTGCTGTTCTGTAAAAAAACTATAAAACTAGCAACTTTTTGTGTAACATGAAATTTCAAGTTTTCTTGAATTGAGTAATTTGTAATTAGGCAACCTGATTTTCCAAGAAAATGCGCCTGCGGCGCTACTTTTACTCACAAAATATTTTGCTTCTATAAAAGAGATTTTAGACCCCTCCTAAAGCAAAGTTTAAGTTACACCACTGATGTATTAAAGTCTAATGTGGCTGGTAAACCAGAAAAGGTTGCCTAAGGAATTAATATAATTATTAAAGCTAAATAATTATAAATATAACTTGGCAATTATTTTCTTGCTTTTCTTTTATTTGCGGGGTTGGTGGACAAATAATATTAAACTCTATATATTTTTTAATTAAGATAACGTTTCGAGGGTTGTGTTTCCTCTTCGTCAGACCTGAAGTTATATTAGTGAAATATAGTACATTAAATATTAAATTACAATTATAAACCTACCAATTAATAATATATGTCATAAATTAAAATATTTATAATTAATCAACAACAACAATTAAAAATTAGGCAGAAGCATTCTACTATAAAACATTTGGAGGAGTGGTTGCATTTAAAATGATAGGAGGAACATGCAAATTTCGGGGCAGCTCTATGACACCGCTATAAATTTTGCTTAACCCCATGGTGTCTTCACGGAAATTGACACAATCGTGTGTTTTTATGTGGTACATTTCGCTGATGTTTCTTTTTGAAAAATTTTTTTCCAAATCCAAAATTTTTGTGTTTTCAAACTGGAATTTATGACCAGTTTGTTGGTGGTGTAATGTAAGTGCTGTCTTTCCCTCCGAATTGCCAATCCCACGAGTACCTTCCAAATCAATTCTATTGCAATCACCTTTATGTTGCGATAACCTTTTCTTCAACCATTGCTTCGTTTGGCCGATATAACATTTTGTGCAATTTGCACACGGGATTCGGTATATTAATTCCGATTGTAGCTCTTTCGGTGTCGCATCCTTCAATTTGCTAAGTAACATAGAGTTGTTTTGGAGATTGTAGGTACCTAGTAGGCAGTGATCTTTCAAAAGTAGTTGTACTTTCTCCGTTAAGCCTTTTATATATGGGAACCTATAGTATTTGGTGTTCGACCCGCTTGTCATTTCAATATTAGTAGAGCTACTTATGTGAGATCTCTGGTCCTCTCTATTTAGTTTTTGCCATTGAAGGTTGATATAATGTGATGGATAATTGTTCATTTTTAGAACTTCAATAACTTTCTGTTTAGTCTCCAGTAATTTAGTTGGGTGCGTTAAGGAAATGGCTCGTTTGATAAGTCCTAACGTTACGCCTCTTTTTACTGCGTCGTGGTGATACGAATTGAAGTTAAGAATAACGTTGGAGCTGGTGGGTTTGGAGTACCACTTTGTGGTCAAGACTCCACTCGCTTCTCTATCTATCTATATATCTAAAAACGGAATTTTTCCATCTTTCTCTACTTCCACGGTAAACTGAAGGTAAAGCTGCCACCTATAACATAGCTAATTTTTTGAACAACATCTTAACCCAAGTAAACTCAACTAACCGATATAACATAAAAAACTCTAGATTTTAAGTAGATATTTTATAAAAAAAAAGTCTGGATTAATAAATGAAATACCGCTTGGTTACTTAAATAATAGACACAGTAAAAATTACGAGCATCTTCCTTTAAATTTCTTATGAATGTAAAATTTGCTCAAAGGCTCAAACAAACACATTTCAATATAACCACGCTTAAAGTTGTCGAGTATTTGGCAACGTTGTACAAATTTTGAAGTTTAAATTTGTGGGTAAAGCAGATTACTATTGAATAAAAGTTACGTTAAAATCTCGAACGAATCTCGGGACAAAAAACCCCCAACGCCATCTACCTTTCGGGACACATTATGGCACAAAAGTTCTCATATACTTGCGGATCTATATGGCTCTATTAATCAATGATAGTTCTTATATTTAAATAAATGCATAATTTGACCAACTACTCTAACAGTTGGTTTCATGCGCATAGTATATAGTATATAAATAGGTATATAGCAGGAATGTTATTTATGGTATTATAGGTTATTATTTTATATCAAATCAATCGGTCTCACAACCGTACATACGCAAATTTCTACGAAACTCACAGCATTGGTAGTATTCATGGAGAACATACCAAATTAATTTTTTCAGAATTTTTTAATCACCCGTTTTGTGAAATATGGCACTTGAAAAATAACATTTTTTATAAGTCTGCATGCAGGTTCCCTTACATAGTTACATTTTAAAGCTGAATTTCAGCAATTTGCTAGCAATTTTCTGTTAAAAATAGCTGTAAGCGCTGCCACATCCAACTAAATTGCTTCAATATTGCACCAAAATTGTTGATTTGGTCCCACTATTTTTTAGCAAGCAGCCAGCAATTTAGCTCGCTGACAGCGCGCAAATAGCGAGCAGGTAGGCGGCAGCAATTTGCAAACAATTAAGTTGTGCTTTGTTGCCGCAAAAAAGCTGGCCATATTGCTGGTTTTTTTTAAATGAAAAAAGTTTTTATTTTTGTGTGCAAATAAAAAATTACTAATTAAATTTTAAAAAATTAAAAGCGTGGAGTTTTTAACGAAAAGTTGAAAAATATAGTAAATTATTAGAGAATCTATCGCGATAATGCTATGTAACGTTATTTCAAGCTTTACAGCTGTCGTTTACAGTCTTTTCATTGGTCAACTACTTTTACCCGTCAATGAAAACAAATCAAATGGCAGCCATTTTATTGGCAAACATGCCCACTTAAAATTGCTGTAGACTGTAGAGTATTTATTTTCTTATATTCTATTATTATGGCACTTTGTTAGTGGACTGCTGACAAATACTTTATATGCCGCAGCGGGCGTCACACAAAGTAAAACTGCCTTTTTTTATTATCAATATTCATTCTTTTGTTGTTTTTATATGCAATTATTTAAATGTCAAATAAATTATTTTTTTGACCTTTTAACTAATTTTAATTCCTTCAATTGTTAGTATATTTAAATCAATTAAACAACAGCAGATAATTTTGTGTTATTACTTTAGTAATTTTGTATTTAATTTTAGATTTAAAGAAACTCAGTTTCTTTCGGTGACTTTGAGCAGTGATCATAGAGTGGTGGATGGTGCAATAGCAGCTAATTGGTTAATAGCTTTTAAAGAACACATGGAGGATCCTGTATCCATGGTCATTTAGGTTTTATCTTTTTATTATGATATTACATAGTTATTTTCTGTAAATAATATTGATGGCTTTTAAAGTGAGTTAAGTTTTATTTTGTAAATGTCTTTTTTTAAACTTGAAACAATTTTATTTATGATTTTATTTATGATGAAAATATATCATTCATAAGAAAAAATTTAGTTTGGTACTACTAGATGCCAAAATTGTTATATTTGATAGGGTAGAAAATTGAAGGCTTGTCAGAGAAATTGTACAAAATTAAAATTTTATGGGAGTTGCACCAAATAATTTATTAATTATTATTTTAAAACATTATACAACGACACTTACCTAATCAAATATTTTAATAACTGATTAGTCAAGTTTTAAGACATTTTGGTACAAAAAAAAAACACTTTGGTTTACTTCTACTTCATTGATTAAAATAAGAATAAATTAGTATACTAGTCAACTTCGTTTTCTGTTCCTTTGTCCAAAAGTTGTATGATATTAAAAAAATTATTATTGTTATCAAAATTGTTGTATTTCTAAAAGTAAAATAAATTATAAATGTGTTTTGAAGTACTTACCTAACAATTTTTACTCAATTTTTTTTTTAAATCTTTTATTTGTAGAAGATACTATATACATAGGTGTTGTAGTTAAGTTGAAATTTGTTTAAAATATTTTGTTATTTGGTCATTAAATTTATTTTTGAAAATTAATTTTAAAAATTACAAATAAATTATTATTGCCTTATATTTCTTGTCTGGTGTGTACATAAAGCCCGGGTCCCACGGTCAAAATTTCCATCAATATTTTGATGATAATGTTGATAGATCTGACGTCATTAAATATGTTTTGATCAAAATTTATAGGTAAGTCACACGATCAAAATTTTCATCAATATTTTGATAAAAGTAGTCTGCTGTGAATGACAGATCATCAAATGTGAGGTTAAAAGTTAAAACTTGTTCGTTCGAAAACGACCACAAACGAAGCACATCAACCAATCAAAACCATTGTTTCATCAATATGATCAAAATTATAGAAACGGTCGTATTCCGTCAACATATTGATGTGACGTCATTAAAATAGAAGCATCGTTTGACAGGTTATAAATTTTTATCAAAATGACCAGTCCCATGGTCAAAACGGTTTTGATAAAAATTATCATCAAATCATTGATGGAAATATTGACCGTGAGACACGGGCTTAAGTAAAGTTTATACCAAATTACAACATTTTAGGAAGTAAGCGACAATATAGACCAAAAATTGTTTTGAAAATTAGTTAAAACTAGCTATGGAAATTTTGATCTTTACACACTCTAAATGGCGCTATAACTAGGGTCCAGATTTTGATGATATAATATTCAGACATCATAAATGATGATAATTTATGCATTATAGTCCTTCCCACATAACTTTAGTGTTATGTCATCCTAACCTAACCAATCACAGAGGCTGCTTTGGTTGGATAGTCATGGTAGTGGTCTACATGCGATGATGGAACACCAAAATTAAAGTTAAGTTAAATTATGTAAAATTTTCTTAGAGTACTTAGTAGGAAAATCCTGACATGGTTAAATCATTTCTTTAAAAGTTGATTCATTGTTATTTAGCTGAATTTAATTGTGAAGGAATTCCAAAGAATTGTTTTCGTGTTTCTTAGGATATTTTTGATTTCTCTGAATTTTTTTTAGATTTTTCGGATATCTTTTATTAGTACAAAAAAGATGAAGAAATGTGAAAAAGCAGTTTTTTCCTTCTAAAGTCAACAGGAATTAAATTGAAAAGCTAAAATTTTGCACACCACTGTCTTTTTACATAACAAATTTTGTAAGAAATTGCCACCATAAAACTCCGAGGGGGTATTTTTAACATACATTTTTATCTGGCAAGACCCTTTAATTAAATTCTGAAAATATCTTCCAGTGCTAGACCCTGGACCTTGCCAGCGTAATTTGTTGCTCTGAAGTAAAATATGCTAATACTTTTATTATCTCTTTTAAATCTTTTTTTTATTTGTATGTGGATACTCTAACAAAATCGAGAAAGAGTTTTTAGTTGCGGAGGTTTTAAATCCAATAGTTCCACCACAGCTGAGGTCTTCCAATCGTAGCTAGCGCTGACTATTCGCTGTTGCACATAGTTGGTCTAAACCCAGGGTTTCCCAACTTTTTTGTGCCGCGCCCCATGGAAGCTTTTCTAAAATTCGTATGCCCCCTATGTAAAATATACATAGTTTTTAATATTCAAGAATTGATATCTACTATATGCATTGACGCAGTGAGAGTAGGGACTGAGAGTCGCTATGCGGTTAAACTCTTGAAAGGCATTGCCCCCTTGCGGGGTTTGAGCCCCAAGTTATAAAACACTGGTCTAAACTGTAACAAATAACAAAAATCATGACATTCTTATTTACATTTTTGTTGAATGCTTTCCATGACCTACTTTACAATAAAATTAATGAGAACTAATTACTGAAAAGATACAGAATATAATTAAAAATATCATTTTTAGGTGTTACCCTGTATAAATTAATCACTGGAGGCGCCCTCTATATTAAACAACTTTTTATTTGATCGCCATGTTTTTCATGGTGAACATGGACTTTTGGTTGTCCTGCTTGATTATTGCTTTTTTGTCGTTATAGTTTAAGTCATCTTGATGTTTTGTTGTATTTGCATCAATGTTTTTGTGATTTGCATGTGTGGCAGTTTTTATACATTGTAATACGTAAATTATCAAAATAGTAACTCGTGCAGGTTGCTAGCAATGGTTGTTGGTGATTCGTGGTGCAATTCTAATCAAGAAAATGGCGGGCGCGATCACTGATGCCACAAGTCAAGTAAGTGCATTACAGTAAATAATTTAGGATATATCAATTTTTTTAATCAAATTGAAGACTTGTAATAAAAATTTAAATTGTAAGGAGAGCACCCAGTCAACACAGTTATGTGACAGAAACATAATACGTTACAGATCTTTCGATCTTTTAAATGGGTCCGATACTTACCGTGTGCAGTTCTTATTTCTTGTATGGTTCATGCAAGTAGAAATGTCCGCCTTGACAAGACATGATCGATATATAACAGGATTACATATCTGACACATACTGTGACACATCTCATATTCATTACATTGTTATGCGTACGATATGTTTCACTTTTAGGTTTCATATACAGCGCTTTGACGTGTCTCTGCCATATTCAAACAAACCTTTAAATTATTATTTGTATTTGTCAAGTACAACGTATATAAAATATACGTAAATGTACATAAAATATAAAAAATATATAAACATAGGGAGACCCGGGTATGATGGCACACTTTTTTTTATTCAGTTATATTTATGTTATTATTAAAGCAAGGATGATTCTGTGATGCAAGATAATACTGCAAAACAATATGCTTTCATGAACAACAAAATCAATATGCCAAACAAGAAGCTGATTGAGCAATTAATAGTTTTATTATAATAATATATTGTTAGAATATAACATATAAGTACGTATGTGATATTAACATTAGAAAACACTAGAAAAATGATATGGTTGCTATTCACACAGCTCGCAAATAAAATATTTAATTGTCTTATCAACTGAAGCACATTGAGTGTGGCACCACCTTTTGCACTTCTGACTCTGACACTGTATCCAACTTTCCCGAGATCGAGACATTGAATACAACGAATTACAATATATACAAGCCGGGTCTTCATCTTCAGATTCTTCATGTAAGGCAACTTGATTTGAATCATTATCTTCATCATCGACTGCTTGTAATTCAACCCTCTTCTTAATTTTTCTTGCCGATTTTCGTCGTTCTTTTTCTTCCATCTTAGCTTCTCTCTCTTTTAATAATAAAATATCAGGGGTTGTGTTCAAAACACCTTGGGCACCATGTTTTGTTCTTCTTCTTTTTTCAAAATTCGACTCAACATGAGGAATAGGAGACAATTCTTGAATTAATTCCATTGCAGTTGTTGCGGAATTTTCTTTACGAGTAGAATGACAAGGCGACATCTCTTTGTGTGGTGGAGAATTTTCAGATATGTATGAACAACTAGGAGTTGGCTCACTACTTGGGATTTCAGCATTAATTGTAATATTAGTGGTTTCAGCAGCTGCATACATCCAATCTGGAAAAATATCGCTATTCAACGGGTAAATTCCGGTCTTCATAAATCCACTTGTAGCATTAGCAACGTTAGCAGCCTTAACATAGGCTTCATTGAATAGTTCCGCAACTGGAAAATGGGTAATGGTTCGTCCTGGATGTGCAGATAACCATCTACGCACTACCTGATTATAGTACGTTGTAAGTGGCCCAAAAAATGAAACGTCTAATGGCTGTACCCGATGTGTACAGTGTGGGGGGGAGCAAAATATAAGGTAATATTATTTTTCTTAGCAAATTCCAGAACATGCAAATTTTTGTGGCTGCTATGGCCATCCAAAAGTAAAATTACTTTATTTTCGGGCCCTGGCTTTGCATATTTAACAAAGTGTTTTAACCATAATAAACAAGTATCTCCCGTCATTCAGCCACTTTCTTGTGGAAAACCAATTGATCCCGTAAGCGCTCTGTCCATTAGTTCATTTTTCATATTTTTTCTTGGGAATATTAGTCCAGGAGGAATAAAATTTCCCACGCCATTCGCGCAGCAAATCACAGTGAAATGTTGTCATCTTTCGGCAGATGTGATCCTACCTGCTTCCTTTGGTGGCTAAAATTTTTTCAGTACGTGATTGGACAGTAGACAAACCGGATTCGTCCATGTTATAGATTTGATCCCCAACTAACACAGTTACGTACAATTTATGTAACATGAATGTATCACAGTTTATCTACAGCATGTTAGATAATATGTAACATATAATTAAATTTGTAATACAATAATTCGAATTTTAAAAAAGATTTCTTTAAAATAATATGAGCACAGTAATTACAAGCATAAGCATAAAGAATTACAGACTGACTGTTTTTGGGTGTTACATCCCTTTATATAACTTTACTTATCTAACAGTTGACAAGAATATGGGTGGTTTGTTATAATCGTACAGAATATTGTTTATTTTGATAACGACCAAAGATGCATTAGCATCTTAATGTTACAAATTTATCTTATCACGTATTTACTATTTATGCAGCTGCAAGCAATGGTTTCTTTGTGTGGTCAACTTGTTGCTATCATCATATAATAAAACGCATTGGTATTACTATGAAAATATATTTGACATAGGTAATAAAAAATACATTAAAATAAAAACAAAATTAAAATGCTAATTTGTTAAGAGAAAAATAAATTCTTTTTAAAACACAAACAAAAACACTTCGGTAAGTAATACTTATAATTATAAGAATATAAAAATATATGTTAATACATAGTATGGAAAAGACTACTTATTTTGTCGTTTTAAACTAAGGTTACCATATTTTATAATCATGAAATCGGGACATTGACCAGGCCCGTAGTCAGATAAAAAATAAAGGTAGGGAAAACGGTCTGTATGGCCGGGGAAATTTTAGTGTTGCGGCTGCGAGATGGACTCGCGGTTTTTTTTTAAAGCGCCGCAGGCGAAAATTTTTTGAATTTCAAGGTCAACGCGGTTTAAGAAAAGTTGTATTATCGTATTATATGGTATTATCGCACAGCCACACGCCAGGGGCGAATGGGCTATCAAAATTTATGGTCGGTGCTCGGTCAGTGGGCCAAAAATGCAATGGTCACGGGGGGAAATGCCTTTATTTGGGGACCCCTCTCCCCCTTTGAAAAAAAAACTATTACATGTACTAGGAGAAGCTACTTTCGCTACCAAACATTTGGTCCCAAATCGGGACATTTTTGCGTTCCGACTTAGGTTAAAAAAAATCGGGACAGCAGTGTAAAAGAAAGGACTGTCCCGACCAAATCGGGACGTCTGGTAACCTTATTTTAAACGTAAGCCGCTAAGTCGCAACCACTCGGAAATGAGTTGTTCAAAATCGCGGATTTTCATATCTTTATAGGATTCCATGATAACAGCTAAAATAGATTTTTTTTTCACATGACAAATTACAGTGAAAGCTTACCTTTCATTGCTTGAGTCAATTTTAAGTCGCACACTCGAAAATTATTGTGATGACCAAGCCACGAACATGCGTTTGCGCATTCATTAGAAAACACAGTTCTTAAACATCGTCCAATATTTTCTTTGGAATTTTTGCCTCCTATCTGTGAGAGAAAGCGTTTCTGAAAAAAAAAAAACAATAATATGTCCTTGAATAATATTGTGTTGCTCTGAAAACATACTTACGAAAGCATCAAATAAATCCTTTTCGGCAGAAATAACAGTTTCAAACTCCTTGATGTCTGATACGTTTTTTAAAGGGAGATATTTCTCAATTTCTTCAAATGTATTAATAGTATTACAGTCGGGTTGTTGCAGGTTCAGTGCTGTTCTTTGCTCGAGTTTCTCCAATTTACTGTTCATTTCTCTTATTACTCGATTCGTGGAATAAGAAATTTCCTTTATGTCCCCTGAAAATCAAATTTTCATTTAAAATCAAGATGGTACTTACAAAACAAAAAATACATTATCACGAAAGCACTTACTTAAAATAGACAAGAAATCATTACTATTATGTCCATGTGATGAAGCGGGTCCTATAAATAAAAATTTGCATTTGTTTTTTTTTGCATATTAGCGTGTTTACACACGTGTTTACTTACTTCTTGGAGTTTCTATTTGCGATGAAGATGAAGTTCTTGCCTCATTGCTAATTAATGTCACTAAAACCATCAAATTTTGAATAACTTAATTATTGAAATTTAAAACAGTCTACTTACACGGGGGTGTGTGAGCTACCTGCGAATTTGACAATAATTATTTTGGTTGTGGTCGTGGTCTGTGATCGATATGGGCACGGACTTTGACTGACGTAGTCTCATCGTTATTACAAGGTGTATCTGAAAATTTAAATTTGAGAACTGCTGCACTATTTATAGTGATGTGGCAACGAGGATTTACACAGCTACGGACCAACTTAAGATGGATATGGGACTAAAAATATGTACCTGAAAATACACCTACGGCTTTCACTTATTAGTCCAGTGGAAGTTTCTTGTAATTCTGGCGTACCTAAAAAAAAAATTAACTTTTATGGTGACAGTAATTAATTTGTACCTTACTGTCTTCCGAATCAGATTCTTTATTTGAATCACTGCCACTTTCGAATTGATAAGTTCGAGTTTTTTTCCGCTGACCTCGCCCCAATGTTTCTTCAGATGAAGTGTAATTGTGATTTTCTGCTTTCCTGCGTGCTTTAACTGTATTATCTATAAAACATTTTAGATCACATAACGAAATATTAGATGAAAGGATACTTTATTACCAAAAAAACCTTCAACGTGTACAGGGTGGCTCAAATTCGCTTCTTATGGGGAAATCGGTAACTATAGGAGATATCGAAAAATGGATGGCGCATCCTCGATCTCTTTTTTGGAGAAAAGCTCAATGGCGAAAACCGGAATTCGTTATCTTTTTTTGTTTTCGAGTTATAGCCAAAAGTTCGATTATTGGACTTTTCGATAAATGTCGATATCTCGGTTGTTTTTGAAGTTGCCAAAAAAGTGTTGACACTTTCTTCAGACACTTTTTTAAGAGCAACAAGATAGGCGGAATAGATTTTAAATATTTAAGTGAGTTTCCGAGTTATAATACAAAGTTGTGTTTTTTTAAATGGAACCCATAGTTGAATATGATATTTTTAAATAGCACTTTTTATCCTCTTTTCAATGATATATAACATGTGGGGTCCATCATTTCAAATAATTCCCATTCTACATATCTGACTTTAATAATAGTGTAGTTCAGTGTTGATCAAAAGTAACATGGCAAAGCTACGATGAATTTTCTAAAAATGGAAATTTCATATTGATAGAAGAGTGTTCCACAGTGAAACAATTTTTTTTATTTTTGTTCGCCAAATCTACATGCCACACCAAAACCTCAGTTTTATTACAAATTTTCGTTAACTCTACATTTATCTTTATAATTAAATAGCAAAACTGAATGCAAATATGAATATAATTTGTGGGCCCCCACCCAGTGTAGTAAGAGAGCGGTCGGAGCATAGCGTTCACGCGAGTTGACTATGAACGCTAATCACCCGGTTCGAATCCGAGTGAAGTAAGAACTTTATTCTGACCGTCTCTCCCCTCGGAAGGTAATGGCAAACCACCGGGGTGTAATCTGCCATGAACGCCTTTAACAAGCATTGTTCAAGGTCACGACGCTTCTGTCAAGAAGCAATACGACGGAGAAAAAACCCAGTCAACACAGTTATGTGACAGAAACATATACGTTACAGATCTTTCGATCTTTTAAATGGGTCCGATACATACCAGCTCTGTTTGGTATCACAGTCCTAGTGCAACCTGAACTGCACTTTTTTCTAAATCGCGTTTGGCATGAATTGGTGTAAGCGGTGCAGGTAGTGGACAACCGTTTGTTACGAAAATTGTTGTAGTTCCGAACAGCTCGGAACTGCACATTTTCCTCCACCTAAATAGCTAGAGTAGCGAGTGCAGGTTACTGACAAGAAGTAGAATTTGTGGGTGGGTAATAAAACTTGCGATTGAAAACGACATATTTACTTGATTTGTTCTTAATTAAAAAAATTTTATTATAAATTATTATAATAATAATAAAAATAAATTTTTTGAAATTCTAAAATTTGTTTTGAATTCCTTGTCGCTGTAATTGGGTACAACGTCCTTAAAATAATTTTTTATGCAAAGGGTATAGCGGAGTAAGCATGCAAAAAATGCCCCCAGCGATTTTTAAAAATCTAAATAGGCGATCGATTCGTAATCAGAAAAAAACATTTTCCTGAAAATTTCAGCTTTCCAACCCGAAGATTTTCGCAATAATAAGCAAAAATGTGTTTTTTTGTTTTTATTTTTTTGTGGCTATTTTACTGAGTATTTTTTTATGAAATTTTTTTTGGTAAGAACTACTGACAAGGGGCTTTAAAAAGTAATTTTTTTGAAAAGTTACAACTGTCCGTCTTTTTTTAAAAAAATAATAAAATTTTGGCCCCTTAATTTGAACATGTTCCTTACAATTGGCAATCACGAATTTTTTACAGAAAACTTCCCTTTGACCCTTCTATACACGGTAAAATTTTCAACTTGATCGAGTTGGTGCAACAGGGTGAAAAAAAATAAAATAAGTAACAACATAAGCTCTGTTTGGTACACATAAAAGTGTAGTGCAGGCAGGATAGCCTAAGGCAGTCCAGGGCAGCCGGAACTGCACGAAAACTCGCTAGTGCACACGACTGTAACAAACGACTTTAGTGCAGGCGGTGCAGGATTGAAACGTCACTCATAAAAGTTGAAGTTTTTTTTTATAAAAAAATCAAAATATATTAGTGTGCGAAAGGGTAGTCTCTAAAAAATCAGAACAAATCGAGCACAGTTATTTCTGAGAATACTTAGTTCAACAATAACATCATAAATGAGGACAAATTTATGAGTTCATTTCAAGAAGGCAGTTTACATTTTTATGGCCTACGACAAGTTAGTATCATAAATATCTTTCTTCACCCTTAATTATTAGATATTTTTTTATCAAGTTTCCTAATCCTAAAATTGTCTAAAATTGAATATAATAAAATTATATTCAACCTATAAGAAGTTTTTTGGTACATACGTTTGAATTATTAAGTGATTAAAAATGATAAAAATGCAATTTTTATGCAAATTTGCATAAAAAATTATTTTAAGGACGTTGTATACCCAATTACAGCGAAAAGGAATTCAAAACAAATTTTAGAATTTCAAAAAATTTATTTTTATTATTATTATAATTTATTTTTATTATAATAATTTATAATAAAATTTTTTTAATTAAGAACAAATCAAGTAAATATGTCGTTTTCAATCGCAAGTTTTATTACCCACCCACAAATTCTACTGCTTGTCAGCTATCTGCACTCGCTACTCTAGCTATTTAGGTAGAGTAAAATGTGCAGTTCCGAGCTGTTCGGAACTACAACAATTTTCGTAACAAACGGTTGTCCACTACCTGCACCGCTTACACTAATTCATGCCAAACGCGATTTAGGAAAAAGTGCAGTTCAGGTTGCACTAGGACTGTGATACCAAACAGAGCTATTATTAGCTCTATTCGCGGTAACACCTCTGGATACGTTTTATCCTACTGCGTCTGCGGATTTATACTTTTTATCATCTAATTTGAGCTTTAATGACAATTTTATTATAAATCCGCAGACGCAGTAGGATAAAACTTATCCAGGATTGTTACCGCGAATAGGGCTATTACATAGAGTATTTTATACATACACATACATTATAATATTATAGAGTATACAAGTAGTTTATTACACTTTTTTGAGATTAATCCTGCTAACAAAAATGCGTCAAGTAAAATATTATTCTATGGAAAGCAATAGGCTTTTTAATAAAATAATTATGACAATCAATGAGGCTGATATAATGGATACAACAAAAATTGGAAAAAAGTCAATGTTAATGATATTTTCTGTGGTAAATGGCGAGTTCATTTAACTAGGCAATCAAAACATGAGAATACTGATTATTCATCTGTGGAACAAGCAAATACCGAGCGCCAACGAAATTCTCAATCATCATCAGTTATTTGGTCTGTATCACAAAAAATGGAAGAAAGTTTGGAATTTGTGGAACTTAGTTTTCCGTAATTATTGCTACTCATAAATACTGTTGTATTTGGGGATTTTCAAGAAATGTTTCAAGAAACAAAAACATTGGTTCCGTTTGAAGCTCGCCAACAAGTATTTTCTAAGAGACGACTTTGCATTCCTCAAGGAAATCGGTGCTGTAAAGATCATATCTAATAAAACAACGATTTCATAACGAACCTTCGCATTTATTCCAATAATTTTGGTTTGGACCGTGAATAAGTCGAATCTGACTACTTTACTGAAGTGATAACCTCGTTCTAAATAAGATGTTTTGCTGGTGCATTTTGGACTAGTTCCATTTGTCGTATTGCTTGCTTTTTGCACAAAGAATTCGGAAGAGGATTAGATTCTGATGTTGACCTCTCTAAAAAAGTTATTACCGCGATGAACTTGAAAAAAGATCAAGAAAATACTTTGGCTTTGAAGATATTAATAATAACAATAACAAGTCGTTGGGCGAAACGAAAAGTTTCAATTATAACGATAACTTCAAATTACTTAATGGACTTTCCAGAGTTGACGGAAGAAGAACTCAAAATTTTTCTTACGGGTTCATATCAAATGTCTCGAGCAGTGTCATATTTGGCCGAGTTGATGAATGAAGACGGCACTGTTACACTTCAATATTATGTAAAGATTTCATCAAGCTACAAGTGAAATCTCGGTACATTAATTCAAAAACTTATCGTTGTTTTATTGATTATATTATGAACCAAATACGAATGAAATCTTTGGCATTACTCAATATTGTTGTAATTGTGCTGATGACAGGTGCACTCTCGGGTGCTGCTTTCACATTGCAGTTATTCTATATTATCTTTCTCATGCTCGATATTTGGTTAAAATAATAAGATCATCTGAGGCATTGAGTCGCTTGTTTACAGAAATAGAAGAAAAAGCAGTAGTAACTGAAGACAGTGACGAAGATTAACTGATCTTATTTAAAACAGTTTTATTAAAAAATTTTTTATTTTGTAATCAGTACAATTTACTATATTATAATATTATCTACTATCCTATAATTATTTAATTTTTCATCACTTATGTTGAAAATGAATCAATATATTTTTGTGAAATTATTTCATTCCGTATAAATAATTATTAATGCCCGTATTCACAAAGAAACGTATAACGAACGATTACGTAACGGATCGTTTAATTAAAAAATTTTTAACTTTAATCGTTTAATTTCATTTTTAAATAAACCTTTCGTGACATTGTATTAAAGGACTGTTATTTTTATTACGACCCAAAGAGCTCTCGTTATTATTATGCTCGATTACGAAATAAAATATGACTATTTAACGGTCCGTAACGTTTAACAGACCGTTAAATCAGTTACGAACGTTTGTGAATACGGGCATTAGAACTTTTCTAAAAACATTATAATTAACATTATAATATAATTTATAAAATTTAAAAAACTTTTTTTATTTTTTTAATGGAACAATGCTTCCGAAATATATAACAAAAATAGATCATACTTTTGATATATTTATAAATAGAACAAAAATAATTTATAAGTATCTATTTAATGAATAATACTATATTCGAAGAAAATATGAAAAAAATATACTTTATTTTTTTTCACCCTGTTGCACCAACTCGATCAAGTTGAAAATTTTACCGTGTACAGAAGGGTCAAAGGGAAGTTTTTTGTAAAAAATTCGTGATTGCCAATTGTAAGGAACATGTTCAAATTAAGGGGCCAAAATTTTATTATTTTTTTAAAAAAAGACGGACAGTTGTAACTTTTCAAAAAAATTACTTTTTAAAGCCCCTTGTCAGTAGTTCTTACAAAAAAAAATTTCATAAAAAAATACTTAGTAGAATAGCCACAAAAAAATAAAAACAAAAAAACACATTTTTGCTTATTATTGCGAAAATCTTCGGGTTGAAAAGCTGAAATTTTCAGGAAAATGTTTTTTTCTGATTACGAATCGATCGCCTATTTAGATTTTTAAAAATCGCTGGGGGCATTTTTTGCATGCTTACTCCGCTATACCCTTTGCATAAAAATTGCATTTTTATCATTTTTAATCACTTAATAATTCAAACGTATGTACCAAAAAACTTCTTATAGGTTGAATATAATTTTATTATATTCAATTTTAGACAATTTTAGGATTAGGAAACTTGATAAAAAAATATCTAATAATTAAGGGTGCAGAACGATATTTATGATACTAACTTGTCGTAGGCCATAAAAATGTAAAGTGCCTTCTTGAAATGAACTCATAAATTTGTCCTCATTTATGATGTTATTGTTGAACTAAGTATTCTCAGAAATAACCGCTCGATTTGTTCTGATTTTTTAGAGACTACCCTTTCGCACACTAATATATTTTGATTTTTGTATAAAAAAAAAAACTTCAACTTTTATGAGTGACGTTTTAATCCTGCACCGCCTGCACTAAAGTCGTTTGTTACAGTCATGTGCACTAGCGAGTTCTCGTGCAGTTCCGGCTGCCCTGGACTGCCTTAGGCTGTCCTGCCTGCACTACACTTTTATGTGTACCAAACAGAGCTACCGTGTGCAGTTCTTGTATGGTTCGTGCAAGTAGAAATGTCCGCCTTGACAAGACATGATCGATATATAACAGGATTACATATCTGACACATACTGTGACACATCTCATATTCATTACATTGTTATGCGTACGATATGTTTCACTTTTAGGTCTCATATACAGCGCTTTGACGTGTCTCTGCCATATTCAAACAAACCTTTAAATTATTATTTGTATTTGTCAAGTAGGTACAACGTACATAAAATATACATAAATGTACATAAAATATAAAAAATATAAAATATATAAACATACATAAGGTAGGTTTGTCAGCAACTTACAAACAGTTTACTTTTTTCAGGCAATGCCAGATAATCTTCAAATTCTTGAAGGTTCACTTGCGACTTTAAGGGAAGCATGCTTTCCACTTCCTCCACATTAACGTTTCTTCCCACTTGATTCGATTCTAGAAGTTCCAATCTTTCATTGATATTGGCAAGTGACAGTTTAATGTAGGAGACTATTCTCAATATTTTAGCTGAAATTGATTAATATTAGTTTTTTGTCGAAGTAAAAATATCTTTTTTTTTCAACTAATCCTGCTGTAGAATTGCCTGCATCTTCATCAGTTGCATTGTTTTCCTCACGGGGACTTTCCTGTGCTGGCATAGTGAAATCACTGGAGAAATCTAAAAAAAGGTCGTCACTATCATTTTAATATGTACAAACAGAATTGTGGACTCACTTGGACTTTGGATACTTTCAACGTCGACTTCGCCAATAACAACTGCTTCCTCCTCTCTATCATTGGAGGCGTGAGGAATAACTGTCAGTATTTCAAGCATAGGTGGTGGGAGATAATCTGAAAACAAAAGATGCAGAAGTTTATGTACATACATATCTCTTTACACAATCTTACTTCCTTAATTTTGTGAAAGTGTTTAGAATAAAAAGCAACAGCGTCGATCCAAGTACCCTAACGCGTTATCACTGGCTTAGGTGGAAGTGGTGTATCTGGTAAAATTTCTTTATAGATTTCGACATGTAGTGGTGCTTTTAAAAATATTTTTTTAACATTAGCTATTAATTAATCCATTAACGTCATCGTACTGATTCCGAATGGATTCACAAACTCGATTTAACCCATGAGCAAAGCAAGTTATATGAATAAGATTTTTCTTATCTGAATAAATAATGAATCTACGGTCTTCAGGCCCTTCTCCAGCTTTCATGCCTTTGCTGACTTGTGGGAGGTCATCTCGATGACGCTGTCTCCTATCACCTTGATGCTCTTTACGAGATTGAGGTGGTTGGTCTTTGCGTTTTCTTTCAGCTCGTTGACTTTTTTTGTTATTTCAGTAAAGTCGCTTGCCATGCTTAGTAAGTGGGCCTTTTCCACCCTATCCAGTACTCTTTCTACTCTGGTGATTTTCTCTAGGATCTGGCTAAGCAGACTGTCGTTTCTTTCTTGTGTAGAGACCCTGTCCAATATTTGCTGTAATGTGACCTCGTTTTTTCCGCTATCTTTTTCTGTTTCATTTCGGCCAGCCTCAAGACGCTATATTCAGGATAAATGAAACATAACAAATTATTTAAAAACTCTTTAGTGCACTTTCCACATCCCCAAAGTCTCTATCATTCGGGAGGAAACTGTGCCCAGATACCAAAAATCGTAACCTGATACTTTTTAGAGAACTACTCTCTTCTAAAGTGCACTTTAATAACAATATCATTTTGATGTTTCGGTTCTGGCCGCCGCTTCATAACAATTATAAAAGAAAAAGGACATATAGATGAAAGTAAAATTTAATAAAATTGTTATTTTGAAGCCTATTTTTAATTTCTGTTGTTGAAATTTTCATTTTCACAAAACAATTATACTTTAAAGCAATTTATTGGGTGGGCAAATACTTATGGCCGGTAGTGTATTTACGCAAACAAGAGCCAACTTCCTGGGCTCTACGACCCGCTTGCGCTTCTATCCAAACGTGAAAAAATGATTTTTTATCATTTCCTGCATAAACCCCGCAGTTATACAATGCTGCCTTTTATAAAAAATGATATTAGTAGAGAGTCGTGGGAGAAGAAGAGTTTTCTCCATATCAAAAGTTAACGTTTCCACCATGTCATTTTTATTCGTAAGGCATTTCTAGCCATTTCTACTTCATTTAAGTGAATATCAAGCTCAGAAATCAAGAGCTGTTTTTCTTCTTTGTTCAAGGCATTTTCAATTTTTGGCTGATAGCAATCGCACTTATTGCAAGTGTATTTTTGCTGTATTTTAGTTTTAAGATTAAATACAGGAACATTTTTCTGTACGCTGTTTAACTAGGTTATGTGGTTTAGTCCCCTCTGTTTGGCCCTCGTCGTTTTGCCCCGGGATGTTTCACCCTGTACCGTTTCGCCCCCGAAAATAATAAATAAATTAAAAGTCATAATATATGGGGGGGTTCATTTGGAATGGGGCCTCGAGATATTCCGTTATTTCTCTTTCTTCTTCCATTGAGATGACAGATGGGTTGGGTTGAAAGATACTCATTAAATGTTTTGCGAAGATGTTGGCGTTCTCTTTGTCATTTCTTGCCCACGTTTATTATTATCGTCCTTGATAGGCGGCACCGGCTGTTGTGGTCTTTTGATTTTTCTAGTGGCCTTCCACAAAGAGTAGTCGGTGTCATCTGTTGGACTCAAGCCTTTTAGGTAATCTTGAATGTTTTGATTTTTTATTTTTGTAACCATTTCTTTCAATTCTCTGGTAGCTTTATTGAGTCTTCCTTTGTCAATAGAACAATAGTGTAAATTTTATTTTGCGTCAATACGAGCACCCGAATCAACTTCTAGGATGTAGTCGTATTACAATACATTCAATCTAAATTTAAAGGATACTTGTAGTTAACCTCAAAAATGTTCTGATTACGCTTTTTCCTTCTGTTGTCTTCCTCGGATGAATTTGCGTTCCACCAACGATTTAAGAAGTCAATAACATCCGGCGTTTTTTTCTGTCGGATGGCCAGTAAGTTGGTTCACCAGTAGATACAATTTTCAGGTTTTTTAGATTGCAGGGCTTTCAGTAACTCCCTGCCCTTTGTTGTAGTTAACCTGGAGCCCCACATCGGATGTTTGGCGTTGTAGTCACCACAAGCTATAAATCTATTTCCAAGTGTGTCCAAAAATTGCTCATACTCTTCCTTTTTGGTGGGCAGTATATGGCAGAAATAGTACAGTCTCACACAGCATCCTGCAGTATAACACTGGTAGCTTGTAAGTGTTCCTTCCGATATGGTGTGGATTCATGGTGTTTTATGCTATCGCGGATAATCAGAGCTGTGCCTCCATGGGCTTTGCCCTCTTTTGGATGTGTTGTATAGTAGATGTTATATTTCGGTATTTTAATGTAGTGCTTATCTGTTAAGTGTGCTTCAGATATTAGCATTATATCGATATTTTGATTAATTTTTTTTTTATTAACTCCTCAGATACAAGCAATCTATCATAAGATAACATACTAACTTATGTTTTGACAAATAAAATGATAAGCAGAGTATTACTTCAAAAAGAAATCTCTTTAATATAAAATTATACAAAATCTAGGTCATCAAAGTTAAGATTTGAATCTGTTCAGTAAGTTATAAATCTATTCAGTGTACGCACTTCACAGTTGTTGTTTGCGAATAGTTCAGTTGCAAGAACATTGGGGTAGACTGTGAGTAAATTTTGATTAATTCGAAATGTTTTGGTTTCTTCTAGATGCTGGTTTAACCCGTTGATAGTGTTAAGTGATTTAATAGTTGTTACTTTATTTCACAACATCTGGTCGAAACACAATTCAAACTGACGGGATAATTAAAAAACAGCATTTTTTGAGTTGTTACGGTTTGGAACTCACCTTCAGAGTACCTTTTTTTTCAACTGGCTCGTCTTCAAAATCAGAAAGTTTAATACTTTCATATTTATTTTTGTCGTCGTGTTCTTTAACAAAAATCAAGTCATCTTCTACCACATTTTTCTTTTCCGCTAGCATTTTCAGAGTGTTTTGGTATATTTCTTCTCCGAATTCCATATCTTCTTCAGTAATAAATTCAGAAACTTCTGTTGCAATAAGATTATTCTGAAGAAAGAGCAGCTCACAATATACAAGCGCATTCTTTAATCGTACATTTGATATTTCACTTTGAAGGGAATCTATATCTTCATAAAAATTTTTTCGATGCCCATTATAAACCAATTTTTCTTCCCAAACTTCAGAGTTTGTTCTCTGTCTGTACTCGTTCTCATCAATCCCCTTTAGGCCTATAATTGCTCTCAACTCCGAGCTCAACACATTTCTCTCGAATACTCCTAATCTTTCTTCTCGTTTAGTCAGGTTTAGTATTTCTGTCAGCGTATCTGACTACTGTTCTCACAAAGGTCTTATTTATTCTTATCTTCGTTCTTATAGATGATATGCTCATGCTTTTCACATTATAAATATTACGTTATGAAATATAAGTAATTAAAACCATTTAAAGATGGCAAATCATTTGAATTTTTCCCATTATTTTATCGCAAGACTATAAATTATGAATGTATCCCAATGATTTGTAGGTTGACCGAGATTTTCTAATGCCTTTATGTGTTTATTCATTGTGTCCAAAGGCTTACGTAATTTGGATGACGATTCATGTGTGATATTTGTAAAGTCATAAATTGATTTTATGTGATTATGAACTAAACACTATTTTTTAAATAAAAATTCGAGTTGTTTTGAAAATGTATAGGTCTGCTGTGGGTCTACTAAAATTTGAAGTATTTTGAAAAGGTTTATTAAAAATTAATAAAAACAAGTCTATTTTTCACAAACACTTTATTTAATACGACTATGGTTTCACCCTTGTGGGCATTATCAAGTAAATGAAAAGTTTTACTACGAGTTACTGGTTTTATGATTACAAAAGGGCAAAAGGGAAGGTTGAGCAATGGGCATTTTTGTTTAGATCTAATTGGTTATTATAACAGGCCAACTCATGAATTTTTTCCCGCTTTATTAATTTCTACTGCTTCTAGATAATTAAGCTAAAGGCCTTTGTTGCATAGTGTAAAATTTCAGGAGTTAGATAGAAAATGGTTACTAAAGTTTGAATCCGATTTTTTATTTTTGTAGCTCCTGTATGTGTTCGTTTGTTCTAACATTAAAGGATCTACCTGTTTGCTCAGTTGCAGGTCTCGCATTGTAAGCGGTAAACACCGCTTTTCGTCATTGGTGTAGTGCTTTCTTTGGTTTTGCGAATACTGCGGAAATCGATCAAAATTTTGAACGTTTTGAGGTGTAGTTTTATTTCAATTAAAATTTATTTTAAAATTACTACTTGATTTTCCGGCTGTTAATACGTATTTGTTCTGGTCTATACATAACATTCGAATTTAAGGTGTTATTTTGGTTAGTTGAATAGAGAAAATTTTTTTCTTCTATGAGTAGACTCATGGCTTTTTCAAGACTATCTGGATTACGGAATCTTACATTATTTTGTTTTACACTTTAATTTATACTTATCTATACCTTATACCTATACTTATTAGGAAATTTATAAGATATGAAAATTAAATGAGACTTATGCCTGTTTTCACCAACAATTTATTTAAGAATTTCCTAGTAAAGAATTACTTAGCTAGGATTCCATAAATGTGATTGGTGAAATTTGACATAGTATTGACATAAAAAAACTCATGTCAAATTTGATCAATCACATTTATGGAATCCTAGCTAAGTAATTCTTTACTAGGAAATTCTTAAATAAATTGTTGGTGAAAACAGGCATTACAATACTATCATTGTTTTCATTCTTTGCTGCGTTTGGTTGTCTTATTAATTTCTATTGCCTTTAAGTTTGGACGATGCTTGTTCCTCCATTGATGACTACTATGCGGTTTTTGTCCAAATTGATTTTTTTTCCTTCGAATTCCCAATTAATCATAAGCAACGGAATCTCCTCCAGCAAACATGTATGAACAACAGGAATCACAGAATATTGGATACGCACAAAGAAACAAGTAAGCTGTTGAGGTGCCCACAAACCAGCGTTCAAAAGCGTCACTCAGGTATGTTATAGGTGTTTGCGCACCCATGTATGCTAGTGTGTTGTAAAAAGTCGCACGTAAGTGCGTCGATTTTGTTTTCTGGTTAGATCGGAAAACAATAACGCGCAACTCGACTCGTACATACATAAGTGTCGGTGTGTGGTGAAATATCACGGTCGTTCGCATTCATTATACAGTGTCTCGCGTGGTGTATTTTATTAGAAAATGATTGATATAATCCATTCTTAGGTAATTTCGCCAATCGTCAGGTTCTACTCGTAATTCTGCTAGAAGATTAATATGGGTATATTCTGAGCGTTTTAAAAGCCATTCCTTCTCCCATTTGGTTCGAGTTTGTCGCTGTCGAACTAATTTATTTTTTTTTATTTTTAATCAAAGCAGCGTACGCCGCTGCTAAGAGAATATAGTCGTCGTCACTGCTCGTCAAACTAACTTGTTTGGCAAGATAGTGTGTACGTCTGTGGGCAATCACTATTGTCATACATGTACGTCAATAATGTATGACATACCTGACTGACGCTTTTGAACGCTGGTTTGTGGGCACCTTAAGTCGACGTTTCGGCTTTATTTACTAATAGCCATCCTCAGGCTGAGGAGGTAATTTTTACCTGATTTACCAACAGTTGAGTTGGTAAATCCCACTGTTAGAGAGTCGGTCTCTTTTCACCTTGTTATTGGATTACAAGGTTCCGATGTTGACCTTGTTCACGTCAGTAGTTTTTTTTACCTCTAACTTGTTCAAAAGTGCCCTTATTTTGTCACTAACTTCGGGCACGTAGTTGATAACCTCACGCATAAGGTTGCTCATCGACTTTGGAAGCGAGCGAAGCGGTTGCTAGATCTCTATCAATCTGCCTCTGTTTCCTGTGGATGAGGTTATCCACGAGATCCTCTGAGTAACCATTGTTCGATGCTATCATCTTAATGTTCATTACTTCAATGGAGAAACTTTCCTTCGATAAAGGGACACTAAAGAGTCTATGAATTAAGCTATGGAAAGCAGACATCTTTATTTTTCTTGCTTGATTCGATGAGTGCGGAATAATTGTATCCGTTGTAGTGGACTTTCTAAAAATGTCATAGTCTAATGTGCCTACTTCATTTTTAGATAGGCTTAAATCCAAAAAACTTAAACGATTATCCTTTTCAACCTCCATTGTGAATTGGATTTTGGCATTCAATGAATTCAAGTGTGCCAAGAATAGGTCCAATTGTCGAGAGGAACCCTTTCATACGCAAAAAAACATCATCTACATATCTACACCACTGATCCACATTGCCCAATAATGCATGTTTGGTTGCGAATAAACGATCTTCGAAGTCCTTCATAAAAATTTCGGCAAAGATGGGAGCCGTCGCGCGTCGGTACTCCCATCGGTAAACAATCCTTCTGCATGTAAAACTTTTCGCCAAATCTAAAATAGCTTTGACGAAGACAAACCTCTACGAGACATTGTAATTCAGTCTCTTGGGTTAAGTCTAACTCGCTGTTTTCGATTGTGCGTTTCAACACCATTCGTAGTTACAATACTGGAATAGAAGTGAAAAGGCTTTTTACATCATAGGAAACTAAGGTAAACTTCGTTCTTCTAAAAGTATGGGCCTTTAAACGTTCTATGAATTCCGTTGAATTCTGTACACTATCGTCGATTTATAAGGTAGACCTGTAAGAATATTGTTAATGAATTTATATAAAAAATATGTTGGTGAGTTAATACACGAAATTACTGGACGTAACGGCATATCTTCTTTATGGATTTTGGGTAACCCATACCGAGTGGGGGTTCTCGGGTTCATGTTTCGAACTTTAAACCGAGATGCCTCCGGTATTAAGGACTTTACTTAAGTCAATTTACTTAGCTTGAGCAATTTATATGCCGATATAAAATATCACAATTTGTTGATTTTAATTTACCATGCTCTGCCCAAAAAGTGTTACAATAAACTTGATCTAAGATGTAATTTCTAATTCCATCTGAAATGGTTCAGACTTCTGTCTTCGGCATCTAATGAAGGAATCAGTGGAGGAGGACTTGATTCTAACGATAAAGTTTTCGATAAATTTAGATCACTATTTTGGTTTTGATTTTCATATTCAGTTTGTAATTGTTCACGCCTTACATTTATTCTCACCTGTCGGCTTTCATCAACTTCATTTTTTTTGTTGTACAGGTAAATTTTAATTTCGAATGATACTTTTTTTAAATTTCCGAATGTTGTATTAGTAGCAATTGAACGTGTTTTTCTACATACTCTTCTATAGAAAGTGTTTATGACAAATACGTGCATTCTTCACATTAAAAAGTTTGATTGACCTGACGATTTAATTGAACTCTATTTCCATTTCGAAGAAGTCCTATTGTAGTTACAACTCTTATTTTATAGTCCAATCAACGATAGCCAATTCCAAATGTTTCAAATATGACTTTTGGGCCCTCCTTTGGGGAGGAACGTTCATACCCATCCAAGAACTTTCAGCAATTTTCTCCGATGATGTTTTTTCTTTCGTACCTCGAACATATCATTTTTTATTTACATGTTGGTTTCATTTGGACTTCAGATTTTTCATCTCTATCATATTCTTCAGCCAGTTTCATAGCACCCTCGTAAGGCCTAATGTACTCCACTACGAATTCATCCACACGCAAGAGAAGCTTTTTGTGAGAAAAATGCGATGTTTTATCTGATTGAAATTACTTTCAGCCGATTCCCGAACATGGAAAATGTTTGCACATAAGACTGATCCACACCGGTAAACAATTTGCAACTTTCAAAAAATCATCCACAAAAGACGGTTACACTTGTCGATTTCCTATTTCTTCGAGAGCGTTAAATTTATTTTTTTGCGATTTGAGAAATGAATATACACCAACTCTCTTAAAACTATTATCTTTTTATTTACTTCTTTTTCTTCATCTTGACTATGTTTTTCCCCGTTAACTTCTGTAACGAATTTTTTATTCATTACTTAAATTTTGCAGCACCTTGTATATATTTGCATTTAGCATAGGTACGACGCAGACTTGCGAACGTTTACAGCGCACGTTTGATAATGAACGGGTACGCCATTTTGAGCGAGTATGACGTGTTTTGGAACATCGGTAATTATTTACCAATTACATTATTAGAATCGTGTTAATTACACCATAATCTAAATATTCACAATAGTAACGACGTCTACTACGCTTGGAAATTCCTTTTTGGCTTGTCGTTGTGAGTTCCTGGCATAGCAAGCAATTTTACTACCATCATTTTATTGTGCGTACAATTATTTATTATCAGTGCCTTATCAGTATCGCCAAATTGCTCGTACAAACTTATTGTTTGGTAGTTATCAGCATCTTATTCAACCCACTATCAAGTGGTACTCTATCAGTAAAGTGCATCCTGCAATCTAACAAGTCTGTACTGGATAGTGTTTTTTTTTTGTTCCGGAAGTCGGACTTCACCCCAGTAGCGTTACCACCAGTTCCGGATATTTACTGATCAACATCTCCAGAGCGACTGCAGTTGACAATTTACTTACTAAGCATTGTATAAGGTAGAAGTTTGTAAACCTCATCCAACAAAGATCTTTGGAAGTGAAGGTAAGATTTTTATTAGTATTTAATTGCGTCTTTCTGCAAGTTGCTAAGATTTTAAAATTATCGTGGAAGGTATTTGCCCTATAATTTTAACTGGATAGTTTCGACTGGAAGTGCAGTCCTTTGACTGATTTTTCATATGTTTGATCTACATCGTCCAGACCCGTCGTGAGTTGAAGCCTGTACCAAAATAGTTTTATCTTGTAATAATTGTTTTATTATACATTGTTAACTTTGATTGGTGGTTTGATTTTCAAGTGTTTTCTTTGAAGTCAATTTTCAGGGTAATTCACCCCCTAGCCTACCGTCGGAGCTAAGCTGTCAAAAAGGGCAACATTTTAACAGGTAGCTCTCTACCTGGTGAGCAGTAATCGCTTCCTGGACCACCATAACGGTGGGGAAAAGGAGGTATAAGATTATTAGTTTCACTGGCGCCCAACGTGGGGCCAAAGAAATCGTCGACAGCCAACCAGCTCATGCAGAAGTATCCCAATACTCCAAACGCCAAGCTCAGCGCTGAATCACCCTCAATGGCTATGCCAGGCACTCCCCACTTGAATTCAAATAGGGAGGTCGTCTCTTGCAACATATCCACTGAAGGCACCATCGCGTTTCTGGGTCTGAATGTCGCTGCGAAGTGTTCTATAAGCACTGAGAAGGCACCCGGTACCATTGCCATGCCGAACAACATGGATAGCAGAAGCACCAACACACTCGACAGAGAGTTTGAGTTTCCTCCTACTCCTGGGAACGTGTCCGCACTAACTAGCACCCACGTAATGGGTATCAGCATCGATAGTTTTGTACCATAGTCTCCTGGGGCCAGTCCAACACCTACGACTACCAGTATCATGACAAGGAGTCCAGCTTTGACACCAAACACCCTGTCTCTGGAACGCTCCGCCTGTGTGGGAGCTGCTGCATACATCCTAGCCATAGTGTTTATATCCGTAACTGGAGTCTTTTCCGTGCGTCTGGCATAACGCCGCATGGCGTTAAACACCCATAGCACAGCCAAGTATCCCGAATATGCACCCACTCCATAAGGAGTGGATACCCAATACAAGTAGGCATAAAAGAAAGGTGGAGAAAAATAAACAAACATGGCGATGATCCAGGCGACAGCCATCAGAACGGTCAGGTACACCATAGTTATGGTTAAACTAAGATGGTCCTCATAACCATAGAAGCTTAGAGTCTGCGCATCAAGTATCCAATTATAAGCATAAATGTCAAGTCCTATCATACCGTTTGTCCTCCTCATCTTGTTCACTAGGTTGTCTGCATCGTTTGCGTTTGGTTTAGGTTTTGCTTTCTTTGTGCGCTCCCCAGAACCACTGTGGAGCTTCACTGAAAATCCTTCTTGGACCACGGAGCAACATCACCCATGGAGTAGCTAGCTGAGACTTCAGCTGAGGCTACCAGTTCATCATCCTGAAGGGTATATCTGCCCACTACAACATCAAACAGCGCTCCGTTTTGTCTTGGGCACCATAAAGATACATCAGCCAGAATCGCTATATGGTTGCTATCTGCCAGGGCTAATTTCGCCGACCATGATTCAAACGTGGTGCATCCATCTACTGCTGCTGTCAGCGGAGTTACTATGTCATGGGAGGCAAAAACCTCCTTCCTTAGACCTGTAGTGGCATACGCTGTTGATTGCAGTTGATTTAACTAACGGTAAGTCACTCGTCATCCCTTCCATAGTAAATACCAACATTGATCTTTTCAGTATGGTCTAACAGGTACTAAAAAGTAGTGCTTTGTGTAATAGTCCCGTGGATCAGTATTTAATTTTGCTGAAGTTTCAAAGTCATAATGTGTTTGTTTTGCTATGACTATTCCCGAAGTTTTAGCCTTTTCAAATCCCAAGCCGTAGTAGACATCGTCAGAAGGTAATTTTTTGATTACTTTAAAAAGTTCTTTTTTTATGCTTTCATCAGAAATAGCATGGTCAGTGTATTTAGATCCTAGGCATTGCAGTTGTCGTCCTATCTCCTCAAACCCACAAGGTGCATGGTTGAGTGTGTTGTCAGTAGGGGGGTTTTCTTCTGTGCGCATCTGCGCACTGGTCACTAATAATAAAATCATCAACATGAGAGTATTAGTCATCTTGATAATTGAGAGAAAAGTAGTGTCTAATAAAACAGTTGAAAGCGTAAAATTGTGTTAATCACAAATAGGGTAAACGGTACAGCTATTGGCCACCATATAGTAATTGGCCAGTTCAGACGTTTGCTGTGACTGTAAGATAATGCAGCATCTAATGTTACTTTTATTTGCACGAAAATTTACCTGCAGTTATCTGCTTTGCATTAGTTACTAATTTTTCCTACATATGACCATTTAAATGTCAAAATTTTTATTTGATTTAACTGCTACTCACATATTGTTCAGAAAGTTAAAAATTTCTTAAGAAAATTGTGTTAAGTGAATACCTATAGTTTCGTTAAAACTTTAGTGAATCGTTATTTTTGTGGTTTCCAGATAAGTAAAGGTATGGGTAAATCTTATTTTATAACTTTTACTAAGGCTGAACGTGTTGTACGGTTAAGTATAACGGGTGGCCAATAACTAATTCAGAAACAACACTGAAAACAGTAATTAGCCACCTCTAGTGTACAGCAGTTTTTGACAGAGCATGCACGTCCAAATCCGTTTAAGGATAATAGACCAGGAGATTGTTGGATGAAAGATGAAAGTAATATCAATTTGTTGTTAAAAAAAATTGTTTAATTTTTAAGAGTTTTGTAGGCTTCAAAATCACTCTAAATGTACCTATTCCAAAGCCACATAAGCAACATATTCCTGAATTAGATGATAAAGACCCCTTTATGTGTCACGAATGCTATAAGGAAGACAAAAGTGAAGAAAGTGCATATGAACATGAATCTGAAGGCAATTATAGTGACACAGATAATATGCTTGAAGGCAATTATTCAAATGACAGAGAACAACACACCATGCAAGTTGATAGTTTAAAAGACGAAGATAATTTTGTCACAGAAGTATAAATAAAATAGACAAAAGGAACAACAGTAGCCCTTTACCTATCAAATAGCGGTGGAAATGAAATTCAAGAATTAAATCAGTTTTACTTAGAAATAGAGACAAATAAATGTATTATAATAAATTATTCAATGTTCTGTTGATAAAATTCCAATTTCTGAAATATAAGTAGTTATAATGTATTGATATAGTGATTTTAATTACTAGTTTATATGGATTTGATCGTGGCCAATAACTATAAAATTAATGGCTAATTACTATAAAAAGTGGCTAATAACTATACTTTTTTGATGTCTTGCAAAGAAGAGCAATTATAATTTTTATTTGTAAAGAAAAAGTGCCTATTAATTTTTTTTCTTAAAGTACATAAAATGACCTTTCCAGCGATGTATATGATATAGTAATTGTGTAATATAATACCCATGTTTTAGATTTTTAAACAAAATATTTTCTTAAGTGGCCAATAGCTGTACCGTTTACCCTAGTACTAACTCAAAGGTTAACTAGAACAAAATATTTCATAAAAAAATATTTGCTTCTTCTTCTAATCTTCTATTATATCTTCCTTTGCTATAATTGTGTTTAGTTCCACTGTTCCTGTGGATATACGTTGCATCAGCCACTGCTTATTAACTTCGCACAATGTGGGGTAGTCATTGTAGTGCCCTTCTGTGTCAGAATAAGCAATAGTGAATATAGAATTTAACAATTGGACAAATGGAAAATTGGACAATCATTTTGGATTGGAGAATCAATAACATTAACTTTTTAATTAAAATAGTACTAAGCGTGAAGAACAATTTATGGTGCAGTGGCACTCGTCTTAATCCATAAAATTTGAAGTGTCTTCTTGAACGGTCCCTATAAAAGTTGCACTTTTATTATGTTATTGTGCATTTATTATCTGGGAATTGGGCTTGGCCTCTGGTTGTCTTTTAGGGTCTGCCCTTCCCAATTTTGTGTAATTTGTATATATTATGTAAAAAGTAAACCAGTATTGAGTTAAAAGCCATGGAGCGAACATCAAAATAAAAACAGTAAAAAACCATAAGTCTTATTTAATTACTAAAATTATTCAACTAATAAACAAACAAAAAATACAGTCCACTGTAGTAGAAACTCGTCAGATTCTAAATCTGCTATATCCTGACATTATACAACTTTTTCTTAACCTCTTGTTGCCTGAATTAATTTCTTGGCAGAAAAAAAATTTTTCTTTTTAAACATGGTTTATTTAGGGTGTTCTTCATTATTTGCAAAGTGAATATTTTATAGTTTCCCACCTAATCATCCAAATAATAAAACATCTATGTGAACCTGGTGGCAGCCGAGTAATTATTTATTTAATTTATCCGCAAACGGTAAACAAATTAAACAATTATCAAATTTTAAATAACAAGATAAGAATAAACAGAGTTGGGGTGTTACAAAAGCTGTAGGGCCAATAAGAATACTATAATAATTATGTAGAATCTTACTCGTAGATCAAATTTAATTCTTTGTGCACGACATTTACATAATATTTAGAAAGAAAACTAACATATCAAATTTGCTTTAATTTTTCGCAAATTTAAATTTTTGTTTTGTTTTCAAAGTTAAGTATATTATTATGTACCTATTCCTGAGTTAATACCTATGTAAGCCAATTTTAATTATGGATTAGAATTCCTGTTTGGACATCTCGTATTTGCACAGAGTTCCTTAAACACAGAAACAGGTACTGATGTTATTGTAGGTACTCGGTGATTCTCTTGTAACAAGTCCTTTGTTAATTTCTGCAAGTTGAGTTCTTGTTGTCAAATCTACAATTTTAAGAACCTCTAAACTACCATCACGGTAGGTTGCAAACTCTAAGAACCCCATTGAATTATGATTAAATGAATACGCAAGAGCGTGCTAAGCTCGGATTATGCTACAGTGGTACAGTTTTATTTTGGTTTTTATATTCCAAATACGTACAACAATGGCAACTACAATATTAAAATTAAAAATATTACCCTTATCTTTGAATACCCAAAATGAGCAATATTATCGTCTTGGAAAGTCGCCACACGTTTATAACTTAAATCTAAAATTTCTATCTTCCGCGCCTCTCGCTAACGCTATCATATCATGACCCAAATACATACTAGTAAACCCGTAGCATTGCTCTTGATCTTCATATTCAAATATTTCGGTTTGAATATTAAAAATACAGAATTGATTTCGGGTTAAAATTTATTGCAATTCTGAAAAAATAAATTTGGTAGACGTTAGAGTTAGAAGGCACTCTATTCCATGTGTATATATAGCTTTTGCTTTAGTTCTACTTACTGACGCTTTTCTGGAAATAATAGTTTCATCCTCTTCTGATAATGTTCCATCATTATCTTTATCTGAATAATTCCCTTTCGTTGGCATATAATCGAGATCTTCATCACTATCATCAAAATTGTCATCTTCACTCTCACTAGGTGGATGTGCACTTGAATGTGCATCCATTATGCAAGTTATTCCTACACAAATATTATAAAAATTAACAATAAGTTAATAAGTCCAAAATATGATTGATTCTGGTGGAAAATCTAAATTGAAAACATATATTATTTTAAAGTAAATATCCACCGCTCTTGCAAAATTAAAAAATCTGAACTTCAAGTCATCGAAGTATACATAAACTGTCATGTTCGAAATGTCTTCTCCCACACATACAATAAATGGTTGAATGTAAGATTTCCTCGTTTTCATATAGGAAATGTGATCATCAACTTCTTGAATACTTTCCCCTATGAATAGAAAAGATTCTTGGGAATCTTTAATCGTAAATTTTACTGTGCTGGCTTTTCCCATACTCGTTCGTCGCTTACACTACACTACCATATAAAATTATAACTTACAGGTTTAGTAATATCAATCTCTTTATACTGCCCTTCGAAAGCATGTGTTTCTTTAAGATAAATTGAATAATATTTTTCCTTTTCAACTTTATCATTTTAGTTTTTAACCAAGAAACTTTACTCTTTTCGGTGCTAACTTTCCAGTTGGTAATGTGTGCCTCAATATCTTCAGTTGAAAAAAATCTTCTGACTCCATAACCTCCACAACAAAAGGATTATGCTTTTTAAAGTTCCCAATTATTGACTTCAAGTTTTCAAGTGTGTAAATCCGAATTTGCTGTTTAAAAGCTCGCTCAATTTGATCGAAGTCAGTATCATTCGGCAAGAAACTGTGCGCTGACTCCAAAAATTTTCTCAATTAAAATACTTTTGAGCAAAAGCACAATTTTTATATTGCAATTTTGGCCACCGCAGCTGTCAGACCAAAGTCTTCAACTCCTAATTTTAGGTGTAAATCAATAAATTTTTTCAAACACGAACCCATTTCTTGGGCTCCTCTACCAGCAACCCCTTCTTTCCAACGGAAGGCATATGGTGTGTATGGTAGAGTATCTAGAAGGGGATTGGTACTTACTTCTTTCATATCTTTTTGCAATTCAGTTCTTGCTGAATTTGCATCTGCCAGGTGTTGATCATGAAATTGACAAAGGAATTGTGGGAGGAATCAATATCGGGTTTTAAAGATCTTTGGAAATTCCCTAACTGCCTCGGTCGGTTAATTTATTAGTATTTGGCTTTTTAGGTAGTAGAATAAATGTAGATTTGAGCCATTCCTTTGGTAGATACTATGTTGTTTTTTAAATGTAACAAAAGAGCACATTGTAGGGAACAGATTGGACTGGAAGAAAGATTGGTTGTAACTTTTAGTTATATTTTTTTTATTATTCAACTTTGTTATAAAAATAAAAAATACTTTTTAAAAATAATGCAAATATAATATAATATTATAATGAATTATTTTTTCAACAGTCTTCATAACAGGAAGAACCAGAAGTTTGTTCATTAATCCACCGACAGTTGATTGTTGCGGATGATTTAAGATCATCTATATTTTGTAATAAAGAGTTGATGCCACAAGGTAAATCAGAAGTATAAGTTCCAGGGCGACTAGTAATTTGAGGTTCATCATTTTGCTGATCTAATTCCTCCTCCATAATTAATTCAGTAACTTTAAATTTTATCGTAGTTTGAAGCCGTTTACTTAATTTTTTAACACTGGCTGCATAGCCAAGAAATGTAAGATCTATTTCATTATATGTTAATTTTGGAATAGCATTTCTTTTTTCTAAATATGACAGCACGTGGTCCACTGAAGATTTTTATGATGGTACTTCAGAAGCTTTTCTTTTTCTATGAAGAGCAAGAGGTGGTGTAGCATCCAATGGTGCTTGGGATCCCAATCTGGATTGGGATTCATCAACAGCTTTCTCTTCCATTTCGGTATTTTGTGTTTCATGAACTGTGGATATATTTGATTCCGTTGCTGAAAATTTCAAGAAATTTTTGAAGTACTTCATGTGATCAGCCCAGGGCCAAGTTTTATATCGTAAAGTACGTTTAGCTACTTGACCCGTATGTGTGGTTTCCGATCTTAGATGTTTTGCGTAGCAATCTCTAAGGTTTTTCCACTTCTTTTTTATATACATACATACAAGTCGTCAGAATTTATTTCAGAACCGCTTGTTTCAGAGCTACTGCTCAAATCTTGTGGATTAAAATCTTGGTCTCGAGTACTATCGTCTGATCCTCTAGAGTGATTTTCTAATTCCACATTTTCCGCAGCAATGGTACTAGTGCTAGGTAACACAATATCTTCAATAACCGGGCTGCCAGTTTCAATTATTACGTTATTGCTTACGTCCATCCTATCAGCTGGTGTATTCTAAAAAAAACATTCACTTTTTACTCATTATCCCATAAATTGCCAATTGTTTGGTTAAGAGCTAAAATGCATTATTGTTTTGAGGTGGTCTAAATGTCACCAGATTATCAAATCTCTTCAATAGTTCTAAAAATTGTTCTATGGTCTCTAAGTGTTTTTGTTTAATTTATATTTAATGAAATATATAATTTTGGTTGTGAAATAGGAGAACATCCTAAAAGACATAATTAACACATCGAAAATGCAAATCAAAAAGGTTGCACCTAAATTTTAAGTTACTGCAACCCTTGGGTTGATTTTGGACAACCAATCCGCCAAATATTGAAACTGGATTGTAGATGGAATCTGAAAAGCTCAGAGAAAAAAATCTAAGAATGTTGATCATGTGCAATTTGAAGATTTTATTTGTTGAAAAATCAATTGTTTGTTACCTTCTCATCTTTCTTTTCCATTCGCTTCTCTTCTTCCTCCCATAAATGCATTATTGTTTTGAGGTGGTCTAAATGTCACCAGATTATCAAATATTTTCAATAGAATGTTTTTGTAAAATTTACATTTAATAAAATCTATAATTTTGGTTGGGTATCCTAAATAATAATATAATTAACACTTTAAAAGTGCAAATTAAAAAGGTTGAACCTAAAATTTAATAGTTACTGCAACCCTTGGATTGCAGATGGAATCTGAAAAACTATGAGAAAACAATCTGAGAAGCTCCGTTGATCATGTGCAATTTGAAGCGTTTTTGAAAAATCAGTTGTTTATTGATTGTCTTTTCTATTCGCTTCTCTTATTCCTCCCATAAATGCATTATTGTTTTGAGCAGGTTTAAATGCCACCAGTTTGTCAAATATTTTCAGTATAGTTTCGGAAATTATTCTATTGTCTCTCCAAGTGTTTTTGTTAAATTTCCATTTCACAATACATTACTAATATCACACCTACTCTTGACATTTTTTTAAAGATTCATTTTCTTCCTACTTGATCAATAATTCCCCGATATCTTCCACTGACCAAGTTTTTCTCTAGCTAATCTCTGTTCCGACTCACCCCAATAATGTTTTATGAAGAGTTCTTCAAAAATTCCTCAAAGTTAAAGAATGTTTCATCAACTATTTCTTACCAAATCTCAGCTTCACCTTTTGGCGATCCTCTAAAAATATTTTTCAGTTTAAGGGTGTATTTTATCTTGTTTGTGCTTCTCTTTAAATTTTTATTTAAATATTTGCCTCATGGAAACAATGTTGGTAGATCATCAGGTTGTAAGTAGTTAATTATTCTTGCTGAAAAGCTCTTAAAAATGATTGTGAGATATTGTTCTCCACTGAATTGCCAAATGATGGTCTGTCGATTGTACTACCGAATTTCCTGACACTTAGCTCAATCAACCTATAGGTTTAAGGGTCATCTTGGGGTTCTTCTGACATAGAGAGGAGGCACATAGTCGATTCGGGGACCTCGGCTGCAGGATGGACGAAACTGTTGGCAATTTTTGGGAGTCTCCGCCTAAAGGGACGATCTATAAGGTGGTTTAAGCATAGCAAGAGGGGAATAAGATCACACACGGATCCTTTCGTGAAGGAAGAGAAGAAGGATGGCATTTGTTGATGATTAATCGAAACTCTCACAGGCTTGAAGTTCATTTTCTGTGTCTTTCGTAATGAAAATTTCTTTAAAAGTCTTTTGATTTTATTTTATATTGTTGAGCTAATAAGAACTAAGTGATCTAGTCGAGCATAGCAAGGATGCTCATGTAAGGTTTCTGAAGCGTTCGATGGTTTTCTCGTCTTCTGTGGGTTTACAGCACTTCAGTAACTATTTAGATTTATTTGTGCTTTTACATACTGCTATGTCACTCTGCTCCTGTTTTTAATATGTGACGTAATATGTCTACCGCTTAGTGGAGATAGCCGCTTCGTTGGAATCCTACCTACGCAGTGTTCCGCTCGTATGGTGTCAAAGTAACAGTTAATCGATAGACTAGACCTCAAATCAATTCTGTTTAATTATATTTATACTGATGTTAATGAATTTAAAAAAAAAACAGAGTGGCGTTATAAAAAAATTGTTTACTGACAGGTAAATGATTGCGAATACAAATTGAACATTTCTTATAGACTAAAAAAATATTTGTTAACACAGAAATTCTAACCTATAAACCAGTGACGTGTTTAAAATATTTCTGACATACAATATCAGTGGCGTAAGTAAATTTTAAATTGTTTATTTAATTATTTAGATCGATCTAATAAAAATTTTACTACCTTAATTTCAGTGGAACTGGTAATCAAAGCACAAACACTCCGGACTAATTTAATTTCGCACAAGAATTACGTAAATAAAAATTATTTCCAAATAATTTTATTTCGACGAACAACTTTTTCTATCTTTTTGTCAATTTTCAGTCAAACCACGTGACCTTTCGGTAGCAGCTACTGGACAAGAATGAACGAAACTGATAAGATAAAGATAAAAGAACTCTATTTGTCTAAGTATTTTTTACATTAAGCGTTATAATTTAAAGTTAGTGCCTATTGCTTCTACAATTTATCTAACATTATATTGATTTATTTACAGTTTGACTTGTTATTTACAGAATGAAGTATTTGCTGGGAAAAATGAGTGTAAAAACCCAGCGCTCTGATCGTACAAAAAATAAAAAAAGGATTCGTGAGGTTGAATTTGTGTTTTAATATTGGTGTAATTTTGTAGTTGTGACGCGGAAAAAGTCGCGAAATTTATTGAATGAACAAATGATGTATTAATTTATGTCTGAGTTTAAAAGGCGCATTGCTGCTACTGGTGATTGACGTAATTGACTGTGTTAGCGGATGGCTAGGTGTCTTGAATTTGTAAAATTTAAGAGCTTGATCGTAAATGAGTGTGTGTATTCTGGGTACGTTAGCGAGCTCGTGTAGAGTGTTAATTGGAGTTGAATAGGGTAAACCTGTAATTAGCCGAAGGCACTTGTTTTGTATGATTTGAAGTTGTAGCTTGTTTGAGTCTGATGTGTTGCTCCAGACTGGAGACGCGTATAGCATCATGGGTAGTATTATGGTTTTGTAAATTTGTAGTTTGATTTTAATGTTGAGCTGATTTTTGTGTGTTAGTAGTGGGAAAAGTGCATGAAAAGCTCGGTTGGCCGATGCTTTTTTGTTAGAACAGTGTTGTGTATAGGTGAGTGTTTTATCAAGCGTCATGCCCAGGTACTTAACCGTGGGAGTGGGCTCTATAACTTTTTGGTTCACTCGAAGAGTTGTTGTGTATGGATCTTTAGTTTTCTTAGAAAAGATCGTGAGTGTGGTTTTGTCTGCATTAATTAGTAGTTTCCATTTATGGTAATATGGTGACAGAATGTCAATATGACGTTGAAGGTATGATATTGATTGGTTGGTGCGTCTGGATGTTGAAATTAATGCAGTGTCATCTGCAAATAGTGCCACTTTGGTGTCTGGGTGTTTGGGGATATCATTTATATAATATGTGAAGAGCTGAGGTGCCAAGACTGATCCCTGGGGGACGCCTGCTGGGATGGGGAGTGAGTTTGACAGAATGTCCTTTACTGAAACTTGAAAAGTACGGTTTTTGAGAAATTGTTGAATGAGTTTGATGAGATATCGGGGGATGTCAAGTTTAATTAATTTATATATCAGTCCGTCGTGCCAGATACTATCGAAAGCTTTTTCGATGTCCAGCGTGACGACTGATGTTGTGCGTTTAATATTGAAATTTGTTGTAATGATGTTAGTAAGCCGAGCTAGTTGTAAAACCGTACTGTGGTTTGCTCGGAAACCAAATTGCTCTTGAATTATTTGACTGTTCTCAAATTCAAATTGCTGAAGGCGGCTGAGAATGGCCTTTTCTAGTATTTTTGAGAGTGTAGGGAGTAAGCTGATGGGGCGGTAGCTGGTAGGGATGTTCTTTTGCTTTCCTGGTTTGGGGATTGGAATTACTATTGCATGTTTCCAGGAAAGCGGGAAATATTGATTTTTGAAGCATTGATTGAGTATGTAGTATATTTGCAAGATTGATTTTTTAGGCAAGTGTTTTAATATGATCGATGAAAGTTTATCGTGGCCAGGGGCTTTATTTTTGAATGATTTGATTAATTTTTTGATTTCTTGAGGAGAGAGCAGGTCTTCAAGGGGGGTGGGGTGGGTTTCTTGGTCCAGTTTGCTTATGGCTTGCTGAACCATGTTGTGTGTTTGTGGGTCAGAAAGACCCATTGTATTTGAGTAATTTTGTAAATAAGTGGCAGCTATTGCGTCCGACTTTTCTTTATTTGTGATTTTAGGACCTTGGGGCGTTTGGAGTGTTGGGATAGTTTTCTCCTCGTGTTTACGTTTTAATGCTGATGCTATACGCCAAAGCTTTTTCGTGTTTTGTGGTGTGATTTTAGCTAACACTTTGTTCCAATTTTCGCTTTTGATGGCGGAAATTTGGGTGTTAATGTCGTTCGTAATCTTTGTAATTTGTGTCTTGATTGGTTGAAAATTGGTGTGTTGGTAGATTTTTCTTAGCTTGTTTTTAAGCCTGATTTTTGTATGAAGGTCAACTGGAAGTGTGAGTCTGTTTTTAATTACTGTGTTTTTTGTATTTGCATTGAAATTTTGCATGATGTTTTCGGTGAAGGTTTTTACAGCTTCATCGATATCTTCATTTGTTGTTATGTTTGTATTTAAAGGCGTCTTTTCTGTGTCGATTGCAAATTGTTTCCAATTTGTGGATCGCGCAGGCTTTGGTGGGTAAGTAGGGAGTTGTAAGCTCCCTACTTCTATGTACAAGGGTGAGTGGTCTGACGTTAATTTGCTGAGGGCTTCAATGTGGCGAACAGTGATGTTTTTTGATAACATCAAGTCGATGGTGGATGGTTGTTGTCTATTGTTGTAGCTATGATGTGTGTGGTCTTCTGAGTAAGAAAGTAGTACACCATATGTTTCAACGAAGTCGTTGAGGACAACTCCGTTGGGGTTATTGGCGTGGTTATTCCAGTTGACGTGTGCTGCATTAAAGTCGCCTATGACGACAGTTTTATGCGTTGTGTTTAATAGTGCATTTAATTCAGCATCGTCGGAGTGACGCCCCGGCGATACGTAGTAATTGATTACAGTTGTGTCGTTGATTGTGATTGCAAGTGCCTCGGCTAAAATTGTGTTAGTTTGTGTGAATGTGGCGTTTAATATGTTTTTTGCGTAGGTGGTGAGACCTCCGAATTGTGTTTTTGGGCGATTGAATGTTGTGTAGTAAGGTATTTTTGGTGGTGATCTTTTGTTTAATTTAGTTTCTTGAATAATGATGATGTCTGGGTCTAGCTCGCTCGCTAACGCGTGCAGTTCGTTGAATTTGGGGTGTAGGCCATTGGCGTTCCATGATATAATTTTAAGTTTGTGCTGAATTGTGCAATTACTCATCGTATTTAGCAGCAATTTCACTTAGAATTGAAATTTTTGTGAAGGTGTCAGTTACACCTGCTAATTTGGATTTGATTTCTCTCACAATTTGAATTAACTGAGCAACGTTGAACTGCTCGTTGAGCTCCTTGAGCTCTTGAAATAGTGTTTTAATGTCAGATGGATTGGCGTTTTGAGAGGTATGATGCGTGTGGGTCGGTGAGGCCGCTATTGGTGTGAAATTTTGAATTTGAGTCCTTGGTGCTGGAAGCCCAGGGAAATTGTTAGTATTGTTATTTGGCAAAGTTTGAATGCGGGGCGCGTTTGATTGGGCGACTGGCCCCGGGGCTGAGCGTAAGGTTTTTACACTTACTTTTTTTACATACGAAAGGTATGCCTTGCAATCGCGGTAATTGGCAGCATGGTTATCGCCGCAATTGCAGCATCTGACGTTCTGGTCTGGGTTGATGCGGTTGGTCCTGGGGCAGGCTGCGGTGAGATGAGGTTCCAGGCACTTCACGCATCTTGGCTTCAGGTTACAGTTCGTCGAACCGTGTCCGAACTGTTGACACCTGTGACATTGTACTCTTGTGGTGCGGGGTGAGTAATTCTGCCACTTGATAATGACAGGGCCAATAGCTCGGATTTTTCTAAGGGTCTGGAGGTCGGTGGTGGCCGGAAAATGAATTAAATATGACGCAGAAGTCTTTCCTGCCTTCGTGCGCATATTTACTATGGAACTGGTCTGGATGTTGTTTATTTTCAGTTCATTTTCGATGTCCTGTGGGATGAGGCAAGGTGAGCCCTTGAGCACCATTTTCTGGGTGCGTTGTTCTGGTGGGGTGAAGGTATAACCCTCAACGCCCCCCTCGACGAACCATGCATTTTTTAGGCGTTGCTGGTCTTCAACGTCAGTTGCATAAACCCAAGTTTGCCCCCTTATAGTTTGGAAGGAGACGGGGTTGCGGGTGATTTTGTTTGTCGATTGGACAAACGATCTTACGTCTTGGACTATGCTTGGAAGCACGATTGGTGGTGGACGAGTTGATTTAGGCTTTGCAGGAGCCGCAGCCTTTGACGCGAACGTAGTTTTTGGATTATTGCGTAAATTTGTTGGCGTTTCTAGATTAGTTGAGTCTTGGTAAGGGTTTGTTGCCGCAACGTTGGCCAATAGTCCAAATTTATTGTAGGTTGCGTGGGTTGAAATAGTTTCTACAATATCTTCTGGCATTTCTTGATCCATGATGACTTCGTTATCACGCGTCGGGTTTGGCATGATCGTGAGTAACTCTGGTTTCGTCGCGAAGATCGGGTTCGATCGGGTAATTCGCCGGAGCCCATCCGCTTTTACCGGTTTGATTAATTTTTTGACAGGCTTGAATTCTATGATATGTTTTGTTGATGTAATTTTGGTTATTTTCTTTACAGATTTTAGTTACACAATGTGCTTCGTTGAAATAATTTTTAGATTTCACCCAATTTTGAAAAAAACTGGGTGAAAAACTATTGAGAACTTTTTACTTTAACTGCGTCGCACTACGTGTTCACTGCTCGAGCTCTCGACTCGAACTCCGAACGAAACTGCATTTTTCCACCGCCTTTTATAGTTTTTGGTCGAAAAGGTAGCTTGATTTTTGTAATAAACCAAAATTTATGCAATTTGGATTACTTGATGTTTTCGATTTTCAAAAATCTTCACCAAACTTCTTGAAATTTTGGACACATGTAGGTACGCCCTATCTATACTCACTTAAGAAAGGAAATAATTCTAAGTACAATAGCAACAGCGCTAGAATTATTTCAAATTGGTAAATGTCAGAAAAAATATTATTTATATCAATTTAAATTTTAACATTATTTTTTAGATTTGAATACACAAAATTTATCCTGAACACAGAATATAACAATATCAGTATTAACATTTGGTCAAGCAATTGGAATAAACCCACATCGTGCAATTCAAAATTTGACATATGAAAAGCTGACATCTTCTCTCTGGTGAATTATATTTTGTTACCCACACTTGTATGTCTTCTCCAAGTGCCCTTTTACCTAATTACTAACAAACAATACTTAAAATTAACAAATTCTGTCTCAAATATCTAAAACATTGATATCGGAACACATCTTTCTATATTCGGTACTCCTTGATAGTCATATGGACTCTTAATTACGTTAATGCAAATTAGTTTCAAGTATAATTAAACAAGAATGATCTTTACTTCAACTTTATAATGTAAATTTTTATGAAATGTAATATTTTTAATTTTATTAACTTTGAAATGCCACATCGGCACACACCATCCAAACAAAACCAGCTCTGTCGCCTATTCCAGCGTCTTAAACATGACAATACATAGTATATTTACACAAGTCAACAAGAAACAACATGATAATGAAATACAATTTAACATTTTCACATATTTTTAACAACTTCTCTACAGAGTATGAAAATTAAAATTCATAAATTCCTCTGTAGAGTAAAATGCCAGTCCCTTCATGAATTTTGACAGCATCACCCGAAACTGAACTGGTGGCAAAGATTTCACATGCGCGGGAAGAGCATTATAAAATTTAATACCATAATATCCCGTGGCCTCTCTCGATCGAGCCAGCCTGTGAAAATCCGGCAAAATATTGCCTCTGTGACGCGTCGCATATGCATGCGTCTAATATAGACTTGAGGAATGCCGATTGGTCAAGTTTTCCACTATTACCCTTTATATAATTGCATGCACAGTCATATCTATACAATGTGCAAATAGTAGAAAATAACATTTCTTTTCCCTCGTGAACCTCTACTCACCTACATTTTGATCACAGCGATCGACCCCAATCGTCTATATTTTCGCTATACGATTTTATTAGTCGGACAAGATGCTGTGAGATGAGGTTGGTGGAACTCGATGCATTTCGGGTTGAGGTTGCAGTTGGACGACCCATGTCCAAAGGCTTGACATCTGTGGCATTGGATTAACTTGGTTTTTGGCGAATAGATCTGCCATTTTATTATAACCAGTTCAATGGCCCTAATAGGTTAGAGTTCTTGTAAGTCTTGGTCTGGCGGGAAGGTAGTTTGGAGACCTTAGACTTTATCCTTCATGTTGATGATACATGTGCCAAGGTGTATGGCTTGAGTTTCGAGGCACGGTGACCCCTTCATTACCATATTTTACGTGCGTAGATGCGTTGGTTTGAAGGTGTAGCCTTGGACTCCTCCTTTAATATTTTAGGTGTATATACTCAGGTTTGCCCTCTTATAGATTGGAACTTAACCGGTTTTTGACAAAGCAGTTTGTTGTCTCGATGAACGATTTAATATTCTCGACGATTGTCGGGCTCTATTGGTGGGGCTTTGGTAGTGGCGTTGGTTTTGTTGTGATCTAGGTGGTAGAGCAGCTGCTGTTGTGGCATAGAGTTGAATTAAATCGAACAAATGGTTGTTCATTATCAAACATTAATCTGCGATAGGAAATATAATGACCTACGTCAAGTGTTCCAAAATGTTGATTAACAGCGTATAACGAATACATAATCGGCCTACAACCATTTTCCAAGTCAAATTTCTCCGTACAATACTTATAGTCATGTACGGTCATGTCTAAAATGTTGGAAAATCTACTTGTGTGTTGTTTTTCATAACTTCTCCCACAACAAAATTGAATCGCTTTAAATGCAATATGAGAATATTAGGTCGATAAGAAAGTTAACCTGTTTTATGGTTTCAGTCTTTCGCTACTTCGTTTGGTGCTCTCTTCACAAACAACCATCAATGTTATCACCTGATAGATAACAATGGTCTGCCATGTTTTCAAAGGACATTTCATCCGATGTTAAATTTTCTTCGAGGCTAACATCATCAAAGGATTCCATCAGATTCAAACAATCAAATCGATTTTTTTAAGATTTCTGTTCTCATTGCTGGATTGATCTTCTTTATTGGTGTAAAGTTGACATGGATACTTGATTTTCCACATTATTTCCGGCTTTAGCGCATTGTTATAATTCTTGGTGTGTCGCTTCAATGCCAACTTTATCTGAATTTAAATTTCCTGCAGGCAGTTTTGGCTTTGTCGTAGATTTTAAATTTAATGGGTTCCACCTGGTTTCCAATAGTTTTTTGAGAGAAGATTCATCCATGCTAAAATTAGCCTTCATCAAGACATTGATTGAAGGATCTGTACTCTGCATCTTGAAACTCTCTTTATTTCCATCGCCCTTTTCTAATTCATTTTCGACAACAGACTTTTCGGTATTTAAATCGGCCTTCATCTTGTTACCCAGATAAGAGTGGTTCAAAAGTTTGCGATAACAAATTACAAGAGTAATTTAATTTCGTTAAGCAACGTTGAGTAATTAGTAATTACTCTCTTTAAAAATAATATCAAGAAACCGATCACGTCGGACTTTTCCTCCTTTCTTCTAATTTCGTTTCTAATACATCTTCACATTTGGAATAAATCGATTCGGGAATGGGAAGACTTAAATCCAAAATGAGTTCGTCGCCATGTTTTAGAGTTGTGCAGTAATTCTACACATTATAGAATGTTTTGCAATGATCCTCGAAAAAGTATTTCCACAGACAATGAAAATATTTTCGTTGCTTCGGAACAATAAAAATCAAAATCAAAGAAGGACCAACAATGGCCTTTATTGCACCCGTAAGTGGATATTTACTAATAAATTCTTGCCACTGAACAAAAGATATAAAAAAATATAAATAAAAATTGTAGGGTACCTTTCAAATCTTCGCTTGAAACGCTACTGCACTATCTGGTGATTTCAGATTTATCCGCTTGTTTATTTATCATACAATACCCGCAGTCGCATAATACGGAAGCACATTAGTATTTATATTTCCTATATTTTAGGAAATCCTTATTTCTTGCTTCGGAAGCTTCCTCTGATAACTGCCCAATCGGAAGAAGAGCATGTTTGTAATGTCTGCACCATGAAAAAGTATTTTGTGAAGTGAAACATACAAATTCGCTGTTTCTTTTGTAAATGTTTTGAATTTTGTCACATTAATATTTTCACCGGACGCTATTGAACTTAATATTTTTCGAATTCTTTTTATAAGATCAACATCTATACCAGTTATTGATGCACTTTCAAAAAATTTTCTAGCGGTGTTTCCATCATTTGTCGTGCCATGCCCTTGTTTTACTATATCGACGAGTAAGCCAACTTGAGTTGCCAAAAAAGAGCCAAAAAAGATTTTGGACATTTCTTTTTTTGCTTTCTTTCATTTATTTTGTTCTGCAGTTTTAGCCGTCTATTTCTTAAATTCCAGATTATAAGAAATGTGTAGTAAACACTCGAAGCTTCTAATCCAAGCATGTAAAGGTGAAATTCCAAATTTATTATTACCTTCGTTAGGAATTTTATCTTCTAATTTTTGGAAATTGTTCCTCTCCCTTGGTTTTCTTGACAAATATAACATAAATTATATGTGATAATTTACAATAATATAGTGAAATTATTATATGCCCGATTGCAATACTTTCATTGTATTTTGTCAATATTAACGAATCAATTTCTCTTTGCAAAAATTTCATTTCGTTTTTTATAACTTCTGTACTTTCCTTAATAAATTCAAATTTGATTGGGCGACAAAAGAAAGTTGAAGATGGTCGAGGATTAGTCCAAATGATAATCCAGTTTGATTAGTCCAGTTTCACTGAAAATTTTTGTTTGTATGTACTTGAAACACAACTTTCCACCCTCTGATATCCAGCCCCTAATGGGAGAGCTGACCAAAAACCAGAGAATAGTAGGATGGAAACAATCCAGAAAAATCCTGGTTATGAAGTAGTGTTGTCCCTTTTGTGATATAGGCTAAGCTTTCTTTTTTTATCAAGTTGGGAGAGCTGGAGTCGAGGGAACTGTAAAAAAATCTTGGTAGCTTCCGAAATAAAACTGGGCTTTAAACAATAACAACGTTTATTGATAATAAAGTAAATGTATGATGTGTCATTATCAAGCAAATACAATTTATTACAATGCTGAACTAATATGGTCCAGCTAATATTGAATCGGTAGCAAAGTGCCTCAAACAAATGATGAATCACACCAGTGCATGAATAAAAATGGTAAATCAAAGTTTGAATACAAAGGCAAATAATGTTATGGTCAAAGTCACAAAAGAAAAAGCAATTATAGGTTACCTTCAGACGTCTATCGGTATTCACACAATAAAAGATGACAATCGATGTTCTTCTTTCGCAACAGACCGTGCCTAATAATTGACGCAACACTGCACTGGTATAAGAATTACCAAACGGCGCACTGTCACCTTTGATGCATACCCAAATACTTTGCGTTGCCGGTCTGTGGCAGATTACAGTTGTTCATGGGCACAGGTGGGTAGGTGTCTTTCCTCATCGTGTACGTAGCATGTGAAGACTTCGTTTCGTTGGCTTTAATTTTCCATTTTTTTAACCAGTCTAAATACACACACAAAAAACAAACATTGCTTGAGCTGCAGGTGGCTGATTGAGAGCAGGTATAACGGTTTGATGTTGTGAAGGAAACAAAAACAAACATCCGAACACAACTCGGTTCTTGTCGTGAGGAAAAACGAAACTGGACTGCGCCAACCTTGCGCGCGGGGAGAAAACGTGCTTTATGTCGATAACTGTGGGTTTTAAGAATCCACATGGGGTTTACTTCCACAGTAGAAAAAAACCGTGCCGTAACAAACAAATGGCTCAAAGTAACGCCCTTTAAAAACGGGAGTTGACCGATCAAAAATAATGGTTCTCATTCGAAATCTCAACCCCAACTCCCACGTCTCGAGTTCCGTCCGATGCAGCTCACGTGAGGTTCAAAATACAAGGTCAATGGAAATGCAATGTTACGACCGTACTCAGAAATATTAAGAAATGAATTGAAAGGAGTACCATTCAACGAATTTGCAAAAATCAGTTACAATATAAACTCTTGAAGTAACCATTTCAAAAAGTTTTTGGTAATCATTAAGTTGTGCTCCAGAGAAGCTTTTAAGTAATAAATAAAGATCATAATTTGTTCTTAAATTCATCTTGATTTGATTTGCTAATATTTAGGTAATCATCGTTGAAGTTTTTATGTAGAAATACTACATTATATTTATTATAAAGTGACTATAATTTTACTAGTAAAATATTTTTTTATATATTTATATATATTTTTATAGTGACATTATGACGTTTCATATTTCCCTTGGGACAATATGATATGACGTTCCATATTTCCCTTGGGAAATATGAGGGTGTTATGACATGGTAACTAAGGCGATATTGCTCCATATTGTTTCAATCAGAAGAAAACAATATTAATTTTTCATGCTAATTTGTTTTTTATAGTTACCTACTACATTACCTACAAAATTAAGTTAGTTGTGCTCCAGAGAAGCTTTTAAGTAATAAATAAAGATCATAATTTGTTCTTAAATTCATCTTGATTTGATTTGCTAATATTTAGGTAATCATCGTTGAAGTTTTTATGTAGAAATACTACATTATATTTATTATAAAGTGACTATAATTTTAATTACTTAATTTTGTAGGTAATGTAGTAGGTAACTATAAAAAACAAATTAGCATGAAAAATTAATATTGTTTTCTTCTGATTGAAACAATATGGAGCAATATCGCCTTAGTTACCATGTCATAACACCCTCATATTTCCCAAGGGAAATATGGAACGTCATATCATATTGTCCCAAGGGAAATATGAAACGTCATAATGTCACTATAAAAATGTTTTAATTTTTAATTAAAGCAACAAAATAATCTATGATTTACAAAACCTCTGATTTTTTGGGTACATATCCTTCATTTTTATTCTTCACAAATAATGCTTCCAAGTATCGAACATTTTAACATCAGTTTTTTCCTTTAAATGTAACATTGACCTTAGCATCGATAATTTTGGCCACAACGTATTTGGTGAATATTTCTGTGACCACGGATAGAATACATTAGTCATACGTCGAAAAAAAAAGAATCAGAACAACATACCATCAAATCTTCAAAATCGTTAGCAAAATATTTTCTTTGACAACGTTCACCAAAATTTTTTCTTTCTTCTCCACTCCTGACAGTCTTCATAAGCTTTAGTGTAAGCAGCTTTAGATTTCGCCGAAACCAAATCCGTGGTGTTTGGTACAAAACTGATAAGTGCAAATATGGAAATTTTCTGATAAGTTCAATTTCGTGGATAATGTTTGCTATATTTTCATTATATTTCATATATTTGCTTGTTTTATGATAACTCAAGCACTACGAAATATGAACGTAATAATTTGGTAGAACAATGATAAGTCACATTCCTATTATTTTTATTTGATACAAACCTGAAAAAAGAAGTTACTTTACACTTATCAGTTTTGTACCAAACACCACGGAAATATTCATGGGCTTTTGCTGCCTGAGTTAGCACGTAATTTACAAGTTGACATTTCATCAATTTTATTTATGACAAAACGCGAAAGTCAAACCAGCCAACCATGATTTTTACAAACACGGCCCTTAGCAACGCTGCCAATCCAATTAATTAAAAAATTCACAATCCAATATTTATCCATTTTCAGAACATGATTGTTTCAATCAGAAGAAAACTATTGATTACAACACGGGAAATATGAATATATTTCCCTTGGTTGTCTATACATCCCTCGGGCTTTGCCTTCGTTATGTAATAAGCCAACCTCGGGAAATATACTATTCATATTACCCTAGTTGTAATAATAGCTATTATTACTGATTTACATGCATAATTTTATGATCCAACAATTTTTATTTGATTTTGTGTATAAAATATTTAGGAGAGCAGGAAACTACGAAAATTTGATTTGATGTTGAAGTTTTATGATCAAAATTAGCGGATTTGGTACATAAGTAAATGACAATATCTTCTAAACGGGCAAACATTCCCGCGAGAAATTGATACATGCCATAGATGTCTAGGTAGAAGTACGCAGGTCCAAATTTCACAGGTGTCAATTTTATAGAACGCTCGAAAAGTTCAAGTTAAGATAAACCTTAAAATCGTTATTTTAGCTATAAATTTTATAATAAATGCATTGCTATGAGTGTCATCTGTTTCTTCTTCTTCATCAGCCTGTAGTAGTCCACTCCTGAACATAGGCCTCTCCCATTTCCTCCCAAACCTCTCTATTTTGCGCCTTCCTCAGCCACTCCCAACCTGCCACCTTTATATCGTCGATCCATCTTTTTTGGGGTCTGCCTCTGCTTCTTTTGGTCCTTCTTGGCTTCCAGTTCACTATCCTTGGTGTCCATTGGTTGCAATCTTGCCTTTCCACGTGCCCGGTCCAACTCCACTTCAGCCGCGCTATACGTTCCATCACATCCGTCACCCTCGTCCTCCTTATTTCCTCATTACGGATGTGATCCCTCAGACTCACTCCGAGCATCGATCTTTCCATCGCTCTTTGTACCACTTTTAGTCTTTCAGCGCTTTTGCTGGTTACAGTAATCGCTTCCAGTCCATACTTTATCACCGTCAATATACAGGAGTCGAACACTTTGCGCTTTAAGTTTATAGGGATTTCAGTATTTGTGAGTACGTGTCGTAGTTTTCCGTAGGCTGTCCATGCAAGACTCTTTCTTCTTGTGATCTAAGCCCCCTGATTTTCATTCCCTTCTTCTTCCGGTGCCTATCCGATTTCGGATGTTAGCGATCCTCCTGGCTAAGCCAAGAAGACTTTACTAGGGAAATGTTAATGGGGTGGTTTCCCGTTGCCTTCCCCATAGTCCACAGATCGAATTTGGACTTTTTAGATCACAGCACATATCCGACGAAATCAGGATTAGAACCGCGGTTTCCCGCTCTGTTGTCTATCCGTGTTTGATTTACGCCAGACTGCTGGTTTCATTCCCTAGCTTAATTTTATGGCCTAAGTAGATGTATTCGTCAACTCTTTCTATCGTGGTGTCGTCTATCTTTATTTCCTCGTTTAGTTCTACTGTTCGGACTGTTCATAACCATGACAAGATTTTTTTTGGTTAGGTTTATTTTCTGCCCTATATTTTGTGATGCTAGATTAAGCTCCTGCACACAGCACAGCACAGTTTCTCATTGATTCAGAGTTTCTTGGAGGCGAAGCCTCCATCATCTCTTTCAACATCTGAGGACCATCACGGTGATTACTAACTGACCAACTAATTAGAATTAGCTAGTCAAGTGGTGATCGAGCGCAAGGCCAGAACGCGCTCGAAGTTTTGCTGAAAAACGCGAGTGGCATTTAACCAGCCTTCGGGGTGAAAAAGTTTTATTTTCGTCTTGGACGAAAATAAAAATATTTCCTTTTCTGCAAAAATTCGCTAACGTCTTGGTACTAGTATACTATAGTAGTGCTAATTAGTGCGCGTTGTCCGGTTCACAGAATAAGAAAAAGTTCTGCTCCCCATGTTGTATGCTCCCACCAGGGGCTGGTCTAGGTCGGTGCTGGTGCATTAAGTTTTAGTTACAAAAATAACGCTCTAAGCTCCTGGAGCATATTTTCAAATTCCTCCGGCATGCTACTCATATCGTCTGCGAAACGTAAGTGGCTTAAATATGTTCCATCTATATTAATTCCCTTTTGTTACCAACGCAGCTGCTTGAAAGCGTTCTCAAGGGCAAGAGTGAAGAGTTTATGTGACATTGGATCTCCTTGCCTGACTCCTCTTTCTAGAGTAATCTTTTCTGTTTTCGTGTCCTCGTTTATCTTGACTTGCATGCTGGCTCCGTTGTATAAATTCTTGATGACATTGGAATATCTTGAATCTACCCTCGCGTTGTCCTATGCCTGGAGGAATGCCCATTTTTCTATAGAGTCAAATGCTTTGCTATAATCGACAAAAGCTAGATGTACAGGAACATTATTTTCTGTGCACTTTTCAATTAGTAGGCGTATTGTCTGCAGATGGTCAGTGGTGCTAAATCCTCTTCTAAACCTCGCCTGTTCTGCTGGTTGGTAGAAATCCAGTTTTTGTGTTAGGCGATTTATGATTACCTTAGCAAGTAGTTTATATAATATACGTGTGACAGTAGACTTATTGGTCTATAATTTTCAATGTTGGTCATATCACCTTTTTTAAATATCAGCACCACTTCTGCATTTTTCCATGTTTCTGGTATGTGTGGAACCATTGGCCACATAGTAAATAATAATTCTTGATTTAATGTTATAATATTTAATTGATATAGGTAATTCATATTTACAAATCTTAATGCCAAAATATTAATGTTGTTAATGACATTTTTTACAATTTCCAGAAAGTCTGCCGAATTTGGCAGCAGGTTTCGTGGTAAGATAAGCGACTGCTAGGAATTGCTATGTAATCTTTTTCTGGTAACGATGTTAGAGGTCTCCCGATCAAGAAGTGTCCTGGGGTTAAACAGTTAAGATCAGAAGGGTCGTGCAATAGTTGTCACAATGGCCGCGAATTTAAAATGGCTTCAATCTGACATAGGAGGGTGGTGACTTCCTCGAAGCTTAAAACTTGTGTGCCAAGCGCCCGTTTTAAATGATGCTTATTGGATTTTATTCCCGATTCCCAAATCCCGCCCCAATGTGGGCTGTGTGGTGGAATAAATTTCCACTTGATTTCGCTAGCGGAAAGCGATGTTTTAATAGCCGCGCAAGTTTCTTTATTACTTAAGAATTTGTGCACTTCTTTCAAATGATTGTAAGCTCCTTTGAAGTTAATTCCGTTGTCGCTAAAAATGATCCCGGGTTTTCCTCGCCGTGCTATGAAACGATTTAAAGATAAGATAAAAGCCTCCGTTGTTAATTTTGAAACTAATTCTAGATGTATTGCTTTAGTGGCCATGCAGACGAACAGAGCAATGTACGTCTTAGATTGAATTGAGCGACGCAGCCGAGATTCACGTACCATTAGAGGACCACCAAAATCGATTCCTACGTTATAGAATGCGTGAGACATGTTTACCCGTTCTGGCGGTAGGGTGCTTATTAATTGTGAGGCTGTTTCGGTCCCTGAATCTGTGGCACCGGACACAGTTTTTTACAATGGCCTTAACCTCGCATAGGCCGTTGATGGGCCAGTACCGCAGGCGCACATTAGATAAAGTTAGTCGTGCTCCAGCTAGTCCAGTCATTATAGACATTGTTTGTTGCAAAAGGTGGCGTAGAAGATTTTATTTTTTTAACTTGTATATATGGGTGCCAACATGTAAAAAACAAAAATGCTAACACCGGCGACCTCGGGAGAACTTTTGGCCTCCAAAAAACCTCCAAATTTTAGGACTTTTCTTCCTTTTTTGTCCATAACTCCTAAACGGTGCTTCCTAGCAAAAAAACACCAATATAATAAATTAAAGATTATTTAATTCTGCGTCGAATGAGTACCACAACTTCATAATTCGGTCAAGTGATATGGTCGAAAACCACGGTCAAAAAACGACTACTTTTTCCAACATTGTCGAAAACTGAGATAGAGTACTATATATGAGTCTGTAGTTTGGAGATGAGTACTCTATGAGAAAAACTCATGAAACAAAAGTTATAGAGCGTCAAATTCTACGTCCAATGAGTATCAACATTTTTAAATTCGGTCAAGTACACCTCTTCAATTTGGCAATCTCCCAATTGGCAAATGAATGTGCCTATGAGTTATAACTAGAGACATTGTTGCAAAAGGTGGCGTAGAAGATTTTATTTTGTCAACTTGTATATATGGGTGCCAACGTGTAAAAAACAAAAATGCTAACACGGGCGACCTCGGGAGAACTTTTGGCCTCCAAAAAACCTCCAAATTTTAGGACTTTTCTTCCTTTTTTGTCCATAACTCCTAAACAGTGCATCCTAGCAAAAAAGCAACAATATAATAATTAAAGGTTATGTAATTCTGCGTCGAATGAGTACCACAACTTAATAATTCGGTCAAGTGATATGGTCGAAAACGACGGTCAAAGAACGACTACTTTTTCCAACATTGTCGAAAACTGAGATAGAGTACTATATATGAGTCTGTAATTTGGAGATGAGTACTCTATGAGAAAAACTCATGAACAAAAGTTATAGAAGATCAAATTCTACGTCCAATGAGTACCAACATTTTTAAATTCGGACAAGTATACCTCTCGAAATTAGCAATCAGAGATTTTGGAATGACCGATTCAGCTTCATGGGTTCCTTATGCCAATTGCCAGACATTGGGAGATTGCCAATTTGAAGAGGTCTACTTGTCCGAATTTAAAAATGTTGGTACTCATTGGACGTAGAATTTGATGTTCTATAACATTTATTTCATGAGTTTTTCTCATAGAGTCCTCATCTCCAAATTACAGACTCATATATAATACTCTATCTCAGTTTTCGACAATGATGGAAAAAGTAGTCGTTTTTTTACGGTGATTTACGACCATATCACTTGACCGAATTATTAAGTTGTGGTACTCATTCGACGCAGAATTAAATAATCTTTTTTATTATATTTTTGCTTATTTGCTAGGATGCACTGTTTAGGAGTTATGGACAAGAAAGGAAGAAAAGTCCAAAAATTTGGAGGTTTTTTGGAGACCAAAAGTTCTCCCGAGGTCGCCCGTGTTAGCATTTTTGTTTTTTACATGTTGACACCCATATATAAAAGTTAAAAAAATAAAATCTTCTACGCCACCTTTTGCAATAAACAATGTCTCTAGTTATAACTCATATGCACATTCATTTGCCAATTGGGAGATTGCCAAATTGGAGAGGTGCACTTGACCGAATTTAAAAATGTTGATACTCATTGGACGTAGAATTTGACGCTCTATAACTTTTGTTTCATGAGTTTTTCTCATAGAGTACTCATCTCCAAACTCATATATAGTACTCTATCTCAGTTTTCGACAATGTTGGAAAAAGTAGTCGTTTTTTGACCGTGGTTTTCGACCATATCACTTGACCGAATTATGAAGTTGGGTACTCATTCGACGCAGAATTAAATAATCTTTAATTTATTATATTGTTGTTTTTTTGCTAGGAAGCACCGTTTAGGAGTTATTGACAAAAAAGGAAGAAAAGTCCTAAAATTTGGAGGTTTTTTGGAGGCCAAAAGTTCTCCCGAGGTCGCCGGTGTTAGCATTTTTGTTTTTTACATGTTGGCACCCATATATACAAGTTAAAAAAATAAAATCTTCTATGCCACCTTTTGCAACAAACACCCCTATTTTGATGCTATAATGACTGGACTAAGCGTGGAGTAGCCGCTGATGTTCGCTTTCTAAAATTAAATTTGTTAGTTTGCACCTTTGTGGCATGATAATCGGAAACCTTTGCTCGTATGGCACGTCAGCTTTAGCTAACCGGCTTCCCACTCGTAGAATACCTGTACCATCTACAAAGGGATCAAGAGGCACCAATGTGTTGTTGTTACATTTGGTTCCCGCCGTGATTTCTGAGATCTCGCGTGCGAAATGAGTTTTTTTGTAGCCCGCGAATAGTAATTGTTAGCGTGGTTTTTAGTTCATCCACACTTAGTGGCCTTTTCCGCTGCTGCGAGCCGCGCTTTGCATTGTGACTGAAGCGATAGCAGTAGGTTAATACTCGTTGGAGGTGGCTAAACTTTGAGAATCTAGAGATTAAATTCTCAAACGGTTCTATTGTTTGAGTAGCTACAACGGCTCTCTGCTCAGGTATGCGCTCCAATAGTTCCGATGGTTCGAGTTCATTACCTGGCGTCGCGTGTAGTAGTAATTCCGGCCCTGTCCACCACGATTGCAATGTTCCTATCTTTGACGGGCATATGCCGCGCGAGATATAATCCGCAGGGTTGTCTTCTGACCGCACATGCAACCATTGATATTCCCCGGTTAATTCTTGAATTTCTGAAACCCGATTGGCGACAAACGTTGTCCAATGCGAGGGGGTTGAATTAAGCCAGCACAACACTATTTGCGAGTCTGACCATAACGTGACGTTTAGAATTGTTACCTGAAGTGTGGGTAACACCTTGTGGATTAATTTGCTCAATAAAACCGCTGCACAGAGCTCTAAACGTGGGAGTGAGACTACCTTCACTGGGGCCACACGTGATTTCGAGCATAGAAGCCCCGTGGATATGGCTCCGCTTGGGTAAGTTGCTTGACGTATCCGCGAACCCGTGTATCTCAATTTCTGGTTTGTCGTTAGATATAAGTACCCACCTGGGAATGCCAAGCTCTTTGAGTTTAGTTATCTGAGATGTGAATTCATTCCATTTCTTTCCCACATTATCAGGCACCACATCGTCCCACCCGACTTTGCTTACCCACATTTGTTGCATGATAATTTTTGCAGTTACCACCACTGGACTAACTAGCCCCAGTGGGTCAAACATTTGTGCTATGAATGACAGAATGTTTCGTTTTGTCTGTGGTGTATCGCAGTCATATGGTGGTACCTTAATTTTATACTTGTCATGCTCGGGGTTCCATACTATACCCAATACTTTATTTGTGGCTTCGTATGAATCCAAGTCCACGTCAAGAACCTCGTGCCTTTCTGGTGGGATACCTTTGATTATGTTAGGGTGATTCGCGCACCATTTATGTAGATTTAGCCCAGCTGTACCTAGCAGGTCAATTAATTCAGTACGTAGTTGGATAGCATCTTACAATGAATTAGCTCCGGGTAAGAAATCGTCTACATAACAATGATCATTTATGGCTTTTGCTGCTAATGGGAACTTGATCCCATCAATGTCGGCCAGCTTCTTGAGGCACCGCGTAGCTAAGAACGGGGCGCTTTTCGTCCCGTAGGTAACAGTCTGCACCTCAATGCACTTTATTTGTGATTCGGAATTTTCGCGCCACAATATGTTTTGAAATCGTCGATGCTTTTCTGATATTGATATTTGTCTGTACATTTTTTGTATATCCACACTGAAAACGAATTTGTACATTCGGAATCTGCAGAGGATATCGAAAAGTTCCGGCTGTACCGTATAACCTTTCAGCGTGATATCATTCACAGAGACTCCATTGCTTGTTTTCATGCTTGCATCGAACACAACTCGAATCTTAGTGCTAGAGCTGTCATTTTTTATTACTTCCCTGTGGGCCATGTTGTACCTATCTTTAATGTCTCTTTCGTCAATGTATTTACCATGCCCCAATGTAATGTACTCATCTATGAATTGTTTGTAATCCGCAAACAACTCTTTGTTCTTATTTAATCTCTTTTCTAGCCAGAGGAACCTTTTTGTTGCCAGAGCGTTAGACTCGCCTAATGACTTATGGACTGGTTGAAGGGCGATTCCTTTTTCCACCGATGGTCGAGGGGTCCTATAATCCCATAGGACAATTCCACCGATGTCATGAACAGGTAGACTGGTCAGAATTTCAATCTATTCTTTGTAAGCCTATAAGCTGTTCTAAAGTAAGTAAGATCCCAAAGCGGTAATGTTAATTATAACCAAATTTTTTTAATTAGGTTAGTTGTTCACGAAATTATATTTTTATTATTACTAGAGACAGGATAGTTTTTTAAAAATTGAAATATTTCAGGCAGACCCAATTTAAAATTCATTTCATAGCATGTACTCTTCAAAAATGCATATTTTATTTTGCCTTTTTTGCCTTGGGGGGGTGGGGGTTCATTTCTTTCTTTGCATTTTTTGTTGTTGCCTTTTTTGTGCTTTTTTAACCAAAATTCTTCATTTTTGCTTTTTTTAAATGCCGTCCGTTCAAAAGTAGGTAAGATCCCAAAGTGGTAATTTTAATTATAACCAAATTATTCTTAATTAGGTTAGTTGTTCGCGAAGTTATACTTTTAATACCTATAGGTACATTTTTATCTTTCTTTTCAACAATTTAATTACAATTTCGTGCATTATAAATTTACGGTGTTATTGCTCTGTAGAAAATGAGATTCCATTTGTTTTATTTGAGTCTCAACTATCGCGAAGATATTCACGAAAAATGGGGAGGGGGGCTGTAGACACGTTGGCCCCCCACAAGTCAAATTTTTTGATGAAAATGGTGTCAAATGTTAGAACTTCGTTGGAGTCTAAATGTGCTTCCATTTTTTTCGTTTGAGCCTCAACCGTCGTGGAGTTATTCGCGAAATAGTTGGGGGAATTAACAAACTTGAAAATCCCTTGAAAGATTGCAAATGACCAAAAACAAATGCAGCATTTTATATCAGCAAGTCGAATTTTGGGATGAAAATGGTCTCAAATGTTAGAGCTTTGTTAGAACCTAAATGAGCTTCCATTGTTTTCATTTGAGCCTCAACCGTCGCGGAGTTATTTGCGAAATAGTTGAGGGGAGGGGAGGCTGTAGGACACGTTGGCCCCCCAAGTCGAATTTTGGGGTGAAAATGGTGTCAAACGTTAGAGCTTCGTTAGAGCCTAAATGAGCTCTCATTTTTTTCGTTTGAGCCCCAACCGTCGCGGAGTTATTCGCGAAACCGTTGGGGTTTTTTCCTTTTTTGTTATTTCGGGCATATCTTCTGAACCCACGTTTGTTATGGTTTTATTTTCCACGTTTGTACTTGGCATTACAGACTTGTAGAGCTTGCTATAGAATTTGTGGATGATGGTTCTAATTTCATTCTTTTCTGCTATCATTTTACCGTGTTTGTTTCTTATTTTAACTATCTTCATTTTGCCTGCATTCAGTCTTGACCTTAACACTTTCATATTTGCATTTCTTTCTATAACTTCTTGAACGAGTTTTGTATTGTAGCTTCTTAGATTCGAAGAGAATGCTTCTCTTAGTTTATTTTTTATTTCTTTGTACTCGTCTACTTCCTTTTATGTGTGTTTCTTCTTTTTTCTAATAATTTCAATGTGTTTTCGGTGAGTTTGCTTTGTGTTGGGACCTGGCTGTGCACATATCCTTTTCGTAGCCACTTGTATAGCTGATGTCATCTTATCCGCTAGTTCTTCTGCACTTGCATGTATCAGTGTTGCCTCGGGGGAGACTTAGCTTTTGATTTATCATCTGTTTACATAATATAATTATTATAAATAGACATAAGCGTTTAAACGCAAAAGCAATCCACCAGAACATAACGAATTCTGCTAATGTAATGCGTGATTTTTTTAATATTAGGTACAAATTACAAAAATTTACTATACTACAGCTCCACCAACGTTAGAACCGACTTTAGGGGCGTGTCAGACGCCGCTAAAATTAAAAATGTACACTCAAATGAAGAAGTTTCTCGGCGCGAATATTTAAAATCCATAAATTATTTTGTGCAGTCACGAAATACGTAAAAAATGTTACCGCAAATATTAAATAAAGCACTTTTGGAATAAATTATAAAATAACACGAAACCGAATAACACAAAAAAACACGACAAATGTAAACACACGCAATGATTTGTAACTTTTACAACAGAATGTACTTGAGAAATAACTCAACGTTCATTGGTTCATTCAAATTTTTATCAAATTAGTTGGCATATTTGCCGCGTCCTTTCTAAGCTTGGTGGAGCTGTACAAACATTAATTATTGGAAAACAAATTTTCAAATAATTTTTCGATCCAATGTGTCTTCCTTAGCTAGGACTGAATACTGAAATTCTTGGTTAGCAATGATTAATAATTTAAAGAAAAACAGATGTCAAATAAATCATTGTTTCGGTATCATCATGGATTATTATCATTTCATTATTCGTTAGTATTCGCGTTTTACATTACCGTTGGTGGCGCTGCAAACCGTACGTTTTAAATGGATTTTATAAATTATTCCGTGTGGTGGCGTTAATGTAAATGTAAGCAAGTTCATTATGTAAACAAAGCAAAAGACGTTCTAGATGAACTTCGAAATTATTCCGTGTGGTGGCGTTTTGTTAATGTAAAACGCGAATAGACAAGATAGTTAGGGGGTTATTCTGTAAATCTTAAGGAATCCTTTAGAGCCGTAAAGTTTGGTTTATAATACCCATAATATTGCCGGATTATCGGATATAATGTAATTCAATTACAAGTGTAAACCAAACTTTACGGCTCTAAAGGATTCCTTAAGGGCCAGTTGTATAAAAGAGGGTTAACTCGGTGATCAGCTGATCCTGGTTCAAGAGCTGACCCAGTATCAACGCAAGGTAGATAGATTTACTTGATAGGTTTATTTATAATCTATTTACCTTGCGTCAATCCCTGGTTTAACTCTGATCCGAGGATGATCCTCTTTTATTAGAGGAGAAGATTATTATTAGAATTTAATTAGAATTATTAGAAGAATTATTAGAAGATTATCCTCGGATCAGGGTTAAACCAAGGATCAAAGCAAAGCAGGATCGACGCAAGGTAAATAGATTATAAATAAACCTATCAAGTAAATCTATCTACCTTCGGTCGATCCTGGATCAGCTCTTGAACCAGGATCAGCTGATCCCCGAGTTAACCCTCTTTTATACAACTGGCCCTTAGAGTTATGATCGATTTATGCTCACTCACTTATCAGTTAAGAGTAGGGTCCGGATTTATAGGCACTAAAAACACCCTATATAATAAGCCCTAATATAACTCAACAATAGAAACGTTTATTAACGCCAATAAAAGTCTTGTATTGGTTAAAAACTTTTTTATTGGCGAGTTATGCGAGGGCTGAAGGTGGTTTTCTCCTAAGTCGGATCTGATAGTGCCTATAAATCCGGACGCTGCTTAAAGAGTATTAACCAATAGAATTATGTATAGCCATTTATTTTAACAGTTATTTATCTAATTATTGGTCAATTTTCTTAAGTGTTAAGTGAGTGAGTATAAATCGGCTATTAGAGAATAACCCCCTTAGGCAAAAACAGATAGGACTTAGGAGCCCTAACATAACTCACCAATAGAGAAAGTTTATTAACCCCAATAAACGTTTTGATTGGTTTTAACGTTATAACTTCTCCTAAGTCAGATCTGTTTCATAAGTGCCATCTATTTTTGCTTAACCATCCTATCTCTAATGATTAGAGATAGGATAGTTAGACAAAAATAGATGGCACTTATGAGAAGTCCTAACGCAAGTCACCAATGTAGAAAGTTTATTAACGCTAATAAAAGTTTTAATTGATAATAAACTTTTTCTATTGGTGAGTTATGTTAGAACTTCTCCGAAGTCCGATCTGTTTTTGCCTAACTATCCTGTTCATAGACAAGAGCAGTCGTTCGGTATCGAAAACATGTTCCGTGCTTAATATATTAAGGACCGATTCTACAAAGCAGGTATAAAGTACGAATAAGCTATACTGAGAATAAATCACACAGATTGCGTTCTACAATTGTCGTATAACGTTCTTGTTAGTATAAATTGTGGTTATACCTGATTTAACTTATCCCTCTGAAAATGGTCGAATACCTGCTCGGATAAGTTATTCTTGTTTTCTATTGGTCAAATCTAATATAAACTATCATTTATTTTAAGGTTGGATTTTAGAGTTTGACAGTTGAATGACAATTTTATTTATTTCAAATGTGAAATTCAATTTATTGTTGTATTTCAAGTGCTTCTATTAAGTTATTTTATTAAATCATTACTTTGATTATTTATAATTAATTAATTGAGGTTTGTGAGTGAATTTAAAATTTTTGTAAAAATTCTTGTTATTGCTTATTGTTATTTACTAAGGTTTTTTTGTCATTTTTATTGTTTTTTGATATTTCATTCTCGACCCATGCTTTTAAAAGTTTCATTTTAATGAGTTACATTTTTATGTAATTTATAAAGTAATTTGTAAAATTTTATAAAATAAAAATTATTACAAAAAATTTTAACTCTTTTTAATATTGAAAACATCTAATAGCAATAACCATTGCTAAAAATAATTTAAAAAAAAAAGAGAATTTGTTTAATTTTCTGTTTAAACATCTTTTACAACAAAAACTATAACCAATAAATCAAATGAACGCTTCACAACGATGTCAAATAGTTATCCTATGGTCAAATATGCTGCGCAAATGACCTATAATTGGTGCGGAGGAACTAATTCCAGGTATAGTTATACCGACCGTGTACGAGCATTGTAGAACGCAAAAGCTTTTATACCTGGAATAAGGAATAAGTTATACTTCGAATAAGTTATACGGCGAATAACTAATCGGGACTTTATACCTGCTTTGTATAATCGGCCCTAAGGCCGTGTGACACTTTTACTAATTTGTTAACAAATTTGGTAACAACCCATTGATTGATTAAACAACTAACATCAGTACCCAGTGGCGGATTTCCGAACAGGCGCATGAGGCGCGCGCCTCGGGCCTCATAAATCCAGGGGGCCTCAAATTTCAGCTCTCACAATAAAATAAAATAATTTTATTTTTATGATAAAAATAATTAATATTATCACAGCGTACTTCATAATTTCATAGATGTTGCTCTCATATTAATTTGATGATTAATCTGATGAACAGGTTGCCGAAGCGGGCCAGAACAATGGTGGGGTGTTTTGTGATGCCAGAAAGGGTAATAACCGTTTCTTGATGCATTCATTTAAATAAATTTCCGTATTTATAGACCCCATTGTTACAAATTCTATCGATTTTAATCCGCAGGTACAAATTGCTTGCCAAATAAGGTACTTATTGTTGGGAAATTTTGAAATTTTTTTTTGTACCTTTCTTCTACCTGGCTTTTACCTACTGCGACGTAAAATTCTTGACCTGGTAATTGTTTAAAATCGGGTTTTGCTAATTGTCTTTGCGACAATTCAGGATTCTTAACATGCTCGGAAATAATCCTTTTACTCCTGGTTGATTTTCCATAACTACTAACACCAATGAACACTCGAAAACAAATAAAATTGTGTAATCTTGGAAACCTATGGAACCCAAAATTAATAAAATTTCTAAGAATTTCATGTAATTTGATCTAAAATCGTATACCTAAAAGTGGTTCGTTTTTTTGTGGGACAGTCTTTATTACTGAAAGTAAAGTCACAATACCCACTTGTGATTTACTAATATATGTGATTAAACCTTTAAACATGTCCACAAAACGAAAATTTGAATCAGGAGCTTTGAAACGCAAAAGACATGAGAAAAAGATGATTATGTAGAACGGCAAATAATTCGCTGGATAAATTTATAATTTGTTCAGAAAAACGAACTAAACATGAAAATGAACCCGAAAGAACAGGTGAACGAGCTGATGCAGATAGTGCATTCAACAAAATTGATGAGCAAGATAAACCAGAATGTGAACCTGAGAAAACCGATGGAAACGATGAAAAACGAAACAAACCGTATACAGGTGGTCCAAAAAGTGACATAGGGAAAACACATTGAAAATTAACTAATAGAAGATGACAACTGATGAGTAGTGAAAATATTTAGAAGGGGCCTCAAAATTGAATTGCGCCTCGGGCCTCTGAAGTGCTAAATCCGCCACTGTCAGTACCAACATTGGTTTGTTTAGCCAATCAATGGGTTGTTAACAAATTAGTACAAGCAAATACATAATACATTACGCTAATTAATTAGTTTACTGTGTTTGGTACAAGTATCATAGGGCCTTTAGTCGGAAACTAAAATAAATAAATAAGATATTTTAATAATTATATTATAATACTGATAAAGTAAATAATTAAATTATTAGGAGCTCCTTCGCGAGGCGCAGAGCACCGGTTTTTTTTTTAAATTAAATACCCTAATTATTTATTTAAAATTTATTAAAAACATAAATGATTAAAAAATAAAGTAAAAAATAAAAACTCAGAAACCAAAATAACTATTTCAAATTATTCACTGATGGGTGCATTGATTATTTTCAAGTGAATCCTCTTCGTCTTCTTCTTCGCAAGCATTCTCTTCTACATCATTATAGGATAACATTTCACATTCTTCGGCTTCATCGGATATCATCTGTATATCTTTGGGTGCAAAACATGTCTCTAAAATTGAAATCTGCTCTTGTAGAATAAAATCTGGAAATTTGACTTCAAATTTTATAATTAGATTTCCTTTTTCACACGAATTTTTGTATTGGGGCATGCCTTCATTTAACACGTATTTAATATCTCCAGGCTTTGTGATTACTCCTGGAGCTACTTCTATTAAAATTTTGCGGTTATCCAAAGTTTCAATAATTCTTCTGAACCCACATAAAGCTTCAACTAACTCTAATTCTTGGATATAAGTCAAATCGTCATCATTATCACTTCTTTCAAAAATCGGATGTTTCATTTGGTTTAGAACGATCACAATGTTACCAGGTTCCATTCCAGGCTCTTGATCACTTTCACCTTCAAAAATAATTTTTTGACCATGTTTCATACCCTTTTCGACGTGAATTTCAAGAATTTTACGTTGATTTATTACCTTTTCGCCATTACAGTTCTGGCAAAGATTTTTAGGGTTTATACATTTACCTTCACCTTTACAATCAGTACATGTTTTCTGGAGTTGATGTATAAATCCAGGATAGAGTTGGTACATTTCTGTTTTTATTCCTCTACCATCACAAGTACCACACTTCTTGACAGCTCCTCTCTTACAACCACTACCTTCACATTTGTTACAAATAACGTTTTTCCGTAAAGCTAACTTCCGAGTACTACCCACGTACAAATGATCTAAAGTTACGTTCAAGCTATGAGAATAATCTTTACTACGATGTTGGCCCATTCTATCTCCATAATCACCATATCTAAATCTACTACCTGAAAAACCATCACCGAAGAACATATTAAATAAGTTTGTATTCATCGGATCTTGAAAGTTTGCTGAATGTCCATCTCCTTCTTTCAAAGCCTGCTCACCTCCAGCATCATACATTCGTTTCTTTTCAGGATCACTCAAAACGTTGTAAGCGTGTGAAATTTCTTTAAATTTTTCTCCTCCTTCTGGATTTTTATCGGGATGGTACTTCAACGCTAATGTTTTATACGCCTTCTTTAATTCTTCGGGCGAAAAGTCTGGTTGAACACCAAATATGTCATAATAATGGGTTTCTTTAACCATTTTATCGTAACTTTGATTTCTGGTTTTAATTTTCTTTTAATTCTTTATGCTACATTTTCCTTCTGCTATATAGTATAATTATTGTATTTTGATGAATAATATTATACCAACTTTAATTATTTTCGAAATTTTGTACATGGCATTACATTTTTACTGGTCGTCCAATAGCCACTATGAATTTATTGATTTGAAAACGACCCTACTTGAATATTTGTTAAGGTCCGTGTGACACTTATACTAATTTGGTAACAAATTTTTTCACGTGTAAAGTAAAAATTTGTTAACAAATTTGTTACCAAATTTATACAAGATTAATTATGGGTATAAGGGCCGGTTCTACCACCTCTAGTTAAATTAACCCATTGGTTGGTTAATACGTTAGCCGTCACGTGCATTAAATTTAACTCACACTAACATTAAAGATTATTTTTATTATTTTTAACAGTGGCAGGCAACGTGTTCAACAACCAACATTGGTATGTTTAACCAATCCGTTAACTACCACTTAACTAGAGGTGATAAAGCCGGCCCTTATACCGATAATTACTCTTGTATTTTGTTACCAAATTGTTTTGCTTTACACGTGAACACGTGTTTGAGGGATGAAGCTCCAATTGGGAGAGAGGAAACTCGACGTACATTCTATTTTTTTTTTTTATTATTAAAAGCTTTTATTTAACTTGGTGTGAGCGTTGTCCGTCGTCCGTCCCTTGGACTTTTTCGAGGCCGTTTTTAACCAACTTCCCGAAGTCCTAGAGAGCTGAAATTTGGAACATAGCTTTCACTTGCAGCGAATTTTCATATATTAATTTTGTGTCCTAAAATTTCGCGAAATAAGCGAAAAATATGGAAAAAACTGAAAATAATAAAGCGCATGCGTGGCTGCGCATTGTACAGTTTTACCATACAGCGTGAAAAGTTACATTACTAAATCGCATTCGCCTTTTAAAGGACCGCATTCAGGGTGAAATTTTTTGTTTTAATGATGTACTATACAGAGTGAATCATCAAACATCAAAAACACATACCAGAGGAATTCTGATAGGTCTGATAATCTGATCAAAATTAAATAAAAAATTAAAATTTAGAAAAAACCTTTTATTTAAAATTAAAAAAGTGCACTAAAAAATAAAAAATAATTTTAATAAGAATAAACAGAGCTTCTTGGAAACATCAATATAAAAACGTGGGGCTATCAATTGCTTACTTATCTCTAAATAAATAGCCCACGCTTTTATATAGATGTCTCCAAGAAGCTCTGTTTATTCTTATTAAAATTATTTTTTAGTGCAATTTTTTAATTTTAAATAAAAGGTTTTTTTAAAAAAATTTTAATTTTTATAGTAATCAGAAGTATTTTTCATCACGCATCTACAACTGCAGTCACTAAGAATTATTTTAACGAAAAGCTATTTTTAGCCGTTTGGGAGTTACTCGAATAACGAGGAAAATTGGACTAACTTGGGGAGCTTTTGGAAAATTGCGATATATTTTTGAAAAACACAAATTAATGTACCAATTAATTTGAAACGTAAGGTTTATAACACATGCATCTTACCGGTAGCCACATACACCCTACAGACAATGTCTATAACAAAAAAGACTGCAGAGTGCCCCAGAGTGACCAAGAGAGCGATGTAGAGAGCAATGATTGACATCTCCCTGAGGGATAGGATCAGAAACGATGAGATAAGAGCAACGACTGGAGTGACGAACGTGATTCAACGAGTGGCGGAGCTGAAGTGGCGCTGGGCTGGATATGTGGCACGACAGGAGAAGGACCGGTGGACGCTAAAGATGACGCAATGGCGACCAAGAGAAACAAAGAGAAGCGTGGGACGACCGCAGAGAAGATGGGAGAGAAGACATCAAAGAATCGGCGGGTACGGGCTGGCAACAACTAGCGCAAAATAGAGAAAAATGGAAGCAAAAAGGAGAGGCCTACGTTCAGGAGTGGACAAATAACGGCTGAAGAACAAGAAGAAGGTAGTTCTCTACATCATCTGGTCTCTATACTGCGCCTAGCTTGAAGTTTCAATCCATAGTTTGCAAGTAAAATTGTGAAAAATAGTTTAATAAACTTATATTTTTATACCAAGTGCAGAAAACAATGTATTTTGCTGACCTAAAAATATTTGCCGGCCCTTTGTACACTTATTCGCGTAATGTCCCTTTTCGCCACACTTAAAGCGAATGTTGCAAAGATTGTTCTGCCAAATTTTGCATGTTTCATTTTGAAACAATGAGAAGCATTGTGTCCATTATTGACGCGATCATATCTCTTAAGTATTAGTACTCCAGTTTTTCTTTTTGATCTTTTGGATCAGAGAGTACAGGTAGGTTATGCCTCGGATGAGCGTTTTTGCAGTTTAGTTCAAGTGGACAGAAAACTGAAAGGTAATTTTGGGCAGAATTTTTCGTTTACAACAGGGTCGATTTCTGCAAAATCGTCTTTAAATGTGCAAGCCTTTTTCTCTTCTGGATTGAAGAGAATTCGCATTGTGGCCATGTTTATATTTGGAAAAGAAAAAACACTCCGGCATCTTTTGCATATCATATCTATGCAAAAACTCGCAATCGTCGCATTTCTTGCACAAACCTTATAACCAATGTTTGCACATCACTGTCCTATCGTTACGAACGTTCTGCGGCCCTATTCTTGAACTTAATCGACCAATGATGGATTGGTATTCTCGAGTAATTCATCCATTATTGGTCAAACTTTGCACTTGCGCATGCAAATAATTTCGAGTAAGCACATCTGAAGGCAAGTCTAGCAAGTTACCTAATGGATGTAAAATATTTATAATATGCTCACAGTAGTAGTACTGCCAAGGAAACGACGGAGTTGTTGGGAAATAAGAGACTCTACGGCCTACTAGAAGAGAATTCTCTAGAGAATTGGTTCTAGAAAAACAGAAGAATTTAAAACCTAAAGAAGCCATATTTATTTCAGATTTCTCATTAGACGTTTCTCTTCAGTCCATTACCCTTCTGCAGGGTGTGCAGAAGGGTAATGTCAGTTCCATGTCAGATTACAGCCCGATAGTTTGCCATTGCTTGCTGAGGGGAGACTGCCATAATATGATTCTTACTTTGTCTGGAGTCGCACCGGGTTCTCTGTATCTATAGTCTACGGTTCTCTGTAGTGTATGCGCTTAATTGCTATGCTAACGACCGTCTCTATCGTTTATCCGTTTAGAAATGAATCAACTTACAAAATCTACATTTGTTTGATAATAATCACATGAAATTTATTCATTATTATCTAATACAGAGGTGTCATCCAGCAACCATTATCCATCTAAAGGGTGCATGGGATTGTTGACTGGAACCATACGTGCAGGCCATAGTTATTTTGGTCTATGGGCGCACTAAGAAATCAGAAACGCGCCTGTAAATTACAATTCTTCTTCATCTTAGTTTAGACCTTAAGGTCTGTTTTTTCCAGCTTCTTATGATATGGACTGCCAGATTTCCTTCCACCTGTTCGGTGGTCTTCCAAGCAGTCGTTTTCCATGGACAACTTTCCCATCTCTAGCTATTCGGGCAAGGCTATTGTTGTTCATACGATTGTAGTGTTTGTTCCATCCTCTTCTTCGTTGTCTTACCCATCTTACTACATCCAATACCTGGCATGTGTCTCGGATTACTTCATTTCTTATCCTATCCCATAGTGTTTTTTCCGTTATTGAACGTAGGGTTCTCATTTCTGCTGTTCGCAGTAACCTTTTCGTTTTGGAGTAGTCGTCAACCTTAAAAACCGTCCATTATCCGAGGCTTGTTTTCTGGTTCGTGTATTACAAAACTTGAGGCAACTACTATCAGAAAGATTTCTCACCTGATTGCTCTGGATCTAATGTTTTCTGGAAATACAATATTGCGTCTCTATAATATATATTTTACCTTTCTGGTCAACTTCACACTGAGCACGGTAACTGAATTCCCAGTCGAATGTTAATGCCATCCATGTTGATATGGACAGGCGGCACCTGTCTTCTTCCGGACACCTTACAGCCTCCGACTTGGCCGGACCAAGGCCAGCTCCCTCCCCCGACCCAGTGAAGGATGGTGGCAATGGCTTCGCTTGTTTTAGCCTCCACCAACTTTGCGTCTCTATCACGGACGATCAAGGTGAGATCATCTGCGAAACCTACTAGGGTCACTCCTTCTGGGAGCTGGAGTCTGAGTACCCCGTCGTACATTAGGTTCCACAAGATTGGACCAAAAACTGATCCTTGTGGAACCCCGCTTGATACTTTCATGTCGTCGAAACCCCTTCCTCTATCTAGCCTTAACTTTCGGTTCTCCAGAAAGCTGGCGATAATATTATACACGTGCGGATCTATGCTTCTTTCTCGCATTACCTTTGAGAATGTGCCTCCATCCGGCACTGTTAAAGGCATTCCGCACGTCTAACGTCACCACTAGGCAGAACTTTCTAGTTCTGCGATCGTCCATTATATAAATTAATTAATTTTTTAATTAGGTTACTTACTAAATAAAAATTTTAAAATCACCTTCTTGGATACTGGATCATACAATCCAATTCATACATACATACCGATGCGATGATAATAGCGTACGTTTACGTACGTAATAAGATCGTAAACGAACTAAACAAATTGCGCAAAAATAAACTAATTGATTTACTAATTAAGAAAATATTACCGATTAATTACAAGTCCAATCAACAAGTCGAACTCAATGGATCAATCGAATTAGAATCGAACGAAAATAATAATGATTAGAAGCAAATCTGAATTAAACGAAACTAACGGAACCAAATTAACGGAACACAACATAGTTGATGATTTCATTAATTCGACCAAATCTTACCATAAGGCTACATATTATATTACCAAATATCTCCAATCGCCGCTCCACTTGTGCCGGCGACTGTTGTCTAGGGGGGGTCTTGGATTAAGGTAATCCCTTCGATCGGAGTTGCTTCTTGGGTTAACTTAAGCGTTTCTGCGCTATGTCCCCTCTTTTTGCGCGATCGTGTCGATTCGTTTATTTGTTTTCCAAGATCATCAAACGATAGTTTTCTTTTCCTATCACTACTTGTTGATGGAGGTTTTGTCTCACTTGCCTTCCTGGCTTGCTCCGCCTTGGTTGCCATAATCATTTTGGTATCGTGATTCCTTTCCAAAATAGCGAAATCTTCTTTTAATTTTGTATACTTTTTAACCATCGCTTGGGCCGTTGCTAGATAGGACCCGATTAAGTCTGTTTGATTTTTCGATTCAGCTGGTGTGTTTCTTAGTTTCGGCTAGTTCAGGCTGAGTTGCCCGAGGAAATTTTTCTTGTCCGGAAACGGCCTGTGGCCGGAATTAGTTTGACACCCCTGTCATAAAGTAAAAGAAAGAAAACCCTAAATTTATTTAAAAATTACTTTAATGAACACGTTTGGTATCTATTACAAAAATATATCTAATACAAAGAGAACTTAATATTTACTTGTACAACATAATATAGTCACATAACTTTTCCAAAGGCTCTTTTATGATAAATTTTAGTAAGGATAGGGCAATTACCAAAAATGTGAAAATGTTGATGAATATAATCCACTACTTTTCCGGCCATTCGAACGGTTTGAATGAAGGGACAAAATTTGTCCCTGATCCCTTCGTTTTCCTTCTTTTGATAAAGTTAACAACAATCCCGTGTTTCTTTTCCACGTTCTCGCTACAATTTCAATCAATTGTTCCATATTTTTGTTCATAAATAACAAAAATCATATCAGTAACTTCGATAATAATCGTCATTCTATCTTCAAGCACAGTAAATGTTATGGTCGTGCATGTTCTCCATTCTTTGTTCGACATTCACTCTACAATATTTGTAGTCAAATAACAAAACTAGGTATGAATTGCTTTGACAACATTTTCCAGCAAGTCTTAGCGGGCACGGAAGGTTCTTCGGATGGTAAAGTTGTCTCCGGGGACATCCCCCATATTGGGGGAAATATGGGTCCAAACACTTTTTACACATAACATAATTAAATTCTATACCCAAAGATGGTAAACGGAATTCCAAGCGCACAGGAAAATATCGAGTGCTTAATCGTAAATTCGTTTTCTATAGACATCCGTCGCGTCGTTGCTTCTTCCAATTAAAGCCGATCAAAACATATACGCTGGTATCTGTCTTTGTAGAAACAGGTTGCCTTGGAACATGATTTTATATTGCGAACGTTATCCTCGTCGTCGCCGGACGAAGTATCGATGAATTTGTCAGAAACTGCCTTTACCTCTTCAAATCTTATGTGCCGCACCAACTTTTTCGATTGCTCCATCTTTACTTCTTTTTGAAATTCTGCTCGAGGTCTTCTGTATTTGCAAAAGAAGGGACGAGTGTTTCTGCTTCGTTAGGATGTTAGGAAGCACCTCCACTTCATCGAGCACCTCAAACTCTGAACTTGACAAAGACGGCGTTTTTACTTCATTGCAATAATTTTGCACTTTTTCCTCACTTACTGCTTCTTTCGGAGAAGATGTGTTGCATCGAGCACCTCAAACTCTGAACTTGTCGAAGACGGCCTTTTTACTTCTTCTCTACAATTTTGAACCTCTTCCTCAATTTCTACTTCTTTTGTGCGAGATGTGACCGACTCATCTTTGCTTGATTTGTCACTGCAAAGTATTAATTCGATATTATCGATCACCTCAAATTCTTCGGAAGAAGAAGAATTCTTTATTTTGTTATCACCAAGTTCGTAAGGATCAAGCAACTTCTACTGAAACACAAAATAATATCCCAGTTCTCCCAAGACTAACAAAATCTCTAAAACAAGATCAGGGGTGCCCCACTTGGCAAAAATCGACGCTGCATCGCAGCAACATTCCCGTATATTTCTCGGTGATCCTTGAAATGTGGATGGAAGAATTAGCTGCAACACCATCTGCGATATTTGCATTATCAGCCAAATTCGCGACATGATCAGCAAGTTTTTGGTACTTACTGTTCCACTTGTAAATACGAATCAACCAACCACTGCTTCTTTCTCGGTCCTTTTACCCTAAAGAGGGTTTGGTGAGCCTTTTTAACCAAGGCTTCTCATGGCAGATTACACTCCGGTGCCGGTGGTTTACCATTGTCTGCCTAGTTACTAAATGATAACTAACCAATTAAAAACGCTGATGGATACTAACACGCGCTTTAAATTTGGAATCATAGACAAGAGAGGTAGTTCGGTATCGTTTTATTATAAAATCAGTCAATAAAATTACTTTAAAATATACGTTTATAAAATAAAAGATAAGTATGGGCTTTCATAATCTTCATCATCAACCTAGAGACTTTCGTCATCTGCGATTGTCTACTGTCCAGATGATTTTAATTTCTCAATTTTGTCGTTCATCTGCTCACCATTTTCATTATCAAACATTAATCTGCGATAGGAAATATATAATGACCTACGTCAAGTGTTCCAAAATGTTCATTAACAGCGTATAACGAATACATAATCGGTCTACAACCATTTTGCAAGACAAATTTCTCCGTACAATGGGGAACCGTGTCTAAAATATTGGGAAAATTTGCATTGTGTGTTATTTTTCACAACTTCTCCCTTAGCAAAACTGAATCGCTTTAAATGCAATATGAGAATATTAGGTGGATGAGGAAGTTGAAACTGTTTTGTGGTTTCAGTTTTTTGCTTTTGGCCGGTGTTACCACTTCGTTTGTTGCACTCTTCGCAAACAACCTTGTCACCTTATAGTAGGTACTTCTTGATCAAAAAATTGATCCAAGCATGCTTTCCGATAACAACGGTCTGCCATGGTTACAAAGAACATTTCATCCGATTTTAAGCTTTCTTTGATGCAACATCAACAAATGATTCGTTCAGATTCAAATCATTCAAATCGATTTCTTCAGGATTTTGAAAAGGAAGGAAACGAACCTTCTTGTGCTTCACTGGATCCTTGATGTCTTTGGGTGCAACTTTCTGATCGTTGGCCAGATCAACTGAGTAGTGGGTAGGCAGCAAGTGATTATAATTAATTCAACTAATAAAAGCCTTAATTTTAGATATCTTTTGAATCTTTGCTTTACCCATGCGTTTGCAAATTTTGCGAGCGTAACGATCAACTTCTACGATGAGAGCGTAGCCGTAAGGCTTATCGGGAGTACCATCGTCGTAATTCTTTAAGATGACGTATTTTCTGCCGGCGTAACTACCACTCAAGACCACCACGACTTTCCCAGTTTTCATGATTTTCCCCATTTTGACCAATTTTCTGTTTTCATTGACATGACGATGACGGTTTGATCTTAATGATGATATATAAAATAAAATGGCAAATTTAATTATAATAATTTTATATTTAAAATAATTTAAAATCGCAGTTGTTGGAAAACCCATTTATTTTTGTCTTGCTTGTATCGCTCCTCAAGTTTCATTCTAAACTGGAAACGAACCTTCTTGTGCTTCACTGGATCCTTGATGTCTTTTGGTGCAACGTTCTGATCGTTAGTTAGATCAACTGAGTAGCGGGTAGGCTGCAAGTGTTTATAATTAATCAACTAATAAAAGCCTTAATTTTACACCTCTTGTGAATTTTTGCTTTACCCATGCGTTTGCAAATCTGGCCTGGGTAACGATCAAGTTCTACGATGAGAGCGTAGCCGTAAGGCTTTTCGGGAGTACCATCGTTGTAATTCTTTAAGATGACGTATTTTCTGCCGGCGTAACTACCACTCAAGACCACCACGACTTTCCCAGTTTTCATGATTTTCCCCATTTTGACCATTTTTCTGTTCTCATTGACATGACGATAACGGTTTGGTCTTAATAATGATATATAAAATAAAATGGCAAATTTAATTATAATAATTTTACATTTAAAATAATTTAAAATCGCTGTTTTTGGAAAACCCATCTATTTTTGTCTTGCTTGTATCGCTCCTCAAGTTTCATTCTAAACTGGAAACGAACCTTCTTGTGCTTCACTGGATCCTTGATGTCTTTTGGTGCAACGTTCTGATCGTTAGCCAGATCAACTGAGTAGCGGTTAGGCAGCAAGTGATTATAATTAATCAACTAATAAAAGCCTTAATTTTACACCTCTTGTGAATCTTTGCTTTACCCATGCGTTTGCAAATCTGGCCTGGGTAACGATCAAGTTCTACGATGAGAGCGTAGCCGTAAGGCTTTTCGGGAGTACCATCGTTGTAATTCTTTAAGATGACGTATTTTCTGCCGGCGTAACTACCACTCAAGACCACCACGACTTTCCCAGTTTTCATGATTTTCCCCATTTTGACCATTTTTCTGTTCTCATTGACATGACGATAACGGTTTGGTCTTAATAATGATATATAAAATAAAATGGCAAATTTAATTATAATAATTTTACATTTAAAATAATTTAAAATCGCTGTTTTTGGAAAACCCATTTATTTTTGTCTTGCTTGTATCGCTCCTCAAGTTTCATTCTAAACTGGAAACGAACCTTCTTGTGCTTCACTGGATCCTTGATGTCTTTTGGTGCAACGTTCTGATCGTTAGCCAGATCAACTGAGTAGCGGTTAGGCAGCAAGTGATTATAATTAATCAACTAATAAAAGCCTTAATTTTACACCTCTTGTGAATCTTTGCTTTACCCATGCGTTTGCAAATCTGGCCTGGGTAACGATCAACTTCTACGATGAGAGCGTAGCCGTAAGACTTATCGGGAGTACCATCGTCGTAATTCTTTAAGATGACGGATTTTCTGCCGGCGTAACGACCACTCAAAACCACCACGACTTTCCTAGTTTTCATGATTCTCTTCATTTTAACCAAAGTTTTAATTCAACATGTAACATCGAGGTAACATTAACCACCAAGAACGCCGACCTAAACAGCTGCTGTCTAAAAAGATCTTTAAAATAGCAATCTTCTTTATTGCGAGGAGTTGACGTGGATGCTTGGTTTGAAAAAATTATTTCGTGTGGTGGCGTTTTGTTTATGGAGCAGATAATGAGATCCACAGAAATGAGAACACTGATAGCGATAGCAGGAGTAACGCTGTGGGATAGAGTGAGAAGCGAGTTAACTCGTGAAAAATGTAAAATACACGACGTTGTCAGATGGGACAGAGCGAGAAGAAGGTTTTGGAGAGACCATGTAGAGAGGATGGATGATACGAGAATCGCAAAGATAGTGATGAAGCAAAGACCTAACACGAAGAGACCCCCCGGAAGACCCCCAAACGATGGAAGGATAGTTGGACGTCTGAATCTCAAGAAGGCAATACAGTGATTAATTAACAGGGCCGAACCCTAACAGGGCTAACAGTAGAAGAAGGAGAAAATACCATAAGTAAAGGTACATACCAATGCAAGATAATATAGCGCGTGCCTTACGCCGTCACTGGCTAACGTTGAGGTAAATGTTGATTCTGGTATTTCTTCGTTGTTGTCTTCACCATAAAAATCCATATCCATTCCATAACGATGACTTCTTGATTACCAATTCCATTTCAAATTGATGTCTTATTAATTAACAATTTATAAGTTCAAGCACAGTGGACGGAACAAGTTCATTAGTTTACCCAAAATTTATATAATTGATTAATATTCAATTCGGCATTTAAATTAGACAGCTTTGAAGATAACCCATCACTAAATTAGATAATTAATTGATTCTTTATTTTTTTAACGGGCAAGATACGACATCACCTTACGACGCGACGTTAGATACAAGAATGCCAAGTGAGTCGCTTGGGTCCTTGGGTGAAGCGGTTGGTAACGATGTGGACAGGTGAGATCATGATGATCTTTCATTGGTGGATTCAAGGTTACTTTAAGCTTGTTCATATTTGAACCAATAAGAGACTATGACAACAGTATGTCTTAAAGGCAGTGTAATTCTTTTATGTTAAATGTAGTAAATATACAGGATATTTCAAAATTAATGTTAGTTTGGTAATAAGTAGACATGATGGTTAGGAAAAAACAGATCTGACTTAGGAGAAGTTATAACGTTAAAACCAATCAAAACATTTAATAGCGTTAATAAACTTTCTCTATTGGTGAGTAATCTTAGGGCTCCTCCTAAGTCATATCTGTTTTTGCCTAATCATCCTGTCTCTAGTAATAATAACTTATTTTTAGAGCAGGGAAATGCCTGCAAAAATATGCCTTCGTAGAATTTTGTAAGTAGCAAGATAAGTATGTTCCAGTGGAGGGTAAAAATGAGAATGGAATAGATGAGTTTTAGAATGAGTTAAAAGAAGTCTTGAGTGAAACTAGAAACTGAGTAAACTTAAACTTGCAGTATTCCTTCACCAACAGGGTGAAGGAATTGTCTGCTATTTGGTGATTTTCAGTGCAAGTATTTAATTTAATTTATTGCAAGTTTGAAATTTCTGTAAGCACTCGGCTGGCAGGAGTATCAGCATAAATCTTTTTAAGTGTTATTATGTGTCAGTAGAAAAACTCTTATTAATAAATTATCATAAAAACATTATTAATTAAGTTTTATTACAAAATACAAAAATGAAATGTTCAATAATGTATGTCAAAGGTGATTGTACTTATGTTTTGAAAAAAGTTTTTGATATCGCTCGGCATTTCGTTCTGAGTATCGAAAGTACACATTTCATCAATAGAGAAGGAATTATTTGAAGTAAAATCTAATTTGTCGATTTTCAAAAACCCTAATTCATTTATCATGCAAGTAGGTACTCTTGGAACGTTCTCAGGTAATCTGAAGTTTATGTCTCTCGGAAATGATTCCATATTTCCAACTGGTATTACGTAGTATTCATACATCTGTAACAATATTGCAAACATATTTTTTCCTTCCGATCGTAATGGAACACTACTTTTACGTTCATAGTACAGTAAGGCAAAATACTGTCCTTAGCACTGCGCGATAAAGGAAGTGTTACAAGACATTTTTAGAAGTTTTTCTTTGCACTAATTTAAGAAATTCTTGAAAATATTGACCAGAAGAAAAATAGAGTACTTAACACGGGCAGAAAGTTACTGCGCAATACTGCGTAAGACTAATACGTACAGTGTACGCGCTGGCGCTGGTTGCTAAAATACCATTGAAATACCAGCTTCGTTTTACCTCGGTTAGATTAATTAATATAATACAATAAGTAGATCGAGAACAAATGAAACTGGAATTTTAATGCAAACATCCAAGCAGGTAAGCCGGTTTTAGCGACCAGCGTTTACTCTGTGGCTACTCGAATGCTATGTGATTTTCTTATACCTGTTTCAATGAATCATGCACGAGACACGTGGTGGCTGGCTTGTGACGTTTTGTTTTATGCAATTTAGATATGGTAGCTCCACGTTCAGACAGTTTAAGTAATCTTTTTTTAGGAAGTCTTCCCTCATCAACAGATTTGTATATTTTGTAAATTTCTTTGATTTCTTCGATAGGACCAACACTTGTCTATATTGAAAAATATTAAGCTTGAGTAGGTAAACATGCATTATTATAATTAAATAGAAGAGAAACTCTCTTTCCTAGAGAGTTGTCTTCCCAAAAAATGGTACGTGAAAGGTGGAAGAATTCATAAATATCATCATCGTTCAAAAATGACATAGAGGGTAACGACACTGATAAGTTGAATAAGCCTTAGAATTTCAGAAGAAGTTAGAAAGAATGTAACGCAAATCTCTTTTTTCGCGTGATGTCGAATAAAAGTACCAGGCGTACGAAAACCGTAATAAACAAATTAGAAGAAAAAATCTCAATGACGTGAAGTGAATGAAACAATATTTGCATTCCTATCCAAACCTCCTCGCCACGGATTTTCTTAACGTTCTCCGATTTAAATGGCTTCAGAAAATCGACCCAAAAGGAGCTTGTTTGTTGGGCCGAATTCCATTGTGTTATTCGTCAGTCCATACCTTCCAAGTTAATGGCATTAATCAACCAAGAGGAATGGTCGAGACAAAGCATTGTGGCAACTAGAAAATAGAAAGAGAAAATGGAAGAGACTTGGAAGTAGTGACAAGTAATTTGTATAGTGTTCTTATTCCAAATAAGAAGTTCAAAATTAGTTAAAGTTTTGTGAATCGATGAACCTACATTATAATATGAAATTTGATAGAAAACTTACTGCCATCTGAGTAATTAATTTATCAATGGCTTTTCTGGCCTTTAAACATTTTTGTAATTCATTTACAGCAAACTCCCAATATTTGTTAACCTCCTTAATTTTTTTTAATGTTTTTGTATCTAAGTAACTGAAAATTTGTAACACCGTCCAATAAGGAAGCATTTGTATCTAAAAGAATATGGAAAACTTCGTAATTGCAAAACTTATTTAGAAAATTAACTTACCAAATCTATATTTTGAAGTTCTCCTTTACCCTTTTTACCCTTTTTACCCTTTTTACCCTTTTTATCCTTTTTCCCTTTACCTTTTTTATCTTTCTTATCTTTACCTTTTTTCTCTTTACCCTTTTTATCTTTGCCTTTTTTATCTTTACCTTTCTTTTTTTTACCACCTTCTTTCTTTGGTTTACCTTCAACTTGTATTCTGTAAGCCGATATTAAAACCTCCCAATCCTTTTTACGTTTAGTTACTTCGATTGAAAAGGGATTGGTAGCATCTATTTCCTCCTGGTAATATAACGTTTGCGGTTGAACTGGTTTTATACTTTCGGGATTGGTAGATGGAGAAAACGCCGGAGCCGTTATCAAGTTCGGTATAGACTGCACAGTTCGTAAATTAAATTCCGATTCGATATATTTGGGCCTGTGTTCTAACAGCGTTTTAAATTGCTCATCTTCTATAGGTAAATCTTTCTGAGTTGCTAGTTGGGTATGTAGCCGTTCTGCAAATTGAAATAGTTCGTGGCCAAATTGTCCACCAGAACGTCGAAACAATCCTGTAGGGATGAAATGCAATTTAATTTTATTTTGAAGGACCCCGCACGTTTCATAAGTAAATCCGGTTTCGGTTAAATTCTCCGAATTTAACTTTGATTTTTGAACATAATTAGTAGGTATATCAAATTGAGCGAATTAACCGAAATAGGATTTACCTATAAAATATGCTGGGATACTTGCCACAATTTAAACTCACCGACAATAACGACAGTTTGCTCTGATTCTGTTAGAGATTCAAACCATTTAAATTCTTTTTGTTCAATTTCTTGCATGTATTCTAAATTTATTGAGCGATGGTTATCCACCAACAGTTTATCGTAAGTAAAATTTGTATGAAGTCTAAAAATAATTACAATTACACATGAAGGGAGGGTACATGCAAAAATCAATCTAATTGTTTTGTTTGGCACAAACATGGTAATTTTGAGTTAAGTCCCATTTTGTAGGCAATTTCCACCAAAATAATTTCATAGATAAACCTAAAATTTTACAGTGACTTCCTTGTTAATAGGAACCCCAACCGAATCATTCGCTGGAATTTCGCTAGAAGATTGGAAAAGTATTTCAAGGTGCACTGGAAATAACTTGAAGAAAGGGAAAATGGTTTCAAATGCACTGTCGTTCAGTTGCAAGCTTGCAAAGCACAAATATTTGCTGCACAGTTGGTAAGTTTTTCAATGGTTTAGAATTTGATATTTCGAAATTTTTGTTTTAGTTGAAGCAAATTTTGGAAGAATCAAAGAATAAAATATTATTTTTTCACTGGAAATTCCGGATGTGGGATCGTCAAAACAAGGTGAGGTGCAGCTGAAAGTTATTATTCAGTGGCTGGCCGCAAGTATCGCCGGTATTTTGTTATTTGGTGCTTGGTGGCCATCTGCTTCATTTCACTTCGTTACAGAAACATGTACAGACGTACATATTAAGGCCGGGACACACTTGTCATACACCACTCCGATCCGACTCCGATCATACAGTCGGACGAGTGTCTGAGAGGGAAATGATACTAGAGTTTGAACAGCGTAGTTCACACCTTTCCGACACGTGACGATCGCACTCCTACACGACTCCGATCATGCATCCGATCGTGCAGTCGATTCGTTTGCAGGACTGCAGGACGCGTGTGTGGACGCGTGTCAGTTGGAATTTGTTCGCGAGAGTGGCGAATGTATCGAGCCGGAGCTGGAAATCGGAAAGGACTCGGAAGCATGTAGGACATGTGTGCTAACCCCTTCCGATCTCGCACCGATCCCGCAAATCCAGTAAAATCGGACCGGAGTCGGATCGGAGTGGTGTATGACAAGTGTGTCCCAGCCTTTAGTATTCGCACTGTAACTCTCGCTGCATTTCTAAATCCCAATTAATAGGATTGTGTAATGAGGTTATACGAAGAAAATCTCAATTAAAATTTATTTCTCCAACCAACTATAAAAGCTATCTTTTCACTTTACATAATAAATAAATGTTAATTCGAGAATTTAGCAATGTTATTTTGAATCATCCTATATTTTTCAAATTTTTAATGAAACGATATAACTATTAAATTTATAAAGCGCAAGTACAAATTTGATAATTTTATTGATAAATATTAGTAGACTTAAAATTTTAACAAAAGTTGTATCTGCTAAGTTTTGCTTGTTTTAGAATATTATTTTTTGAATCTCTTGTTTTTTCGTACATTTTTGTCAAGACACGATTACGTTTGTCAGTTATTTGTGTAAATTTTGGGAAGCATCCAATTGGGAAAATAAATGCAAAGGATGGAAGCAAAATATGAAGAAATTGAAAAATTATTTGACGAAATTGTGAAAAAGGAGTTGATTATGTTTTCTGATAGAAATAATGAATCCAAATTATTGAAACAAAATTTAGTATACCATACAAAAAGTTTAGTGAAAAACTGTGTAGATCTGAAAAAAATGACTGGTGATGATTATGATAAATTGAAGAAGTTTATAATACGTAGGTATTAGTACCTACTACTAAAATGCAAATGTTTCTCTTCAAAATGATACAGAAACTTACCCCAAATTCCAAGTTATGAAATTTTTTTAAGGCCGTATTATTGTTTTTAATTTTTTTAAATTCTGTTTTACGCTTTATTATAACTTTTAATGTTTAGCACCCTTCTTCCACAAATAGTTCAAAATAATGTGATTACCAAACACGTTTAATTTGTTAACAATTCTAAAATCCTAAAATTCTTCTCCGTATTGGAATGGTTTTCGAGTGATTGCCATGGTAATAAAGAATTTTAGCTTGGATTGAAAAGTGAAAACCATCGGTTGCAGATAACATTTCTGTTTACATTTATGTACAAATCTCGAATTAATTGTAAATGAACTGTATCACAATTTAACACGTTAACTGCCAGTACGTATGGCTTTCATTGTAGTGGTGTCAGAGGGTAGCCGTGATAACAAAGAAACACGTCTCAAGGTCGCCTGGCCCGTCTTCTATGATGATTTTCTAGCGAACATGGGGGACATACCAATCATCACATCGACAATCCAACTATAGAAGATTAATAATAATATAATAATAATAATCAGTTAAAATTCCAACAGGCGAACCCAATAACAGGAAAGTCAATTTGTTATATTACTATATATTTTTCAGGGAGCAGTGCATAAGCACCACCCAACGGTATCGACAGTGTTTAAAGTGGAGTCCGAACCACTAGGACAGAAAGAAAATCGTTCAGAGTAGGATTCGAACTTAGAAATTCTACTAACAAGCTCGGCACCTACCTTTCTAGAACAACTTCCTGCCCTTAAGTTGAAGCCTTCCACAAATCCATCCAAAACTCACTACAAGTTGCCACCAATACAGTTCTACTGGAAGACCTACGCGACCGCTTCCCACCCCAGCTCAAACAACTTATCAAGACCAAAAATCGAGCTCGGAAACTGACTCGAATACTAGATAATAAATCGAAATACTAGAGGCTCAAAACCAAAGTCGCTAAGGAAATCAAGGCGCACAATGATTTCTCAAAAATTCCTCAAAAATCCCCACAATAAAGGAACCCCGATGTTAACACTGTACGACGGAACCACTGCAAAAAGCGATAAAGAAAAGGCCAAGACCCTAGTAGCCAAGGTCCAACAAAAATTTACTCCTAAAACGACCGACGACGACACACACCACATACAAATGGTTGAAGGCTACGTCAAAGAAGCCCTAAATGCCCTGGATGAAACACAAATCGAGCCAACCCACCTTCAACGTGGTAAAGATCATCAGGAAGGCCAAATCAAAAAGCACATCTGATCCAGACGGCATCATGAATAGAGCACTCAAGGAAATCCCAAGAAAAGCCATCACCGACATCACGACCATAGTAAACGCAGCACTCTGACTTCGGCACTTTCCCTCACTCTGGGAAAAACGCAAACGTAGTGGTAATCCACAAGATAGGACAACCCAAGCAACTCCCGTAGAGCTACCGCCCAATCAGCCTCCTCTCAACTATTGGCAAAGTCGGAGAAAAAGAAAGTTTTTTGTTAAATTATTATTGATATAGGAGTGTTGTTATTTTGATTAGAAAATTACAATAAATAATTTTTGCTGAACGACAATTACATAAGAATAGCATGTGAAAAACATTAAATAAAATTTAAGGTGCAAGTTCTAGCGAAAACTGATTTAAACTTATTAAACGTTTTTAAATGTTTATTTATTATTAAACGTTTGATTTTCTTCTTCTTCTTCTTCTTCTTTTAGGCTAGGATATCTCCTGTTTGCCTTGACCTCGGACTGTCTTCTGTCGAAGAGGAAAACCAGCTTTGGGCCCATCGTTTGGGTGGTCGACCCGGAAGTCTTTTGCCTGGAGGTCGTCCATCTCTGGACGCCCGTGTTATTTTTTCTTCGCCCATTCTGCTAACATGATCATTCCATTCTCTTCTTCTGGTTTTCATCCACTTCACGACGTCTTGTACGTTAGTCCTGTCTCTAACGCTTTTGTTTGTTTGCCTGTCTGACCATTTTATCCCAAGCAATCTTCGTAAGATCTTCATCTCTGTGGATCTCACCTTTTGTTTTGTTCTTTTTGTATCGGATCTTGTCTCACCCGCGTAAGTTAAAACGGGTCTCACTATAGTTTTGTATAACCTGACTTTACATTCCTGACGCATATATCTGTTTTTCCAAATACTGTGACTAAGACATCCAGCAATCTGGGCTGCTTTTGTTACTTGTGAGTCTACTTCTTCGTTTAGGTCCCTAGATGAAGTTATTTCGGTTCCCAAGTATGTAAATCTCATGACTTGTTCGATCATTACACCTTCCAATTCCAGTTTACAGCGGGATGGCATCTTTGATATTACCATAGTTTTAGTTTTAGCTGCAGAGATTTCCATGTTAAATCGCTTTGCAATGATGTTAAATTGGTGTAACAGCCTTTGCAGGTCGTCCTCATTGTCAGCTATCAGTACTGCGTCATCAGCATAGCATATGATGTTAAAATTCTTTTTTCCTATTTTATATCCATTGAGTTTTTTCACGCTTGCAATTATTTCATTCATTATTAAATTAAATAGTAGCGGACTTAAGGAATCTCCTTGTCTTACTCCAGCTGTTATCGGTATTGGTGCTGTTAATCCTTTGTCGGTTATAACCTTTGTGCTGTTGTCTGTGTTAATGTCAAATATGATGTCAATAAGATTTTGATTTACGTTCAGTTTCTTTAAGATTTTAATTATATCACTTTTCCTGATTTTATCGAAAGCTTTTTTCAGGTCTACAAAACAAATGTACGCTGGCCGGTTGTATTCTATAGCCTTTTCTGTGATTTGTCGTAGTATAAAAATGGCATCTAGTGTGCTCCTGTTTTTTCGAAATCCTTGTTGTTCATCGGCAATATCTATCTGTTTTTCTAGTTTTTCTTTTAGGATGGACGTGAACAGCTTGAGGGTGGTGTTTAAGAGGGTAATCCCTCGGTAGTTGTCGGGATCCTTCTTGTTTCCTTTTTTAAATATAGGTATTGTGTGATTTACTCCCCATTCGTTTGGGACTTTTCCTTTTTGCATTATAGTGTTAAATAATAAATGCAGTTCTCTGATTAATATATCTCCACCATACTTGAGCATTTCGTTGTATATACCGTCGGGCCCAGGTGTTTTACGATTCTTCAGGTATTTAATGCTAATTAGTAACTCCTCTGTTGTTATTGCTATAGGTTGGTCGATTGTATCACATTCATCCATAGGCTCGCTTTCTCCATCTCTATTGTATAGTTCACCAAAATACTTGGACCATTGTTGTTCGTTAATATTGCAGATTCTTATACATTCGCTGTTTTCCTGTCGCATCCTTCTTATTGTTTTCCAGACCTTTCTCTGAGCACCATAGAAGTCATATTCCATGCTTTTTGTGAACCGTTCCCAGTATTCTTCCTTAATGTTTACTATCTCGCGTTTTATTCTATTTCTAGGTGTTCACATATTCGATGCGATTACTTTCTGTATGTTTGGCCTTATATTTAAGAAACGCTTGCTTTTTTTCCTGCGCAAGTATCTTCACTCTTTCATCATACCATGGGGTCGTGTTACCAATCCTATTAGCATTGGTGTTTCTTTTTCCAAGTGCTTCCTCAGCCGCCGTCACTAAGTTTGTTTTCAATGTTTTCCACATTTCGTCTACTGTTTGATTGTTTGTTAAGGAGAAGTTTTTTATTTTGGTATTCAGTCTGGTTTGGTATAGAATTCTTGTACCTTCTTGTTCCATGCTTTCGATGTTAATTTTTTCAACTATAAGTGGACTTCTTCGTTTAACTTTAATTTCTAGGTTGAGTTTGCACAGTACCAAGCCATGATCCGATATGTAATTTGCAGAAGTAAGGGTGCGAACATCTATTATATTTCGAGGATGTATAACTCTGTTTGTCAATATGTAGTCTATCATGGAATTTGATTTTAATAATCAATTTATCATTTCGAGTGGAATGTTTGTATTATTTCAATTTAAATAATAATGAGACGGTCATTGCCTTGCAGCTAACGCAGTTGGATGGGAATGCGGAGTACCGGGTTCAAACCTGGCGAGAGTCAAACTTTCTTATGACTAGTCTCCGTGCTTCGGAAGACACGTTAAGCCGGTGGTCCCCTGGGTTAGTGAATTGCCACCATTAACATAAAAAATCAAGATATAGGCACATCTGAAGGCAAGTCTAGCATGCTTCCTGATGGATGTAAAATATTTATATGCTCAAATTTTCAACACTGCCAAGGAAACAACGCAGATGTTGGGAAATAACAGGCCTGGCCTACTAAAAGAGAATTCTCTAGATAATTACTTCTAGAAAGGAAGAAGAAGAATTTAAATAATAATGGTTAACTTTAAGGTCAACGTTAATAAATAGTTTAGTGGGCTTATGGGCTTATTAACATCGAAGAGATATACAATTACTGTACCTAATTAAGTGATTTTTGATTTTAGTTTTGTTATTTTAATAAATGTTAGAAAAAGTTAAAATACCCCAAATTTATTATTGGTTTCCAATAGAAATCATAATTCAAAATTCCCGCAACCGTGGCACTTCTATCCGAAAATTAGCCGGGCGTGATCACGTCGTTTCTGGAGATTGGTAATTTACATCAGTTCGTGAGGGTTGATATAAGTGGAAGGTCCAATAGTGCATAGTTCGGTTAACAGGCAGGTGAAACAAAAGAATCAAAGGGTGGCAGTAATAAAAAAAATCAAACAGACGATCTTTACACCGATAGATATGTTCCAAAAATAGGGCATCTCAAAATCTCTATATTTTGGGATTATCAAAAGTAAAGGAAACGATTCGGAGTTTTGGTTTTAAATTTTCGATGGCCATAAAAGAATTGAATAATAAAATAAATAAAAAAAATATTTGGAAAGCCCCCCTCCGAACATTACAAACAGAATCAGATTGCATTTGAATCGTAGGCTCACATGGCAATCAATTTTGACAATTTTTACTAACTGAAGCAATTACTACTTATTTTAACATGTCAGCCTATATAATATTAGGTAATAAAATTTTGTCCCCCTTTTATGGGAGAGGTTCCCCTTTTGTAAGCAATAGATTAGATAATTAATTTTACTATACCGTACTGAATCATAGAATAATAGGTGGCTTTCGAACTCCATATTAGTAAAGCATTCAAAATTAATCCTAAAGAATTGAAACTTTTTAAGCGAATAAAAAGCTCTTTCATAAATTTTAATTTATAAAACGAAGATATTCTCATATACCAGGACTGCGTGCAAGAAAAATGGGTTATCAAGTCTTTTCTAGCTTTTTGAGAATTTTCTACACTTTTACCAGGAACTGGAAAAGGAACAAAATATGTCAATTTTTGATTAATTTTGCAGGTCAAGATTAAAAATTTTACTTTCCAATTCGTTGAATAATTTTTCCACATCGCTGTGTGTCTCCTCCGTGAGACCTCTTCTCAAAAAGAAAGATGATGTTGTTGGGCTTGCGTTCAGTGCCATTATTTTTTATATTTTAATTTATAAAATCCATATTCCAAAAGAAATTGATCGGTAGGTATACAGAAAACTGTAATTAATTTATAATAACGTCATTAAACAAACAAAAAATGTTTTATAATAATTAATTTAAAAATATTAAAATAAATTTTTTAAATGAACATTTGACGTTTATAAATTTGAATTTGACGACTATTGCCGCCAATTTCAATAATTACTCAAAAAGTCAAAATTTTGAACGGCACGTAAATATACTGATGATGGTGGGGTTATACGGTTCGCACCAGGTCGTTCTGGATCACAAAACGATAGTGCATTGTGAGTGATTCGTTAATATTAGCAAAAAAACTAGAAATTGATAATTGTGGCTGTGTTTCCATAATTCGTTGGCATATAAACTTTTTGAAGTGCTACAAGATCGTAGAAAGAAGGTGACGATGAGTAAACATATGTATTCCACTGCAAATTTAACCGATAAAGAGCTGAAGGAACAGGGAAATCGGATGTTTAATTTGAGAAAATACGATGATGCTATAAATTGCTATTCAAAAGCGATCGTAAGTACACCTAGAAAAATTTAAGTTTCGAGGTTATGTTTCCATTAGTTTACTGTGACAGTCCTTTTTTGGTTTTCAAATCGTTATAAAAGCAAGAATTAATGTTTAGATGAGTGTTTTGAATCTGTAGCCAGAAATAAATTAGTAGATACAAAACTGTATATTTTTTTTGTTAATTTTGCAGATAAAGAATCCATCGGTTGCCCAATATTTTACAAATCGAGCCCTATGTCACTTAAAATTAATGAAATGGGATCAAGTATGTACAGACTGTCGTCGAGCTTTGGACATGGATACGGCTTCAATCAAAGGCCACTTTTTCCTGGGGGAAGCATTAGTCGAACAAGAAAATTATGACGAAGCAATTAAACACTTACAAAGAGGTATGAGTATAGTTAATTTAAACTGATTTTGGTATTCATGTGTAACTAAATTTGGAGTTTCTTTTTTCCTACAAAAAAGTATGTCCTTGCATCATATTCTATCCAAAGTTGCAGGCTTTGAAAAAGAACTGTGAACTTTTCAATTGTAAAGTTCAATATCGATACTTGTAGTGGAAACACTAGAAAGTATGGAAGAACTTGTGGTCCGTAAAAAAAATTTGTAGTAATTAATGTAGTGGTTAACAAACATTCTTTTTGCCACCAAGGTGACGTCTCTCTTCAAGTTTGAATTGCTCATAAGTTATTTATTAAAAATTCTCCAATTATTTTAACAAATTTGATTTTGTACAAAATTTGACTTTGTACAATTTTCACAAGTGACACCGTTGTACATTTAAATTGATGAACGTCATTGTTCTATTGCTTATGGACGCACAATGAAAAGAAAGCAAATTATTGCACAAAAAACATATTTTCGTACCTAATTTCTAAAATTATGGGGTAAATCTCTGAGCGTTTTTTGAACAAATTTGAAGTATTTTCTGACCCTGAACTAAACCAATTCAACCAATTATTAAACTAAATAACTAAACAATTATGATCGTTGATTTGACGCAACTCACACCCCTTTTTAATTTAGGTACCATACATTAGGTAGTACCGAAAATAAATTTCAGATTTTACGAATTTACATTTCAATTTACAAATAATTACAATTACAATTTACATTGGTTTTCAAGCAAAAAAAATTGCAATACAATTCAAACAAAGCAACTAACTTTGAGTGAAAGGTTGCGACGTAGTTTTTCACACTTTTCATTAATTTATCTTTTATTTTATTTGAAAATATTTTTTTTGTCGAATTGAGCTTTCATAGACTCATGATTTAGTTGCATCTAAAATTGTAAATTTATTGAAATACAATTTTTGTTGCAGCACTCGACTTGGCTAGAGAACAGAAACTCAATTTCGGTGATGATATTGCTGCTGCACTTCGAGCAGCGAGGAAAAGACGATTTGTAGTGTTGGAAGAAAAACGTTTAGCACAAGAAATAGAGTTACAGACTTATTTAAATCATTTAATAATTAAAGACAAAGAATCTAGAATAGCAATAGCTGAATTAACAAAAGACGATGATAATGGCGAAACCGCAGAAGAAAATATTAGGATAATAGAAGATGAAAGTGTGAGGATATAATTTTGTTATAGGAAAGCATTCTAAAATAATTCATGAATTTTTATAGGAAATGTACATTACTGAATTAAATAATCTCTTTTATAAAGTTGATGAAAGACGAAAGGTAACTACTTATTCCCTTTTTGGTAGTTAGTAAAACTTAATTGTTTTTGTTTTAGAAACGCGAAGTTCCTGATTATTTATGTGGTAAAATTAGTTTTGAAATACTTCAAGAACCAGTTATTACACCCAGTGGTATAACCTATGAGAAAAAGGATATCGAAGAACATTTACAGGTTTTGTTTTTCACTGTTTACCATAATTTGATTTTATTAAATTTTTTTTTTAGAGGGTTGGTCATTTTGATCCAGTGACACGAGTAAACTTAACACAAGATCAATTAATTCCAAATTTTGCAATGAAAGAAGTTGTAGATTCTTTTCTACAAGAGAACGAATGGGCACTTTACTATTAACTTTTCGTAGTGTACATAAACATCAACTGTTAATTCTGCACTGTGGTGTGTTTATTTCAACTTAGCTTGTAATTTAATCGATATTTTCAATTTTTTAACGCTCTTGTAGTATACTTGATAGAAATACAATTTGTTTAAGACAATAAATTATTGTTGATGTAATTAGTTGTTGCTTGTTCTTTAATCTTTTAAGTTTGTTTTTCTAATTTTTTTGTGTTGTTGCATTGTTTTTAAAAACTTGTCTGGTTTTCTTGTAATTTGTTTGTTGAAAGAATTAAAAAATAGTTTTTCTTGCAAAAATGTTTGCCTGGTACCTTTTCCATCAGAAGGTACTTATCTTGTCTTTTAAGTATTACATAATAAATATTGGGCTAAGATGAGAGACATTTGACACGTATGGTAAGTTTTCATTGGTAACAAAAAACTACAAGACTATTTCTCAAATCAATAGTAAGTAGTTGATGCTATTAAAAAATAAACATAGCATATTTAAACATTTGTTATATTAAATTAAATTTATAAATATTCACCACCCTGACAATAGATATTTTTAACGTTTTTCACAAGAAATTAATACGAAAATTAATTTAATTATTAAATTAAACCTGTCCAAGCGTTTTTCACTTTTTTATTCGTAAATGTCTTGAAATATCGGATTTATTTCGCATTTTTGCAGCTTCAATTTCTTTGTTGAATAATTGATAAAACTTCAAAAAAGTTATTGCGCTAAATTCAGGGAAGCAAGACCTTTCAAATGAGGTGTCACTTGCCATTATCATCCCTATTAACATTTCAGGAGTTGTCATCACAGCGCGAAGGGATGAAACAATACGGGAGTGACATTGGTCGCAAAAGCTGTCCCCCTCGATGATAAAATTGACGTGTTTTTGCATTTCTTGAAAAAAAAAATTCTGCTGGCCACAATCCCGTCTGTTTCGTTTTCAAAGGGCCACCCTGTAATGTAAACTCCCTTATTTTAGCAAGTAGAATTCCTCAAAAGTTGGTAGCAGTATCCTTAAAGACTCCCTATCTAAAATATTTATAATCTTATTGGGTTATTGCCTAATATAGTGTTTCTCAAACTTTTAACATCTACTGTGTACCCCTTCTTGTAATTTTCGTAACACTGAGTACCTACTCCTAGAGAAAAAAAATCTTTAATGACCTTTTTCATTGCCTTTTTTTTAACCCTATAGGCGATTCAAGATAAGCGATACGCCACCAACGGTCGCCGGTTGAACTAATTTCAGAAACATGGGCATCTTGGTTTGTGCTTGATGGTTTATCTTGGTTTATCTGTTGTTCCTTCTGACTAGAAGACTTTCAGTTGTTATAACCTTCTAAATAGAAATATTTAAAATGCCCAACGCATTTGAGTGACTTTGAGGTGCAGGTTAATATGCCAGAAGTTAAAACAGTGTGCGATTTTATAGTAACAGATCAAACTTAAACGGTTTTACTGTCCTGAATATAGTTTAACATTTTTGGAAGTATTAGTGCAATGTGTCAAAAAGAAACATCAGGATAAGACAACACATCGGTTGGAAATAAAAGAGCGAGTTGTTTTAGTTTTGTGCAAGTTGAAAACGAATTTAACATATTCATCGTTATCGGTGTTATTTGGTATATCTGCAGCCGTTTAAATAAAGATATTATATTTAATTATTTAATTTTATATTATGTTTTTATCACACAAATTATGAAACATGTTTTCTATAAAAATTTTTTTTTTGTTACAAATAACATTTCCTTTGCAAATTCGTAGTTATAAACCACTTCGATAGTAAGAAAACTTTTGTCGAATGATGCATACAACACAAAATATTGTTTTTTTAAATTTAAAAGGGCCATTTCCATTTGGATCTGCCCATAATGTTTACATCTTTTTAATGTCCACGTATTATTTTTCTTGGCAATATACCGAACCCCTGGTAAACCATCATGGGTATTCTTTTCTGCACCTACAAAAATATTTGTTGTAAGTTATATTTTTATAGTTTTTTTATTCATTAATACCCAATTTTATTCTTAAGAGGGCTGTATACCTAACTTTTAACGAATATCCATATAGCTCTTTTATTAATGTATGGAATTTAATGCGGTTTGAAGTAAACGATTAGAAAAAAAATCTAGTTTCACGGAAAGTCATTAAGAAGTTCAAAAAAAAATTTTTCATTTTTTATTATAATAATTAATCACTCCAGTGACCTGCAAGTGACTTTCCATGAATATACAAACTATTTAAATTAAAACTATTTTTAAAATATCTATATATATAAGACAAAACCCTTATATATTTGCTTTTTAAGAAAGTGCATTTAAATCGTAAAATTTGGTTTACACCCATAACATTGCCGGTTTAACGAATTATTTAATTCAATTATGAGTGTAAACCAAACTTTATGTTAGGTATAAAGTCCTCTTAATACTTCCATTATTTACTTGATAACTACCTTGTTATATTGAAAAAAGAAGAAACTTATGATAACCTACAAATACAAAATAATGTTCTTTTATTATAGGTTATAACTAGAAAAAGAGATTGTACCAACCTTAAAGGTGTTTAATTAGTTTAGGATTATACAATGATTTTAAAATAAACACTGAAAAACTATTACTTCCACAAAAAACTTTAATTAAAACATCCATGCATTCGCTTTAAATCAATGTAAACAAAGCTAACCATGTTTCTGAAATTAGTTACGATTCCTACCGCCCTGGCGCTGCGATCTTAAATTCGATCGCCTATATCCATAGCAAACAGTAAAAATCGCTACGTGCGCGCGTGCGCAGTTACTCACGTCGAATGTGCGCACGCGCAAAAATTCCCGGCAAATATGAAGCGTATTTAAATGTAAAGTGCGCGCATGCGCCATACCCAAGTCGAATGTGCGCCGAATGTGTGTAAAAATTAAATTTTTAGTTTTATAAACAGGACCGGATCAGAGTTTAGGGCCCAAATCTAAAACTTTATTTAACTCTTAACGGTCCTGTCATTAAAAAGCTTTTAAGCTAACACTAACCTAAAACCTAACCGTTGATCGGTGGATCTCTCTTTTAACGGTCTCCCCATTAAAATAAAAATTGATTCCTAACACTAACCTGGTTGATCTCTGTTTCACGGGTCCCCTCATTTAAAAAAAATCGTTTCCAAACACTAACCTACGCTCAACCGATGGATCTCGCTTTTCATGGTCCCCTTAATAAAAAATGTTGTTTCCTAACACTAACCTAAGGTCCACCGGTGGATCTCACTTTTAACGCCCCCCCCCTTAAAAAAAATAAATTCCTAACACTAAAAAGCTTTTCCTAACATTAACCTAAACTCGACCGGTGGATCTCTCTTTTAACGGTTCCCCCATTAAAAAAAAATCTATTCCTAACACTGACCTAAGCCCGTCCGGTGGATCTCTCTTTTAAGAGCCCCCTCATTAAAAGAATGGTTTCCTAACACTAACCTAAACTCGATCGGTGGATCTCTCTTTTAACGGACTTCCCATTATAATAAAAATCGATTTCTAACACTAACCTGGTGGATCTCTGTTTTAAGGGTCCCCTCATTTAAAAAAATCGTTTCCAAACACTAACCTAAGTTCAAACGATGGATCTCGCTTTTCATGGTCCCCTCAATAAAAAAATTTTGTTTCCTAACACTAACCTGGTGGATCTCTGTTTTAAGGGTCCCCTCATTTAAAAAAATCGTTTTCAAACACTAACCTAAGCTCAACCGATGGATCTCGCTTTTCATGGTCCCCTCAATAAAAAAATTTTGTTTCCTAACACTAACCTAAGGTCCACCGGTGGATGTCACTTTTAACGGTCCCCCATGGTACAACAAAATTATTATATCGTGCTCCTTCCCATTAAAATAATCGTTTCTTAACACTAACCTAAATTTGACTGGTGGATCTCTCTTTTAACGGTTTCCTCATTAAAAAATCGTTTCGTAAAACTAACCTTAGCTCAACTGGTTGTTAATTATTGTTGATTTTTTCAAGTACTCGAAAAAATTCGTATATTTGCAGCGTAATTCATAGCTTTAAAAGAGAGGCTTTAAAAATTTGTGCAAAAACAAACTGCAGTTCGAGAGCACCGAAAAGAATTATACCCAAAACTTCCAATTAATGGTTGCAGAAGTACCAACTAAAGTTTAACCAAGTGTAACTAAATAATACCAACCGGTACAACGTCGCAATCGCCGAGAGTAACTGCGCACGCGCGCACGTAGCGACTTTTACTGTATGCATATATCCATCTATCGGATATCTCTTATTTTGATGTCTATCTTTGGTCTCCTTAAACGAAAACTAAATTTTTTTTACTAAAGCCCGGTGCAGCGCTTACCTCTACCAAGTTCTTCCCGTACCCCACTTTTAGAAACACTGGTATAATAAATCAATCGACGTTAGAGGAGGTGTAAAAAATAAGCCTCCTCTTAAAGTGGGTCAAGGTTAGAGGAGTTTACAAAACCTCCAAATTTTACATACTACCGTTAATTTAGCTCCCAAAATTAAAATTTTTTTTCAAAAAGCTAGTTCCCGAATCCTTATATAGCAGCACCCAAATATAAAAGTTTAATATTCGTATATAATAGTCGTTAATATTAAGTATTATATTTTTTTCAGTGTAGCGTAAAACGATTAGAGCTGAAAGTGATTGGTATTGATTTTATTAAATATTCAATTGAGTCCGTTAGTGGCTACGTCACAACGCCTAGAAATTGGCAAACCGTCTAACGCGAATTGACTAAGTGGTTTGCGCCCATTTGAAAAAGAACATAACACGAACATTTGCAAACACGACGATCGCATCAAGGAAAGTGTCAACTGTTTCAACATAACCCTATTTAATTCATTTAATTGTTATAAACTTATATTAATTATGTAAATAATTCACTATTCTACTAATTATAGTCTACTATTTTATGGTAGAAAGTTCCTTAAGTATTTAAAGCAAACCATTTTTTAAATTTAATTGGTTGCTCTCATTCTGGTGAAAAACCATTAGAATGCATGACATTATAATTAATAGTTTAAATAATATAAAGACCTTTTAAAACCTTTTTAGGTAGTGAACACACCGGCGCGGTCGCGGTGGCGATCGCGTGATATCGCGTGGCCGCACACACCGGCGCGGTGGCGATCGCGGTCGCGGTAGCGATCACTAACACACTAGACCACTTTAAAGCTCAAATTTCTGACATATTATAAGCAACGGTGCCTTTAAATTTCGAGTCTTTTTTTAAAAATTGCCAAGAAAATTTAAATTATTCAATGTAAAAAAAGTGAAGATGTTCAGTAGTACAAAATTTAAAAAACTTAAGGAAGGACCTCAAAAATTTTAAAAAATATGCCCTAAAAATGTTTTGAAGTCACAAAATACCGATTTTGAAAATATATGAAGATATGTGAATGATTGTTATTTTTAGATTTTAATTATAGATGTTCAATTATGAGGCGGTCGGAGCTTAGCGGTCACGCGAGTTGACTATGAACTCTAAATACCCGGTTCGAATCCGAGTAAAGTAAGAACTTTATTCTGGCCGTCTCTCCCTCGGCAGGCAATGGCAAACCACCGGGGTGTAATCTGCCATGAGAAACCTTTGTCTTAGGATAAAAGGACCTAGTACGAAACATATAAAGTACATAAAATCGTCCCCAAATTATAAGGTTCACCAAACCCTCTTTAGGGTAAAAGGACCGAGAAGGAAGGAAGATGTTCAATTAAGTAATATCCTGCATCCTCCCACCCATGAGGGAGAATGGTAGTGAATTCACTACGGTTCTTCTTTAGTAGTGTGAAGCATCTGCGGTAGACCCCACTCACACCCGCATCTGGCTTAAAACCTTAAAAGTCAGGTACGTATGAGAGCCTGTTGGAGAGACTTCATCATTACCAGGTGCATCCCTCGCAGAGGGTCCCTCGGCAGAGCCTTAGTTTCCTATCCTATTACAGAGTTGCAAGTTCATATAATGGCCTTAGGTGGAGGTACGAGTTAAGGCCGTTCTCCTTTAGGGGGTTCGTTTGTCTCTCTACAAGGCCAACCTTGAGGAGCTTCCGAGTTCCCGTCAGGGCTTTTCACCTTCTGGGTTTAGTGTATATGAGCCATTTGGCTTTCAACGATCATCGCCATCCAGAAGCCGAATGGAAGTTTTCGCATGTTTTGCTCTCCAGGTTCCAAAAGGGGAGTGGATTGCAGGTGAGATTCCTTCAGTGTTTCCACTTCTGGTTTCGTAGAGTTGGATATCTATTGCCCACACTAGATTCCATCTTCTAGGCCACTCATTCTTTCTGTTAATCGATCATCTATTGCACCAGATGTTTGTTGTTAGCAGACTTTTCACCACGGCACTGTACCTTAGTAACGTTTGACGGGTACACATACCCACACCTTCTGCTGGCGCATACGTTCATCGTGTACAGGCCTAGTTTGGGTGGCTGGAAGAGTAGTGGTGTCTTACAGTATTATTATTACATTTAATCGCCACTCCTTTCCTCCTTCCTGTCTATCGTGCATCTATTACACCAGATTGCCGTTCTTGAGAAGGTTTTTACTCGGCCTATACCTTAGTTTCGTTTTACGGGTACTTATATCCACACGCACTGGTGGTGCATACGCTCATCGGGTGTAGGGCCTTGTCGTTGCTTACAGTTAGTACCAGTGCATAACACTGACTCCAGAGATACCACATGGAGGTTGCATGTCACTAGCCTGAGGCAAAACATACAAAGTTTTTTGATAACATCAATATAAAAGCATGGTGCTCTGAATTTCGTACACCAACAGGCAGCCTGCTTACCTACCCATAAATAAATAGCCCCATGCCTTTACCTTGATATTTTCAAGAGGCTTTGTTTGTTTTTATTAAAATTATTTTTTACTTTTTAGTACATCTTTAATTTTAAATACTTATTGAACAAGTTCAATTTAAGTTATTGAACAGCCTTATTGTGTAATTTTTCAAAATGAACATTGAAGATCGCAAGAAAGTAGCAACCGAATTAAGAAAATTTAAAAAAGATGATCTTATCGAAGTTATTCTAACGGGTACGCTTCCATTAGATTTTCCAGTCGCTTTCGAAGTGTGCATTAGAAATCAAACTAACTTTAGTGGTGAATTGTTAAACAGTTTGAAACAGCAGATTGACACGTTAAAAGCTACGATTCATGATAAAAATGTAATAATAGAACTTTTAAATACTTGTGATGATAAAATGAATCAAAAACAGCACGTGGTCGGTATATTAGAATCGACAGGTGTGGCGCCTGCTTTAGAGGCAAATAACCTAAAAAATGTAGGTAGTATAGCCAGTAGTTCGAATATTACTCCGATTCCGATTACCTTAACCTCAACTGAAGTATTCAAAGTTCAAAACGTTGATGTTGTGACTAATTTGAATACCGAAGGTGGAAGCAAGGAGGTGGATAATGACTTCACTGAGGTGATTAGCAAAAAGAAGAAAAGGAACAAACGAAAATCAAAGGCAAGTAAAACTAATGACGGTTCTAATAACGGCAAAATGTTAGTCGTGTTGCTTCTAATGTCACCGAAGAAACTATTTTATCACATATGACAAAAAAATATCCTGTTCAAAAATTCACTTGTAAGTGTGGTGGCGTGCAGGATGACTTTTGCCAAGAAGATGCTTTAATGAATTGTGGGACCAAATCTTTGGAATACAGAAGAATCGTCATCGATTTATGCTTTGTCCATCGATTGTTGAATAAAAGGATTAGTTGTGATATTTTATTGGATCGCTTCAAGTTTCGTGTGGCCGTATATAATACAAGGCATGAGGACTTGTTTGTGATTGAATATAATAGAACAAATTATGGAATGCATAGCCCCCTAACTAGGATGTGTCGTTTTGCCAATAAGTTAAACAAATTTGATAGTTTTAATTTATTGGGCAGTACATATCCTCAGTTTAAGAGGAACCTCATGTGAAATTTGAATGCATTGGATTGTCATTAAATTGGCATTATGTATATTTCTTTTGTTTCTAAATTTTGAATTTTGTAAATTGGTTTACCCGTTAAATAAATAAATAAATAAGTTCTTAAGACCTTATAGTATAAGAAAATGCAATTTATAGAAAAGTGTTTTTTTAAAACTTGCAAAGTAGAAGGATTCCCTTAATTTTTTACATTATTTTTTTATAATTTTTTTTTACATTTTGATAAGTCGAATAAAATTTTATGGTTTTTAACATTTTCAATAAAAATTTCGATAACACAATTTTCCAATTTTATAAAATATCGCGCGGTCAAACGCTGCAAGCAGCGATCTACCGCTATCGCAAATATACAGTGGAAATAATGTCAATAAAAATTCTGACGTTTGTAATTCAGATGCAAATATGGATACTTTTGTATATTGCATTGTTATAGACACTGCGACCGCTGAGATATCGCGCGGGCGAACGCAGGCAAAAATTCAAGTGACCGCGTCGTGACCGCGGTCGGTGTGCAATCGTTCATAAGTTTATATAGGTCGCGTTTGATCGCCACCGCGACCGCGATCGCGCCGGTGTGTTCACTACTTTAACGTATAGATTTAAATTTTAGGAAACATACTGCGATTTTCACCTCTACGGTGTCTTTTTCTTTGAATTATATTTTATTTAAAAAGTGTTAAAAATAATTGTCAAACGTAGAAGGTTTCTCGCTACTGTGAATTCAATCACAATTGTACAATATTGTGCACTTCACTCAATTTTTCTCATTAACTAAACTTTCACATACCGTAAAATGGGGTGAATCACAACAGGCAGGTGAATCACAACAAAAGTTTGGGAAGGCACAAATAATTTTTCTGTGCATCAAGGATTAATCAAATAATTTTATTCAATGTTGCAGTACAGAAAAATTATTTGTGCCTTCCCAAACTTTTGTTGTGATTCACCTGCCTGTTGTGATTCACCCCATTTTACGGTATGTGAAAGTTTAGTTAATGAGAAAAATTGAGTGAAGTGCACAATATTGTACAATTGTGATTGAATTCACAGTAGCGAGAAACCCTCTACGTTTGACAATTATTTTTAACACTTTTTAAATAAAATATAATTCAAAGAAAAAGACACCGTAGAGGTGAAAATCGCAGTATGTTTCCTAAAATTTAAATCTATACGTTAAAAAGGTTTTAAAAGGTCTTTATATTATTTAAACTATTAATTATAATGTCATGCATTCTAATGGTTTTTCACCAGAATGAGAGCAACCAATTAAATTTAAAAAATGGTTTGCTTTAAATACTTAAGGAACTTTCTACCATAAAATAGTAGACTATAATTAGTAGAATAGTGAATTATTTACATAATTAATATAAGTTTATAACAATTAAATGAATTAAATAGGGTTATGTTGAAACAGTTGACCACAGTTGACACTTTCCTTGATGCGATCGTCGTGTTTGCAAATGTTCGTGTTATGTTCTTTTTCAAATGGGCGTAAACCACTTAGTCAATTCGCGTTAGACGGTTTGCCAATTTCTAGGCGTTGTGACGTAGCCATTAACGGACTCAATTAATAAAATAGAATTTCCATAAAAAAATTTTGTGCATAATATAATATATTCTCATATTTTCAAGTAGTATTTTAGTGCATATAATTCCGAGCTCTACTCATTAGCATACAAAATAATCTACACAATTATCCCCTTATCAAGGCCCCTTATCAAATGGATCTACCAATTGTTAATTTCAAAATGAAAGAAATTAAAAATGTTATCTTCAAAATGATTGACCCAAAAAAGGCCCCTGGGTATGAGACTTAATAACAGGAAGAATTCTACGAAATCTACCAGAAATTGGGTTTAAACTACTTCGAATAATATTTAATGCAATCCTCAGAACGGTTATTTTCCAGATCAGTGGAAAGTGGCACAGGTGATTGTGATACAGAAGCCAGGAAAAGAACCAACCGAGACATCATCGTATAGACCCATTAGTCTGCTGCCCATTTTTTCAAAAACATTTGAAAAACTATTCCTATAGAAAGACTAAAACCGCTGCTTTGAGAGGGGAACCTAATCCCGGACCATCAATTCGGTTTTCGGCAGGGTCATGGAACGGTGGAGCAGGTGCACCGGGTCGTGAAGAAGATCAGAGCAGACCTGGAATCCAGGAGATACTGCTTTGCTGCATTTCTTGACATTTCTCAGGCTTTTGACAGAGTATGGCACACAGGATTGATATATAAAATCAAGAAACACCTGCCTCACCCTTATATTTGTTTGCTAATATCTTATTTAACCAACATCAGACACTTCTTAGTCAAACATGGAGAAGCTCATACCAACTTGGAACCCATCTTATCAGGAGTTCCTCAGGGTAGTGTACTTGGACCTGTGCTGTACCTATTATACACATCAGACCTGCCTGCAACTGACGATACAGTATCAGCCACGTATGCAGACGATACAACTATAATGTCAGATACTTAGGCTTACATCTCGATCGACGACTGACGTGGGCCAAGTACATTTCACAGAAGCGCCTCCAACTGGGCCACATGTATCGAAAAATGTACTGGCTTGTAGGCCGAAACTCACCATTATCCATAGACAACAAGTTGCTTTTATATAAAACAATTCTAAGGCCTATATGGACATATGGAATCCAGCTGTGGGGTTCTGCCATCAGCGACTCCAATATAGCAAAAATCTAGCGTTTCCAGTCCAAGGTACTGCGTGGTGCCTGTGGCGCACCCTGGTATGTCCCAAAGGACGTTATTAGTGCTGACCTACGGGTTGAAAGTGTAAAAGAAGTGATTTCTTCCATGAGCAAAAAATATCAGTTGAGACTCTCAGACCATCCCAACCCATTAGATCTGCTAGTAGTCCAGTCATTATATACATTTGAAAACGCAAATGAACCGAACTGGCTGATTTTTATATATTGTGTAGGGGAGGCTTAGAAAAGCTGAACTTGAAGTTTTCGACCAAGATTTCCTAGGAGCTTCCTCCGCCACTTCGAAAAAAGAGATAAATTTTGTTTTCTTGCGATAACTCGACTCTCCGTCATGGTACGAAAATTGTGAATCAATACTTTTTTGTTAAGCATTTTATACTCTACAATTTAGTTTATATGAATTTTTCCCCTACCGTTGATCGTTGTTGAGGTATCTAACGTGAAAGTAAAAAATTAAGTGCTTGGAACTTGTATTTTGCCATTTTCTCCTTTCTCGTAATACATCGTCGCATCAGAATCAGAGTATTCTATCTCCATTTATCTAAATTTTACAATAGAGCTGTTTAAAGATTCTCTATTGCCTTACTCTTCACTATAACATTTTGATAAAATTTCAATCGAAAAAGTTAATGACAGATATCCCTACAAATCGTTTTTCGTCGTTATTTCACAAATTTTAATTATAATCTTCAAAATAAATCCAATTTAAAAAATATGAAAAACGGAGATAGAATTTTGCACGCAATAACAAATATTTCTGAAGTCATTTTATTCTATGTCCAACACTTGGATTTATAACCATTGTATAATTTTAAAATAAGATATTTTTTCCACTACCTACTAGTCATATAGGCTATCATTTTTACTTAGGTATGAAGCTCCAGAAGTGACATGTTATAGACTAGCGGTCAACAATTTTTCAATTATTAACTACTAGTTAATAATGAACAAAATGATATTTTTCGATAATTTGGGGATTATTTTAAAGAAAAATGTTGTTATAAGATGATTTAGAATAATCAAGAGATGCTATTTAATTGTATTTAAACTATTAAAAACGCTTTATTAACAGATTAATTGAATTTTAAAATTTTTATTATTCGAATTAATGTGACAGATAGTGACAGCGCCATCTTTTGTTAATTTGACGAACCACGATTTATTTAATTTACTAATAAAATTCAATGCGAAAACACAAAGGATTTTCCGGTAGTAGATTTTCTATTACAAAACAGTTAAAAAAACTCACTAAACGGCTCATAAACTTCAAATTTTCAACTTTTAATCACAATTAATTTAAAATTTTCAAGAATGTCAAATCAAGAAAACAAAAGACTGACATTTGTTTTATAATTTATTTAAAATAAATATTTTAAATTAGAATATTTTGTATTAACAAATATTAAAAGAATTGTAATAAACCTAGTAGTGGAAAATATCGTATATATAACCACGGTTGTGAAGACCATTATAGCCCCCGCGCCTTATATTCCTCGGTGCTTCGCACCTCGGAATATAATCTTGGCGCTAGGGCTATAATGCATGTCTTCACAACCTTGGCCTATAATATACTATTATACATAAAATATGATTCATAATAAATTTTGCTGCTTTATTTTATATTGTTTTATAAAATCGCGCGAGCTATGAAATCACAACTTTGCGCGGACTTACCAACTTTACGGCGCGCTACAAGTCGTAATTTTTGTCTTAAAAATAAAATAAAAAAGCTAAATTGCAGATATTAAAATGCTCTACAAGTTTGATAATGAACGTTTTTTCGATATGTATTACGAGAAAGGAGAAAATGGCAAAATACAAGTTGCAAGCACTTAATTTTTTACTTTCACGTTCGATACCTCAACAACGATCAACGGTAGGGGAAAAATTCATATAAACTAAATTGTAGAGCATAAAATGCTTAACAAAAAAGTATTGATTCACAATTTTCGTACCATGACGGAGAGTCGAGTTATCGCAAGAAAACAAAATTTATCTCTTTTTTCGAAGTGGCGGAGGAAGCTCCTAGGAAATCTTGGTCGAAAACTTCAAGTTAATCTTTTCTAAGCCTCCTCTATACAATATATAAAAATCAGCCAGTTCGGTTCATTGGCATTTATATGCCATTTTTTCGGACATAATGACTGGACTATAGTTGGGCCTCTGGTAAGGAGACTAAAGAGGTATGATCCCATGGACTTGCCCCATCGTGTTTTAGCTTTGAACTAAATTTGTGATTGAGTTATGAATGTTTTGAATATTTGTATGTAATATGTTTAAAATAATTGGTCAAAAATGTAATAAATAACCTAAAAGGAGGCTAACCAATGGGTTAGCTCTCCACTGTGTCACTTTTAAAATTGTCACTTTTGATTCTTTTATAATGTCAATTAATGTTACTTATTGTCCATCGGACAGATTGTAATGTATTTGTGGAGACAATAAAAAAAAAAAATTTTAATTATTAAAAGGAATTCTAATATACATTTTTACCCATTTTACATTATCTGACAACATTTAAGGACTATTTCCTTCTATTTCTTCTTCTTCGCCTTCGAGTACTGTATTAATGGATTGATTCTTAATCGTGTTTTAGAAATTGATGATTTGGGTGTCAGTTTGGACACGGGTTTAACCCATAAGAGTCATATTGCCAAAATTTGCAGTAAAACGCTTTGCAATCTTGGTTTTATTCGGAGACAAAGTAATTACTTCTCGGCTAACAGAGTCAAAATTCTGTACTTCTCTCTTCCCTCACTGCTGAGGATTTCTCCAGTTCCTATTGTCTTAACGTGTATATCGTCTGATCCATGGTGGAATTGATTGTCAACGTCTATCGAATTGTTTCCAGCTATTCGTATCTCTACACGATACAAGACACAGGATCCATTTTTCAATGAGGCATCACAGGACTAATAATTATGGACTGAATAGTCCCATTCCTAGAATGATCCGCACCATCAACATATTGCATGGTGTTGAGAGGTTCGATCTGTTCCATCCCTCTTTCCACGTATTCAAGGCTATTCTTGGATGTGGTTCTTGGATGTGGTTCTTGGATGGTGGTTCTTGGATGTTTGTTAGTAGTTTTTTTTTTATTGTATATTCATTTTGTAATTTTCAATTTATGTTAAATATGGTTTATCCGCGTATTAAATAAATAAATAAATAAATTAAATAAATTCCGCCGTGTTCATTAATCGTTATGATTTCCCGCAACTTCCATTGAATCGGCTCGTCCTCTTCTATTTCGCGCAGTCCATAGAAAAGAATTTCACGGTATGCATCAGCAGAATCCACAGGACCAAAATGTGTTTTTTTTGTTGGAAAAATGTAAAAAACAGTCCCCACAAAATGTATGCTGGCAAGGAGCATTGATCACACGCATTCTATCAATAGTAGGTATGCGGTTCGTGAAAGTTATGTAGAATTCAAGAAAATCATCTATTTCAATCATTTCATCCATTTCATCTTCAATTTTTTGGTTTCAAGATGAAGTTACTATTATATTAAAAATTTCACGTTGTCGTAAATTGCACCTACAGGTTTTTAGAGTAAATCCACATTCAAAATTTTGCAAGATTTATCAGGCCACACCACTTAAAAATACATGGTTGTTTCCAATCGAGTTTCTTACTAGCGTAAAACGATTAGAGTTGCAAGTGTTTGTATTGATAAATTTGCTAAATATTTAATTGTATCGTCAGTTTGTAATCAAAATTTTAAAATTGTGGTGGAATTGACAATATAAAATTCAACATAAACACAAATAACATAAAACATAATCGTCAAGTGGTTAACAACTTTCCAGTTAAAATGGAGAAAAAATTGGATGTTATTAAACATTTTACTACTTGCAAACAATGTAACAAGTGCGGATGGTGGTTTGATGGAACTGGAATGGCTATATTAAATGCTCCTTGCAGACATAAGTTTTGTGAAGCATTATTTTAGATCATGCTCAACTAACAAACCTTTGTCCTTTGGATAATAACGCATATTGTGAGATTGGATCATAATTATAAACTCTCCAGGAAAGTGGAGTTTCATAGAAGCCGAAGGAAGTTCTAATTCTAACTGTAAATCATCAAGTGTTCCCGAGTTCCCATCAAATAATGTTAGGATTTATTTTTAATCGTCTAACTGTGACTTAAAATTGTTTTTAAATTTTCGATTCAGTTTCTTTAATATACTTTTACATATCTAAAATAAAACTTTATTTATTTCATCTTGATTCATTTTAATATTCTCCATATTGCGTTATAAAATTTTGTAGAATATGTCGATATCTACAATCATGTAAATTAAGGTGGTGGTGGTACCGATAATTTTGCAAAATTTTGAATGTTGATTTAGTTTTAAAACGCGTAGGTGCAATTTACGACAATTTGATTTTTTAGTATACATAGCTAACTTCATCTTCAAACCAAATAATTATTTATACGCTATAAATTTGAACAATGGCTACTAATATTTTTACATTCTACAAACCCTATACCTATGGACAAATATGTGACGCGTGTCACGAAAAGCATACTATTGATAGAATGGGTGCGATTAATGCTCCTTGCTACCATTCGTTTTGTGAGGACTGTATTGTACATTTTTCCAAAAAATCAAATTTTTGTCCTTTGGATTATGCTGAATACTTCCAAATTGGATTTTATGGACTGTGCGAATTAGAAAAGGGAATGCCGATTCAATGGAGGTTACAGGAAATCATAACGATTGATGGACGCGGTGGAATAATAAATCACACATATTTTGAGGAAGACGGAAGTTTTACCACCAGTCGTGTATGATATGAAAAGATATGAAGATAAATGTCTTCAAGTGGTTGATGGATAATAGAAAATAGGTAAAAATGTATTCTGGACCCTTTTTAATTGTGTAGATTATTTTGTATGTTTATGAGTATTGTACGTTTCTAATCATGTAATTTTAGCATATTTTTATATTTAAAGCAATTTGACATTTTATTGTACTCTTCAGAAGATATTGAAAATTAAAGTAAAATAAATGATAAGACCATTCTGTTTTAATTAGGATCAAATATTTTAGGTTAAGATATTATTTCCAGAAAATTTTAAGTGTTCTTTTAGATGTGGTTGTAATATATTACGTATCAAGTTTGGAAAGTGGTCGTTTATTTGACGAGTTAAGGCAATAGAAATTTCTTACATATCTACATGGATTAACGGGATTTACACTGTTCTACTAATCTACTGGATTATCATCAATATATTATCAAATATAGATTATTAATCTATTGCTATTGTACTCCAGTATACCCAGGCCCGGACTGGCTAGGTCGGCGATCGCCGAGGACCCCAGACCCAAGGGGGTCCCGAAGGGGCTTCAAGAAAAGTGTTTTATACTTGGGATAAAAGTGGTTAGTAGGTTTTATATACCCTCCAAGTGTCAAAATAGCGGAAAATGTGATTTTCAAAAATCTTCCATCTTGGTAAGGGGGCCCCTCCTCAGTCTCTAGCCGAGGGCCCCCAAAGGAGCCAGTTCGGGCCTGAGTACATCCACTGGTTCCTACATCAACTTTTGTGTTGATACATATGCATAGTTGGAGGTGCAGATCAACATTACTTATTAATAAATTATGATTGGTTCTCATTGATATTATTGTATTAAAATATCAAAATATCTTTTGTGCCTGTTCCATTCTGAGCCCTAAGGTTGTTCTGTGATTTTGCAAGTATTCGAGAAAATAAATAACTCAATACTAATCTTAAATTATAAAATTTGATATTCAATTGTATTTGAATTTCAAAATACTGCCAGAAATCTACTTGTATTAGGAGGGAAGAAGAAAATGATCAACTCAAAATAGATTATAATATTCGATATTTAGTAACCTACCGTCTCAATCAAGATATCATTGAAATGGATTTTGGAATAATTTGTGGTATTAGAGAACTCCGTGACCATCCAACGGCAAAAACTTTTTGCTGAGTCGGAATCAAGTAATTGTATCCTTAAGCACTACCTGGCAATATTCAATCGATTGATCAAAGTTCTGAAGAAATCGTTGATGGCATATCAACTATACCAGAACGAAGGTGTAGTTACCTCCTCTATCTTACAAGGGGAACTTGTCGACGACTTTTCCCCGATTGACACAATTTTTAACATACCTTTTAGGAAATAATTTTTTATACTTCAGGTTAAAATTTCAGGACCCGGATTTGATTAAATTTTTATTAAATCGATTTTAAAAATCCAATAAATTCGTATTATAAATTAGGTCTAATGCGAATTGCCTCCAAGTTCTTATCTAATTTAAAAAGGTTTGTTGGTTTGTTCAACTATTTAACCTCACTTTTTGTTACATAATTATTAATAATAATTCTCGTAAAATCACGCAAATAACTAGTTAATATGTTACTTAGACATGTTACAATTACTGAGAATTAATTCATAGCATTTTCTGTACGTTTCATATGTACATTTACACAGTTTAATAGTTAACATAATGCTTTCGTGGGTATTCAAGATTGCGACAACTGCCAAAAGGAACATTGCAAGTTTTTTTTAATTTCTGAAAGATTTCAAACAACAAATTAGATTAAAGGAACTTCTCATATCAGAATTCACTGCAAACGTTGGATTTATAAAATATCAGATTAATGAAACTACTAAGAAAACAATTCACAAGGGTGAAAAGCCGTGTAAGTTTAAATTTGAAAATCAATAAGAATTTAAGAATCCTTTATAAATAATTTAGATACTTCTTTTACAGGTAACTGGGGCACTTAGAAATTTGTAAAACCCATTAATAAAGGAGGTAGAAGAAGAAAAGCGATAATCGGAATCAACCGAAGGAATTTAATCAAAAGGAAATGAATTTTTTTTTTAATTAAATATTGTAAATTATTAACTTTAGCCAATTCTTTAAACAAATAGAAGTATGTATATTATTATATAATTATATTTTACTTTTTTAATAAGAGTAACAATAATACCTAAAGGCATTTATTCTTATTTCACAAGGCTTTTCACCCTTGTGAATTTGTTTTCTTAGTAGTTTCATTAATCTGATATTTTATAAATCCAACGTTTGCAGTAAATTCTGATATGAGAAGTTCCTTTAATCTAATTTGTTGTTTGAAATCTTTCAGAAATTAAAACAAACTTGCAATGTTCCTTTTGGCAGTTGTCGCAATCTTGAATACCCACGAAAGCATTATGTTAACTATTAAACTGTGTAAATGTACATATCACAGGTACATATGAAACGTACAGAAAATGCTATGAATTAATTCTCAGTAATTGTAACATGTCTAAGTAACATATTAACTAGTTATTTGCGTGATTTTACGAGAATTATTATTAATAATTATGTAACAAAAAGTGAGGTTAAATAGTTGAACAAACCTTTTTAAATTAGATAATATCTTGGACGCAGTTCGCATTAGACCTAATTTATAATACGAATTTATTGGATTTTTAAAATGGATTTAATCAAAATTTATTCAAATCCGGGTCCTGAAATTTTAACCTGAAGTATAAAAAATTATTTCCTAAAAGGTATGTTAAAAATTGTGTAAATCGGGGAAAAGTCGTCGACAAGGTCCCCTTGTTAGATGATCTTAATTTTGAAGGAATTGAAATTGCAAATGAAGAAGTCTTACTTTGAAAATCTTGCTTGTTTTATAGCATTTAAATTAAAAGATGGAAATCTTTGTTTACTCCAATAGGGAAATAAAATGGAACAACTTAGGAATAAGTTCAGTATTTACAATTAATTTACGTGTTCATATAGTCCAGTCATTATAGCATCAAAATAGGGGTGTTTGTTTCAAAAGGTGGCGTAGAAGATTTTATTTTTTTAACTTGTATATATGGGTGCCAACATGTAAAAAACAAAAATGCTAACACGGGCGACCTCGAGAGAACTTTTGGCCTCCAAAAAACCTCCAAATTTTAGGACTTTTCTTCCTTTTTTGTCCATAACTCCTAAACGGTGCATCCTAGTAAAAAAAACGACAATATAATAAATTAAAGATTATTTAATTCTGCGTCGAATGAGTACCACAACTTAATAATTCGGTCAAGTGATATGGTCGTAAACTACCGTCAAAAAACGACTACTTTTTCCTACATTGTCGAAAAGTGAGATAGAGTATTATATTATATGAGTCTGTAATTTGGAGATGAGTACTCTATGAGAAAAACTCATGAAATAAAAGTTATAGAACATCAAATTCTACGTCCAATGAACATTTTTAAATTCGGACAAGTAGAGCTCTCCAAATTGGCAATCTCCCAATGTCCGGCAATTGGCATAAGGAACCCACGAAGCTGAATCGGTCATTCCAAAATCTCTGACTGCCAATTTCGAGAGGTTATTACGTGCTAATTTCACACTACGCCCTTTTCCCTCAATCACGTAATAAAGGTTTTCGACACTTTAGGAAGGCGAATCAGCTAACTCAGGGTTTGATCGGCGTAGATTCTTCACTAACTAAAATTACGGGAAAAAGTGCAATGGCGAAGTGTCACTAATACTATTTACAATGCTCGACTTATAACCCGATGTTAAGGGGTTACGAATGGCGCCACCCTGTTTAATTAATTCCGGCACGCTCCTGATTTTAACTGCCTGGATCGGTAAACGGTGCAACAGAGAACACGGTTTATCCCCCCTTATCCACGCACGGCTGATGTTATGGAATTAATATTTCTTGTATGTAATAAATAAAAATTACTTAGTGAAAATATTGAATGAAAATTGTCAAGGGACGATGGACTATCAGAAATCTATTGAGCCTCACAATATGGAATATCCTGAAAAATAAACCTCGTAACACAGTTACGTAACGACAATAAAAACAAATGAAAACTGTAAAACAAATACATATAATAAAACTTCAAAATACAGACTTACTTACATTAAATGCCGAAAGCATTTATCGATCTTAATAATAAAACCTATCAAAATTATTCGAGCTCGATGCAAAGCTAAATTTTCTTAATTCTAATAAAATAATGATTTTGACAATAATAATTTAAATGATTTGAGTAACTGACTGAATTAATCTTTGTACTTGTGAATATTGATATAATTTATGTTATCAATGCTTATCATTTATCAAATTAAAATTCAATTAATTTCAATAAAATCCCAAATTTACCATAGGCAAAACTAGAGTTAATAACTAAATTTATGACGATTTGGATTACAACCCTATTCTTTAATTTCTGAACTTAAAGCAAAGATTTCGTCAGCTACTCGCATCCATATATTTCTAATGAAATATACGTAACGAAATTAGTATAAAACTTGAATAAAATTATGCAAACTTTATAATAACCTAACAACAAATAAATAAACTTCACACCGATTCTTGAAAATTATGCGTTTTTGATAATAACAAATTAAAACACTACAGCCGTATGCATAGTCACCTTAGTAGCTACTAACGCGCTACTTGTGTCATATTTAGTATCCAACTAAGAAAACCGTATGCATAGTCGTTTTCCTTAGTAGGATACTAAAATAATCGGTTGCCTAGTAAAAATTTTATTTCCGATAAAGTAAACAATTTTTTTGTATTATATTTTGTCGAACATTAATTTATTGGTTTGAAGTTGGTAAATTAATTCAGTTGGTAAAAATTAAAATACTCGATTAGTACGCCGTGAATTGAAAATAAATTTTTCTTCTTCTGCATGTATTAGGTAAGTACCCGTTACGACACCATCAATCACGGGTCCTTCCATCTTTTCCATGGTCCTGCGACATTACGCCGTCCTATAGGTTTGTACAGGATAACTACTTTGGAAGTCGTGTATCGTTCATCCTCATCAGGTGTTTTCTCCACGTTTCACAGTATTCTTCTATTTTATCGCTTAGATTGAAGATGCCCAAAGCATTTCGGATATCCGTGTTTCTCCCTGGTCTCTTCGAGTGTAGCCCATGATAGATCTTAAAAACCTCATTTCAGCGCGTTGTAATTTACTTTCCAGTTTCTTTGTCATCACTAGAGAGCGGATTTATATGCACAACATTGTGGTTTACCGGTCTTGAGGTAACACCCCATAAACGTTTAAGAAAAATTTGTTACTAATAGGAAACGTTTATTAGCGCTAATAAATTTTTCTTAACTAATTGTTTATGGGGTGTTACCTCAAGATCGGTTTGTTGTGCATATAATTAGAGTGGTGTCAAATAAAGAAGTAACGGTGGAGGTAATGCGCAGAAACCAAATCTCGTACAATATTGTTTATGTTGGTGTTAATTGGTGGAATTGGGTGTCACGCAATCTACTGCATCGGATTTTGGCTACGCCTTTTCTTCTTTATTTGACACCACTCTACGCTCTCTAGTCATCACCCTTGTCTCGCTGCCATAAGTAACTGTATTAGGTACGGACATTACCTTATAAAATTTTAGAGGAGTGGCTTTATTTTTGCATTTACTCAATTAAACCTCTCGATTTTTTCTTGTATATCTCTCTCCTAATGCAGGTCTAGCGTGCAGCCCAAAATTTTTAAGTTGCTTACTTGTTTGATAGGTGAATCTTCGAATACTATTTTAGATCGTATGATATATTCTTGTCTCAGAAACGCCATTAATTTAAAAATTAATTAATAATAAGGCTGTTTGTAAATAATAAAATAATGAGAGATATTACAAGCGTTAATAAAAGAATCGAAGAAGTTCAAATGATTCAAGATGTTCTTAATGTAAAACAGCATTATGGCTTTAAAATGATACTAGTAGCTACTAGTTAGTGGCAACTTAGTAGCTACTAAAATTTTGGTATGCATAAAGAAACTTTAGTATCATGTTAGTTAGTATCATACTAATGTATGATTTTATAAATATTTATTTGGCAACACCGCAAAATATCAGCTTATAACCTAAAAATATTAATGTGATGACGTAAGTAATTTTTTTAACCAATAATATTAGCGAAATTTGTCATTGCTATAATCAGGGACGTGCTCAAGGGGGGATGGCATGGCCTCTCCCTCCCAATATTTTAGGATGTTGGAAGAAAGTTGACAAAATTACTCAAAATTTAGTAAAGTTGGTAAAAGCCGCTAAACCCACATTAGGAAAAATAGACAATTTATTACAGAAAGTTGATAATTTTCAATTAATTAAGTTGGACAATTTCCCATCGAAAATTTGGGATTTTGGTTGGGTACCTCCCTGGCTATAATAAATCAAAGAATTTATATGATCCACATACACTTTTTATAGCTTTACAAGACACGGTATATAATATAATACTTGCAATAAAAATAAAAGAAAAAACAAACGATTTTGCCGAAGAAATTATCAGTGACTACCAATGAGGCTTTAGAAGCAATCGATCTGTAATGGACCAAATATTCACCCTGAAACAAATACAGCTGAGTTACTATGAACATAAACATAGGCGCAACTAGGGTCAAAAGTTTGTTGGTCAAAAGTATGTTACATAAAGTAGAACTATACGCGATTTTCATAGACTTCAAACAAGCATATGATATGGTAAATAGAGACAAGTTGTATGCCGCAATGAGATCTTTGGGGATACCGGATAAAATTATAAGGTTAGCAAGGATGACTCTCAACAAGACCGAAAGCTATGTAAAGTCGAACAACAAGATATCTGAGAGTTTTGAGGTAAAGACCGGGTTGAGACAAGGAAAGTCTTTGTCGGCGATATTATTCAACTTGGTACTGGAAAAAATAATCCGAGATAGTGGAATAAACACAAACGGAACGATATACAATACAAACCACCAATGCCTGGCATATGCGGACGATCTTGTGATAGTTGCAAAAAGCCGACATGAACTGCAGAAAATCGTAAGAAATCTCATTAAGGCAGTGGAAAAAATGGGAATGCTGATAAATGAAACAAAAACAATATACATGGTTATGGGCGCAAAAGGCAGCGGAACTATTATAATTGAGAGAAGACTTACGGTTAAAGTAGGAGTGAAGGAATATATACGAGTAATTTTGAGAATGTGGAAAGCTTCATCTATTTGGGAACTTTAATTACAGGTAACCTCAACAACAGCACAGAAATTGACGTAAGAATAACTAGAGGAAATAACAGTGCTGCAAGCTTAGAAACAATATTACGTAACAGCAGATATCGTGAAGAACAAAGATACAAATGTACAAAACAGTGATAAGGCCGGCGGTACAATATGGTAGTGAAACGTTGACATTGAATAAAAACGACAGCGCAAAGGTAGCACGATGGGAATGAAATATTCTTAGAAGAATTTATGGTGGATGACAAATAGATGACGTATGGCGCAGGCTGGAAAATGATGAGGTTATGGGTCTTTACGGAGAGCCGAGTATAATTGAAGTAATTAAGGTCCAAAAGATCAGGTGGTTGAGGCATGTGGAAAGACAACCGAGAGAGAGAACGACCCGAAAAGTCCTAAGGCAGGGTACGATAGGTAGCAGAAGACCAAGAAGAAGATGGTTAGATGCAGTGGAGGAGGACCTGAGGACAATGGGAGTAGAAGACTGGACAGTTACAGTGAGAGACCGAAAGAGATGGAGACAGATTATTCAAGCCATAGGTCTACAAGGCCCGTAGAGCTCCATTATTATTATGGGCTACACTCGAAGAGATAGAGAGAGAAACACGGATATCCGATAGGATATGATCGGATGAGATGTCCAAAGCTTTTCGAAATGCTTTGGGCATCTTCAATCTAAGCGATAAAGTAGATGAATACCGTGAAACGTGGAGAAAACACCTGATGAGGATGAACGATACACGACTTCCAAAGTAGTTATCCTGTACAAACCTATAGGAAGGCGTAATGTCGGAGGACCAAGGAAAAGATGGAAGGACTCGTGATTAATATTGTCGTAACGGATACTTACCTAATACGTGCAGAAGAAGAAAATTTTATTTTTAATACACGGCGTACTAATCGAGTATTTTAATTTTCACCAACTGAATTAATTTACCAACTTAGAACCAATAAATTAATCTTCGACAAAATATAATACAAAAAAATTGTTTACTTTGTATTAAAAATAAGCTTAAAATGGTCTAAAACATGCCCAAGATCGCCACTAAAATTTTTACTAGGTAACCAAGGATTTTAGTATCCTACTAAGGATAGTATCATTTTAACTCGACTATGCATACGGTTTTCTTAGTTGGATACTAAATATAACAGTAGTAGCGCTATGCTAGCAACGCCCTAAAATATTGGGAGGGGGAGGCTCCCCCAGCCCCCCTTGGGCACGTCCCTGATTATAGCAATGACAAATTTTCAAATGTCGCTGATATTATTGGTTGAAAAATTGACTTACGTCATCATATTAATATTTTTAGGTTATAATCTGATATTTTGCGGTGTTGCCAAATAAATATTTATAAAATTATACATTAGTATGATACTAACTAAAATAATAATTTTAAAAGAATTATGCATAGCAACACTTTAGTAGCTACTAACTAGTAGCTACTAAGTAACATTTTAAAAGTACGACTATGCATAAGGCTCTATTGATGATTACAGGTGTCTTACACAATTGTTCACTCCTGATTGATATTCCTTGACTACAATAGATTTGATAGTTGTCGATCCTTGATTTGATTGATGAAACGGCTCCTTGGCCACAAAGATGTTAAACACGGTGTTGAACTTTATGATGGTTTCACAAGAATTATTAATTTAAATGTGTATAGTATGAATGAACTCCCAACTTTATAACTTTATAAAAAAATACGCGCCTCTTCGCACAATAATGTTCATTCTTTTGACTATTTTTACTTAACCAAATTAATCACTACGGTGATTTTACGTCGTTTAAATTATAATATTACGCACGTAATTATGTGGATTCCTAATGAACTTTAGATCAGAATTTTGATGAAACGAAGGACTTAAAAGTATCTGAAATCAAGGTACGCTTTATTTGCACCCCAGGGCCACGTCGATGTTTCAGAAATAAACATTTAATTCACCTTAAACAGTATAATCCCGCCAATTCGCGTTAAAATTGCATCGAGAACTAATTTTCTAATTATTCTTGATGACTAAAAACTTAATAACTTCGATTCTTCCAGACTCTAAATGTTCGAAATAAATATAATTAACGATCGGCTTTACACACTTTTAAACTATAAAACGTGATAAGTTCACCCGTTTACTAACGAAATTCACTATTTTAACACATAAAATAATGTCTTTATTCACTAATAATTCCTAATATTACTTTTGATCCGACTACCGATAAGATGTTCTTGGTGTATTCGATACTTATAAAATAATTTTTATAAGTATTGACCGTCGAATCTTTAACTATTTTTGACCCGAAAACTTAGATGTTAAACGTTTTACAAAATGATCTCCCAAGTTAGGTGAATTTATAAGACTTCACGTCTTATTTGAGCAGAATCACTTTGTCGAGTGAGTCGATCTGCCTGTTCCCTTCTACTCGTTAACATAAATTTCCTAATTTTTAGGAAGGGTCCCATCCAATGAGAGGTCTCATTTTGGGTTTCCATCTTCCTTTTTTTCTAATCACTCCCCCAATTTTTATGATTTCTTAAAAACTATTAGTAAGTTTGTGAATAATAGATATACGTGCTTTTTGGTAATTTTAAACGCGACATTGTGACGTGCGGTACTTTTTGGTAAACCGTTCACACGCACTTGTGCCCGACCTGATGACTTCATCCACAGCCACTTCTTTGTTCTCTTCTCTGAAAAAGCCATAAAACTCGAGACCGGCTTAACTAAATAATATTAGTTTTCCCAAAACTAGGCCTTTCCGGTGCTATAATTGCTTTTTGGGTCTCGTTTTATTATTTGCAGCTGTACTTGACTAAAAATATCATTTTACTTTTGACCATAATTTTAACATTTAATTTAGTAATCCCATAAAATCTAGTATTTATTATTTAACGGAAAAATACTCATGTCTCGATGAATAACCGCTCTATTTGATAAATACGAGGTACAACTACGAAATTTTTGTACAAACCCGATTTAAAAACATATTATTCTAGACTAATATTGCCTTTAGTCGGCGTATGTAAAAATCACGTCACAAGGTATACTTGTCCGAATTTAAAAATGTTGGTACTCATTGGACGTAGAATTTGATCTTCTATTACTTTTATTCATGAGCTTTTCTCATAGAGTACTCATCTCCAAATTACAGACTCATATATAATACTCTATCTCACTTTTCGACAATGTTGGAAAAAGTAGTCGTTTTTTGACCGTGGTTTTCGACCATATCACTTGACCAAATTATTAAGTTGTGGTACTCACTCGACGCAGAATTAAATAATCTTTAATTTGTTATATTGTTGCTTTTTTGCTAGGATGCACCGTTTAGGAGTTATGGACAAAAAAGGAAGAAAAGTCCTAAAATTTGGAGGTTTCTTGGAGGCCAAAAGTTCTCCCGAGGTCGCCCGTGTTAGCATTTTTGTTTTTTACATGTTGGCACCCATATATACAAGTTAAAAAAATAAAATCTTCTACGCCACCTTTTGCAACAAATAATGTCTATAATGACTGGACTAATAATGGATTGATAATAAAATTCAAGTCTGGATTTATAGATTCTACATACGGATGAGGCAGTAGAATGCCAGTAGAATTTCAGTATATTTTACTCTAGTGCAAAATTGATGCATTTATGTTTTTTAGGTTCGAAAATTATCAGGTATTCCTTGGATGAATGTTCAGTGGATGAGCATGTTTTTAAAGATTTGCAAAATTTAGACGTATGTCCAAATCTTTGGCAATTATAACAGCGAACTATGTTGATGTAATCCGTGATGTAACAGAACAGATTCTCCAGTTAATACCAATTTTTCCAAATCTCTCTGCGGCTTCCCTAATAATAGGATGGAACTCCATGACCCATTTATTCAAGGATTTATTTTTAGTTACGACAGAGTTGATGCTTCTGCACCAATTTTCTCCAGTTTTTATTATTATTTCAGGAAATGTTTCAATGAATGTATTCAATATTTCTTCTTTTGTAGCTAATTTAGCCACTCCATTAAGGGAGATGGAAGGCCTTGTTAAGGGAGGGGTTTTTGTGACCAATCCCTTGTTTTTCAGTAGTTCTTTTTGTTCAGTAATTTAAGTACAGTTTCTTTGGATGATTCTATCACCCCTGTGTTTCTGATTTTTGTAATTTTTACGGGAGTAAAGTTACTTTCAAAATATTTCATTGCGGTATAGAAACAAATTTTTCCAGTGTTTCATGGGATGTTTCATAGTCGATATCAGATCTCCCACGGTATCGTAGTAGTTCACTACATTTGATGTGCTTCCAGGACTGAGGCTTATTTCTCCAGATTATTTTTCGAATCCATTATTCTCTCTATGAGTCCTCCCTTCACTTTTTTGGGGTCATTACTTTTAATTACAAACTTAATCATTTACCTAAGACATAATCATATTGTTCCAATGCGTTCTCAATTTCGTCCAATGAATCGGTATTTTTTTTACATGGGAACGGGTAAAGAATTATTTGAGGGTTGCTACTTTTATTGCTTTCCAGGTTTCCAAAGATATTGTTTGCTTCAGCAGGATTACCCGCAACTATAGGGATATTTTCAGAGTCCAAAAGTCCTTCCAAAAGTCTTCCAGTTATTTTCAAGTTCTTCTACCATTTATTCACAATCTAAAAGTTCGTTGTTTTTAGAAATGGTTTAATTCAGTATTACATTTATCTCGTAGTTTGTTCCAAAATATATCATTGTTTTTTATCATATTTTTCGCATTCAACGTTCAAGTTTCAAGTATGAATAATATCAAATGGTAAAGTTTGAAAGCATTTGTACCAAGTTTTGTGAAGATATTATCTTTACCTAAAATGCTTGATTCTGTATGAAAAAAAATCGTTTTATCATTTATTCAGCTTTAATTGTCATTATCTTCTGAATAATACAACAAAATGTCAAATTGCTTTATATATAAAAATATGCTAAAATTACATGATTAGAAACATCCAATATTACTCATAAACATACAAAATAATCTACACAATTAAAAATGGTTTTAGAATACAGTTTTACCTATTTTACTTGATCCAACAACCACTTGAAGACACAACATATCTTGATATCTTTTCATATCATATCGGGGAAAACGTAGAACCATCTTCGTTAAAAAATATTTGATCTTGAATTACACCTTGTTGATTAATCGTCCTGATTTCCTGCAACCTCCATTGAATCGGCATTCCCTGTTCTAATTCGCACAGTCCATAATATCCAATTTGAAAGTATTCAGTATAATCCACAGGACAAAAATTTATTTTATCAAAAAATTGTGACATGCAGTACTCACAAAACGAATGCTGGCAAGGAGCACCGATTACACCCATTCTATTAAGAGTATGCGGTTCGTGACACTCGTCACATTCCTGTCCATAAGTATAGGTTCTGTAGAATGTAAAAATATCATCCATTGTTCAAATTTATAGCGTATAAATAATTATGTGGTTTGAAGATGAAGTAAGCTATATTAAAAATTCACGTTGTCGTAAATTTCACCTTCAGGTTTTAAAAGTAAATCAACATTCAAAATTTTGCAAAATTATCTGTAGGTACCACCACCACCACCTAAAAATACATGATTGTAGATATTAACTTTTGCAAAACTTTCAAACATATTGAGGGGAATATTAAAATAAATCGAGGAGACATAAATAGTTATAAGTTTTATTTTATGCAAAAATATAATGATAGGTATGCTAAAAAGTTTCGGGCCTAATTAGATAGTTTTTCAAACACCAAATTTTTATGTTTTGAAATTCTTTATTTAAACTAAATATGCTCCATTTTGTTCGATAACCTTTTGCCACTTTTCGGGCAAAACCATTATTCCATCACTGTAAAACTTCTTTGGTTTATCGGTGAAAAACTTAGCCAAGTGAATTTCACAGGCTTCTTTTGAAGCCAATGTTACACCATTAAGGGAATTCTGGAGAGACGGAAACAAATGATAGTCTGAAGGTGGAAGGTCCGGGCTCTACGGTGGATGCATAAAAACTTCCCAGCCAAGCTCTTCCAGATTTTCTCGGGTCACCAAAGATACGTGTGGTCTGGCGTTGTCATGATGGAACACAACACCCTTCCTATTGATCAATTCTGGCCGCTTTTTTTGAATTGCTTGCTCTAATCTGGTTAATTGTTGACAGTAGCGTGCAGAATCAATCGTTTGACCAGTTGGTAACAGCTCATAATAGAGGATACCTTTCCAATCCTACCAAACAGACAGCATCACCTTTCGAATGGTGAGTCCGGGCTTTGCCACCGTCTGGGGAGCTTCACCTCGCTTCGACCACGATCTGTTGCGCACAACGTTGTCATATGTAATCCATTTTTCATCTCCAGTAACCATCCGCTTCAAAAATGGTTCGATTTCATTACGTTTCAGCAACGATTCGCAGATGGAAACTCGGTCGAGCAAATTCTTATGCGTCAAATCATGCGGCACCCAAATAGCTTCTTTTTGAATTCAGCTTTTTTCAAATGGCTTGTAACTGTTTGGCGATTGATGTTTAGATTTTTGGCGATCTCTACAGTGCTTACATGACGGTTTTGTTCCACAATTTCTAGCATTTCCTCAACTTTTTCAATGACTGGCTGACCAGAGCGTGGTGCATCTTTGACATCGAAATTTCCAGAACGAAAACGCACGAACCATTGTTTTGCTCCTATTTTCGATAGAGCATCTGGACCATAAACAGCACAAATTTTTTCACAAGCCTACGTAGCGCTTTCTCTTTGATCGAAGAAAAATTGTAAAATGTAGCGAATTTTTTTATTATTTACTTCCATCTTTAATCAGCAATTTTTCACAACTGCATGAGCCGAATCGAATGATTCTACTTTTGTTTTTTAAGAGCAAAATGCAAAATTTGGATCTTCTTGTTTGGACTACAAGTTGTACTAATGGCTGTGTCCAATTGAATCAGTTATTGAAGAAACAACCTAAGTCACTTTTTGGCCAAATTGAGTTAACACATGGAAAACATATTTTCGACAGTTCCGCATCGTTTGGTGCTTAAAGAACTTAAAAAGGTAATCCTTTATCGCCTTTATGACAGAAAACGATACTGGAAATTTTCGGTTTAGTGCTTAAACAACCTAACTCGCTGACTTTTTTTCTTCTTAATTGGGGGCCAGTCTACTACAAAAAAGAAACGCTTTCCGTAGAAACAGAGAAGTCGTCTAGAGCTGCACGGGTATCATTTTCCATCTCAAAATTCCACCATTTCGTACATGTATCTACAAAACCGGGTTATGTTAAGGTTTCTGAATTTGTACACACCTTAAAACCATACTACAGTGGGTTGATAAAGAAAATAAACCATTTTATGAAGATATTATCAACTACAACAAAACAAAAAAGCGAAAAGAGAAGTCTACCACCGCAAAAAAAGACGTATTCTCCTCAATAATGTATGTACTATTTGCATTGAAGTTTTACGTTTCTTGCAGAAACACCTTAAGTCAAAATTTTCAAAACGGTTTTTTGATATGATAATTAAGTTCTAATAAAATATGATTTATTCGATTCTGTATACAAATAAACAATTAAAAATTTGAATTAATAAAAATTTGAGTTATTCTTTGTTTCTGAGAGTGAAACGTTTTTTTCGTTTCCTGAACATCTATAAAAAGTGACTTAGGTTGTTTAAGCAATAACCGATTCAATTGTGTAATCCTATCAAACCACTATTATATTTACAATGATATTTCTAAATAGCGTTGTGATAGAATCAATGTGCATGTATGGCGAAATCAAAATTTATACAAATAATTCATAAATAAAAGTTTTTATAACGAACCAAAAATGTTTGGGTACTGCTGAGATGTTGGTCCCGCATTCAGTAACTTGTTCAGGTAGTAGATCATATGTGACCCGTCTTACATGTGAAACATCAACCGCTTGGTTGCAAATTGCGGCTGCTGCTTTTGCCCTCTCCAAATAATTTACCAAATCCTAGTGACTCCGAGTGACTCCGTGGACCGTGGTTCTCGAACAAAATTTGTACTTCTTGTCTGGTGTATTGCTATTTTAGGGTCTCAAAAAGCTTTTTTTATACTTGTATTAACTAATTCAAACGAGATTCGATACTTGATGACTATAATTTTCATCTAATAAACGCAGTTTTGTGTGATATCTACACACCTGAACGATGACGCCACTATCGATAAAATCAACAAAAAACTCGTACCTTTGGGAATCAATTTGTTTGGCTCGACTCAGACAATACACTAATACATCGCTCGAAAGGCTTCCTGGACCGAAACTTTTGTCCAGAAATATAAAACTGGAAATTTCACAAAGTAAAATTGACGTCCCAATTTTACAACTGGCTTGGACAACGTCCACCAACGGAAAGCAAAAATTATCGTTCATAATCTATCATCATCAAGTTAGTATTATAATATCAAGTATAAGCGGTAAAATTTGAATTTCATCCACTCAATTTTTCTTTTTTTTAGGTTCACCAAATTAACAATAAGCGCACAAATCACTTTCAGAATCGAATTATTGTACCTGTGTAATGTGTAAACAGTAACAAATGTGGCTCCGGAAATAAACAAGATCCATTTTTACAGTTTCAAGTATTTGCTTGCATACCTTTTTGACAAAATAATCTATCCCGAATCTCCTATTCGTTTTTAGTATTAAAATATTTGTACCTTAGACGATTCAAAATAAATGCTAACATTATTTTTTGATGGGAACCGGGGAATACTTTCTTATTTTCTAATCTTTTTTTACGATGGTAAACTTGAACGTAATTTCCTTCTACCTGCAATTCCACCGAGGTGATTTACGGTTAGAATTAGAACTTCTTTCAGCTTCCATAAATGTATGTTTTCCACTTTCCTGAAGAGTTCATAATTATGATCCAATCTCAGAATATGGATTATAATAATAATTATTATCCAAAGAGCAAAAGTTTGTTAGTTGTGTCATGATCTAAAATGCATGGTTCAAAAACGTAGGTATGTCTGCAAGGAGAATTTCTTTTGTTTTTTTAAGTCTTTACCATCTTAAAATTACGTCCCCCTGTAGTGTAGTTAAACACAAAGTAAGTTTCGACTGGCTATATAAAAGGCCCAGACGCTGATCCATCTGTATTTATCTGTGCGATAATTTAATTGGTCTAAAGATAACTTCGCTAATAATAATATACATTATATTTATGAATTAACCATTTTTTTACAAAGCTTCAAAAATAAATATTTACATAAAAAAATCTAAATGATTAAAAATAATTATGGATCGACTGCTGTAAGGTCCATGTACTACGCTTAAACGCCGTTATTGACTCGATGGATAAATCGAATGATTTATCAACATTTAAGCGATTAGCAGACCGTATCATTTTACTAATTGGGCTGTATAATCCATAGTTCGTCCTAAGGGGGGTTGTCTTAAAAAATCTTCATGGATCTAGTGAATCTAGGTGAATTTCGATAATTACAGTCAATTTTCCGATTCACTAACCTATAGATAAAACATAAATCTGAAATGATTCTTCTATTCACCCGCCAGTGTTCGCTTGTTACAAAACTTGAGGCAACCACTATCAGAACAGTAGTCAAGTGGAAGCCCGCGTTTAATATTTTAAAAACTTGTAATTAAAGTAATTAATCCAATGATGCAACACTGTAAAGCGATGATTTTAGGGCCGGTTCCACCAACTCTGGTTAAATCACGGTTAGTTGGAGTTAGAATATATGATTTTAATGTAAAAAAAACCGTCTTATCATTTATCCAGCTTTAATTTTCATTATCATCTGAAGAAACCAATAACATTTCAAATTATTTTAAATATAACATTATGCTAAAATTACATGATTAGAAAAATACAAAATTACTCATAAATATACGAAATTATCTACACAATTAAAAAGGGTTTAGTAATTTGACATTATTCAATAACCACTTGAAAACACATATCTTCATATTTTTTCATATCAGTTCGCCATCTGCGTTAAAATATATTTGATCTACAATTCGACCGTCTTCTTCAACCGTCATGATTTCTTCCAACTTCCAAAGAATCGGTGCTCTCTCTTCTGATTCGACCATTTGTAAATAAAATCCAACTTGAAAGTATCTAGCGTTATCCACAGGACAAATAGTTATTTTGTTTGAAATATGTTTCAAACAATAAACACAAAACATGTGCTGGCAAGGAGCATTGATCACACCGATTTTATCAAAACTTATCGCCGGTTTGTGACATGCGTCACATGTCTGTCCATTTATAATAGGTCTGTATACTTCAAAAATATAATCCATTTTTAAAATTTATAGCGTATAAATAATTATTAAAGATGAAGTTAACTATATTAAAACTTCACGTTGTCGTAAATTGCACCGCCGCGTTTTGAAAGTACACCAACATTAAAAATTTTGCAAAATTATCTGTAGGTACCACCACCACCTAAAAATACATGAATGTAGATACTAACTTTGGGTGTAGACATATTTACAAAATTTTAAAACACATTGAGGGAATATACATATTTTTACCTTAGAAGATTCAAAATAAATCCTAGCATTATTTCATGGGATCTTGGGAACACTTTTTCTTATCTTCTGATTTTTTTTAAGATGGTAAACTTGAACGTAATTTCCTTCGACCTAAAGTCCACCGGTGATTTACGGTTAGAACTTCCTTCAGCTGCCATAAATGTATGTTTTCTACTTTCCTGGAGAGTTCATATGATCCAAACTCCCAGAATATGGATTATTATCCATAAGGCAAATGTTTATTAGTTGTGCATGATTTAAAATACATGATTATAAAAATATAGCGAAATAGTTCTCCAATGATTGTATTATTTGATTGTCATATTAGATTTGAGAAGGGAACTATTTTATTTTATATATTATATTCGCGTTTTACATTAACAAAACGCCACCACACGGAATAATTTCGAAGTTCATGTTGAACGTATAGTAAACAATATTTTGCTTTGTTTACATCATGAACTTGTTTACATTTACATTAACGCCACCACACGGAATAAAGTGTAAGTCCATTTTGAACGTATGGTTGGCAGCGCCACCAACGGTAATGTAAAACGCGAATAGTATGTACGGATCCTTTACGGCCGGAGCCGCCTCACCGTTTCTAGTTTCCATCGCTTTCTATCTTGATATAACTCTTCTTCTATATTTCTGGAATTCATCGCCCCATCTACGTCGTCTTTCCAGCTTCTTCTAGGTCCTCTCTTCTTCCGCTTCAGTAGGATCCATTCTAAAACTCTTCGTGGCCATCTAATTTCTTCCATTCTCTTTGTATGCGAACCATGTCAGTTATCATTTTTCAACTTCGTCTGCTATGTCGGTCTCCATATTCATGTTTCTTCTTATAATTTCATTTCTTATTCTTTCTAGTATAGATCTTCTTCAACTTCTTCCCAGGAAATCCATTTCTGTGGCCAGCAATTTTCGTCTTTTGATTCACACTTACTCGCCGTACATCATCACACTTCGGAGTATAGATTTGTAGATTCTTTTTTTCTGTTTCTTTCCTTATATTCTTCTCCCAGAGAACTGAATTCAGTGCTCCTATGACTTTTCTGCCCTTGTTTATTGGTTCTTTTATTTCGTTACTACTGTTTCCTTCTTTATGCAGAATGACTCCTATAGATATCTACATTTATAGTTACACCTCTCTTATTATATTCGTGTCCAGTGGAAGGTCATTGCAATCTTCACTTCCAGCAATGAGGTATTCGCATTTCGTTAAATTCCTGGCCTTCGTGTATTCCTCATATAGTTTTCTAATCATATAACTAGGATCTTGTTGATCTTCCGCTAACACAACCTGGTCGTCCACAAAAAAAGAGTGTAAAGTATGTCGTCTCCGACTCGTAGTCCCATATTTTTACACTTCTTCATCCATCCTTGTAGGATTTCGTTTAGATAAATTTTGACTGAAGTGGGTGATAACGGACATCCCTGTCCTTTGGTCGTTTGGACCAATTATAAAATACTATTTTATTTTAATTGCGACTAATTCTCAGTGGGTGTACATTAGTTGTTATAACTTCAGTTTTCCTCCAATAGCTGGAAAATTAAGAAAGATATAAAAAAATTATCGAGGACAAAAGGTGTTCACCATAGAAAGACGAATATTTTTCGTTTTAAATATTAGGAATATCAGTCACCGTTTTCGAGTTGTTAGAGAAATGCTAATGTATGGAATTCGATCTCTTGTGGTTATGATATCAGATATTATTGATACCTTTTTATATTTTTCTTTCAAGAATACTGATCCACTTTTAATCATTCACCTCCATCCACTAAGGTTTTAACTCATCAAAATTGTCATCTCAAAAATCATACGCATTGAAGGTGCCCTGTGATACTTAATTAAATGTAAAATAGAAGCTAAAATATAGCTTTTATATTCTGGATAGAATATAGCAATCCTATTCCAGGATTTACAAATCCTTTGGAAGGAGTGGATTAGTCTCCATAAACATCGATTGCTTATTACATGCGCAGTTTTTCTCCTACTTCCTGTTATTGTGTGTAGCAGCTTCTGCAACGATTCCTCTTCAACATTGTCTGTTTTGAATCATTTCCTTCCAGTTCCTAACGCCCATCACACCCAAGGACCCAAGCGGTACAGGACAACTCGGCACCGGCACCTCGGATTTTTAAAACCATTTCCGTCGCAAAGTCACGTATGATAACTTCGGTAGCGTTTGTTCCGGAAGCTGACATTGAAAACGCGCTTAACGTTCTCGAAGATTATCTGCCACCAGAATTAGAACCAATCATGAGTTGGTTTACTAATACTGATGTTGGTAGAATAAGAAATAACGGTGCAAGGGCCCCACCTATGTTTCCCTACGATGTGTGGTAGGTACATCATCGTATTTTGGTTGGGTCTGATAGAATGAATAACTTTGCCGAAGCTTGCCATAAATAGCTGCAACAGGGATATGGGGTCGCACATCCACATCTATTCAAATTTCTTAGTAATCTAATAAAGATACAAAGGACATTTGATGCCGATTACGACCGTTTTGTCGCAGGTTATGAAGGGCCGCAAAAACGCAAACGCTACGAGGATGCATCAGATGACCGTATCCTGTATAAAGTAACACATTATGGGCAAGTGAATATGTTGGAGTATTTGCGCGGTTTATCCCATAATTATGTAATGGACTAATATGTACAAAAAGATATATAATTTCTTTAATATAATAATTTTTTTATATTTTAATTTTTTTTTAAGTTTTTCAACTGGTGCCGAGTTGTGATGGTGCCGAGTCCGCTCCAGAGCCATTTTTTGCAGCACTAAACTCATTAAAAACGTCCCCTTAGGCCCTTCCAACTCGGTAAATTGTGCTACTGGGAATGGGGTGAATCTCGGGTTTTTTTTTCGTTACCGGACCATATTATGTCACACATTTAAATATTTTTAAGTAGTAATTAATCTACCTTTTAATGACCTTCTCTTTAAAAAAAAGTCGTTTCCTAACACTAACCTAGCCTCGACCGGGGTCTACCTTTTAATAATGATCCTCATAAATTTTTTTATATATTTTAATTTTTTTAAAGTTTTTCAACTGGTGCCAAGTTATCCCAGAGATGAGTTTCCCCGGTGCCGAGTTATCCGGTGCCGAGTCGCCGGTGCCGAGTTATGCCGGTGCCGAGTTTTCCCGGTGCCGAGTTGTCCGGTGCCGAGTCGCCGGTGCCGAGTTGTCCGTGTCCCGACCCCGGTCACTGATTACTTGATCCCAGCACCTCACCTTGGGTCTTCCCGTCGTTCTATCCTCCAGTGGTGTCTATAGCGTTACTTTCTTAGTTATTGAGTTGTCACTACCTCGCATTATATGACCCAGCCATCTGATTCGTTGTAATTAGGCAAATCTTGTTATGTCTTCTCTCTCAAATTCTTCCTATATTTCGTAGTTCTTCCGAGGTCTATATCCACAATCTTCCGCTCTTTTTAATCCCAGAATGGTTTCGTAACACATTTCTTTCAAACATTAACACAAATAACGTTCGGTCAATATTGATTTTATTTACAAATTTACATACCTATGTTTTGATGAGTTGACAATTTTAAGTTCAATTTTAAGTTAAGTTTTATTTAATTGCAAGTTTATGATTTTCTTTTCCGTTTTTCTAACAGTTTATTATAAATTAATGATTCATAATGCAATTTTTTAGTTCCGTTATCTTATTTCCGCTAACTTACAAATAATTCATATTAAAAGTACAATAATTACTCGAGTTCATTTACATTTCCTGTTTTATGTTTTGTTAGTTCAATGTTTGACCTAGATTCAATTGATATAAATAAAATTTGATTAACATGCACTTTGCAAATTTAAATTGTTCTAAATAATAATGATATCAATTGGTAAAATTCCCTTAAAAACTGCACTTTAAAGTTAAATTTTGTATAAAAAATGAATTGATGGTTAAAGCGTTAGCCGCCCACGTACATTTAATTTAACTCACATTAATATTAAGTACAATGTGGTATATTTAAGCGTGGCAGGCAAGAAATAAGAATTTTTGAGATTGCACAATAAGAATTTAATAAAATTACATAAAGTTAAAAATCAGGATTAAAGTTTAATGGTGAACTACATTGACTACCAATGTCGAATTGATAAGTTTAAGCTCGGAGCAGTAAAAACTTTGTTCTCAGCGCCCTTCTTCAGCAGGAAATGGCAAATCATTGAGGTAATCTGCAAAGTAAATCACTTTTAAATGAAGTTGTCAACAAACGTTCATTACGCCAAATGGACTGATGAGGATATCCAATATTGTAGCTGTCTTTACAAATGTATTCAATCGACTCGGCACAGTATGTTCCTACAATAAAAATCTTACATGAGAGGAAGTTTATTTAATTGTTTCTCTACAGTAACTTCATAAACACAGTGGCAACAAAATCTGAACGTGGAGCGACTGAAAGGGTTAATTTAAGGATAATCCGCAGTATGCGCAAATTTAAAAATAATATATTATGTGCTTTAGTGTTATCACCAACCATTGTCGACTATAATAAGTACTTTCCTACCCAGAATAATAAGAGTTTTCAATGATATTTAACCTTTAATTCGTGACGTGAATCTTTCCTATATGCATTTTAAACGGGAACTCTGCCTGGGAGGCGCCAACGCCACTAATTAAAGGTTAAAAGAACAGATATTTTCTTCATACTAATAAGCAATTTAAATCTTGGAAAAATTATTCCAAAATAATTTGGGGTATACATTTAGAAAGCTTAAAAGTAGAAATTTATATTATCCAATCGGTAGTAGAACTCCCCAATGAGGTAGAGGACCGAGCCATCAAATCAGGATATCTTCTTATATTAGAAAGTCAGTCATTTCTAAATGAAAGATTAGTGTTATTTTAAAATAATAATACTTGGTTGGGCCAGGAAGGGATGATGCTTTTGGGCCCTTTGATGTGTGGACAGTCCTGGATGTTGTTATGCTCCTTATTTGTGTTATTTATTATTTGTTATAATAATATGTTATATTTATTGTGTGAACTTTATCTATCACGCGCTGATCCTTTATTTCGTTTGTATTCAACCTTTACAATCGTTTTTGATATGAAAAGCTCTTTAAAGCATTCTGCAAACAAGTTTATGCCATTTTAAACCGACGCAATGCAGTGATTCAATTGGAAAGTTTCAAACCATGCAAAATGTGCCGAGCGGACCGTGCCGAGTCGATATTTGCTGTTCATATGGAGACTTACCTTTTACTTTCCAGCACACTATTTCAGTTCAAATCTTTATTAATGCCAAATTATGCCGTCGAAACTAAGAAGGTAGTAACTCCAAATCCTTAGTTTTAGAGTTTATCAACAAATTATTAATTTATTGTAACCTATTGTAAACTAAAATTGTAAACACTGCCTTCTTAGTTTGGACGACAGAATTATAAGTTACTTAAGTCTGATAAATTCTTGAAATTTAGTATTTGGTAAAAAGACAATAAACAAATTATTAAATTTATTTATTAATAAATTAAAAAAATTATGTATTTCTAAAATGTCGATTTCAGGAAAAATTTACTTATCTGAAAGTTTTATTGTTTAATTAAAACTAGAGAATGGAAATATTTTGTAAATTATTTTATTTTTTAACGATATGTACCCATTATAATTATATAGCTTTTCTAATATTTCTTTTATACTCTAATGCGCTTAAGTCTTGCATAAAATATTTCAAGTATGCGCAAAAAATAAGCTGTTAAATTCACTGGAAAAGCTTTATAGAAGCAAATTCTTTATGCAAGGCTTAATTAGTTTCATACATCTAAATGGTTACATATTTTTGCCATTTTTGTATACACAGTATAGAAATTATAGCAACATTTGTTGGTACTTTAGGCGTATATAATTTTGTGTTTTTGTGAAAAAGCGTCGCAATTGTTGTTAAATTATTTAATTCAAAACAGTGTAATTTCCGTTAATGGTGTGATTGAAAGAGTTGGTGACAAAATTTTGAGTGCTTGGATTCTTTTTTATTTAAATAAATTATGTGCTGTGTTATTTTTACTTTTTCTTAATAATTTTGATTTTTTTCAATATTCGAATTCAAATTAAAAACAATTTTGGGTTTTTGAATTACCATACAAGATGTAGGTATTAATTTGTATAAAGTTTATTCAAATTATTTATAAAATGGTATTGCTATGTGAAATGTTCGTTTAGTAGTAATGAAGCATTTTATTATAAATTTAATGATTTCAATTAATAAAAAAAACTAGGCACGCTAGACTTAAGACATTATCATTACAGCTACCTATCATTATTTATTTTTACTAGATTTGCACATCGCGCATTTTATAATTTCAAATTATAACAGTAATTAGTGAAAATCCAGCAACTTATTGCAAAAGTAGTTGTAGTGTTTCAGAAGTGTGATTTGTAAAAAAAATGCCAAATTTTAAAAATTATTCAACTGAAGACATAATGAAGTAGGATTGATAGAAAGTACGGATTGTTAAGTTGTTGGGTTTATGCATAATGCCGGCGTAACGTGACGCAACGCGACGTTCCACTATTCTGATTGGCTGGATAGCGTTTCTGCTTAGTGTTGAACCAATCAGCATCGTAGATCGTTACTTCACATTTAGACATTTGCATAAACTCAGCTTCTTGATACACAAAAGCAAATGGTTGCTAAATATTCAATGACGGTTGTTTATATTTACAACTCAATTCCATTTAGATACTAACAAATTTCGTTTGCAAATTCTATCGGTTTACCTGTAGGAACTAACTTTGGTATTATAAAATTAGGAAAACTTGAAAATGAAAGTTTTGTTTGAGTAAACCGTTAAAATTTGAACTTCTAACAACTTAATATCGAACAACAATTCAGTGTTCTAATTGTAAAGGACTTAACAGAATACCACTATGCGAGAGTTTATCGCTATCATGTGATTTATCGCCGTTTTGTTTTTCGCTTTTTTCGCTTCTATCTGCACTACATTCGCTATTGTCACTTCTCTCAACAACAATACTTAATGAAGTTTCTTTATCGTCGTTAACTTCGGCAATATTGCCGTGAACTGGAACGCGAGTTCGATTTAATTTATTCGAGGGTTTTATAGTTTCATTTTCGATCACAATATTTTCACTGTCTTCGTTACTTGTTACACTTTCTAATTCGTAGGTCATTTCTAAATTTTCTAACTCTATACTAGGTTCGTCTCTGTATATTTTTGTTTTTCCGGAATTAAATTCTTGGAATTCCGGTACAGAAATAATAGGAATGTTCGTTTTTTGTTCAGCATAAAAGTTTTCATTTACTTTGTACTCGTCTATCGATGAACAATGCGGAAATGGAAGCTCTTCTGCTGCACTGGTGCTCGGCTTTGTTTGGGCTATCGACACTCTCTTCTTCGGTTTAGTAATTAAGGAAGTCGTTGGATCCATTACTAAAAAATCGTTTGTATTTTTGTCTTGATTATGTAAAGGATATCTACTGGAACTATGAGGACAAACATTTTTGAGACGAGTTTTTTTTCTTCGGCGTAAACATGTAGATGGACACGCGCACAGTAAAATACGAATTAGGCAACATAATAGGCCACATGCAACTAACGTTGGCCCTATTAATCGAAGTTCTAATGTTTTGAAACCCTTGTCACCAGAACCTACAAAAAAAACTACGCTTCCTATAGCCGTCGTTCCAAGACCCACGTAAAGCAACGCATTCGCTGCTGCACTTTGATGATACACAGCAAAGATGTCTTCTTCAGATTCACCGCCATAGCTCGAGTCGTGGATCTGTTAAAAATACAAAAATTTATTAAAATAAGTTTAAAATTTTAAAGGCTTAATTAGCTACTCGATACCAATCAGACAATTGGAAGCAGATTGAGCTATCTCAACTCGAGGCAAAAATTGTTTTATATAAATTCATATTTCTATTTTATTGCTTCAAAATCGGCTAATATAATTGAAATTAATTTATTTCATTGTTTAAAGTTTTTTATTGATTGCAAAAACATTTTTCTAGTTATTCATCATGCTTTTAGTACAGCAAGCAATAAATTTGTTTACTCCAACATAAAAACTAAAATTCTATGTGCGTGTAGCATTTAATAGCAGTAGTAATAACTTTTTTCAATCAATTAAGTACTTTTAATACCATGAATTACTCTATACAGGGTGCTCTTCATGAATGAAAATTTTCTGAGAGATTCCATTTTGTACAGAAAAGTTCGGGAACGTGTATGTCTTAAACAGCATAGTTTTTGGGTTACGGAGTGTTAAAAAGTAATAAAAGAGAACTTATTTTGCTAAAAAAATGTAAGTCAGATTCCAGTGTGGGACAACTACTACCCCCTTGGTCTTCCCTTTATATGGACGCATATGGTTATCGCAATTGCATTTTTAAATCTTAATAACTTTTTGCGCTTATTTAATTAATAAACAGGCAAGTTGGCATATCCAGGCAAGATGACATATCGAAAAATACGAAAAATACTTTTGTTTGAATCAGTTTGGATTCAGAAATTGAATGGGAAGCTCCGAAGCAATATTTTCCATATGGAATACAAGAGAAATATTTAGACTAATAAAAAACAGTCCATATTTGAATACTTAATTTGATAATCCATTTGATCTTCAGTTCCTCCTGGATAAGGTTAATAAGATAAACAATGAATGCAGACTCAACATGAACAATCAAAAGTTAAAGATTATGGTGATCATAACTAGAATATAGGATATTCCGATCATTGCAGTCCTTGCAATTGCAACTTGTAATTTTCCGGAGAGTATAGGAACTCCAACCTCATTACCTCTCAGGTGCATGTCGCTGGCCCCCCCAAATCGAATTTTGGGGTGAATTTGGTGTCAATCGTTAGAGCTTCGTTAGAGCCTAAATGAGCTTCCATTTTTTTCATTTGAGCCTCAACCGTCGCGAAGATATTCGCGAAAAAGTTTGGGGGGGCTGTAGACACATTGGCCCCCCCCAAGTCGAATTTGGGGGTGAAAATGGTGTCAAACGTTAGAGCTTCGTTAGAGCCTAAATGAGCTTCCATTTTTTTCGTTTGAGCCTCAACCGTCGCGGAGTTATTCGCGAAACAGTTGGGGGGGGGGGCCACAGACATGATTTGCTATTTTCGTTATTTTTACGAATTTTTGGATGAAATTGGTGTCAAACGTTAGTGCTTCGTTAGAGCCTAAATGAGCTTCCATTTCCAACATCCTAATTTCATTTTCTAAAAAGTTACGGGCATTTCAAATTTTCGATTGCTCCGAGCAAGTTGCGTCTGATAATCCTCAAATTTTATTTTATTTTACCAGATTAAATCTTTTGTTTAGATTAAAAAAATTAATCCTCCTTGCCATTATAATCTTCATAATAAATAAAAATGGAAAAATTAATTTTACAAAATTTGTCATACTTTTATGTTTCAATTCTGTTTCCCACTAATGTAAAGTGTGCACGCCCTTTTTTCATATAATAATGTAAGTTAAATTGCAAGAATTTGTAAAAACTGCACACGTTTCTGAAAAACTAAAAGGGCCGAATACGGTATAATTACATTTTTATATCTTTTTCATTACTTACAGGACGTAGACACGTTTTAAGTCGAATTTTGGGGTGAAATCAGTATCAAACGTTACAACCTAAATGAGCTTTCATTGTTGGTTTAGGATTACTTTTTGTAATCGAAACAAAAATTTTACGCTCTAACGTCTGACACCAATTTCACAAAACACTTCAAAAATATAACGAAAATAGAAAAACACGTCTACTCCCCCCCCCCCCAAAATAAAGATTTAGCGAATAACTTCGTGACGGTTAAGGCTCAAACGAAAAAATGGAAGCTCAGTTAGACTATTTTTTCATCAAAAACTTCAAAAATATAACGAAAATAGAAAAACACGTCTACTCCCCCCCCCCCAAAAAAAAAAGATTTAGCGAATAACTGCGTGACGGTTAAGGCTCAAACGAAAAAATGGAAGCTCAGTAGTTAGACTATAACGATGCTTTAACGTTTGACACCAATTTCACCCCAAAATTCAAATAAAGAGGGAAAATAGGAAAACAAGACTACGACCCCTCCCCCCACAAAAACAAAAAGATTACCAGCAAGAAGTTAATCGTTTGTGGAAGGAAACAAAGCTGAAGTTCACCGATAAGAATGCTCAGAATGCTTTATAATCTATATGAAGCAAAATACACAACATAATATCAAATTTTGGTAAAAGTTACCTAAAATATACTATAACAATTTTATGTTATGCATTAAATAAAAACACTATGCAATAGTTCAAAAAATTCTTGAAAATGTCTATTTTTTCATAATTGAAACAAAATAATAATCTAATCAAACAGATTTAAACTTGAAGATTATCGTACGGAACTTGCTCGGATGACTTGAAAATTTAAAATTCCCGTAACTTTGTAGAAAATATAATTCAAATTATGAAAATAGAAGCTCATTCAGGTTTTAAATAAGCTCTGACGTTTGACACAAATTTTACCAAAAAATTCATTAAAGAGCGAAAAAGAAAAACAAGTCTACTATTCCCCCCCCCAAAAAAAAAAAGATTTAAGGGCCCTTTATACCTAACATAAAGTTTGGTTTACACTCATAATTGAATTAAATACATCCGTTAATCTGGCAATGTTATGGGTGTAAACCAAATTTTACGATTTAAATGCACTTTCTTAAAAAGCAAATATATAAGGGTTTTTGTCTTAAATACATAGATATTTTAAAAATAGTATAATTTAAATAATTTGTATATTCATGGAAAGTCACTTGCAGGTCACTGGAGTGATAAATTATTATAATAAAAATGAAAATCTTTTTTTTTTAAGTTCTTAATGACTTTCCGTGAAACTAGATTCTTTTTCTAATCATTTACTTCAAACCGCATTAAATTCCATACATTAATAAAAGAGCTATATGGATATTCGTTAAAAGTTAGGTATACAGCCCTCTTAACGAAGGGCCCTTTATACCTAACATAAAGTTTGGTTTACACTCATAATTGAATTAAATACATCCGTTAATCTGGCAATGTTATGGGTGTAAACCAAATTTTACGATTTAAATGCACTTTCTTAAAAAGCAAATATATAAGGGTTTTTGTCTTAAATACATAGATATTTTAAAAATAGTATAATTTAAATAATTTGTATATTCATGGAAAGTCACTTGCAGGTCACTGGAGTGATAAATTATTATAATAAAAATGAAAATCTTTTTTTTTTAAGTTCTTAATGACTTTCCGTGAAACTAGATTCTTTTTCTAATCATTTACTTCAAACCGCATTAAATTCCATACATTAATAAAAGAGCTATATGGATATTCGTTAAAAGTTAGGTATACAGCCCTCTTAACGAAGGGCCCTTTATACCTAACATAAAGTTTGGTTTACACTCATAATTGAATTAAATACATCCGTTAATCTGGCAATGTTATGGGTGTAAACCAAATTTTACGATTTAAATGCACTTTCTTAAAAAGCAAATATATAAGGGTTTTTGTCTTAAATACATAGATATTTTAAAAATAGTATAATTTAAATAATTTGTATATTCATGGAAAGTCACTTGCAGGTCACTGGAGTGATAAATTATTATAATAAAAATGAAAATCTTTTTTTTTTAAGTTCTTAATGACTTTCCGTGAAACTAGATTCTTTTTCTAATCATTTACTTCAAACCGCATTAAATTCCATACATTAATAAAAGAGCTATATGGATATTCGTTAAAAGTTAGGTATACAGCCCTCTTAACGAAGGGCCCTTTATACCTAACATAAAGTTTGGTTTACACTCATAATTGAATTAAATACATCCGTTAATCTGGCAATGTTATGGGTGTAAACCAAATTTTACGATTTAAATGCACTTTCTTAAAAAGCAAATATATAAGGGTTTTTGTCTTAAATACATAGATATTTTAAAAATAGTATAATTTAAATAATTTGTATATTCATGGAAAGTCACTTGCAGGTCACTGGAGTGATAAATTATTATAATAAAAATGAAAATCTTTTTTTTTTAAGTTCTTAATGACTTTCCGTGAAACTAGATTCTTTTTCTAATCATTTACTTCAAACCGCATTAAATTCCATACATTAATAAAAGAGCTATATGGATATTCGTTAAAAGTTAGGTATACAGCCCTCTTAACGAAGGGCCCTTTATACCTAACATAAAGTTTGGTTTACACTCATAATTGAATTAAATACATCCGTTAATCTGGCAATGTTATGGGTGTAAACCAAATTTTACGATTTAAATGCACTTTCTTAAAAAGCAAATATATAAGGGTTTTTGTCTTAAATACATAGATATTTTAAAAATAGTATAATTTAAATAATTTGTATATTCATGGAAAGTCACTTGCAGGTCACTGGAGTGATAAATTATTATAATAAAAATGAAAATCTTTTTTTTTTAAGTTCTTAATGACTTTCCGTGAAACTAGATTCTTTTTCTAATCATTTACTTCAAACCGCATTAAATTCCATACATTAATAAAAGAGCTATATGGATATTCGTTAAAAGTTAGGTATACAGCCCTCTTAACGAAGGGCCCTTTATACCTAACATAAAGTTTGGTTTACACTCATAATTGAATTAAATACATCCGTTAATCTGGCAATGTTATGGGTGTAAACCAAATTTTACGATTTAAATGCACTTTCTTAAAAAGCAAATATATAAGGGTTTTTGTCTTAAATACATAGATATTTTAAAAATAGTATAATTTAAATAATTTGTATATTCATGGAAAGTCACTTGCAGGTCACTGGAGTGATAAATTATTATAATAAAAATGAAAATCTTTTTTTTTTAAGTTCTTAATGACTTTCCGTGAAACTAGATTCTTTTTCTAATCATTTACTTCAAACCGCATTAAATTCCATACATTAATAAAAGAGCTATATGGATATTCGTTAAAAGTTAGGTATACAGCCCTCTTAACGAAGGGCCCTTTATACCTAACATAAAGTTTGGTTTACACTCATAATTGAATTAAATACATCCGTTAATCTGGCAATGTTATGGGTGTAAACCAAATTTTACGATTTAAATGCACTTTCTTAAAAAGCAAATATATAAGGGTTTTTGTCTTAAATACATAGATATTTTAAAAATAGTATAATTTAAATAATTTGTATATTCATGGAAAGTCACTTGCAGGTCACTGGAGTGATAAATTATTATAATAAAAATGAAAATCTTTTTTTTTTAAGTTCTTAATGACTTTCCGTGAAACTAGATTCTTTTTCTAATCATTTACTTCAAACCGCATTAAATTCCATACATTAATAAAAGAGCTATATGGATATTCGTTAAAAGTTAGGTATACAGCCCTCTTAACGAAGGGCCCTTTATACCTAACATAAAGTTTGGTTTACACTCATAATTGAATTAAATACATCCGTTAATCTGGCAATGTTATGGGTGTAAACCAAATTTTACGATTTAAATGCACTTTCTTAAAAAGCAAATATATAAGGGTTTTTGTCTTAAATACATAGATATTTTAAAAATAGTATAATTTAAATAATTTGTATATTCATGGAAAGTCACTTGCAGGTCACTGGAGTGATAAATTATTATAATAAAAATGAAAATCTTTTTTTTTTAAGTTCTTAATGACTTTCCGTGAAACTAGATTCTTTTTCTAATCATTTACTTCAAACCGCATTAAATTCCATACATTAATAAAAGAGCTATATGGATATTCGTTAAAAGTTAGGTATACAGCCCTCTTAACGAAGGGCCCTTTATACCTAACATAAAGTTTGGTTTACACTCATAATTGAATTAAATACATCCGTTAATCTGGCAATGTTATGGGTGTAAACCAAATTTTACGATTTAAATGCACTTTCTTAAAAAGCAAATATATAAGGGTTTTTGTCTTAAATACATAGATATTTTAAAAATAGTATAATTTAAATAATTTGTATATTCATGGAAAGTCACTTGCAGGTCACTGGAGTGATAAATTATTATAATAAAAATGAAAATCTTTTTTTTTTAAGTTCTTAATGACTTTCCGTGAAACTAGATTCTTTTTCTAATCATTTACTTCAAACCGCATTAAATTCCATACATTAATAAAAGAGCTATATGGATATTCGTTAAAAGTTAGGTATACAGCCCTCTTAACGAAGGGCCCTTTATACCTAACATAAAGTTTGGTTTACACTCATAATTGAATTAAATACATCCGTTAATCTGGCAATGTTATGGGTGTAAACCAAATTTTACGATTTAAATGCACTTTCTTAAAAAGCAAATATATAAGGGTTTTTGTCTTAAATACATAGATATTTTAAAAATAGTATAATTTAAATAATTTGTATATTCATGGAAAGTCACTTGCAGGTCACTGGAGTGATAAATTATTATAATAAAAATGAAAATCTTTTTTTTTTAAGTTCTTAATGACTTTCCGTGAAACTAGATTCTTTTTCTAATCATTTACTTCAAACCGCATTAAATTCCATACATTAATAAAAGAGCTATATGGATATTCGTTAAAAGTTAGGTATACAGCCCTCTTAACGAAGGGCCCTTTATACCTAACATAAAGTTTGGTTTACACTCATAATTGAATTAAATACATCCGTTAATCTGGCAATGTTATGGGTGTAAACCAAATTTTACGATTTAAATGCACTTTCTTAAAAAGCAAATATATAAGGGTTTTTGTCTTAAATACATAGATATTTTAAAAATAGTATAATTTAAATAATTTGTATATTCATGGAAAGTCACTTGCAGGTCACTGGAGTGATAAATTATTATAATAAAAATGAAAATCTTTTTTTTTTAAGTTCTTAATGACTTTCCGTGAAACTAGATTCTTTTTCTAATCATTTACTTCAAACCGCATTAAATTCCATACATTAATAAAAGAGCTATATGGATATTCGTTAAAAGTTAGGTATACAGCCCTCTTAACGAAGGGCCCTTTATACTTAATCCTCAAACGAAAAAATGGAAGCTCATTTATGCTCTCATGAGGCTCTAAACTTTGACACCAATTTCACCTCAAAATTCGAGTTGGAGGAGGAGCAATGAGTCTACGCAACTAATAAAATTAACCCCATACCGGAAAGTAGACATGTTGCCCCCCTCCAAGTCAAATTTTGGGGTGAAATTAGTGTCAAACGTGAGAGAGTCGTTAGAGTCTAACTGAGTTTCCATTTTTCGTTTGTGCCTCAACCGTCGCGGAGTTATTCGCGAAATCCTGGAGGGGAGGGTAGACATGTTTTTCTATTTTCGTTATATTTTTGAAGTTCTTGGTGAAATTGGTGTCAGACGTTAGAGCTTCGTTAGAGCCTAACGTTAGCCCCCTAACTGGGGTCGTTAATTAATTACTTGTGGTATTTCTTTTTGATTTGGACATCCTCCCCCCCTTGGTGAGATTTGATAAAATGTGGTGGAGCCACCCTCCCCCTCGCATGAGATTTACCTTATAATTTAAATTAATTAATTACTAATCAATAATTTGATATGTTGGTGTATTTTGCTTCAAATAGAGCAATCTTATCGGTGACCTTCAGCTTTGCCTCCTTCCACAAACGATTAATTCCTTGCTGGTAATCTTTTCTTTTTGTGGAGGGAGGGGTCGTAGTCTTGTTTTCCTATTTTCCCTCTTTATTTGAATTTTGGGGTGAAATTGGTGTCAAACGTTAAAGCATCGTTATAATCTAACTGAGCTTCCATTTTTTCGTTTGAGCCTTAACCGTCACGCAGTTATTCGCTAAATCTTTTTTTTGGGGGGGGGGAGTAGACGTGTTTTTCTATTTTCGTTATATTTTTGAAGTGTTTTGTGAAATTGGTGTCAGACGTTAAAGCATCGTTATAGTCTAACTGAGCTTCCATTTTTTCGTTTGAGCCTTAACCGTCACGAAGTTATTCGCTAAATCTTTTTTTTTGGGGGGGGGGAGTAGACGTGTTTTTCTATTTTCGTTATATTTTTGAAGTGTTTTGTGAAATTGGTGTCAGACGTTAGAGCGTAAAATTTTTGTTTCGATTACAAAAAGTAATCCTAAACCAACAATGAAAGCTCATTTAGGTTGTAACGTTTGATACTGATTTCACCCCAAAATTCGACTTAAAACGTGTCTACGTCCTGTAAGTAATGAAAAAGATATAAAAATGTAATTATACCGTATTCGGCCCTTTTAGTTTTTCAGAAACGTGTGCAGTTTTTACAAATTCTTGCAATTTAACTTACATTATTATATGAAAAAAGGGCGTGCACACTTTACATTAGTGGGAAACAGAATTGAAACATAAAAGTATGACAAATTTTGTAAAATTAATTTTTCCATTTTTATTTATTATGAAGATTATAATGGCAAGGAGGATTAATTTTTTTAATCTAAACAAAAGATTTAATCTGGTAAAATAAAATAAAATTTGAGGATTATCAGACGCAACTTGCTCGGAGCAATCGAAAATTTGAAATGCCCGTAACTTTTTAGAAAATGAAATTAGGATGTTGGAAATGGAAGCTCATTTAGGCTCTAACGAAGCACTAACGTTTGACACCAATTTCATCCAAAAATTCGTAAAAATAACGAAAATAGCAAATCATGTATGTGGCCCCCCCCCCAACTGTTTCGCGAATAACTCCGCGACGGTTGAGGCTCAAACGATAAAAATGGAAGCTCATTTAGGCTCTAACGAAGCTCTAACGTTTGACACCATTTTCACCCCCAAATTCGACTTGGGGGGGCAACGTGTCTGTGCCCCCCCCCCAACTATTTCGCGAATAACTCCGCGACGGTTGAGGCTCAAACGAAAAAAATGGAAGCTCATTTAGGCTCTAACGAAGCTCTAACGTTTGACACCATTTTCACCCCCAAATTCGACTTGGGGGGGGCCAACGTGTCTACAGCCCCCCCCAAACTTTTTCGCGAATATCTTCGCGACGGTTGAGGCTCAAACGAAAAAAATGGAAGCTCATTTAGGCTCTAACGAAGCTCTAACGATTGACACCAAATTCACCCCAAAATTCGATTTGGGGGGGGGGGCCAGCGACATGCACCTTTACCTCTCACTTTTCTGGTGCCAGTTCACCAATAAGACTTTGTAAATTTGACATCCTTCCTAAATTTTAGAGCCTCAGCCTTTGCCCTACCTACGGATTTGCTTCCGATTAATATTAACGTTAACAAAATATAGAGAGTGGACAATTTCAAACACCTAAGTTGTTTATTAACTGAAAATTGGGATCCGGATTAAGAAATTCGGTCAGAAATTGAAATGGAGACGGGTTTGTGAACGGTGATGTGCTGTGGATATTGTCTTGATCGGAACGATAGACACTGAAGATGGCATCAATTCAAAAACTGGAGGCTTTGAGATGTGTAGGATAGATATTTGACAGAATCTCGAAGGGGAACTAATTCACAGAAGAGTTTTTGACAATGACCAAAAAAGAAAGGCGGCATACTTTGGTTTGTTTGCATATTGAAAAAAAGTATGCACCAATGCGATTAATAATGGAACGAAGATCGAGAGAAAGAGAGACTTGGGACGAAAGCGATTTTTATGGTTGCAGAACTTATCATAAACGAAGCAGAGGGATTGAGAGGCGTTTAAAATGATGGCCCCCTAAACTCCGTTAGGAGACTTGATTAGTTTGCAAGTAAACATTAAAATTGTATTCCACCTTTAGTGCTTTACCCTTGGTTTCCCATGTATGCTTTACACCTGGAAGACGTTATAAATTTTCGTTTGTGCAGATCTGACGTTTTTACGTCCCATTGAGTATCGAGGAGTTGATTTGATCAAGGATTTAATTCGATGAGACAGTTTCTACACGAAAAAGTGAAAGCAAAATAAAATTTAACTCTTATTCTACAGATAATTTTGCCCTTTGTTTGAAATGACATGATAGGTTGGAAGAACTTCGTTCATCTCGGTAGGTGAAGTAGCGAATCAACTTTGCAACAGCCAGGTAGTATTGGTTAAAAGATTTCTTTGGTACAAGTCAAGTAGGTACAAGTCACTGTAACAGGTAGTTTGGTGTAGTGGTTAGGGAGTGGAGCTATAGATCTAAAGGTCATAGGTTCGAATCCAAAATTTATTTGTGCCGTAAGAAGGATATTTCCGTAAATAAAGAAATACGCTAACTTTGATGGGGCGATTTTGCAATTTCTTCAATAAAGGGAACAATTATTCATAAATACATTTTTGGATCTTCAGATTTTCTCCGAGCCAAAAATTTTCCAAAATGCCGCCTCAAAAACTGGAATAATGAATCGGACAAATTATAGTAGAGGGGTGCTTTAAATTACAATTTATTTAATTTCATTGGGAGAATCATTCTCCGAAAATTTTCGCATATGTTTAGGAATATCCAAATATCCTTTATCAAGCGAAACGTAGGTTACCATGACAGAGGGCAAAGATGTAAAACAGAAAAATCACTTTAATCATAAAAGTCCTCGAAATATTTGAAATAGAATATTAATTTATTTTATTATTAAGAGCATTTGGGTCAAATAATTGTGACAACCTCTTGTAGAATGTTTAAATAGTAATTAAATAAAGTAGGGAATTCAATTTTTTTATTATACTTCTTTCTTGTATGCTTGGTTCGTCGTTAGTTATAGCAACTTTATAGTGTTAAACGCGTAATAATATCATGAGCTAAATTGGAGGAGGCTGTCTGCGCCAGACATAAATTTAGAGAGAAGCTCTACAAATCGTTATTGTATCTGGATAATAAAATTTACAAAAATACCGGTTTCAACTTTCATAATAATAGAAATTTTGTCATCGTGTAAAGTTTTTCCAAACTTTTTCAAGGATATAATTTTCCAAACCCAATATTATTCTGAATAGGATTGAGTTCTTATATTTGTCTGACCCAATTTTTGTTAAATCTGGGTAAACGTTATTTGCATTAGTTTTAAATTTCAAAGTTTATTTAATACTCTAAATTTTACACTAAAACTCAATTATATCTAAAGAACTTTATATTTAATGGTAAAACGTAGAGCTGGATATCTTCATAATTAGTAAATTAAATTAGCCCAAAGTTGGTGTAATGGTGAAATCCTTAAACTTTATCCAGACTCGGTTATCGTTGTAGGTTTAATAAATTTAGAGTATGCATACTACAAATTCGTTATTGTTACAGGTGTAAGCAAAATTTAAGGCTTCTCTAATAGAAACACAATATAATACAATATCGTTGTTAAAATTATTAATTTTAGTTAGTGTATTGCAATTACGTTCACATTTAGCTGTGCAAAATTCAATTTAAACTTCTAACTGCTTTAACTAATAATATTAATTTATTGCAAATTTGGGATTAAGGAATCTGCATGCCATGCAATATAATATTAAAGGAATGGAAAAGGCAAATGCTTCACATCACAACAGCATCTAAGACACATTCATCACTGCAGTTAGACGCTATATCGCTTTTATTTTGTTTTGTTAGATTTCAACTGTTATGTGTAAGGAAATTTATTGTATGAAACTGGAAATTCAACAGTCGTTAGAACCAGCATAATTTTTGCCCGACTTAAACTACTACTTTCGTGTTTTTCTCTATAAAGAATATTACAATGATAATAAACAAGAGGCATTATATACAAGATCCTTTAATTCCTTCTACTATTACAGTGTTGTCCTGAAATTGTTGTTCTAAATTTGTGCTTTTAAAATTTTGAGTTAGGGCTCATTTTGTAGCAATCCGATTGCTAGTTTCATATGTACCATCTTTTGTATTTGAAAAGTTACGTTGTTAACTTTATGTATGAGATATTTTTAATTTGACATTATGTGAGCCAGGAAATTGATATGACAAAAACAATTTAAATTTTGTATTATGAGAAAATTGTCGACGAAGCGATGGCGTTATCGTTTTAAATGGATTTATTAAAAAACTTCTACTGTCGTTAACAGACTTTTCCATCACATTAATTTTTGGTTCTAATACGAAGTATCCTGATGGAAAATTCAAGTACAATCTTCAATCGAAGTTAGGTATTGTTTCCAGCGACCCACTTTTCTCCGAGTTTTCTGCTTGTTATGGTTTTTGAAGTGAACAGTTTCGTTCGATTCCATATGGATTCATCTTTGGTGCATCATAAATAACAGAACAGTAACAATTTCAAGAGTCAAATTTGAAACATTGTTGATTTATATAGGGTGTTTTTTTAGCTGCATGAGAACTTCAAAATGAAATAAAACATTAAAAACCTGACGGAATGTTTTGGTTATAATTTTTTTATGAAAGTACAGTTAAAGGCATTTATGATTTGAACATGACTTCCGGCATGTGACCACCACGACTAATGGTTACGAAGCGCATCCGTTCAGTCCAATTTTTGACCACTTTTTCCAATATTTCTGGCTTTATTTCATAAATGGCTTGCTGAATATTAGCCTCCAATGCTTCTAGAGTTGTTGGTTTGTTAGCATAAACCATGGATTTAACATACCCCCACAGAAAATAATCTGGAGGTGTCAAATCACACGATCTTGGAGGCCAATTGATAGGACCACGTTTTGAAATAATGTTGTCACCAAATTGTCCTTTCAATAAATTGATGGTTTCGTTGGCTGTGTGGCACGTATTGTGTTGGCGTGTATTCCACACCAAACAGTCAATTTTAATGGATGCAATGGAGTCTCAAGATAATGTCCCGGATTGGTCTCACTCCATATACGGCAATTTTGTTTGTTCACATACCCATTTAACCAGAAATGTGCCTCGTCACTGAACACAATTTTACGGTAAAAAAATGGATCCACTTCCAATTGGTTGTGAGCCCAATTTGGTAGCATTGTTCAATGGTTAATCTATGCATTATCAAATGCCAAACCTTGCTAAACACAAATGTCAAAAAACTGTTTCCATAGCAATCTTGGTTCAATTGTTATCCCTATTGAAAGTTCTCATGCAGCTAAAAAAACACCCTATAGAACCGCTTTTGTTAATCACTTCTTTCATTATTGAAAATTAACTGACTTGTTTAAACTGAATCCATTGTCCACGAGAATCGGTTAGATACATTTTTGGATTGCTTCAACAACTTTCGGGTCTTTTGGGACATCAACGACACAGAACTTATCAGGCTCGTCTAATGGAACAGAACCCACAAGATTTTGCTATATTATTATTCTTGTAATCGCGTATTTGAACGGTTGGAGTATTGATGGAGCTAGATACCGGCTTCGACAATGGAAATTAATTTATTAAATAAAATTAATAAATACTTAATTTGCCAGGTAACACTGGTGGTCAAATTAACATGTTTCTTCCATCAGCTTTAATTCAGTCAGTTATAATTATTCAATAAGGTAACCAAATGCCTCGTCATCTTTTTGAGGTTCTGCGGATACCCTTTAGATATCCAGAGGGCTGCATCAAGTGAAATATAAGCATTCAGAAGACGAAAGGAATTCTTTCGTCATCTGGATGGTCCAGCATTGCGTGATATCTCCAACACCATCTCAGGGTACAGATCAGCAAGCATTGTTTTGTGTTCGCAAAATCAAGTGTTTTCCTGTGTGGAAGGTAAATTAACAAGTTACAGATTTTCATATTTTAAGCAACATGTTGGACACGGAACACCTGTCACCATTATATTGTAAGTTTATCTGAGCTTGAGATAAGCAATTTTAACTTATCCAATTCGTATGAACCGACGTGTATTGTAGGTTTTGTACTTCAATTTTGGGTAACCGTAAGAGGTTCCATCTCCCATCAATCCACGACCCAAGCCTTCGCATGAATAAGGAGTTAGTCTATTAACATCGTGGTAAAAAGACTGGAGAGGTCCTCTCCGGATTGTGACGGACTCTGGCTTCTGTTTGGGTTAACCCTCTCATTAGGGGTTGCGATTCAGAGGGTAGTTTTTGTTACAGTCCTCGCCCACCGAAGTGGTTGGACTCATAGTGGATTCGGTTTGAAAAAAGTATTCAGAACTGAACTTTAGTATTCTGCGGAACATGGCTAATCAGCAATGGGCCTCAGTACGGCCTGTTTGTCGTAGATACCTCAACTAAATGCCATCGCAGGTCTTGTAGCCTGTGGTGGGTAGGTAACCCGATTTTGTGGGGACCCACCTGCATTTATGCATCGGACAGTCTCCTCAATGTGTGAGTTAATTTTTAAGTAAAATAGCCTTCAAATGGTAGCGCACTTAATTATTATTTTCCAGTTTTGTTTTATATTGTTTCAGGCTGGTGCCATGGTAATTTTTATTGACAAGGTATCGCTCAATGAGTTACAATGTAGAAGAAACTTGTGAACTGTGTGCACGCGACTCAGTTCTCGTGGTCAAAGGGATCTACTAGTTAGCGACGTTTATCAGGTGGACCATCGAGGTAAGCAAACGAATGTAGATCAATTGTGGTTCATATGGTTGACGTAAATTAAAATTCGCCTGTCATTTGTGGTCGGGCATTTTGCATATTGACATGAAGTTGATTTACAGTTACAGTTACAGCATTACCATCCTTCCACAACTTCATCTCGGGAAATCTTGTTACGACTTTTACTTTCTCGAAATGACCCGGTTTGGTCATCTTTTCTGTAACATATCAGGTAACACTTTAGAATACATCAATGCGTACCGATTCGAAGATCTCAGTAAGTTATTTAATCGGTAAAGTGACGGGCTTTAGCAAATAACAAAAATTTTAAGAAAAACATTGCTTTCATTGGAAAATAATTTTACTATTACAAATAATCCAAACGGTAGCCATTTTATTGGAGTACCTCCAGCTTGCACACCCAAAAATGCTTGAAAATGTCGCTTCTTGTTCTTAGAGTAAATATTCCTGTACAACAAATGTATCAATTATTAAATTCGCCCTAACTCCAAAGTGGAACCAATTCAAAAATTTGATCGAATGTTTCAGGATCACCCTGTATGGACAGTAAATAGAAAATATAAATTTAAATTTTAAATATGGAAGAGGGTCTTTGAATCCACCCGAAGGAGCAAACGATTTTATGATACTCCAAATGCACCTCCATACATCTCTAATTACAAAATGATAATCTTCGCAGTCATAATATTATATCTTTTAACAAAATTTATTAACCAGATAACAAAAAATCGTGAATTTGTTGTATCTAATTTTCCGTTAAAGGCATCATTATTCATAGAAGTTCAGTGGGAATGTCGACTACTTCCTGTTTTTGAATTATTAATTCGTAATTATTATTATTGTTTCAGCTTCTGTGTTCATTACTACAAAAGATCAACTTTTTTGCTTTGAGAATAACCGAGTATAATAATATAATTACTTATTCTCTGTTATCCAGATAAATCGATAAAGCCATAAACGTTTTTTAATGTTATAAATAAATGATTAGGCATTCGAATAAATGCAATTTAAATGTTTTCGATAATTTCACAATAAAAAAACAACGAATTTATTATTAATATTCATAATCATGTTTTGTTATTGACATAAATTTGAGAAAATTTTAGTAGAAGATGATAAAATCGTTTCCGTAAATTTGCTTTTATCTAACGAAGATATAAACTTGAAGTTAATTGAATTATCCTGGTCTTCGTTTCTTAACGACGTTGGATTATAATGCCGATAGTAGTATTTTCTGTCTTTACGAAAATAAAGGAACAATAATTGAGTTTTATTATAAAATTACTTTATATTAATTTTTACAAGTGTACAAAATGAATATAAAAATTTGGGCCATTTAAATGTAAACGATCGGGAAGATCTCGTAAGCTTCTAATTAACCGCAGTTGGAGAATATAGGGAAGCGTGTAAAACATAAATATTACACACAAATACACAACAATCATTAGCAATAGAATTGTAAAGACGTGAAAGCGTCTAAAACAGACAGTTTAATACAGGGGCGGACTGGCAAATTAAACAATTTTGTCTACGAAATAATTTGAAATGAAAAATGCCGTAAGCGATTTTTAAACCCAATCATTATTATTTTTTCACTATTTTCAATTTCAGACTGCAAATTTCATTAGGAAAGGAATAGAAAATTTTGAAAGTTCCGATTAAATCATAAAAATTTACGGATGTTTAAGATAAAGTGGTATAATCAAATTCTTTTGAGTGAATCAAGTTCAATAATATAATTTTTACAATCTTTTTGTAATACTTTCAAAGCTCAAAAAAATTGGTGTTGTAAAAGGAACAAATAATTGCTTATAAATGTTTTAACTTGAGCAAATATTTGTTCGAAAAGCTTTGAAAAATTTATATTTGGTGTTTGCATAAATTTTATTTTTCTACTCGTATTTTATTATTGAAATTTAAAAATATTTTTATGGAACTATGCTTGAATTATTTTCTTTATGATTTTTTTGCGAATCCCAAAGGTTTTAAAATTATCTTTAAAATTTGACTATAGTATTTCGAAAATTAAATGTTATTTTTAAATAATTTCAAGAGCTATAATTAAAAATAATTATTAAATCATGTACTATTCTGACGAAGAGTGCGTAAGCACTTGAAAGCTTTATAATTTAATTTAATTATAACTCGAAAAATTATATAAAAATACCATTTAATTTATTATCACGAGTTAATAACTAACCAATTTAAATATTTCCAAAATTAACAACCACTAAAAGAAATATTGCACTGTTAGTAGAGATAGAAGCACAATAATAAAAATTGAGAATTTTGTGATTAATTTTCTTTTTTATGGTCGTTTAAAAAAAATTGCAAAGAATTAAAAAATGTATTTATACTTATACTTTGATGTTATTGGTGGTTGTTTACCTTAACAAAATATTTACAATGAGTTATCGCTTCAATGTCAAGTTATACTATTCACAAAAAGTAAACCAAGTAAACTTTTCATTGAATGTAACGTCAAATATAAGGTTATATTTTTTGTCTGTTATAAAATCATTACCTTGACCCATTACGTCACAATCGCTTCGGGTAGTGATCGTTCATTTTCGTAGTTTACAAATTTTAAAGTTAATTTTAGGCATTGCGACTCACAAGAATTATAAAAAAGTAATTCAATTTTATTTCAAAAATGTATTAAATAGTTTTGTTTTAACCTTTATGTTATTGGGAATTCTAAAACCTTCAAATTACTGGAAAGCTACACTTGTACCTTGTACATGTTAGTATATGGACTTTATCAGCAATGGTACGTGCTTATGAATTTTTTATGATTAAAATAGTAAAAGTGTATTTCTGAGCATTCATAAACACAATCTAACCATTTAGAAAAATTTTAAAGTCAATTTGGGAATAGGATGAATCATATAAATTGCAAATAATAAGACACGTTCTAAAAATCTTGAAAATATTTTTGCATAATATAATAAAATATAGTAATATTATTTTGATTACAAAATTTCAATTTGTGTTTTTACTGATGAAAATTCCGTAGCAAATGTACAAAGGTATTGTACCTTTCCAGTAAGCGCAGCGGAAATTCTGGGTTTAAATTGCGGACATCTTCAATGGTAATTTAATATGTATTGTCGTATTCCGTTTTGTCTGAACAACCGATGATGATTCCGAATTCAAAATAAAACATTTTCAAAATTATTTTACCCAAATTTTTTTATAAATAATATTCAATTATGTTATGTGTGATAAATGGGTGTTAGAATTACCTACGAAAGAGTATCATTGTTTGATCTCAATTTTATTTTCTTGTTGAAAATTTTTCTAACATTCGACTGGAGCGAATTTTGTTCTCAAGTAGATTGAAATGCCTAATATCAAAAAACAGGCAATTTAAATTAGGGATTCTGTAGTGTTTAATGTGTAATATTTGTTCTCCACCTCAACAATTGCGAAATCTGGAAGTAAACTTTGTAAACAATGACATAGCTGTCAAAAAGTTGAACACGTACGCATTGCCAAAATTTTCAGCTAGGAAGGCAAGGATTCAAGTAGGAAAACTTCATTCAGCCAAAATAAAACCTGGGCAGAGTTTCGTGAGAAACGTAATCAAAAATGGAACGTGGTTATTAGCTCCGTTGAAAATATTGAATTTATTGCGAAAGTAATCATTAACTGACGATAAATTGATTGTATTGAGACGGTCATTGCCTTGCAGCTAACGCAGTTGGTTCAAACCCGGGGAGAGTCAAACTCTCTTATGACCAAGTTTCCGTGCTTCGGAGGGCACGTTAAGCCGGCGGTCCTCCTGAGTTGACGAATTACCACCGTTAACAAAAAAACAGGGCTACAGGCACATCTGAATGATAGCCTAGCAAGCTGTTACCGGATGTAAAACAACTATAGTCCAAAAATCGATCTGCGGACTACTCACCAACCCGTCTGGCCAGCGTGGTGAGTTATGGCCAGATCCTCCATAATATGGAGAGGCCTATGTCCAGCAGTGGGCGGAAAAAAGGCTGATGAAGAAATTGATTGTTCCGATAGCGGTGATGAGTCACCCAAAGTGTTTTTATATATTTGTAAAGTTCCTAAGGGTTATTTGGAGCGATTTTTGAGAGAGCCCAGATGTAAATAAAATTGGATGGGCAGATAAATAAGTAATATGGTTTGTCTTATCCCAATTTATGAAGAGGATTTGATTTGGATTTGAACAATTAGATGGTTTTCTTGTAAATGAAGATAAACTGCAACATTCGCAGTTCTAGTTAATGCCGTGGGAAGCTGGGAATGATAATTTTTATTGTCAACATTAATTTTACTAATTTTGACCTGGTGAGATAAAAGAAAGGTAGAGAATTTGAAATAGTTCATTGCGTACATTTCGTTTCTTATGTGACATCCTTATGATATTGAATGAAAACTGTATTTTTCTGTTATTCAACGAAAGATTTTCAAGAAAAATTTTATTTATTTATTTAACAAAAATAAAGGTTTTGTTTCGGACAAGTAATCAGAGCCAACGAAAAACAATTATTAAGAGTTTTTTTATGCATTTGAATCTGCTGAGCTGGTTTATAAATTTACGATTGCTTTTCACTACCTCTGTTTTGAAAAATAATTAAATTTTTTATTATAAAATTAAAACTTTAAAAGTTCGGAGCTTATTCTTGTAATGTAATATGTCAATCGTTGCACTAATCTGTATTTTGGTAGGTTAGGTTCGATTAGGTTACTTTTTAATAGGTTTTGATATTATCGATTTAAGATATAAAATATTGTTCGCATTTTTGACATTGCCAGTCCGTCCTTGGTTTCAACTGAGAAAGTTATGTAGACAAACTTGGTGTGTAGTTTTTATTTTATTGCAACATTTTAATTTTTAGTCATTTAAATGGAGTGACACCTAAAATACTAGCACCCTAATCATATTACCCCACAATCCATCTGGTGAAAATGAAAAAAAGATCAAATTCTGAGAACTTTCGAGATTTCTTTGATTGATTGATTGTAATTTCATAATATTTGTCTAGTGACTGAAGCAAATAGGGACTGTATATTCAATTGGAAAAAATGCAATTGGGATTGCATCAAATATTGCACGTCAATGGGTAACTTTAGAAATTCATTTAAACAACAATTTCTATTTAATAATGATAATAATTAATTTTAATATTTTATTGAATTCAATTGCTTTGATATTTGTCGATATCATTAACTAGTCTCTGCAGTCGCGCGAGCATTGTGTGAACTACGCTTGATAATATTCATTTGATAATTTGGTAGTTACTGATCGGCAAAATTTACAGTAATATTGAATTTATTTTTAAGAATAATAATAATTCAAGTTTTAAATTTAACTTGGTACAAAAAATAATATCAATCAGTATAGTTTCCAAACTAATTAGAAAACGAAGACATAAAACGAATAATTAAGGATATCAAAAAATATTTTAATTCAATAATTTTTGTGAAAAAAAATTAAAATGTTACAATATAAATCAAGAAGAATTTTCTTTACTTAAAATTATTAGAAAAATTGAATTTCTAACTAATATAGTAGGTATATAATATACCATACAAATGCAATTTTTAGTCCGAGAAGAAAACGTGTAGCAAATTTTTAGCGATTTTGTTAGAATACCTACCGGTAGTATTTTTATAGTCGATACAAAAATTAATCATTCTTTGGAAGACTTTTCAACGTAGATAAATAGTAATCCAATACGAAATAAAAAATGAGGATGGACTAAACCTAAATTTATAACATGAAACTACAGAAGACGCACTTCTGATATAAAAGTTGTTTTTTTACACATAACAGTTTTAGTAATTTCTAGTTCGAAAGGTAATTAAATTTTCACTTGTGAAATTAATAATAATATAAAATTAAAAAATTATCAAGTCAAATATTTTCATGAGTTGATAATTTACAATTTTATATATTATGAAATTTTTTTTCATTAGAAAATAAATAGTTTCTAACTTTCTCTTTCAAATTTCCATGTGTGTCCACTTACTGAGCGATAAAAATCGATTTTTTTAGAACCAAATGTAATAGGTTTGCCGAAGGTTGTTCTATTCTTCTTTCTAAAATGTTTATTGTATAAGATTAAATTGAATGTAATATATTAAATTGCATTTTCACAATTTCGTCTAAATTAAACTGTCTTGCACACCCGCACTTTTATTACATAATCTGTCATTGTCAACAGGAATTGGTACTTGAAAATTTCAGAACAAAATAAAAATACCTATCAGTCCTGTGAGTTTATTATAAAATTCTATAAGCAATTCGTTACACTAAACGATGGAAAGCTAATAAAAAATTTGCTAGTATTTTCGTGCAAAATAAAAAACCAACGAAAGTTTTAATGTGGTCGGTTTGGTTTGAAATATGATTTTAGCGTCATGCATCATTTGAGCGGGCATTAATATTCATGCGATATGCTTTTCTCTAATCTTACTCGATTTTTTTTCATCCATCGATGATGTGCTTCGACTTGCTTTAAGCGATGTTGGTGCGCTTCTTCGGAGAGAGAGCATCGCCTTCCTCCATGGCGCTCTTGCCACGCGGCCCGGCCCTGAGAACACTATCAACCAAAAAGCTGTTGATCTTAAAAGCTTTGTACAATTTTAGAAATCTAAGAATGGATTTTCATTTTTGTGGTGCAAAAAATATAAAATAAACGAAAAGCGTCGCGTATATTGTTTTAGTTAGCTTGGACGGCTTCATTGTTCAACGAAAAACAGAGAAAAGTTAACGCCAAAATAAAGTTACTTATTCTACCATATTGTTATATTCCAACAAAACATATCTACATTAATGATGTATATCACGTTTAGAATTTAGATATAAAGCTTTATGTGCAAAGAATATCTTTTAGCTCGTGGGTATTCGTTTTGTAATAAAGTAACGCATAGAATTTCCTATCAACTTGTTGGATCTTTATTATTTTCAAAAACAAACGCGAACATCTAATAAATACGAGCATTTTTCACATGAGATCTTACATTATCGTCTACTTCCTTTTAATGACATACCAATGATGGAAATTAACTTAATTTACTTCAAAATCGATATTATTACTGTTGACAATATTCCAGCTAGGTAATGCATACCAAGTCGGAAATCTTAATGTATTTCGTTTATGGAAATCCATTATCACATTATTTTTTTAAAATTATCTTGGTTTGTCTCAATCTTAACGTTACTAAAATTTGGTATTTGCTACCTTTCATATTATAGCAGAAATAAGCTATTGAGAGATTTTGGTCACGTGGAACTTCATCTTCTTAACAAGATCAACATAGATTTTATATTTTTCTTAAGTATTATTTATGATTTTCAGAATTTCCGAAACATGGCTGTTGGAAAATTCAAATGTTTGCTTTTGCAATATAATGGCAAAATATAATAGGCATTATGGCAAAGCGATTTAAGCTTTTTAGTTTGGATCAAATACGAAATACTTGTTTCTAATAGCCATTACTGCTTGGCATGTTTTAGCAGTTACACGATCATAATCTAAAAATATAGTAATGCGATTTCACAAAATGTTGACAATGGCTTCCATAGAAATATGCAAGTGCAATATCTTTTTTTTCCGTATTACAGTTCCAACCATTTAGCTTGACATTAGCGTGTATAATATAATTTTAAAAAACGCAATCTTATCGATCACAGTTTTTAAAACAAAGTTTCTTTTGTCACCAATGACGTGCACTACTTTTCCAAGTATTTTTTAAAGTTGAACGTCAGATCACTTAAAAAAACTGTGTTTTCCAAATATAAACTAACAAATCTAGTAAATAGGAGAGGATTAACTTTTGCTTATGATTGATGAAATGATTTTTGGAAACTAACGCTGCTGATACCATGTCAGATTCAATTTCAATTGCTTTTCTTGAAGCGGAGTTTGCAAAGCAAGAACTTGCTCATGAAGTGGATTTAGGTATTTTGCTTTATGTTATTAATGACACGATAATGTTGTAAGTAAATGTTTCTTGAACAAATTTAACTTTAGCGGCCTCGATACGCCTTTTATTGATCCATGTGGTATAATGTGTACAGGTACCTTACTTAATATTTATATTGGATAGTCGGATAGCTTAATTTTTATGTATTGGTTCACATGTGAATGAAAAAATGAAAAATAATTTCGTTGTCCTATAAAATCAATTTCTTTTTATAGCACCCAAAATTCCACCTGAAGTATTACTTTATTTGATATCAGACGCGTGTAAATGGATCAACGAGCGGTTTATTGTGTTTCTATTGATATTGCACTTCAAATTATGACCCAAAACTTTGTGATCCCATTTTGCTAATTTTGTATTGCCATTACTATCAAATTCTAGTTTTTACCAATTTGTGTAGTACCGAAAATTCTATTCGAAATTTACATTTATCCAATAATTGATTCGCGTGAATAGATTAACGAAGTATTTGCTGAAAATACTGTCCAGTATTGTAAATACTCACCAACCTTAAAGTTTCCATCACACCAACTTATCAAATCGTCATTATGTAGCATTGTTCTGAAGATGCCAATAGGGCGCAATTTTATCACCCCCCTCTAAACATATTAATGCTTCACCTTACTCTCCCATTTTAACTGAATCGAGACGATTGAGGTTCATTCTCCCATTCTACGTTTCAAATCCAGAAAATTATTTATAATTAAGGAGAAAACTTTACTTCTAATGCCAAGTAAAGCGTAACGTAATAACGAAGTTTAATTTTGAAATTATAGTACTCCCGATAACCGAATAAATAATAGTAAAATTAGGTAACTTGAGATCTAGGTTTTTGTACAAAAATGCAATTCTTGCATAACTACAATAAATTATAAATTTCAAAGCGGTCCCATTATAAATTTTCCTAAAAAGTACCAACTTTATCTCAATTTGCGGTGTGATAAAAATGCAGAAAAAATTTACAAAAAAAAATATTTGTTGGTTTCCAACAAACAATATTTGGGTCACTATCATTCCGAAACCGAAAAGCACAAGGAAAACTTAAATTAGTAAATTATGATAGAAAACTGTCGGTGTTCATCCAATTACAAAATGTTATTGGTATTTTTCCATGATAGTGACAGAACCGGAAGTTTGCATTAAGGAATAAAAGTTTGATTGACATTGTATTCAAGATCTTTGTATGGGTTTCTTGCGTGTTTTTCTATGACTTATTTTAATTTTTAATTAAATATATTGAATTTTCAAAGACATTATACAATATTTTGCATTCTCTTGTAAGTAAAGTAAATTTTGCAACAAGAAAATCACCATATGTGCAATTATCACGTATTTCGGTAATCAAGTACCGAAAATAAGTTATTGTTTTATTTGAATAAATTACGAATTATAGAAACATATTATTAATGTATTTTAAGCTTTCAATCGCGCGTTCAATTTCTGATGATGATCGCAACGCGCGATTGAAAGCTTAAAATACATTAATAAATATGTTTCTATAATTCGTAATTTATTCAAATATTACAATAATTTATTTTCACGAATTAATAATTAACCAATTTTATATAACAAATAAGGAATTGAATGTAATAATTGGGATAACCCTTCTGAATTAGGACTGAGAATAATACCTCCAATAATACAATTGTATGAATAATAATTAAAAGGTTACCGTAAAATAACTGACTGAGGAACGTCGGAAAATCCCATGCGATGGTTCCGATTACAATGTTAATAAAACTTTTATTAATTAAAAAAAGGTAATCAAATTCGAACTTAGAAAAATTTTGAAAAATAGCTTATTTTATAGTAATAGTTGAAAAAGTTACTAATTAGTCCTATCGGCAAGGTAAACATACCAACTTTAAACAAAATAAACGTATTACGCTTTCTACTTTTGCAAGAAGAATCTAAAAAATAACATTGAAAACTCTTCCCAATTAAAAGTTTATCTAATTAAAGAAGTTTGTATTTGTAAGTTTTTCGTTTTTCTGATGAAGTATTTACTATTTTGGTACCAGAAATTACTAAACATAATTAGAAGCAAGTTATCGCGAAGACAATGAAAAAAAAATTTACTTAACCAACAAAATACTTAATATTTGGTGTGTTTTCCGTGAACCTATTGGCGAGAGACAACAAATTGTGCTATTAGTAGCACCGCCATGCCATGTCGCGTCGTTTAATTTAACCATTAAATACAATAAAAAAACAAAAGTAAATTAACCTAAAATTGATCCCAAGCAGAATACTTTCGTAATCAATCATATAAAAAAAAATTTCTTATTATAGGTAAAAGTGTTAGTTAAAACATAACAAAGCGGGTGTATGCTTAATTGTAAATATTATGCAAGCAATAAATTAAACATATTAAAGCTTAACGATATAACAAAGTGATTGAATGTCGCATGCTAGACTTGATTTGCTTATTTAAATGAATTCTTAATTGCTTTCTTTAATTTTGTTGGCATAAGTAAAACTCACCTTTGCGTTGTTAGCCTTTTTGGTAGGCAAAACAAGGAAAAGTTTGCTTAAAATTTCAATATTTTAAAAAATATTAAAATATTCCTTTAGAATTTAGGAAGGATAATTATTTATTGTAATATTTTTGCTCATGTTAAAGCTTTAAATCCACGTATACGTACCCAGTATCCCGCGGGATATCTTGGGAAAGGTGCAATTTCTCTAGTGGCTACGTTGCTGGGCAACTCTGAACGACCTTTACGAAATTTCTTGCGTCGAAGACGCTGCTTCTCCCTGATTAGTAGCGCCGCCTGCATACCCGCGGAAACTGCGGTGCTCATGCAGTTACAAAAAACATGGTTTTTTCATTCAAGATGTGAATGAAAATGGAGTAATGTTTCTAGTTGAGGCGGAAGGTTCAGGAAAAAGATGGTGTTTTGATGTGCCAAAAGGTGGCTTATAATCACTACATTGAAAGTCATTGTTTGATTTGCTCTTAACGTTTTTAATTGTTACTATTATTTTATAGTTTGTATTATACTTTCACTTTCTTCGCCATCTTCTCTTTTAAATTTGGTTATAAAATTTTTTACCAAACTTAGCCAAGATACGAACTTATCAATGGGTTTTCTAATAGTTAGCTTCATTTTGTCGAGTTTTTGATATATTAGTTTGAAGTTTATCAAAAGATAATGTAGAAATAGCACAACGTGAAGGCTTAAATTTTGCAGAAGGCGACAATTACTTAAGCTTAGATTTCTTGTTAAAAGTAGATTCTTTTGTATATATTATGTAAATATGAATTTTAAGCGAAAAGCAAAGTTCGAAAAATAGTATATTTTGGAATAGTTGATATGCGTCGTTTTGGTCTAGAAGTTTTTGTGTGGCCCCTTATTTTCTTCTTTTTGATGTTTTTCTTTTGATTAGTACCTACTCTTCAGTTTTCAATGATTTATTAGACACATTTTTGTGATGATATTTCAGCACTTTATTTACTTTATAAAACTTTTTAATTGCACACATTTTCACTCTTATCCTGGATCGAAATTATTTTTTGTCTTCATTATTTTATTATTTGTGGTTAATGTCTAATCGATTTAACATTATTAAGTAGGGAAGTTTATATTATATATTTATAAAAATAAATATCATAATTTTTAATATTTGTAAAAGCTTCTACGAAACTACAAAAAAGTTTAATGAGCACAACATAAATTCACTTTTGATTATACATTGTTCCTCCATGCTATTACATAACCTTAAAATATGAATCATAAACTTAGATTTTGAATCTAAGTTGTAAGAATGTTTTAAACCGTATAGTGCGTTATTATACTATATAATTATTTATTATTATACACGTACACCCTTTGATTAAAATTATAGCATCAGATAAGCCAACCTTAAGGGAGTTTTAAAAATACCTGGTGTAGTTCAAACGATTATCGACAGATGGCGCTACTAATGGAAGATGTGAGTTATTGTAACTCATGGTTTGTGTTCTCTTTTGAAATTTTTTGAACTACTGCATGTATTTAAAAACTCAGGTAAGGTTTGCAAATCTTTGTGCTATTCACAACCAAAGGCACAACGTACAACATTACTGTATTATTATTTCAAATACTGAGTGTTCAATAAAACAGATAATAATCATCAGTATCAGCAATATCTAATTTTTCTACCAAGATTTATACATAAGATACATAATGTAATAAATTTAGTGAGAAAAAAATACATTTAGTTCTGAAAAGTGTTTAGTTCAATCGTCAATTATCCGTGGAAGTAGCTAGAAAATGCGATTTCTTTATTAAACCCTCCAGTTGACCTGGGTTAGTAAATTGCCACCATTAACATAAAAACCAGGATACAGGCACATCTGAAGGCAAGTCTAGCAAGCTACCTAATGGATGTAAATTATTCATATGCTCATAGAACTAATACTGCTAAGGAAACGACGCAGATGTTGGAAATAACAAGCCTTAAGGCTTAAACTAAGATGAAGAAGAAGAAGTTGATATCGGATGACATATTATGTAAAATATTAGCTAATATGTCAGATAATTTCTATGATTCCGAATTTCGTGGTGGAGAGTGAACAAAAATTCGCGCGTACTCACATAATGAATCAGGATCATTATGCAAACTTTAGATTTTGCAGCAGCTCACCGCTTCCCTTATTCCATCAACCAACTCAGACTCTCGACACACTTAAAGAGTTTGGAGGGCAGTGCGACACTAATACTCGCCATTTCAGGCCAGACCTCCTCCAAGATAGATCCCATTTTTGACACTAGCGCCAGGTTACTGCCCGCAAGTTCTTTGCAATTGCAAAGAACATGCTCCACCGTTTTTCTGCTTCTTCCCATCCTTTGTAAGTGAGACTTATCCACAAGTTTCATTGTATACTAGAAAGTATTGAAGGTTTCGAAGGACATCCACACCAAAGCATCTGTTTCTTCATTACATTCTTTTCCTAGATGCCCCTTAACCTATTTGAGTGTTAATTCCAAACCCGAATATAGTGAAAGAGCTCACTGAAGTCACAAGAGGACGAATATTTGCAAAACAATAAAAGTTGTGGTAAACAATTTCTTTGTCATTTCTATTTGTATTAGTGCATCCTAGTTGAGTCCATCTAAATATTATATCCCTGTTATTTAGAACAGCACTTGTGAGGACCAGGACCAGAGTACCATTATTTTGTAATCGCGTATTTGAGTGCCTGATCACTTGTTAGATAATTTTAAAATCTAGCACTCATTTCAACATTGTTCCAAAGTTTTCTGTATAAAATTACTTTTATTAAGCGTTTCGGGTAGCAAATCAACTTTTACCTAAGTAAAATTTATATCAGGCCCATAGTGTGTATTTTAGTTTGGTTAAGTTTTGTTTGTTATCACCCCCGAAATTATTTGTGTAGTTTCAAATTTACTTGTGAAATTTTGAAAATATTAAATTGCGTTTGTGAGCATTAAATTTATGATCAGTGCCGTATTTGAATACTAATTAAGACCATGCCAAGTTAGGAACATTTTAAGAATTTAATAAAGCTTCAAGTTTTTGATGATGTTATACAGTGTGTCTCGCAATTCTGGAACCAATTACTACGCTTAATGCGGTTTAACTATTGGAAAGATTCATAATTCTTGCAACTGTCATTATGATTTGCGCTTTTACGTAGAAAAGAGCATTTCAAGTTTATCGTGAGGTTTGGGATAATGCAGTTTTCCTTACGTGTTTTAATGGAGTATATAGATGATGGGATTAACCGTTCCGATTTTTAATGGGATATACGGGATTTAAAAATCAGGGGACTTATTAACATCAAATCTACATCTGCAGCATTTGGTGCCACTTCCGTTTTCAATAGTTGACCCCGCTGGAGAGAACCATTATTATTTTTGGAGTCAATCAACATAAAGAAAACCTTGAAATTACTGCAAGTTTTATATTGATTATATTATCTTTTATCATCACATCTTTTCGTCAATCTACGTACAGTGTGCGACATTTTTGTGGTCTTGACCTGAGTCATTGTGCAATTATTATAATAAAGTTTTAATTTAATGAAAACTTTTATTTGTAACAGCCATTATTATAAATATCGATTCATTTTCTTCACAGGAACTTCACTTCATAGGAGTTTTAGTGCGGCATGTGGGCCGTCAATTGTGTATTTGATTTGTTACAGATTTAGCTTCATTGTGTAAAGAGTGGAAGGTAAGACGTCGTTATTCTCTCTGGTGTGTTGCGCCGTTTCCTTTCTCAATCCATCTACGATTAGTCAACAATCAGAGTGGCGCTCTAATTACTACCGATATTACCGACATTTTAAGTGTATTAGCGGTTAACCACCTTCGTTTTCTTGATTTAGTCAAGTGAATCCACCTCGTCGCGACTAACTTGCCTGCATAGTCTTTGTACGCGGGTTAAGGGAATGATAGGCGTAAAAGTAAAACGACAATTCTATTGATGCAAGGAATTATAGGCGCCGCAGGTGTTTAAATTTTTGTTAATTGATTATGGTAGATGGAATCAGTTGATTTAAAACTGCTGAAACTTGATGATAGACGATGTTGTCACAGTGTAACAAAAAGGTTAGCAAATATACTTGCAGTGTATGTTATAAGGGAAACTCTTACTAAAAGTGTTTTTTTTTTGTGGAAAACTGCATTTTTGGTGAATCCACAATCCAAACATGGTTAAAATCAAATTTTACGATAGTAAATAATATTATTAATAATCATTTAACTCTTAGACATGGTAATTTTAACCGAAACACTCAAAGGAAATAAACCATTATTTTCCGATATAAGAAAGGCATAAAAATGCAAATTTATGTAGCGAAAAAAATGTATTAGTGATAAATGGATTTTTTATTGTGAAGTTTTGAAAAGAGTTCGTGATTGCTACGGAAGTAATTACATAATTTTTTATAAAAGTGTTTGATATTTACAAATCGATGTGCACTTGACCCTATTTACTCACAATAACAATACAAACATTTTTAGTAAAAAATTAAAGTTTACTTAATTTGTTAGTAATTAATTTAGTAGGTTTTGATTTAGAGCAAAGTTTTGTAAAATTGCTTATGTAAAAAAATTTCGATTTTTGAACTTGATTGATTAAGAATGTGTGATTAATGTCGCTAATTGCATTTCTAAACATAATTACAGCAAAGTGAGCATTACTTTATAAACTATTTTATCAATAATAATAAAAGCTTGATTACAATATTCGTTAGTGGTAAATGACACCCGGAATTCGTAATCAAAAACCAGATGTGGGTGTGAAAGTTAAGTTTGAGATTGATAATCGATAAATAGGACTTTGTTATAATGAGGCAATCGTTGCTGTCTTATCATATTTGCTACTACGTTAACAGATAATTTACTTCCGAATGAAAAGAGAGCTTTTGCAAAAAAATCCTATAAAGCACCAAATGTGATGATAACGTCGATACTCATCATTTGTAATCGACTTAACCGATATTACTCTCTAGATACTATTAAATTTGATGAAATTTGTCAATAACTTGTAGAAAGTGGATCAGGGTCATTCTGAAAATGTATTAAATTAGCAGAAAAATACTTTTTGTTGACTAACTGTTTCATAAAATATTTTATTACTAAATGTGATAAACAGAATCAAAGTTTGTGGATAGTAAAATTTTCATTTTAAAAATAAACAGGATGTTACAAAAGAAAATAATACATTGTTTTCAGACTCGATCGCCACCTGAACCGGGAATATGAAAAGGCAAAGTAAAAAATTTCTAAAACTAGCAAAATTTTCATGTCCTGAGAAGCTAAACGTAAACCTTTTACAGTTTTAAAAACATCTTGGAAACAATCTTTTAAAATACATCAATTGGATATTCCCACATTTAAGAAAATACTGGCGACGCAGTTTATATTTTGGCAATTATTTTCTCATCCTGACTGATCCTTGCGGTACGAAAAAATAATAGAGGATTTTTAACTAAAAGTGAGATACTTCATAAGAAAACTAAAAAAGGTAGAGCTAAAAATTTGTCGAGTTATTGATATCTTGATACGTCACATTCAGCGGTCAAATGTAACATCTTGTCCACTACATCAATTTTAGAGAAATATATTTATGTATCTTTATTTTTAATAATTTCGGTTGAATTTTTAGTTACAAACCGTGGTTAACATTTTACTTCAAATCCAATTTGTTGAATCTGTTCAAAATACATGGTGACTTTTTTGTAGTACAAATAATGAATTCATGGATCGTATAAGATATAACGATCAATGGGTAAGAATAAGTAATGATTAATTTTATTTATCTAATTTCACAAATTTTGTAGAGCTGAATTTCATAAGTCCACAATTGGTTATATGGAAAAAAATCAAAATCAACTTTAATCGTATTCTAATGCGATTCACTATAAACAACTTTTAATTTACTACGACCAATCAAAAGAAACGAAGGTTGAAATGATATTAAACCCACAAGATATGGTTAAATGATTGATAGTTTAATTTAACCTTTGATATTAATATTTATGTTCAATAATTACTGTATTAAAGCAGAAATTATGAGATTTACATTGAAAACATTCAATGAAATATTTAATAGAATCTTTCAGGTACAAAAAATTAGTTAACGGTGATTACTAACGATTTATTTAATAGCCTTACTATAAACTATAGGCAGTATTTATGTTTTACATCAAATAGAATAATTTATTGAAATATCTGTACATGGAATCAACAATTGATTTGCAGATTTATCGAATAATCGCTCAAAATAAAAATTAAAATGAGGGAATCCCCGAAACTTAGTTTTCTGTTTATGCAATGTTCCTGTGGGTTCTTATAATTGCACGTGCAATGGTTTCACAGTTGATGGTAGAAAATAATCAAAATATCTCATAATCCAACTCTAACCTAAGATCGATACGGAATCCTTGAAACAAAGTGGTATAACCCAACCAAGAGTAGTTTAGATTACACGTACCGACAACAGAATGATACCAATATGGTATAAATTTTCGTAAAAATGTAAACTTTAAAATCGATTTTTGGTTAAATAGATATTTTATAACTAGATTTTACCTATAGCTTAAACGTATGTTATCTAGCAAATTCTGTTGAATTTTTTTAAAATAAATATAACATCTTTTGTCGCCAGTTAGCGTGTTGGAACCGTCGTTTGTTAAACATAAATGTTGAAAACTCGGATTTCCTGCAACACGTCAGACGTGAACAATTTAATAAATTACTTCACATAAATTGTTTAATATTCAAGTTTTATTTCAATAATTGACAATTGAAAACTTTTATAACACCGCTTCACTTAATAGTATTGACATTTAACGTGCATCCGCGGAGACATAATTCCAGTGGGGTAACGTTAAAATTTTATTGTACAATTTATAGTGTTATTTCACGATCAACCTGTGCGATTTTACAAACGTTAGAGGGTTTGAAATAATTAATATTAAATGTACGGTCGTTAAGCAGCCAAGTTTAGAATATTTGGTAAAACTTGTATTTGTGACTTTCCAACCACGATTTTGGAAGTATAAAATTTTTGAGATTCAAAATGTTTATAAATACTGGTTATTCCAATTTAGTAATGGTTAATTTCTTTTATAAACTACTTAATAAATGAATATTTTATTTACAATCTCGAACTAATAATTTGCAATTCTTTACTGAGCTAGAATGAACCATAATTAAATGTGCTTGTAATAACAAGGCAGTTATTCAATTTTGGATCGGTGAATCCTTAATTTTCAATTTATTGAAACAAATTTGTCAAGTTTTTGTTAAATATTAAATACCATGAGGTCACATGATTGTTTTGAAATTGGAAAATTTAAATAAAAATTGTTTTTTGGTTGATAACTGTAAGTGTCATTATTCATAAACAAACAAAAGAAAAGAATAAAATTTGACTGAGCTAACCGAGGTAAGGGAGTGGACTCAACAATTGGGAAATTAAGTTTTCTCCTGATAAAAATTTAATTTTCCATAAACTCAGATTGTAGAGGACAATATATTTGATATTTGCAAAAAAGAAACATATTATACATGAATACTAGTTATGTATATTATATTGTGATGTTATTTAATTTTTTATAGGTTATTTGAAGAAAATTTCATGTTACGCCTCGGCTTTTTAGCGGCTTTTAAGTGTAAAGCGGCGTTCACAATAAAGTGGAGCATTGCCTTGCTTCGGTAGAAAGCTCGCAAGCGCCAATTAGATTAAAGTATTTTCTTTTGTTCTTTTCTATTATTAAAAATTTGTTCTAGCTAGCTTTCTACCGAAGCAAGGATAGGAATCTTTGGAATAGGAAGCAAATTTATATGATAAAATTGTAATAATTGATATATTAATGAGAGAATAATCTTACTTGCGGCAGATAGAGAGAATCGGGGAGTCGTAAAAATTTATAAAGAATGAAATTGTAAAATCAAATAGCGAGCTAATAAAACTTGAGTTGGTGAATGAGTTTACTATTCAAATACTAATACAATCGTCCTTGTTTCTATAAAAAGATGATCTCTTGAGTTAGAACACGGTCAGAAACTCTACTATTGCCTATGCATAGCAAAATCCATTTTAATCTGCGTTATTTTCCTTAATTATAAAAAAATATAAAGAACATCCTCTTAATAACTTTTTAATGTTAATTTGTAATGTACAAACTAACATGCTGTATATCATAATAATAACACTTTAAAAAGGTAGGCAAAAGAAGGATGTTAAGAATCCGCGAATACAATTTACAGGTAGTACGCAAATGTACGAGCACTTTGCGACTTTGAAGAAAAATTGCCTAAAGGTAACTTTTAAATTGAGCGTAAAACTTTTATATATTTTTCATAAAGAATGATTTGTTTCAATAAAAGTATAAAACTTAAGAATAAGTTGGTGTAAACATAAATATTACGACTGTTTTTAATAAAAAAAATACCTCTGAAAATGGATAATCCAAACTTCCAAAAGCACTTCGGTGAAATTCGCTATAATAGGTCAAGTTATTATCCCATTGCTGTTTATCTTGAATTTCTAAATTACAAATATGATTACTACATCGATCTATAAGACCCTCATCTTGACATTTTCCCATTTCTTCCACTTGTCGAACAAAGCTGCATCGACGTTCTAATTTATTTTCGCCTTCTGGTATAAATATTTGTGGTAGCTGACTTTGAATCGAACATGAAGGATGAAGGCTGGCGTGCTCTTGTACCAAGGTACAAGGAGTAACAGGAACATCTTGATGATGATGTTGTTGATGGTGATGGTGGTGGTGGTGACTTTGATTGAGGTGATGTGGAAGTGGGATTAAAACGGAAGGACTTTCTTTGATTCTAGCTTTGGACGGTTCTTTTAAATGTGACGTGCTGTGCCTTCGAGCGTCGGCATGCAACGGTGGAGGACGCAGCGCGGCGCTTTGTTCGATTCGTGATAATTTAATTTTCGGTTCCGTATAATTTTGGAACTGTCGCGGTGGTAATTTACTATCACCAACTTTTTGATTCTTAATTTGTTGCAGTCTATCATTCTTGACTTGTTTGCGTTGCTTTAAACGTGCTTGACGACTTGCTAACGAAGCACCGCCCGCGGCCGCGTACATTTTTATTTAAGTTGACTGAAAAATTTAAAATAGAAACTTTACTTAATCGCAATTTAAGCTCTTTTTTGATTGACTATTTAATTTTATCTTAACCTATTTGTCTCTCTTCTCATTTCTAATAACTTAGTTTTTTATTATTACTTATTGTTTTATTTTTGTGCGTACTCAAGAAAAATATAAAATACTCACAAAATTATTGATTTGTTTATAAAAATATTATTAATAGTGTAAAAATAGACCTTTTTTTAAACAAAGTTTTCTGTTTTTAATTTAATAAAAATTGATTCGGTTTTATTTGATTAAGCCATAAAAAGTTTGTTTTGATTTTAAAATTTTTATCCAATACCCCCATTTTTTTTTATAACAATCGTATAATTGTGAATTTTTTGGTAACTACTAATTAAGAAAATTGTTTGGTGTGTCTAAGTTTAAGTATATAACAGTTAATAATAATTATAAATAATCAACAAATATTTTTTGTATAACAATAAATTCGGCGTTCACTAACTTTCTAACAATAACCTTTGATACACTATAATATTGTCTGCATATGTGTATTAGTAAAACTACGTAAAAAAATTAATTACCAAAATATTCAAAACTTATTGCTTTTAAATATCTTTCGGTAGTTCGAACGTTCGATTCACTACCTCATTGAACACATTTCAGTCAACTTAAAGAAAAACGTTTCTTTAAATTTATTAAAAATAAAACAAAAATTAATTACATACTTTTCAAAAATTTTCTTTATATATCCATTTTTTCATGAAAGTTATACTTCCTAAGTTTACGATAATTCGTTCGAGAAAAAATCATTGTAAATAAATTTTTTAAATACTTTTGATAAATGCAAATTTGTAATAAATTGAGGATAAAGCTCTGTGGAAATGGAAGGTGATAGTGTTGTGAATTTGAATATTCATCATAGTTGTTTCTGAAAACAAGGACATTCATTGGAGCTTTGTTTACCCAAGCAGATCAAATTATTACTGGCGTTTTAGTTAAGTAAATAATAAAATCTAAAAAACTAATTTTACCTAAAACGACAACTTACATCAGAGGCTTTTAAATATCTTAATCGATTAGCTGCTAAAATTAAACAAAATTTATTTTAAAAACGTTGAGAAAATACAAACATAATCTATCATGTGGAAAGTTGGAGTAGCCAAACAAAAATTGAAGCTTTCGTGCATATTTAATGCTAACTGTTGCTCCAAACTGTTAATAGTTTTTTCACATTTTCCCTAATATAGACGAAAACAATTTTATATTTCTGTTGATTATTATGTTTTCACAATTTGGTGGGAATTTTTATCACTTTTTCATTTCTTCTCTAATCGAAATTCTTGCAGACATTTGACTTCACTGCCGCGTAATTGGTACATATCTCCAAATATTAAATTTGTCTGAGGAATTTCAAAAATTTATGTTTTGTGGATACCTTCAACCTTCAAGTAAATAATTATTCGCATTCATTTTTCTTGAACGATTATTCATTCCCTTAAATTTTAATTGATTAAGAAAATTGAAAAATTCTCTTCTTTAGATAATATAAAACCAAGATGTAGTACAAAGATGTACTTAGAAATTATGGCTGAGAAACCCAAATAATTGAAGTGCTTTTCTTGTGAGCACGAAAAACTCCAATTGGAAATATTATCGCTCCTTAATTCTATTACAATTACGTCGACCATTATTAAATTACGAGTTAATTGATTTTAATCATTATGAAATAATTAATTTCTTATTTCATCATGCCTCCAGGAAATTCAATTTGAAGTTGTCATTTGAAAGGAACTTTGCGAAAGTTAAATTGACATTAGAAACCACCCAAGGTTTGATTTAGTAAATCATTCCATTCAGTCAAAATGTTGACATATGTTTAATTCTAAATGCATTACTTTTAACAAACTTCGGTGTTCGGTGTAAAATCCATCCTATTGTTTTCCAAATTTAAGCGTCTTTTATGTGCCGTAACAAGGAAAAAGTAAATTTGTTTGAAACATTGAAAAAATTTTAATCTCATCATACTGAATGGTCACACGTTAATATAAAAGCTTCCAGCTTCATCAATTACAGTTAACGAATGAAGTTAGGAAAGTTGTTTGTTTGACTAAAAATTTTATAAAAGTAGATGGTTTTTCATAAAAGTTTCGTTATTGATTTTAAAGTCAAATGAAACTTTTGTAAACTAACGTAATTGCAGTTTCGATATGCAGGTTGTAGAGAAGCCTTTGGAACCTTTTGATATATCAAATTTGAATCAATATCAATCGTTTTCTTGTTAGTTTTCAAAGTGAAAATTTTTAGTTGATCATTTTATAAATAGGTGGATGAAGCCTTAACGCCATATTTTTGAGAAAATTGCAACGGCACATGCATTGGTGCCAAATAATTTTCATATGATTAAACCCATAAATTGTTTGTAGCTTCCAAATTTCCAAAAACACAGCAATAATGACACTGAAGTTTACAGTTTCTTATCAATGACCATTATAATATGATACCTGTTATATTTCTGCGAAGTCGGTCTAATTTTTTAAATTCAAATGGTATTAGATGAAATTTTGAATTTTACGATTATTTGAGGTTTGGTCAAATTAACGTCTAAAGGAACAAATTTTTTCTACGTAAATATGTTTTATTGCTCCAGGTAGCGGTTTGATATTCGCATGTTTCTACGTCGTAGAAGTGCCATTATTTTAAGACTTTGAAATAATGGTTTGCAGTGTACCCAGCAAGGTAGTCCTTCTGGTGCTCGTATGACTTTCTTTTGCATGATGAAGATACGGTTTAGATGTAATAGATGTTTAGATAACATCATGGCTACCAAATCGGAAGGATTCTCTTTGGATTGTGACAGACTTTGGTCTTGGTATTGGTCAACCCTCTCCTTAAGGGTTGCGATACGGAGGGTAGTTTATGTTTCATTGTCAACACTTCAAACCCCACTGTTTTCTAAAGGAACCGCTCATGACGAATGCGACTGGATGCCACTGTTTGTGGTGATGATCGTGAATCTGAATCGCTTCTTTGTGATGGTGGCCAGTGGCCACTGACTTTCCTGAAATATCTCGACGGTTAATATTTCAGGAGGGAAGGAAGGAAGGAAGGATGCAGTATCGAAACACCATTTCATTGCATGTGTCTATGTGATTATGAAGAATTTCTTTACAAGCCACGCGCTTGTTGGCAGTCTGGCCTTCGTCGATATTCTTTTTGAGAGGGGTGAAAAACTTAACACTGGCAATTATTATCCTATCGGCCTTACTCCAATAGCGGTCAAGCTGATGGAAACCATTATTATCGAAGATGTAACAATGAGTATCCTGAGTTACGCATGGATTTTACCAGGGCGTTCCATCCTTACCAATTTATTGACGTATGTGAACGACTGGAGTTCTCTGCTTGATTATAACATCCCACTGACTTATTAGGTAGATCGTTTTCTCATAACACTACTGCTCTTAGTGACGTTTCCCATTCTTGTTCTTCGCTTATTGTGCATATAAACCTTCCCAAGTCTCATCTCTGATTTTCACTCATGCTGATACCAAGATTTGCAATAATCCTTGCTCATATCACGATGTTCGTTCACAAGAACAACATGCGATTGAATTATTCAATCGATGGTTTGGAGCTGAGGCTTGTCGAGTCACACAGCGATCTCGGGGTGACGATCAGGGGCAATTATTATTGCAATGCCAACTCGTGCCATTTAATAGGAAGGTCAAAATTGCTTTAAAGTTATATAAATTACGTAAGAAAAAATGATTTGCTTCGTAATTTCCACAGATATAATGGGATTATGGACTCCATAAGCAACAGGTATAAACCGCACCTGATGACGATAACTATAGTAATCTCAGGTGTAGAAGTCACATAAGCAAAGTATGCAGTAAGGCTAAATTTATGGTCAATTTTCTTTCAAGGTGCTTTGAGAAGCCTAGTTCTTCGATAGTTAAACAACTTTTCGAAACACATGTCGACCATCTCGAGTTTGCTAGTCCCGTGTGGTGTTTGAATTGGTTCTCGAAGTTAATATGCTTTCTTACGTATACTTTGGAATCATAATTTTCAAAGATCTTAACCTTAAATTTCCATTGGGTATGGCATGTCCCTTTACTCTCAATATGGCAGATCGGCTATGTGGTCATCAGATGATGTAATCGTTCAAGAATCGATCAGATCTTTTAAGGGCTTAGTGTTGTGAATCTCTGTTCCTATTTTGTTTTGTTGGTATGATTTTCTTAGTTTAATTATTTATTTACCCTTGGGACTTTTATTACTAGTTAGCTATGCCTGACTATTTCTGTGTGTTAATTATTGAAGAGACTTGGCTCGGCGTTCAGTTTTGGCTTAGAATAAGAGCTTGGAGTCCAGTTTTTGCTCTTTTGATTTAAGGTTTTGGAAAGATCAGGCAGTCATTCTTGACCTCACAGTCCTTCCCTCATAAAGTGTTCTCCAAAAGAAATCAACTAAAGTGCCCATTAGAAATGGAAATACTATTATAATACGCAGTTTTCATAGTATGGTAATCTTGATGAAGTACTCATCCAATAACGTACAAATAAATATTTTTATTGTTTAAATCCTTCTGTAGGCATTACAGCGTTACCAACTTTCAATATTGGAGGCAAGTAGAAATGTAATTATTATCAGAAACATAAATATACTACGTGAGGAGATAGAAATCTCCTGTATTGAATTATAAGCATACTCATTTATTTTATATGTAGTTTGATAGGAAGGCAATAAATATGTAGAACACTCGTTTAAACAGTTGTCAATTTATAAGTACCTACACAAAAATATTCAAATTTTGTTGTTTTGGTGTATGCTTATAATGTCGGCAATGTTTTTATCGTCAATATTAATTCATTTATTATCAGGTTAAACATAATTTGATAAATAATATATTGGTAGTTATTTATACAAGAGGTACGCAAACAAAATGAATAAATAACGTAAAATAATTGAATTTTGTTTTTGAAATTTTGTAAATTGTGGTTTGCGAACAATAAAAATACCTATTAATTTTTGTGTGTTGATATAGATGAAATATTCTAACCTGGGACTTGCGTCATGGATATCTGATTACTTGAATTTAGGGAGCTATGCATTGGTTATTTGCAAAGTCGGCGCTCTCGTTTTTCTTAATTTTAACATTATAAAGGAACCAGATACACATTTATAATTTTAACCAATGCTTATTTACATATAAATTATGAAAAACATTGTGCTATATGTAGAAATAGAAGCTTATAATATGGCGAAAACGCATTTCTCTCGACTTTTACATTTTCGTTTGGTTTTGCAGTGATTCCAAGAGAACGGAGATCTCTGGCGACTTGAAAAAAATTGAAAATACGTAAAACATGTATAATTTATTCCTGAACCTCCGAAATCATCGATGAAAATTCGAGATTTTCCAAAAAAATTGTAAAGTTGCGATTTTGTTGTTCAGTTACAAAAACATCGCATTTTTATCGTAAAAATCGCGTTTTTTTGTCTAGCAGTTTCACAATTCCGTTTCAAAAGTTCTGATTTTAGGTTTAGTGCAAAACTATGTATCTTAGGAAAAGAAAAACAACTTACAGAGCCGGAAAAAGTTTAATTTTAAGGACGATAGTATTTAAAAATGAAACAAAAATGTGTTAATATGCCGCAGACTGTGCCGCCATTTTATAAGCTTCTATGGGCTCCATAGCACATTTTTTTTCATAATGTATAGGTATGTAAATAAACATTGGTTAAAATTTCAACTTATGTTAAAATTAAGAAAAACGAGAGCGCAGATTTCGCGAATAACCAATGCCTAAGTACCCTTTATTAAACAAAGACTTTGGTTTGTTGCTTCTACGTGGTAATATAAACAATCGTATATCTCAAGTAAGTTAAGATGTCCATGACGTCAGTTCCAGGTTAGAAGATTACAACTGTAGATGAGCTTTCTTCTTTTTATTGAATATAGTAGCGATATCAGTACATCTTTACCTTAATTTTATTTTTACATAAGATTTTTAAAAGCCTCTGATGCAGTATCATCTTAAAACATTAAAAAACCTATAATCACAATGTACATTAAAATCACATTTTAGGTAATAAACATGCATGCAATAAAATTAGAAGGAAGTAAAACATTTAAATTGGTACATTTTGTGTTCTGCATGAAAGTTCACCGGTATTGATTAAAAAATTCAATCACATTTCAGGCTAAATTATGCACTCGTTTCATCAAGTGCTTAGACCACTTATCATTTTCAAATACTTCTGTGTGTAAACTAGACAATAAAATAATAAATTGGAATTGATGGTATTTAATAAAACCGTCATCGGTTGTTGATTATTATCGTCGTAGGTCAGAGTGCAGTAGGTCACCCCCAGCAACAGACTCTATAGCTGCAATTTGTCGAGTTTTCATCATAAACTCCATAACTTGGTTGATGAGATTTTCGTATTTTATTACATTTAAATTTCTTATGGTAGCCTAATAGTTATTTAACATTTACAAATTTACAAATACAGATACTTCCATAATTTGTGCTCCAAACATGAAAAGGTACTTCAAATTATATTTTATAAGGTAGGTATGTAATCAGCAATCACAGTTTTAATGTAGGCAATACAAAAACGCAGTAAGGTTATATTGAATATAATGATAAAATCGATAGAAAAACGGTTTTCCTTATTTCGATATAATGTGCTTTGTAAAACAATGATAACATTTACAATACCAATTTATTGTTTGTAGGTACTCGCATGTAGGTCAATTATTTACATCAAATAATTTGAAACAATTATCAACTATCCCACACTTGTTGCTGAAGGAATATTAAAAATTAGTTGCTTTAAAAATACAGTGCAAAATTATATTGATGTATATTATATTACGATTTTAGAAAATTTATTATTATGCTATTTTTAAACCAAATCGGCACTTTGGTTCGTGTTAACGAAATATTATAGAACATTATTAACCTTTGCCTTTTGAAAAAGAAAATATGAACTTTTACTTTCACTAGCATACAAATTTACCCAGGAGTTATGAATCCATAAAATTCTTATTATGTTGTAATTAAGAGATACATATTTTTATACTCTCCAAACCAAAAATGGAACATGTTATATACATTATGTTGTATGTGGGTGTTTAATATTTTCAAAGGTTAAATTTAATTTTGATTTAATATTTATATATTATAGGTATATAATATAATGACATACATATTTAATGCTTACATATTTTTTTTAGAATATTATTAAAAAGAATATTACAAACCTCTAAAGATATACAAATATACATAGGTACTTGAAATCATTTCAACTAGAAAATTTTAATTACTGACTCATTGGTCATTATTTGGAATCACGGCTACTCCTAAATTATTTGTAACGTGGTTCGGATTCCACGTTAAGCGTTTTATCCTATAGAGTAGGATAAAAACTGTTCTACTATTAATACGTATATAATTTTCTTTTAAAATTACTTAAAATTACTGAAATGATAGTTAATTCTGCAAAAATTCTATTTCTTAACTATTTGAAACGCAACATTAAAATTTATGAATATGAGTAGGTATTATCCTTGTCAGTAAATTTAAATTATTCAAGAATTACAGTTGTTCAGCAGGTTGAATAATATATAAACTTTATTCAATTATAGTGCACCGTTTTTATGCGAATGATTATTATTAGTGAAATCTATAAAGACTTGGGACCAAAAAAATATTCCGTTTTAAGCAAATTCGTAATTTGCAGATACTTTTCAGTTACTTTTATTAATTTGTGTCCGGCTTACACAGGTTTCCTTGTATATTTTATTTCATATAGTAATATTAATATAAATTGTTGATATAACTTTATGTATAGGAAATGCTCGTATTGTATTTTTAGAAGTAACTATATTATTTATATTTAGAAATTTTCTATTTGTTTTTTCTTGAATTATGAAAATATTAAATTTCAACAGATTTTAGTAGGTACAAAAAGTAATAAATATTGAAACCAATGTAACAATTTTAATTCGGCATGACATGACCATAATAAAATTCTGTGTTTCAGGTTTCAAAAGTGTAGCCCTCCATAAACTCGTATTTTTTTGCCAGAAAGAATGGAGTTCTAGATGTGGTAGGCTTCTTTCCTACTCATCTGATGCAAAGTGGTCCACAGGTAAGTTAAACTAGATCGAATAATTATAAACTTCCTTAGAGAAAATTTCTAACATGAATAGGCTAGGAATAGATTTGCAGACGATATTGTTCTGGTGTCTAGTGATCTAGAGGAGATTAAAGATGTGCTCCACTAACTTAATCAAAATTAACGATTTATTATCTAAATAACGATCTAAATCCGTTATGGAAGACCACAAAATTCTCAGTCCCTTAATTAAACTTTGCAAAGACAGCCAAACGGCGGAAATAACACGAATAATGGGCTAACTTAAGCAGCGTTTGGGAATTAGGATACATTTTAAAAAGTACAGATATACCAATTAAGGCTATAGAGCAAGTAAAATATTTTGACTTCTTAGGTTGCACGATGTCCATGTTTGAGGAGGCTGATATACCCAAAAAAAATTGAGAAATTCCATTACATAAATGGCACAATAAGGAGAACATTTAAGAGCAAGGCCAATCAGGATACTGCATTGAAGTTTTATAAGACGATATCGGTACCAAGTATAACATACGCCAGCGAAACTTGGACGATCACTAAGGAAAACGAAAGACGAATCCAGAGTGCAAAAATGAGATTCCTACGCTCAGTGGCGGGATATCAAAGGATAGACCGAAAAAGAAATACGGACATAAGAAATAAATTGAACATCTGCAGTATCAACGAGAAGATAAAAGATTATAGAATGGCATGGAAAAGACACCTAGATTCGTTTGCCAAAACAAATGTTCTAATAATACAATCCGAGAGGAAGAAGAAGTGTGGGCCGCCCCAAAAAGAGATGGAGCGACCAATTAGAGTGAGGTAACGGGCCACCGGCCTAAATCCTGCGGATGATGATATACAAAAAAATCGGCGGATACTGACTGGCAACAGCTAGCACAGGATAAAGAAAATTGGAAATGGAAGAAGAAGAAGAAAGATATAAATTTTAAAGACTTCAGTTGAATTTCTTAAGCATTTCTTTGCACCATTTGATACTACTTTGTTTTTGAGTTTTTAAACTTCTGTCAAATTGTGTGTGATCCAACGACTGCAAAGCTTCCATACGTCTAAATGATAATGCAAAATTGTGTGTATTGCTTGCATATTAATGCCTAAGGATGTCTGAATATCTCGGTATGTCACATGCCGATCTTGCGCAATAATTTCACGTACACCAGTAATATTAGTGGCAACAACAGACATTGCTGGACGACCTGCACGAAATTCTTCACTAAGAGTGGTGCATCCACGCTGGGATCCGGAAAACCAGCTATAAACAGTAGGTACTCTTGGATGGTGCTTAATTTTCAAAAGCCAAAACAAGACGATCGATGGATTGTTTCGACTTTAGACCACATTTAAAATCATGCACGAAAATGTTCATACAAAAGTTTTATTTTTTTGCACAATAACATTCTTTAAAATGTTGTTTAAACAAAACTTGTCTACTTAAGTATGAACTTCCAACTGAATTATATGTATGTTAAAAATGTCAAATTTTACGAGTATGGCAGTTAAAAATACATAACAGATTTCAGAAACTTTCCCAACAACCCACATACGAATATTAGGCTCAATTTTGCTATTTTGGCATAAATACGTCTGTAAAATCGGCAACACTTTGAAAACGGTTGGCCACCGTGGAGAGTTATGGCTAACAACCCCCTAAAAAAATATGGTGGAAGCTGTACATCCGATTATGGATGTTATAGCTGGTTGATGATGATAGGATACTCTATCTCTTTTGCAACTTTACTCTTTTAAATTGTCAAGCTCCATTCTTGCATTTCATGAAATTGGAGATTTCTTTTCTCATTCATCATAATATTGATGTTTCAATTTAAGCCATAAGAAGGTTTTAATGGCGTATTCATTCTTTAGCTTAAAGTTTACTACGTAAAATCGTTTTTATGTGGTGTATATTTTTAAAATTAATCAGCAATGCTTTTTTGATGGAGAATACCTGAGAATACCAGGTATCGGTAGCTTATTTTAATTGAATTTTTAAAGAACTAAGTAAGTTCTTTATCTGAACTGACCTGACTCGTGTTTTCATCATGCTTTTAATCAACAACTGTGAATTTTTAATTTGTTTTGAGACAATTTTACATGAGTAAGTTGCAAGATAATTCTTCGGGTTCGATTCGTTTGTATATTCATAACTTATTATCTCTCCTTCCTTTATCATAGGTAAGGACTGATTAGTCCAATAAGATTTCCTCATTCTCCTCATTTTCAAAAAATTTGAAAAAAAAAGTTTCCACAGTTTCCATTAGGTCATCGTTGAAAGAAACTTTGGAAACTTTTTTTTTCAAACAAATTCATATGGCAATTTGTGATTTATGTGCCTGAAAGTTGTCTTGCAAAATCAAAACTCATTTGAAGATTATTCCATGTCATTCTGCCACTATTTTTCACACTTTCCTATCTTTCCAGGCAATCAATGAGAATGATATCATGTCTATCCAAAACATTACTGAAGCAAGAACTTTTCCAGCAGAAGTTTGAACGCGAAATTTCTTTGACCTTAGAGATAACGAGTGCTTCCATTTCATTTACTGCGAGTTTGTCCCAGGTACTTGAAAATAACTTGATATCTCTTGAAATTTGTATTTTTGTATTCTTTAATTATAAGGTTTTATTTCTGCTTTGGACAGTCTATGGAATGCAGAGCGCATCTTTATTTACCTTCATATGAAAGCTCACTTGTTTATTTTTTACATTGTACCTTAAAGTCCAATCAGGGCATTTATTTTGAAAGATTGTCGCCAGGTAAATTTTCTTTACTTAACTAGTGAAAAAAGTTTCGTTTTATAAATTGAAATATGTACATCGCGAGCCGCCACTTCTTCTTCTTCTTCTTTCTAGAAGTAATTCTCTAGAGAATTCTCTTCTAGTAGGCCAAAGCCTGTTATTTCCCAACACATGCGTCGTTTCCTTGGCAGTGTTAGAAACTTTGAGCATATAAATATTTTACATCCATCAGGTAGCTTGCTAGACTTGCCTTCAGATGTGCCTGTATCCTGGTTTTTATGTTAATGGTAGCAATTCACTAACCCAAGGGACCACCGGCTTAACGTGCCTTCCGAAGCACGGAGACTAGTCATAAGAAAGTTTGACTCTCCCCAGGTTTGGACCCGGTGCCTCATATTCGCATCCAACTGCGTTAGCTGCAAGGCAATGACCGTCTCTGAAATTCATATAGTAACCAGTGGCTGATTTCCGAACAGACGCACGAGACGTGTGGGACCTCATAAATCAGGGGGGCCTCAAAATTTAGCTTCTTTGGACCACCGGTATATATAATGCATACCAAAGTAAAAAAAGAGTAGGGTGTAGGGGTAGTTATAAATATTTAGAGAGGGGCCTCAAAATTTAATTACATAATATATGTACATCGAAGTCGATAGACCAATGCGTTTAAATTATTTTGGTCATAAATTAGACTTAATAATAACAAAGCCTTCCCAATAATACGAAAGGAATATACATAAATTAAATAAATACAACTTTATTGCATTGTAGTTGATGATATCGGACACTGAGAATATTGTACCAAAAGGTACAATAAGTGATTGTTTATTGAATAAAACGAGTATAGATTTTCGCTCTCATTCAAAGTCTAGTTATTTGTAAGGGTTATAACTTTAAATGATGTAAATCAGTATATCACTGTTACATAACGGATACAAACGTATTAAGTTTATGTAAATTTGGTTGCATAAGTGCAGTGTTTACAATTGAGGTTAATTGTTATTATTCCTCACATTTTGGCATTGTCTGTTATCAAAAGAATCATCGATTATTATCCTCGACACACTGTCAAGTTAATTATCATTAAGGATACTTTTAGGTGAAATTTTACGAATCGGATACAAGAATGCAAAATACTCACTTTACCATTCAATGTAATATTTTAACTTTATTTTAAATCAACTCTAATTTTAAAAAAATTAATGATAATAAAATTTCGGAGTGTCGAAGGTATAACGGTGGTATTGGGTTCAAAGTAACTAACTAACAATTTTCTATTTTCACAGTAAGTACAGCTTTTTTGTTTCCATAAACAATTTTAGAGTTTTCCAACTAACTAAAGACTAACTCTAACAGACAAGACAGTTTTTTTTCTAATAATATATGATTCGGCTCACAAATTTTTACGTTGCACTGTACTATCATTAGTTTTGTTACATTTTGATTGGCACCCTTGTTTACAGAAAAGCGTTCAAAGAAAATGTTAAAAAAAACATTAATATTTGATTACTTCAGTTGTAAAATTTCTAGAGAAATGAAATATTTTACAATAAAAATGCTGAAAAAGTTTTCAAGTTATAAATTCAACTTAAAGTCTTCATCTTACCCTATTTTATGGCATTAGAGATGGTTATTATGTACCGTAAAGATTAGTGCATTGTTATGTACTTGACATATATGTACAATTGCAAATAAAGAGAGTAAATATGTTGGACTTGAAACCAAAGCTTATTAGCCCAAGCTTGGGTACTAACAATTGAAATTACACTGACACAAGTTCAGGTGATTAGACTAGTGGGAAACAGTGATTAGTGAAAGAACAACTGCAAATAATTTTAGTAATATTAAGGATTTCAGACTTCAATTATTTTCAAATTATCGTTTAAAAAGTGTTAATTCGAAATTTTATGTCTAAATTGTGTGATAAATAAAATAAAAAAAAAATATACTATTATAAAATTTCTTTTGAATTGTATTTGAACTAAAAATAGATAATAAATCATAAATACATAATGCGAAGTATGTTGATTATTAATAATTGTTCATCGATCACTCTTCCGGTTTAGAAAAGATATAAATAAACTGTGTTGTTGTTTTTAAAGGTTGCTATGCGTGAATGCGAAGGTGTGCGCGGTTTAGTAAGGGCGTGTGCCCCGCTTAACTTTTAGGGGTAGTCATATAAAATATTCATCATTACTAAATGAAAACTTGCATGTTCACATTTTTAAATAATATGATGAGCATTAAATCTCAATTTTATGGAATTTTTTTGTTTACTTCCTCAGATTAAAACAAAAGGATAATAAACAGATTCGTGATTCACGTACTCAAAATTTCACTTGTAAAATATTCTGAAAGTATTTGCAAAAGGACTTAACGACATTCCCAAGCGACCAATTAAACCGAATGGTACAAAGCAAACATTTTTCATTTTTACCAGGATGGATTGATGAGTCCTCGCGAATAAAATCGTAAACGGCGTTAAAACAAGTAATTCAAAAGTTTTTAATTTTCATACAAATTTTTCAATTAACGTAGAATCTGGATATGGTTCCGATCATTTGCTGTTTTTTTTTGTGATGTAAATAAAAATGATAGATTCCTCAATAATACTTTTGATTACAATTTTGATGTTTATTTAGGTAATTCAAATTTTAAATTATTCAGAAAAAGTACATTTTTTTGCTGATCTAATATTAAAAAATTAGAATTTCTGATTCATATGCATACAAGGCAGAATAAATTAATTAGACAATATAATTTTGTTATCACGTTTAATGCTATTGGCGAAAACCTCGGCACCTCAAACTTGCAACACGATGTAATTAGTTCTCTTGTTTGACGTTTTAATTCAATTTGTATTAATTATAGGACGGTTAATTCAATTTTGCTTGATAACTAATTGGTATTGTGCGGTGAAATTATATGGAAATTATTGTCAATATTTGGTATAATAAATCAAATTTTGAAACATAAAGGAACGATTGATATTATTGAAATGGATCTATAGGTCAAATTAAAACTACTAATGCAAAAATCAATTTTTGAAAAGTCATTATTTAACTATATTAATAGAACTCATTACTGTGCCGCCATTATTATTATACGAAGAATCATTAAAATTATTGTATCGTAGGTGGATATTAAAATTTCGCGAGCAAGGTCAAGGTTTACCATTGCATGACTATTTTGATAGCAGTGTCCTACATTTCAAAATTTATTATCAAATATCTGGTTATTAACAACCTAAAAGATACAACATAGTTTGAAAATAATTTGCTAAATACCACATAAAGCAAAAGTGAGTAATAATGGAAAATTTTGAATGGGGGCTGCTAAAATTATTCTCTTTGCACTAACACAAAGGATGAAATAAAATTTATTGGATTTCTAGCTAATCGAAAAATAATCATAATAGTGCAAGTGGTTTTTAAACTAATTGCACCAATATTCCATAATCTAACATAATGTCAGTAGTGGAACGCAATAGTGCATAGTGAACGTAATAATTACAGCCCTATCACAAATGAGTCATTTAGGTGCAAATTGGAACACATTCAGAATTCAAAATGTTTCAGATGAAAGCACATTTATTGGTAGCTAACGCGTTGCCTAAAATTAATGTTTTATTGGAAGCTTTTTAGTGATGTAATCAAAGGTGCAAATATCTCTTGTAATTTTGCACCCGAGGGCACGAAATTTTAATATTAGTTGATGTAGCTTTCTTTTACGAATATTCTGAATATTATTAAAATGTAATCCTAATATTTTAATTATTTTGAAATTAATAGAAAATATAATCAGTAAATTGATGTAAAGGCACGAAACAGTTGTGTTACACGTGCGGAAAAAGTATGGAATAAATTTGAAATAAATTATTGGTTACTTTTGCGCAAAAAATTTTGATATAATAAAATTGTCACGACAACGCTTCTATAATACTGAATTTTCATGACTATAATGCAATTTTTACGTTACATTATATTTTTTTTACTTTATAAATTCGCATGATAAACCTGCGAACACTAAATTCACATTATATTTATTATAAGTATTTGTGTATCAAACTGATAGATTTAATATTTGAAAATACGCCAGGAAAAATTAGAATTGCTATTTAAAAAAATTAGTAAAATTGGCTATTCCATTGCTGAGTTTTGAAAAGTTACAAAATAATCGAATTAAATAATATGAGGTAACGTCTATAATTTATCAATATATAAAAAGAACCAAAATAACTGCCAATATAATGCAAAAATCGTGAGTATGGCTTGTTAAAAGTTGGAAAAATTATTGGAAGGTTTCTTGGTAGGACCTTGTTTTAATCGTTACCCGCACGAACTTCACTAATTGACTGACTTTATTAATAATTACTAGCACTACTCTCCAAGAAACTAAACTTTTCATTACCCTTCCAATAACTATTCCAATTGTCCTTAACTGTCGGCCATATTTATTTGAATCCTTCAACGGATATGTCATTTGATATACTTAAGTGAAACGTTTAGATTTAATGATTTTTATTACTTTTCCATTTTGTTACATAATGTAACATAAATCTAAAATACTGAAAGTTTTATTGGGTTACAGTAAAGTTTAGTTTACACTCACAATTGAATTAAATACAACCGGTAATCCGGCAATTTTATGGGTGTAAACCAAACTTTACGGTTCTAAAGGATTCCTGAAGAGTTACAGAATAACCCCCTTAATCTGCCATGCACATGATCACAGATTCGCATCCCAGGCGCTTCCAAATTATTTGTGTTGGAATTAACGTTAAATTATCGCTTGTATACTAAGATATGGCATAAAAGTAATCACCCCATCGGAAAATGCTCCAATTTTTGCAAAAGGCATCTTATATCAGTGTGACTTGGATATTTGGAAGCAACCAGATGCAGATTACACGTAGGAAAATCATAAATCGCTATTGCCACATTCCAAATAATTTAAGTTCAAATATTAAGTATAACGGAAGCCAAACTATTACAGAAATAATAACAATGAACCCTGTAGTAAGCAAAGGCAATGACTTCATAGGTATGGATTAATAATCAAGCCAATAAGATAACAATAATTAATTATGGTGGTGTGGGGGAATGATCAGTGGACAGTCACAAATAAAGCGGAATTAGTCGCGATTGATTAGTTAATCGTAAGGATGTTGTTCAGGAGGTGTTGTGTATGTCCAGGACAAATTCACCCCAGTTTACATTTTAAAGGGTATAACCCCATGGTAACTCAAAATGGTACCTACAATGTATAAAAAACCTATGCGACACTATAATTCTCAAAAACTCGGAATAATCTCTAATTTTGACAAATTACATCTGATATAGGTTTTTTGAAGTCACAGGTCTATACAAACAAACCTCAGATATTAGCGGCCCTAAAGGAATACATCCGACATGAGAGGGAGAAGTTTTGAGAAAAGTATGGAAATCCTGTAAACGAGCCCAAATGTTCATCAACTCTGGCGGCGGTCACTTAACCGATAGTTTTCTTAACTTGATGAATATACGTAATCAAGAAACAGATCCAATTCTTTTCATTTACAAACAAGGTTACCTCCATAGAAAATCAAGTTAGTGCTTTTAATCCATCTCTTATACATATCAGCAGCCATATTCAGGGCTAAAATGAAAAGAGCTAAAACATTTCTACATCGAACACGCCAATACTTTGAGATTAGAGAAATCAAAAGAAAATACATGGTATGTAATAAACATAAGCAGTCACATGTGTAGTATGAAACATTGAAAGTTCTAATGGTTTTGGACAAGGAATATAAACTGAAAGAGGTCCAGAATTCTACATGTTTGGATAAAATATATAAAGCACGAGAACTTGGAATTAGCGAAGAGATAACGCGAGAATAGCTCCGGAAATTAGAAGTTTATATGGGCTTCCTAATCCTGATTGCGCTGGATATGCTGTGTGATCCAAAAAGTCCAAAAATCGATCTGTGGATTACACTCGCCAACCCGACTGACCAACGTCGCGAGTTATGGCTAACAACCCCCAATAAATGTGGTGGAGGCTTTATATCCGACTATGGATGTTATAGCTGGATGATGATGATGATGGGCTTGGAAGAGTGTTAAACAACCGCGTGCTCTTCTGAATCGGTGAAGTCTGAAATCTACCGGACAATTGTAATGTACACATGCGAAGAAGACGGACAAATTCAGGTAAATATACGTAAGAATCCGAACTTGAAAACGTTTTCGAACCGATTTTGGAAAATGTAATTTAAAGATAAGTATACTTAATATCATTTGCTTTTTGTGGGCAGTGCGACTAACCTTAAATGGATTAACGAGATTGTCACTGTTTCACTATAGCAGATTTCAAATCTCGTAAGTCTATTCATGTGCGTCTTTCACACTACATTATCTTCTTCTTCTTCTAGTGCCCTTCTCCTATTGGAGGTTGGCGACAACTGCAGCAAAAGCATCCCGATCTTTAGCCGTTGTAATCAACGTAATATATTAATAAATAATATTAACTTCAAAATTTTTCTAAATTGGCTGAAAACTGGGTTTTAAAATTTGCACCTGCCAAGGTCATAATGTATAGTTCTAATGGGTCAAATTAGTGCGGTGGGGTGACGTTACAACCATCCCTTTGTTAGTTTATGTGATTACGTGTTTATGAGTTTATTATTAGAAAATTTAAAAAATATAAGCTTAAAACTGATTAAAGTTTTAAAAATATACCTATGCGATTAATTTTCTTATCTCATGTAAAGAAATAGAAAACCAGAAAAATCAAATTATGGACAAGTCTTTGGCATCATTAATAAAGATAGAATCAAATCAAAATTTAGGTTATGGTATTTACGGAGCACCCAATTTATTTAGGAATAAACCAAAAAAAAAAAAAAAATTGCAATTCTATAGATTTTACATAATAAAACATAAGAAACATATTAGGTATGTCATAGTTTATTATATAATTAATTCCTTTTCTGTAATTAATTTGTAATTCATTCATCAACAATTCATATGTGTTAATTTGTGACTTGATTTTAACGGCGCAAAAAACAATGCCAAATGTTTGAACTGTTGCCAATTATTGAAAATTTTGTTATTTCATTTCAAAAGCATTTATTTACCGTAATTTTAATGTAGGTTTGTTCGATAATATTTTCGTCATTTATTATAATAACTAAAAAACCATACTCTACTGTTAATTTAAAGAATATTTCGGAAATATATTGCTACAGGTTAATTGTATTTGCAGTTAACATTCCATAATATTACTTGAGAAAAAAATCCATATTTTTACTAAATTCTTAGTCAATTAGTTGTAAGCCAGTGAGTCTACTGATTAATGACGCACATGAATGGATTAATTGGATTAATGGATTAATTTGAATTCATAGTAGATTAATAGACTAATTTGTCGCATTCGATCCTGTTAATTCACTCATGAGCGTCATTTCCAGTGTCTGTTGTATATTATTAACATTAAATTTAAGTTTTAAAGTGATAACAGCCCCAATTATTGTGATGGACATGTATGATCAAATCGGTGATTTCATTATGGAGAGCTTCCTCTTGTAAGCTTAAGTTGTCCATATTAACAATGGTACCTACGTTATCATTTCATGATGTACAGCTAAAAATTTTAAATATTTATGTTTAGGCGTTACCGTCATCATAAAAAGGATAGGATATTGAAGTTGTCGTCGCGTCTTTTAAAAAATGTAAAATATTCATAGTATTTGTAATTTAATATAAAATGGTTTATCCGTAAATAAGTAAATTGTGCAGTAAAATTTTTACGCTGCAATTTTTCAAGCTTATAAACTAGTATAGTGGAAACTATCAACACTTATGTAGGTCAACCTATCTACAAGTATAATTCCGATTGGAACAATAAAATCGTTTGGAATACGTCATAAAAAGTATAGCTTGTTATTTAAAAAATATTATAAGGACGACATTGCAGCTCTTATAAATATGGCTGGAACACGCTCGCACTATAGAATAATCAAATTGTTTCGTTTAACTAATAGTGCATTATAATAATCGGCATGCAATTCAACCATTTGATTTGTTTTTCAAAAATAATATTTTTCGGAAAAATGCAATACAGCTAAAGATGTAATATTCTTTGTACTGCCGAGACGATTATATTTGCAGAAGTGCAAGATCTACCTGACGTGTTGCTTATTATTCTAGGACCGCCACAGACACAAATAATGTCCTCCAAGCTTGAAGTGCTTGAACTTAATTAAATTTGCGACCCTGTTCTGCTGTATTGATGACAATATTATAGCAATACTTCCAAATAAATTTTATTACACATGTAAAATAGCACAAATTTAATGTTGGGTTAGGTAATTGAACATAATTTTTAAAATCCATCGAATCCTTTCTAAACGTAAGATTACTTATCACCAAAAGCTTTTAAATGGATTTGCGTCACGATCTCTAACAGAACGACAACAAATACCTTCGAATAGTTGCAGTAATGTGAAAGGATAGGAAGTGGATCTGGACAACTCCAGGTTTATGGATATTATTTTCCATTGTGATATTTCGGACGTGATTTTTCTTCACCGTTTCAAGAAGGTACTAAACATTTCTTGTATTCTTTTAAATATTTTAACAAGTTTCATCATTTAAGTTCAAAATTTTACGACGCTTTCTTTTTAGGTCAATAAAAAAGGGAATGGCATGAAATATATTTTTGTCGCATTGTATTTATCTTATAGTTTTATCTATTATTGTATATTTCATTTGATATAACCTTTGCTTTTGCTGCGTCAGCTATTTTGTTAAAATGCAAAAAAACTTCTTTTATTACAATTTCAGTCTCAGAAGTATTATTCTAAAAAAATTATTATGTTAAGAGTTAGATTTTGTTTTTTATTATATTTGAATGAAGTATCAAGTCAATTACACGCAATAAAAATCAATCATATAATTTCGCGAACTTTCAGCTATGTTTTATAGCTTCCGTCAGATGCTTAATTAATAACGAAATAAAAATCGTAAGGGATCGTTTCAAAAGAGGCATTCGTAAAAATTGTTTCAAATACTTTCACTATTTAGGACTAACAAATCCTTCATTAGTCAAATCCTAAAAAAATTCGTAAATGTTGTTACAGAAGGAGAGCACACCAAAACAAAATTGCGTGGGATCTATTATTGAAAATAATACGCAACTTTTAATTGGCAATTAGAATAGTTATTAATAAAGTTTACTTAAAGTTGAAATAATTTAATTAGTGTATCAAAATAATAGTATACTATCTGGATTATAGCTTTCTACAATTAAAAGAGACTGAAAGAAAAAAACAACGTGTATAATGAACACATAATTCTGATTACACCAATTAACTCAGGTCTAAAGTAATTTAGATAATCGAAAATCAGATAATTAAGCGCTATAAAAACAAATAGTACCTTAGAGTCCAGTGGGAAATAATGAAATTTAAGCCTGAAAAGGGAAATTGTTTTTTTTGCAACTGTTTTTAATATCTGCCTGCTTCAACACATTAATTTGCTGTGGCATATTATTTACTCAATGAATAATTAAATTTTGAAGTTGCCGGTTTTTATTAGCTGCATTAACTTTCAATATTTTTCGAGAATATAATTTTTGTAATCGGTGATGCATCGTGAATGTACAAATTAACAATTTTTCCTTACTTATTCTACGCTTCCAGTACATAGTGGAACCTACACCTTAACGTGGAATCCAAACCACAGCACAAAAAATAAGAATGTTTTCTTTGTACTTTTATAATCGTTTGTGATCCAACAAGCACTTCTTAAATCAAACGAATTCAACCATTTTTTTTTAGCATTTTATCTTTTTTTTGCATATCTTGTTATGACAGATTCAATGTTTCATGTGTTTGTTAAAATGATATTTTAAATTTTTGTTATAAAAATACAAAAGGATAAAGCGTCTACAATAATTTATTCTTGCAATAAAATTTTCTCAACAAAGTCGTCCTTAAAAATAACATCGTTCTCAGTTTTTTTTATAATGTTACGAAAGGCATAATATTATATTACGTTTCATAAAATTTTCAGTATGAGTGTTACAATATTTTTCAAATTTTGTTTTGGAAATTATAATATAATTATATAGAAGTTGAGTAGTGATATTCTACTAATATGAATACTTGATAGATTCCTTTCATGGTCTCATCGATAAAATGAAGCAAACATAAGATTATTTGTTGACGATTTCGTGTGCACAGGAAATGTAACTGTCGATAAATTATTTAATCTCTTTGTTGAAGTTGGTCGTAATTATGCGGGTAGGAATTACAATATTATGCAAGACTCTGGATCGGATCAGAACTTCAGACAGAAGGTAGAAATTGTATTTACAACTGAACATGGGTTGAAAGATTACATCCTCTATTTCTCCATTTGAAATTTCAATATGTAAATTACACTTGACCTAGTAAATCTAAAACAAATTCTGATAAATGCTGTATGCATTTGTATGCTCCGCTTAAATAAACAATTTTATTCCCATAAGAATTGAAACGGGGCTAAATAATTTGGTATATATAAACTGCAGAAATTATTCACAAGACCAGGTTTTGACTAAAATTTAAGAGCAAGTTGAAAATACCAGCGTATATTTGAATATAAATTATATAGAATGTAATATCAATGTCTACATGAAATTCTGGACTATTAATATTCATCACAAATAAGCTAACCATTAGACTTTAACAATGGATTTAGTTGCTTCTAAATATTTTAGCTCAAATATTGCTAAATTTTTATAACATATTGTCGTGATATTTTCTAATTTGGACTTGGAGTAGGGAGAAAAATTTATGCTGTTAGTGAAACTTAAAGTTTGGCAGTTCCTGGTTTCATTTATTATTTGAATGGAAATGCACCATGTCGCTCTAAGCTATGTAAAAGCTATTCTTTCTTTTGCCTTTGTGTTATCAAATTTCATATAAAGATATAAGCCATTATAGTAACAAAAATTATATTTATACCTTGTTATTTATATATTTTTACCATAAAAACCCCGGAAGAAGAAGGTAAATTTAAACACAGAGGAATGAAGACTGCAGGGAAGGTTTAACATAAATAATAAATAAATATAGGTAATGGAGTTTGAAATACTTTAAAATCAAGAAAGAAATAGTTTGCGTGCAACTTCAGAGTGCCGATAATATTGACATGCTATAAATTGAAATAAAACTGAAATTCAAAAGAAAATTGTTTTTAAATTAAATTATAATTTAATAAATTATTTTCGTGCAATTCTTTGCTTTTAGTATTATCATGTTAGTGCCTATTCATATTTCAAACTGTTTATAGTAGAAAATTAGTTTTAAAAAATGTTAAATAATATAAAATTGTAATAGAGATGATTGGACTACGCCATCCTTCCCATTTAATGAATTTCTACAGGATAATACCATTAAACCGTAACCTCCTAATTTGCAGGGGTAAGCGAAGTGCAGGTGAATAGAGACCCTGATTGAAGTACTAATTTTCTTTTCAGAATTACTTCAAGTAGTTTATTAAAAAATAGTTGAAAGTTTGACGATTTGTTCCTAGTCGACCCGGTGCTTGATCAAAACCGTACTTTTTGCCAATGAAATTAACTAAGTTGCTTTACAATAATTATTATTATTGTTTACATTTTGGCCTACTAATGTTATTTATTGGCTACTCATTTGCTATTCAAATCTTGTTCAGAGTGTGGTGTACTTTGGATGAAAACTTCCGACGTTTTTATGAGTGACAAAATTTGGATTCCACGTTAAACTATTTACAACATTGTATGCTTGAATGCTCAACTCTTTTAGTATGGCATAATATTAATAATGTATTTATGAATTCTTTCTGTTACTACATTTTTTGTTTCCTATTCATATAAAAACGAGCACATTCTAAGCTATTCATACTGTAAAACAATCGCGTGGTTTCAAGAACGCGAAATCGAATTGTTGTATTATTCAACTCATTCACAGGATTATAACCCTACAGAAAATGTACGGCGAATTTTAGTACATTCAACTTTTGCCAATGGAAAGGAACTTCACATTTCAATTAATAATACTAAGAATGCCATACCAGCTATATACCCCTATAGTTTTAAAAAAGTCAATATTGAGCACTTATGCAGAAACGTACTTATTTATTAGGTTATAAATAATTTTTCTGTTACAAGGAAGTCATTCGTTCTCATGATTTAATTCCAACTCTTTCAAAATTTCACTAATTTCATTTCAACATTTCGATTCAGTTTCTTCGTAAATAAATTAATTCCTATTCAAAATACGAGCCACTCGAAAATTATTAATTTATTTTGTAAATTTCAAATGATGAAAATGTAATAATTACGTTCCATTTCCGCGATCTTGTCAAAACCAATTATTAACCTAACTCATGCTGAAACTCATAATTTGAAAGGTTCAAACTCTTGTCTCGAGTTCTCAACTACTTGACAATTGCTACAAGTTTTCATTAGATGGGAAAGGAAATATATTTGGTTAATAAAATATGTAGCACTAATGACGTGGTCTAATACTTGTTAAAATTTTCGGTTTTGCTACAAAAACAAGTTTTGTGAAAATTTAAAATTATATCAAATTTAAGTATTAATTTTGATTTATATTGTCATGTGAGAAATAGTCAAGAAGTTTCTGAATATTAGTTTCCGAATCCAACGCCAAGAGAGAAAAATTTGAAAACTTCAAGAAACTAAAATTTTCCAATCTCTTTTTATTTACCGGAAACTTTGCTCTAGGTATCTATGACAGAGCTTTTAAGTTAATTATAATTATGAAATAAAATACTCTGTACTATGCAATTATTCATTTTAATTTATTTGCTGCTAACTGTTGACCAAACTTGGATAGTTTGATGTCCAGTATACTATAAATCAATTTTAAATTTAAATTTGCTTTGGTGGAAATTCGATTCGTTTAAAGTTTTACTAGGAAACAAGCAACAAAGTTGCTAACTAAAAAGAGAAAAAAGAATATAAAATCGATATATTTAATATCAAGAATAGATGGATAAACTATTATCAATTTTGCCTTTGAGCCTTAAAGGTTATAAATTATTTGCACTGTTGAATAAACTCGTACATTACTATAATTTAAAATCTATAACTTCTATTGATACTTCAGTTCTATATTATTTAAATAACAAACAATATTATTTGCTCAATTAAAAAGTCGTAATTACTTGTAAAGTGATACTAAAAGTTTAAATAATTAATTAGACGGTTGATTGAATTTGTACTACTATTTGAATAATTAACCTGGGATATTACTATCCTTAAGTTGTTAAAAGGACGAATGACATACTTTAGGTTTACAGGTTAGTCAACTCTCTATAAGGTCATAGCAGCAGCTAATGGCTAAATTAACAATGGAGTTTATTGGTTTATGATTATTTTATTGTAAATTAATAATAACATTATTTATATTATCATTACTTTAAAAATTCCTTTATGTAACTATTGATTAAGCAACGTTAAAAGTTATTGTTTTCCAGCATGGAAAACTCAAAGAACAAATAATATGAAGTTCATAAAATTTTCAATAATTTAAGGCGTAGTAAGAAAATTAGCAGAGAAATGTCAATGGAACACACAATTTTCAAGAACCGCAAAGCTATGAGATTAATGTGATGTGGTCACGCCAGACGCGTATAGAATTGATTAAGAAATACTTGGAAATAATTCACATATAGAAGGAAAATATACAGGGTTAGCAAATTTTAAGAGTTCAGAACTGCAGAATTACAATAAAGTGCAAAAACCATTGATTTCAGGTTTATACAAGATCTCCCCCGGAAAGAGTGAGAAATCTCTTGGATTTTTCAGATTATAGTTAAAATAACGTTACAATTGAAATTAAGAAAACTTGATGAGCTTTCATTCCAATTTGCCATATTATTTCATAGAAATTACATCGAGGCAAATGGAATGCAACCATTTTCAGGTAACTTAAATCTTGTTAAACATAATCATAATTTTTTTAGACAGACTAAAATTGTATTAAACACTTTTAGAACTAAAAATATAAAGTTGGCACAGATGTAAATATACTGAAAGTATAATAATTATTCACAATCGATTTCGTTAACACAGTAACATCGTAAGGTGAATAAACAGGACTAAACTTTAACATTATATTTTTAGTTCCAAAAGTGTTTAATACAATTTTAGTATGTATGTCTAAAAAAATTATGATATGTTTACTATCAAGTTGCACTATTTAGACCACGCTATTATAGATGAATTAAATCTTGTTACTATACCATAAACCATAAGGTACTTGTATTATTAAATGTTCCGAACACAATTTAGACGAAGATCCATGATATGAGAAATCGGTCAGATGAAATGCTTGTTTATTTATTATTTTGATGTAACATGACATATTTGCAGACATAATTCCGAAGGAAACGATAAATTTCATAGTGATAGGAGAAAAAACTATTATCACATTAGATAGGTAATTTTCACGACGTGTTTTGTGACACAGGAGATTTCCTGCGAATGAGAGATTTCCAGAGCCTAAATGCAACTAGGAAACTTTTCAGTTTGAATTGTTAAAACAAATTGGTAATTATGTAATAAATATAAATCATAAAATGAACTATAAAATTTTTGAACTTCCACCTACGTTTGTAGTTTTCATAAAAAAATGTGATTACATTCTGTCACACTTGAAAGGTCAATTATTGGTGTAACCTTCTGATCTAAGGGTGTAACTCTCATTTTACAATTTCTTTTAAATATTTGTCAATATCTATGAAATCAAGGGTTGTATTATTTCTGAATAATTTCTAATTGATAAAGCAAAACTTATTGACCAACGATATTGTAGTTTTCAACCATAACAATGCATATTTGAATAATTAATTTAGTCTTCCCTGGCTAAAAAAATATTTTAAATGAGGGTTACACCAATTGGCCTTTGAATTGTCGATATATAAAGTAAAACTATCAAAATAAATTTTCTAGATAGTCCGTCATTGCTATTACCAAAAATGTAGGTAAATTTTGAGTTTTTGTGTTTGCCAGAATCGTACCACGAGAATGCTCTCTCGCAATATGGCTTCGGAGCGAAGAATACACGAAATGTAGGGCTGCAAGTGAATTTTAGTAACAGTTTTGATTAATAAATCATCGCATTATTATCTTCGAGTGTTCGAGATTCGAGGTTGTTTTTCAAGCGGGAAGCAGTTCAAAAAACCATTTAATGTCTATCCACTTGGAAAAAAATTGATGCTTCAAATGTTGTGATCATCTGGTAATTTCCGAATCATCCGACCGTAAATTGATGATATTATGTCAATTTACATCTTTTAATTATCATCAAGTAATTTTCTTGAAATTAAGGTGAACACGCAGATTTAAATTTGAAGGTTATAAAATTAAAGTGGTGAAGATAAAACGAAATTTTACCCACCTCATGCGAAATAAATTTCAATTAATAATTTCCAAATTGTTTAATAACGTTTGGATGGTTTTAAACGGCAATTAAAGTAAAGTTTGTAGAATAATTTTCACACAGCGTTGTAGTAACAAGTGTGTGCTATGAGGATTGCAGATTCTTCATCTTTGTACTTTTTTAGGTGTACATTTTTTCAGTGCCGTATTTAAATTAAAAATTTAACGACGAGTAATAGAAATTTGAAATTTTTGTTAATTTTTGAAAAAGGCGATTGTGATTGGACCAGCAGTTTGGTGTAAATCAAACACGGATAGACTAGAGAGCGGGAAACTGCTGTTATAAACCTCTTATTATGATCTACTTTAAAAGAACCGATCTGAAATTCTTGATTTTGATTGGGGCTAAAGCAATTTATTAAGCATTCAAATTTAGTAAGGTCATTTCTTAACAGTATTTTGAAGTTCAAAACCATTGATGGAATTGCCAATGTCATGCTGTAATTTTATATCCATAGGATTTACCAAAAAAATTTTTCCTGTTTAATTCATCGTTTCCATGACGACTATGATATTACTTTCTTCATTCCAGCAAGAATAATAGCTTTGTTTGTGGACACAATCCCGATTACGTTTTATTCTACTGCTCGTGAAAATTTATAATACAATTTATTGTCACTAAAGCTCAACTTAGATGATATAAATTATAAATCCGCACGCGCAGTAGAATAGAACGTAATCGGGATTGTATCCACAAACAAAGCTAAGATCGGCAGCATCACAAAAAGTTAAATAACATTCGAATCAGAAGACTAGATCAAAACCAGAAGGCGGTTAAAACTACGTGAAGACCATAATTTCCACAGAAGAAAAGTGACAGATCTAAAAATTGCAGTTTGGGAAAAGCAGAAAAAAAGTATTCTTCTGTAAATATCCGTTGCTGGAATACAAATATGAGATAAGACACAAAATTTAGTATTAAATATTTAGTTGTGACATATTTCTACATAAAGTTTATCACTTTTGAAGGCTTATTTTTGATTTGTGTCACTATTCTTCTTGACAAGCGCTATGAATTTTTAATGAAAGCTTTAAAAATTAAAAAGCTGCTATTTGTGTCTGTACACACAATAACATTTAATTTTACTCAAAACTAGATAAAAAGGTAGATTGGGTTTTTCTCTAAAGCGGGTGAATTGCGTTCTGCCCGTCATATATGGTCAGGCTCTCTTAATTTTAATTCTAATGTCTTTTAAGTTATAAGCAGGTTAGCACGTTAGCTTAGAAAGTGATCGAGGAGCTTTGGGGGGTCTAAGAATCTATTCAATATAGAAAATGTAGTTAAAACTAGCTTATTGAAATCAAGCAGTAAATTGAAACGACAAAAATTGAGACCTTGATGTAATATTGGGCTTGATTTCAATAATCATAAGTCATTAATCATATCGCATACATTGCTAGTACATTTTCTATATTGAATAAATTCTTACGCCTTATTAGCTGTAGCAGTGGAAACTAACATGCTAACTGCTCAGATGTTCGCTCACTAATTTTTACCTAAAATTAGTGAACATCCATGTAACAAAAACATACAACCGAAATCCAATTTGCATCGTATGTTTCAATTTGCATTTCTTCGTTGCAAAAAATCATTTGGACTGACCCGGTAAAATGCATATGGAGATTTTTACCAATTGTGTGCTGTGCTATATCTGGAGTGTATACATTTTCAAGCAACAAATTTAAATTTTTGCCAGGCAAGTAACTCAGTAAAGCGGCGTTCATATCGAGGTTCTTGTCTTGCCTTGCTTAGGTAAAAACTAGCAAGAACCAATTAGATTAAAATATTTTCTTCTATTTTTTCCTATGATTAAAAACTGTTCATTTTGATTGGCTATTAAGATCCTTTTCTGCAAGTATAATGTTTAGGACTGCTGTTGGTATAAAATCCAACAACGATTTGAAATGAACCGAAAGATAATCATTTGACTAGGATAACTGCCAAACAGTTCGCTAAATCCAATAGATAAAGTTTAAAATTATGCAAAATTAGGAAAAATAAGTAACGGTATTATCCCGAAATCTAAACAGAGGAATGGCAAACATCCACTTTGGATGGAATTATGACATTCGCCTCGTAACGGTTCCCATACGATGTGTCAAATAAAATAAAATGGCGAATGTTCACAGAATATATTCATCGTTTGAGACCGGCATATAAGAGAAATATAAAACAAGAAATTATGATAGTATCTAAAATTATGAAAAACCTCACGAGTTTCTAATAAATGTTACATTTTTTATTATAAAATGTTGATTAAAATTCAAGATAATTTCAAGATACATATATTTTAATTACTCAAAAACGGTGGCATACAATTTGTTAAAGTAATCAGCCATCGTAGGTTATTCACCACTGTTTCGATTAAAGCGAATGAGCATTTTTCCACAATTTTCTTAACCTGAAAATGTTAGATAAAATTTCCAAGTCGAATATTCTAAACGAATTTCTTGGGTCTGTTTTCTTGTTAGAGAAACGAAAACCTTTCGTGTTTTGAAGAAAATAATGATTTATGATTTCAATTTTATCCTCAATGCAGTGCACTGAAAAACAACTTCTTTGTTCCTTTCTTTATTCGGAGTAATTGAAAAAGAACTAAAAAAGAACATTTTTAAATATAAAATTGTTTGCTGTATTTGAACAAATAACAGTTGACAAACACGGATTTGTAAATAACATTTTTATGAGAAAAAAAAACTAAAATGGGACTACCTACCACTACAAGTACAGATGAGAGTGTGCACTTGGGAGCATTTCAGGAAGTTATTTGAAGAACTTGTTCGGGGGTGCCAACACTGTTCAAGTATAGCGACAAACAAAGGAAATTTTATCATGTGGATAAAAGAGATGAGCGCTTAACTAGAAGCCCAACGGATTCTCAAGAAGTCTGAAGAGGTTAACGTTCAATTTTTGGTCGTAATTCTTTATGACAAAATTTACTAAGGGAATAATATAATCTGGAGTAGAAATACGCCCCAAGGAGAATAATTTCCCAATTACCTACCCACTTTTAGGAAACTTTTTGATTGGCCGATGTAAAACTCAACCTTTGACGGTGAATGTAAGTTACTTGTTGTTGAAGCGTGCTAGCAACAAGTAGTTAATTTTGTTTTAAAAAAACTTTTAAATCTAAAAATTAGCAGTGGGTAAAAAAATCTCGTTTCTAGTCACGTCATTAAGTTTTTAAAATATAATTAGCATTTCTTGTAAGCTCATTTAAATGAAACCTTGTCTCATTTGCACAAAAAAGATACCGAGTAATAAAATTTCGTATTAAAATTTGGTTTCAAAGAGAGCTTCAAAAATTCTTTATTATGGCCTTGAAAATATTTTGAGTTTTTCCGTTTTCAGTCATATGGAAAAAAGCTCAGAACTAAATTCATGATTCAAAATTCAAGCTTTTTGGTCAAAAGATATGGTAGCGCCCTTCCGTTTCTCAAGAACACTTAGTATTAAATTTATATATTCAAGAAATACAATTTAGATTCAATGTCAGTCATATTCTAGCAAGTGTTATAATTATAAGTCTACAAACCAAATATTATCGTAAATTATATTGCTATGTAATAGCATGGAACAGCAATTCTTTGTAAATTTACAGGTCAACATTGTTGAAGTTACAATCACGCAACAGACGGACGTTCTGTATTTGAAATATCCGTGCGGTTTGCGTTAATATAAACGATTGCAATAAAGCTCGTATATTAAAAGCTTTGATGACGTTGACCCACTTAGAAAAACAATACACATAGGCACTTGATGTTTATTTTAACACTTTTATAAGCAGTTGTGGTAGTTCCTTTTCATAATTTTCATTACTAATACTTTAACCGTTATTGTCTTTCAAAAGTACACTTAAGGTTGTTCCCCGCATTATAAACTGAAATATAAGAGCTTAGTTTACCATCCATTTATATTGAATTAAATTATAATACAAAACATAAAACGAAATTAAAACGAAATAAAAATTATAATCTATAAAATTAATTAATTCAAAACGCCTTTTTTCTAGTATATTCCAAATTGTGATTTATGATTAATTTGTTGTGAAATACAACGCAAATAGTCAAGTTACGACATAGAATGGCTTGGCTTAAATTATTTTTGATATGCTAAGATAAGAATATTTTCAGGCACGAAAGCTTTTTATAACTTATTAGCCATTTTCCTAGCTAATTTATTTAAAAATACTTTCACTTCCAAATATATATTTAAATATAAATTGCAAATTAAAATTATAGTTACATGGCTTTGATTGTACATTTTGAAAAATGAGGAGGGTAAAATTAACTACGTACTTGAGCATTTTAAATTTCAACCAAATGAAATTATGAATTTTTGCTGTGCTTGAAATGCAATTTACTATAAAATATTATGTGAAAAATATTTCAAAAATGTTTAATTAAAGTGGGAGTGGAAGTTAAAATAATGACGCAAACGCAAAACTTGAGATTTAATACAGCCATTTGAAAAATTTGTATTAAACTAATTATTTTAATTAAACTGAACAATTTTTTGACATGCAACTTGCGAAATTATTTTAATAATTATAATCGATTTTCTGTTTCCGTTGATTTAATTACGAATTTTTTTATTTTGTGGCAATGACCGCTGTTATTATGTGATTCAAGAAAATGTTAATTTCATGTTTCCGAAACTTTGACTAATTAAACTTCGATTTTCAATAAGAATCTTACTTGCCGTTTGTAAAACAATTGGGCTTTAAAGGAAAGCACTGAATCAACAAGTATTGAAACTCGAATTGTACCTAAACAAAGTTAATTAAAAATGTAACAAATCTTGTACACGTTTAATTTGTTTACAAAACAAATAAAGAATATTCGAGGGTAGATAATTAATTGCCAAGTTAATTAAAACAAAATAAAATTTTGTAAAAATTAATTATTGAAATAATAGAAACAAAAATATTAATTACAAAAATACAATTAATTAAAAAACAAAACTATAACAATTAAACAAAATTGTATTGCTAAAGCTGTTATATTAAAGTATGGTTTGATGGAAAAGCGGATATTAATAGTAAATTTTTAGGTGAAAATTAGTAATATATTTTTACACTATTTGGTCACTACTAACAATAATTTGGTGGCAAATAATAAAGGTATAACAAACTTCGTAAAGGATCACCGGTAACTGAACGAGCTGTCGACGAAGGCAGCACAAACACGGAAATCCGCGATTTCTGCCGATGCTGAAGTCAATTTTCCCCCGGAGTCAATTTTTCCAATATCCTACAGGTGTGTGCTGAAAATCGCCAATTTTTACGATTTCATTTTGTAGGCACTAGTGAGATTAAATAATGAAATTACCTAAGAAATGTTCTGGTTTACCTACCTAAATATTTTATATTTATATTACATTTTCTATCGGTTATTAGTAGTTTTAAAACTGAATTTTCCTTCTTTAGTGTCCAATTTTTGAAATAATGACAAAAGTTGCTTTCATTGACTAATTGTAAGAAAATTGTGAAAACTCAACTGAAAATTAACTAAAAACTCGGAATTTTATTAAATATCTTATTAATATACCAAAAGTTCCCTTTTCTCTTAAATTAAGAATAAAATAAACATTATCGTTAACAAACGAGCTACTTTTTTAGCATTCCGTGCGAAAAATAATTATAACGTACGAAAAGTAGTCACTTTTCTCACTGAGAGATAAGCTTTTTTTATTTACATATTTTAACTTTGATACCTTTTTTGTTTATAATGAATTTTCAATCACTTTCATAATACAACAAGCAGTATCATACTAATAAAATTTCAGCTCCGTCTGTCTGTCATGTCTATTAAAAACGCATGTTAGGCTACAGGATTTTAATTTATTTTAGCAATTTATTAGTGCCGTGGTTTGAATTACACGTTAAGGTAGTAGGGTCGCGCAAACAAAATATTGAGAAATCTTTTAAACTTTGAATATAAGTAATTAAATGTAGCATACACACGCTGTTAAAATTTCAAGGCGATTTACCGTGTCTAATAAGAAATAATTGCAATTAAAAATGACATTATTTGTACATGTAGCATGGAAGAAGCGAGTGAAAATGACAGGTTTTTTAATTTTTTTCCTCGAAGGAGTATTGGCATTCTGACGAAAAACTAGTAAAATTGAAGAAACATATAATTTGAACAATTAAAAAAAAAAATGAAAATTATTTACCGTGTAGTTTTAATAAAAATTTAAAAGTAATTCCATGTTTAGATTATTATTTTTAGTGGAGGGATATGAGCTTAGATATGAGTGGCCGAGAGATATGATATGCGAGACCGAGTCAAGTAGACGTAAGTATTGTGGGGGGTACACTCACGTTAAAAAAAACCTCGCCTATTACGTTAGTGCAGCCGCTTCGTATAACATGGGTAATAAGCCATAACTTTCTGACTGGAATGTACGGAAAGAACTACCTTAAACTATAGTTATCCAGCTAAAATCATCGTTGCATGATATAGAAATAAAGTTGTAAATATTTTCATTTAAGCGTCTATGAAGTTGTCGCAATGTATATTGTATAGATTATTACTCATATAGAAAAAAAAAATTAATTTAAAATGTATATTGTAAAAGAGATATTTTCATAAGTATCCTTAATATCAATTTAAGTGCAGATAATGCTATATTTTTATAACAGGTCGTTTGCTTTTATGTATCGAAAACCAAACAACCACTTTTATAATTTTAGTCACCAGAAAAGTAATACTAAAGAAAATGTATAGGTCGTTAAATTATATAATTTGATACAACTTTAAATATTTTAAAAGACAAATAAAGCTTGGATTTTATTGAAACGTAAATAAAACAATTCTTCTCATTTATTTGCCGTTTCATTCTACTATAGTTCTAGATTAAAATAATCGCCTAAGTATAATAATACTAATATCTAACCTCTTTTCTGAGACTTAAAGCCGAATAACAATGTCCTTCGCGTACGGCCCCACCGTGACGGCCATAATAATCCTCATCTGCTGCATCATTTCGAGCATTCATTCAGAAAGTTTCAATTGTAGACAGTACTTCCGGCCACACTACCGTCCATTTGTTCTGCAAGTCCGAATACCGAGTAACTACGTGGAATTGACTAGAATAGTTACAACCATACACAAATCTAACTAGAAAAATGAGTACGAATACGACCATTGGCAGTGCCATGGTCGAATCTTATAACGAGTAATTAATATAATATGTTTTGATGTGTATAGTATATTATTAATTCGAATTAACGAGGTAAATCCTATGGTTGAAGGTGCTCCATATGGATTTCACATTTATAACGTTTAACGATGTATTGTGTTATTTTCCGTGTGTAAATAAATATTATTAGTACATTATCCAGTTGATCTTTTAATTAATATTAATTAATTAACATCTATATTTGGGGGCTCGTCTAAAATACGTTAAAATAACACCTTGATCAAACTAGTCTATACGATCATATTCATTTAGTAGAAAAATTTAGCGAGAACGATTTTAAAAACTTACATTACGATGAAGAAATTTACGATTAGTGAACGTGCGCTAGAGAAAGAACTAATTAAACGTGAATTTGAACAGTTAATGCGTGAAAAAAGACCTCGAATTATATAAGTTGAGACGACAGAACAATATCTTTTGTAAATCATAAGACCGCCTCCGGACAACCCAAATTTTGAAAATTTGGCCCTTGAAAGCCCTATTTGCAGTGGCCCGCAAATATTTTGTTTTATAATTGATTTTTGGACCGTTTTCCGTGATTTTTGATAGTGGAAATTTTTAAAATCGGAGAGAACCAGTGGTGCCTCTATTTCAAAGCATTGAAATTTTAACCTATTTAGGTTAAAAAATTTAAATTTGATATTCAGGGACCATAGGTAAACATAAGCAACCTTAAGAGCACCAATCAGATCCAGGGACTCCGTAAACACAAAAAGTACCTCATGCTAAAATAGACATTATGACAGGCATTAATTCTAGTACCTGCATTCACCATCTACCATCTAGTATAATATATGATTTAAGAGTGCAATGTTCATAGATCCTAATATGGACTTAGTGCATTTTCACATTAAGCCCACGTGTTAATCAATGATGAAATTTTAGTTACCGTTTCTATAACGTCCTCTTCCCGCATTAGTAATATAATTTGGTGCCAATGTGCTAGTTAAGATTAACGTTAAATATGTATAGGCCAACGTGATCATATTTCGAAATTGACTACGAATATTAAACGGGAAAACTTCAGCTCAAATACAAAATAAAACATAAATAATTTTGTTATTATATGATTTTTCATATCATGATTAAAAGATAATTTTGTATTTTGATTTAAAATTTTAATAGTTCTTTTATAAGAAATCCGATGCTTTTGAATCACATAAAGGCACCTGTGCTCACAGTTAGGGTTGAAAATGGAATTTTGACTGAAAGAAGGTCACGTTGGTGTTCTACATTGTTTTAATTATTGTAATACCATAATAAATTATTATAAAATCCGAAAATATCTTGAAACTCGAAAGTGAGAATTTAATTAATAATGGCAAAACATAAAAAACTTAGTAAAGAAACGAACAATAGAATGTGATGTTCTGAACGAAGCAGGTTAATTTAATGTTTCTAATAAAAATTTAACTTGCCAACCGTTGCCAACCAATAATTACAAATAATTTGAGTTGACTTACGTCCAGTTTTCAATGAAACAACTGAATGATTTTTGTGTGAGCCGTCTACAAAATTCTTCAAAAAACTGAAGAACAGTAATTAATTTTCTGCAATTTTAAATTTTATTTGCGATTTTCCAAATTGGAAAATTTACGCTTAGGTAAGAAAAGCTTTTACCTAACTCGTTTCAGTTATTTAATAGGTTTATTACGGCACTGTTTTTCAAAGTGGAAATAGGAATCATAAACATGATGAAGATGAAATTATTATTGGAAGGCAGGTCAGTAATGAATTTATTACGTAGCAAGTGCCATTAAGAACTAATTTACCTAACTGAAATATTTTATTTTCAGTAGATAAACAAATATAATAAATATTTTACTATATTTTTTAAACTATGAGATAACAATTTGATAACAACACCTAAATGTAAATACATTTACATAACAACAGTAGTAGAATAACTCTTTGTTTTGATTAGGTTCGGGAAACTCTTGTTATTATAAAAATAGCAATGTTTACCTAGAATTTTTAATTCTGTTGCTAATTTAAATATTAAAAATATAAACCTACAGCTTTTTATAGCTCATAACTTTCGAACGATTACCATCTCAAAGAAACTTTTTGTGTTAAAATCATAATAGTTGGTGTGATTAACTGGAATAATAACGTGCGACTCAGAAAAAATTATGATTATATTTTTAATGATACATACAGTGGCGTAGCTACCATAGGGCAAAGCGGTGCAGTGCACCGGGGCCCCGGAGGCCCTTGGGGGCCCCCTGAGCTGTTTTTTTTTAATTTCTAATGCAAACATGTGGAAAAAGGGGGAGGGGGGCCGATTTTTTTATGCACCGGGGCCCTTGTCCACCTAGCTACGCCACTGGATACATAATATTACCAAAAATAGAATTATAATTTTAAAATAACTAGTTATTGTAGTGTTGTATAGCAAAACCGAATTAGGAAGAACTCGCAATGACAGGTCGCTGCGTACAAATTTCAAGGCGGAGCTTGTCAGTGCCGTAGTAAATTTCATATTTTGTTTAACCCTTTTTCAGATTAATTAATCTTAATAAAAACTTTCTTAAATATTAGATTAATTAATAATCGAATCAATTTTATGATTTAAAAAATAAAATTAGTTATAATACGTACTGTTGCAACAAAGTTAACAAAGGGGTTAAAAACGCCTACGAACTGACATCCCTTGAAAATCAGATGGACTGATCCAAACCAAATATTGTTATCTGCACATTTCCACTACTATTTCTTCCTAGTTCGGTACTATTATACATATCTGTAGTTTTATTTAGGGGCGAAGGGGTTTATTTACAAAATTTACAAAATATTTTGTAATCGTGCAGTATTTGAATTTCTTCTGTATTAATATTTTTTCTTCCGAGATTTATTTGCATTGATGCTAGAAACTGAGCATTCTGCTAATGAAGTTAGCTCCTAAAGTTTTTTAGTCCGCGGGGGCTTACTTTATTGAAAGAGTCTTGACGGAGGAAGTATTTATTTTGGAATTCTAATATCTATAAAAGTGTCTGAAAACATTAACTTCTTACTTTTTCTTAATTTAATCCATGTAAAGCTTAAGCTTGCTATAAGTCCAAAAGTTAAAATGACATTTTTTTGGTAGATAAATGATAGCAAGTAAGTTAGAAATGCACTTGGTACTTTGTACTCTATGAGTAGTACTTAGGTACTTGTGCTTTGTACTTTCGAGTACTTTTTTTACTATACTCGGAACAGCTCTTTCTAAAGGTAGGTCAATTTTAGGCCAAATTCATGCATGTAATACATTATTACGTGACTATCACAAGAGCCAATTTAGACTACCCGAAGTTTGAATAAATAACGAACTAATTGGGGGAGGACGTACCTCGGATCATCAAAAACTAGAATGACATCAAATTTTCCCAAAAATGATTGAAAAAATATAGAACGGATGCAGAGGGCCAACCGAAACTTAGCTAATCGAAGTTTTACTTTATGTACACACATAAATTTTGTGAAATATTAATTCGATCCCATAGGTATATTATAGTAATTATAGTAAATAATGTGCTCAAAATAAAGCAATGTCATTTGGTTGACATAATGTAGGTACATGGTACGTTATTGTTTGACATACCTACACATGCAATAGCATAATGAAAATTTGTATGCATTTTAACTTACGTACAATTAAAATTGATTTGTTGTAACATTTCAGTTATAACAGTTATAATACCATTATTATTATTATTATAATATAATGGCGAGAGTAGCACAGCTTGAACATAGACTAAAGACAACTATGATATTACGCGAGTAAGTCATAATCATAAGTTATATAATTAACTTATAACAATATCTCAATTATATTTTGCTTTATGTCGGTAAAGACAATTAATAGTGCATTAATTTGATATATTTAAAAAACAAGTATAGAATAGAGAGAAAGTTTCCTTTTGGGAAGCTTCTTTAATAACATTGAATAAATATGGTCCTTTCCTGAAACAGTGCGTGGGTTTCATCACTCCAGAAGCAACAGTAACGTTTATTAATGAACCTATTTCCACAGAAAATACAATCGTCATCGCATCCAATATTTGTAATAAATTTTCATTATTATTTTTGATAGAATTCAAGTTTGTTGTCAAACTTATTTTCGATAATTTATTATAAATTTTATTTTGTAAGGATAACATTTATTAATTTTAATTACTTTGTGAAATACACCGAGTAAACTTCTTGTTAATTTGGAAACATAATTATGGTGAAGTGAATTTCTAGGATTTATGGCAAATTACCTCCTTCATTAAAATTCTATGTTGAAGTTTTCTCTCTTATTGACAACCCACCCCTTTATTTCTCAATTTTGGAACCACCTTTATTGTAATAGACTTTCACCAAATTGATTGTTTGATTTTTATATAAAAGTAAGGTGGAAATAATTGGTATTAAAATAATTTAAGATTTTATTGTATTTTTAAAAGAAACACTAATAAAGTCTTCGTTGTGAGCTGTTTAATTTTTGTTAAGAATTTATTGCAACAAAATTTTACGAAATGTACGATAGTGCAGCGATTCTCAACCTGGGGGTCGCGGATTTATTTCAGGGGGTCGCAGAAAATTTAGCAATTTCTTTCCAAAATTAGTTTTGAATTTGAATTGGAAATTAGTAACCTGAATTTCCATGACCTATTTATGCGAGGCAGGATTTTCAGCTTTATGCATTACTAAAAACAAGGCAAAAAATCGACTTGACGTGGAACCTGTACTTAGGATTTCCCTTGCTCGAACAATTGATTATAGGATTGATAAACCAGGCCCGTCGCCAGGGGGTGACAAGGTCGGGCATGCCCGACCTTTTAAAATAAAAATATGTCATTTGGTTAGTTTCTAATTCGTGATAATAAATTAATTGATATATTTTAATATATATATATTTCGGACTGCTTTTTGCATTGCAAGGTAAATAAACACCTCACAACACATCAAGCCTACAATTAGTAATTGTTTATCCGTTCCCATTTCCCAAGTCTCTTGCGAGGCTTGGTCATGGTTTAAAGCTTTTTAGTTTTCTTTACAGGTGATGAGGAGCTAGCCCATCGCCCCGACCCCCAACCTGGAGGACCAGAGAGACGGCGAGAATAAAGTTCTTACTTCACCCGGATACGAACCGGGCATTTAGCGTTCATAGTCAACTTACGTGACCACTATGCTCCGACCGTCTCCGTCTGATATATTTTAATAATTTACAGAAAATTTGCCCATTCCACATTGGTCCTTTTGTCTGAAAACATTCAATAATAGATTGAACAGAAAGTTGCAACTTTATTAAATACTTAATTTTGATATAGGTACATTTTAGTGTTTTAATAATTATTCCTATTGAAAATTGTTATAATTTTTTAAGAATTCTTTTAATTTTTTAATGTTACACATTCGCATAAAACTATCTTTATGTATCTGCCAAACTGGTAAATTTTCTAACTTTTCTTAAACCGCGTTGACCTTAAAATTTCAAAAATTTTCTCCTGCGGCGCTTGAAAGAGATCCCCCCCGCGCACCCATGGTACTAAAATTTGCCCGGCCATACAAACCGTTTGCCCTACCTTCATTTTCGATCTGGCTAAGTGCCTGTGATAAACTCGTATCAAAACATCAAGATCAAGGAAGGAAGGAAGAATAAGTTAAAAATAAGTACAAGTTGAGTATTTGTGTTTTTTTTTTAGATATTTATCCTTTTTTAATATAAATTTTAAACAAAGTAATTTATGACTATTTTTGATTACTGACATTGTTGGGGTCGCGGAAAATAAGCAAGACAATTTGGAGGTCGCGTTGTAAAAAGGTTGAGAACCGCTGCGATAGTGTATGGTTTCAAAGGATCAATGTCGATATTTTTCTGAAAGAGAATTTGACCTATCTGAAGTCCTTTGAAGTACCTAACTGCGCACATGTAAGACTTGTTTAAAAATATAAAGGTGGATTTATGCACAACATGATCAAGTTTTTGACACCATTAAGAAACAGGGATGTGGTCGAACAAATGAAAATTACTTAATGAAACATCAAACTTTTGTTTTTAGATATTTGCGACAGTTTCTTAATAAATATTCATAACTGGTTTCATTAACATAAACGTGATGCACCGGTGCTAAATGATGAGGTTGGGATAACTTTCAAGAAATATAATATAATTGTGCGAGTGTAAAGGTGTGCGATATTCGTATCCTACCCATGCTAAACCGCACCCTTAAAAATTGCTTAAATCTGTAAAAATTGTTACTACTTCTAAAATTTGCTACCAAAAATTGAACTGAATAAATAAAACAAATTAGTAAACAAGGAAAACTTCAGATAGCATGCACCGAAACTATTAAGATGTTTAGCATAATTTTATACTTTGTTAAAGTTACAAACTGCATGAATTATTATTTAATTTTTAATTTAGCAACTATTATTTTTCCCTATACACTTCGACTCATTCCGTAAGCTGCTTGTCTCGTCTAGTAAAATGAAACTTTCCAAGCTTGTTACGTATAGTATCAATAAAACAATAAACTAATTGCGTACGTAATTTCATAAACTAATTATTTTAATAATTCAACAAAACTTCTTCAAATTTAATGGTATGGTTTACAAGCATTATGAGCTAGTTTTCTATTGTGTGCATTCATATGCATAGTGCTTATGAGATGCTGGTAGATATGCAATAGTTAAGAATATAATGTACAATGATATTCCTTTAGTAATTCTGTAATTTCTGCTATAACAGTACAAGATTTTAATTTATATAATGGAATTCCGTATTTACCAATTTATGATTTAATTTGTTTTCTAGCTATTCAATTTTTTAACCTGGTAGATGAGAATTTTTCTTTAAAGTGATGTATCCCGAGTTAAAGAGTGGTTCTTCAAATTTAAAATAAGAAGAGAATAAATCCGTAAATTAGCTCCTCGAAAATATCCCTCAACATCTAAATCGACGTGATTTTTGTTTAGATCTTTACTGAAAATCGATTATTGACACTAACTAGTTTTGAAATGAAAGCACTTATTGCAACCGAAAAAATATTCAAATTTGAGAACATTAAAAATTTTGATAGTAGACAATATTCCAGATTTTTCAGTGTCCGGCTTACACAGGTTTCATATATTTAATTGTTTTTAATTTATATAAAGGTATTTAAAAATTCTACATGTATTTCGTGTTTCCCAGATTTTCGTGATTAGCATAAGTAAGAAATTCGGCATGTTGTCATTGAACTTAAAATTTGCAGTGATTAAATCAACATAAGATTATAATTTAAGATAAAATTTGTGGTATTTTATAGTTATGTTAAAATTTTCGTCAAAAATCGAAATTTGATGCATTTTATAAACATTTACATATTTAATTTATGTACAAACTTTTTGCGATTCCGCTATATTTGCTAAAGACACGAATTGGTGAATCCATATAAAATTTAATTTCAAATTTTAACTTAAATAAATTAACATTCAATTTGAATACAAGGAATACATAGTAAATAACCCATAGTTTGAATTTTAGTGCATTTACTTAACTTATTTTTTAAAAAATTCTTCATCTAACTGTTGGAACGCCTTTTCGAAGTTTTTGGTAAAAAATTGAGTAATGATTTTTGATTGTTGCTATAATGGAACCTTCATTCGTTTTCTAGCAAATTTCCATCTGCATATTTTTTCAATTTGTTGAGCAAGAATCACTTGACGCGGCCTTTTAGAAAATCGGGAATATCACACGCTCTCGAGAGCTGGGAATAAAGGTTGTCGTCTTTGAAGTTTAGAAAAACCTCGTATTCAATGAAATAGTAACCATTTGATGGTAATGCCTAAACTAACTTAAAATAGGTAAGGCCTAAACCTTCAAGTTCTAATGAAAGCTGGAAAGAACTTGAAGAGGCGTATATGCAAAAATGGATACAAATAAAACGCTAATATACAATAAAGAAGAAGAAGAGTATTCATTTGAGTCCCCTATTACCAAGTCTCACAAGATTATGGAAGAACAGTACCATTTTACATGTATACAGTCCTACATAGACTTCAACGGCTCTACTGTTTCTTCCAATGATTTATTGGGAAATTCAGTAGATATCCCCGGAGGAGAATTTAGCTAGAGATTTTCCCCTCTTTTTTAGATTTAGACTTCTAATGTTTACAACCTTACTTTTGCTAATTGGGCCTCAGTTGGTAAAATTTTATTCAATTGTGATTAGTATATTTCGTAAATTAAATCAAAACAATCATTTATAATTTGTATTCATCAAACAAAATCTATAACATTTAATAACTAATTTATTATCTGCACAAAAAGTGTCACGACCGATTTTATCTAATATACGAGTATTATAACAATTAAAGAATATTTACAGTAGAAACAATAAGACTCGCTCGACAGCGTTTTTCTATGCGCCGAATCACCACCAAATTTCTGCAAAATTCAACAAGATGAATTATTTTGAATTAAATTCTATGCTCAGACTCCCGGTTTCATTCCCACTTCGTCACATTTTACTTATAGCGCCCGATACCAAGAGGCTGAATCCTGAATCCTCCTAGCACTTGACGGTAGCTACGCTTCTGGTACTGGCAATAATGCAAAACGCAATAGAAATATTTTACTAACAGAAATGCAGCAATTGGTAACATCTGCATATCATCATCAAAGTAATGGACTTGTAGAGAGACAAAATCGAAATGAAAAAAACGTAAACAACTGGCCAGATGTAATTGATGGACGTCTTTTTTCTCATCGTACTGTATGTCATGAATCAACGAAATTTCCACCATTTTTCCTATTTTGTAACAGAGCGCCGAAACTTCTTGTTGATATTGAAATAGATGGATGGAAGATGGAAAATATGAATGCAATCGTAAATGAGGAATATGAAGAGAAGTGCTAGATTATGCAAAAGAAAATATTTTTAATCAAAATATCTTTGAGAAAAATCTTGGAAATATATCAAATTCAAAAGTATGTATTTAAAGAGTTTAGGGCAATTTTACCCGCGGGGGATAAAATATAAGCGGGTTAATAATCCAGGCTATACCTTTACTCGCAGATTGACTATTTTGTCTCAATGGCAGATTTATGAACGTCTGCGAGGTTACCTTTAATTCGCTGTTAGGAAGTTTAACTTAATGCCATAGTTTCTGTATGCTTAAACGGAGGCAAGAAACGTTTTTCTTTGAGATGAAAATGCTTGAAACGACATTGCAGACTTTAATTGCAGTTTTGGACTGAACTTTATTCACCATTCCATCTGTGGTAATCAAGGCAGTCATAGATGTACGAACGACAAGAAGACGATAGATTATACTTATCATCGTGATTTTAGTAAATTGGAAATTGATTTATTTAAATCTTTAATTCCACCGAGATTTTTGGGATGCAATAAGCGCTTACAGATGATTTACTATTTGTTAGTTTAAAGTATGGTTCTTGTATTTTTAGCTTTATCCTGGACACAATTTAAGAGGGTGCATCATTAATTTTTATAACGTGTAACTTTGTGTTCGTTTATTACGTTTTAATGCCTGCGTTAGGCAGTCTCCTGTATTCACATGTTTATTTTTTCTAGACTCCGCCTTCATAAAACTTATATTTTCCTTACTTCTTCACTTCTTATATTTCAGCTTGATTTATATCATCCCATAATATCCCCGCAATGTGCTCTAGTAGTGTTTTTGCTTTTGTAACTTCTTGTTAATTACCTATAGTCACAGCATAAAAAGAACACACAAACTACAAATTTTTGACCCCCCCCCCAGTTTCGTAGCTGTTACAGAACCCTCTAGTTAGTCTGCCTACCTTAACATTCATGGACCATCGGAGTAATTGGTTCTAATTCAAAATATTTTCTTTGATTGAATTTAAATTGGGTGTTTTCTAAATGCAAATATTTCCGGAAGTGATTTATGGGTTTACTTTACGAAGAAACAATCGAAAATGTGCTGTAGTTCTTTGAATGGTTAAATTGATTTTCTTTTTCTATTACCTTGATAAATGTGACAAAATTATTATATACCTTTTACTGCTTATTAAAAATAAGTTATTGTTCTTCTATCTTGAAGAAAAATTGATACTTTCTGGAATAAACAAGCTCTTGCATGCTTACTTCGATTTTTATTCAAATTTTAAGCATTTCTTTAAATAAAATGCCTTAAAGCAAAACCTCGTTTACAAATGGAGGAATTGATATACTTTTCCACCTTATTGTTATACAAATAATTGTAATTTAGTTTAAAACATATTTTAATGATTTTTATTACATTTTCAGAGATTCTTTTTATCATTTTGGTAAATTTTGGATATAGATATTAATATTCTTTGCAGATTTTTAAAGTTATGAGAGTTTCTTTTAGCTTTACCCTGCAATTGAATTAGTGACAGGTACATCAAAAGAGATCACGTTGCATGCTCTTACTACTACACTTTTCTTTGAATTGGAATGTTGCGTGTACCACATAAGTATTTTGTTCTAACGAGATTTTGAAATTATTTAACGAATTCATAAGCTGCACGATAGGTATAAATATAATATTATAACAATTTTATAATTTAATCAAATTTTTCAAATAATGAGCTGAAAAATATTAACACTGATAAAGTGACAAGTGACAAATTGTAAAGAAATGGAAATAGGTAAATTTACATTATAAGATATTTGACAAAAATGTTTAGAAATATTTATTTTTCGTTAGCATTATTGATTAATTTTTAAATCCAGAAAATAGTTTACGCAAACAAATTTAAATCCTATATTGAATTATTATTATTGATGACGGCTTTAAAATAAATTATTTCCTGTTGGAATATGTTATTGTATGTGCAATTTGTATTGATTTCAATAATTGAAAATTGAACCGATATCCTTGCTTTGTGTGTTTTGAACATATTTTTGTCGCATATCAACAGTTCTATCTTTTCAAATTTTAACGCAATACGCACAGCGCCAGGAGAGTGAAAATGATTATGTTAAATCCTTAATATTATTCGAGTTTGTTTATTTTCATTTTTGAAAAAATATCTTTTATTTGTTTTCAATTAATTTTTTAAATTAAAAAAATTAAAACAAATAATGTTAAAATATTGTATAATACTTTTAAAATATCTCTGTTAATTATCATTTAAAAATTTAATCCTTAGTGATAATAAATACCATAATCAAGGATATCTTTATTATTTAAAGCAATTAAAACGCAAAAGTAAAACATTAAACACAGACAAATGTAATTTACATACTAAAATATTCTTTTAAAAATTCAAACCTTATTTCAAAAGAATTTTTACATAAAGTAACTTAAATTTTATGTAAATTTGCGACTTAAAAAATATAAAGAAAATTTTATTAGATCAACATTCAAAATTTGCTTATTCTTGAAAAAAGAAAACTTATTTGAATGGAAGAAAAGAGTGAGTAATGTAATGAAAGCAATTTTTTTTTCAAAATAGCTATATAAATGAGGTGGAGGAGTTAAACATGTTGGTAATAAAATAAAGTGGTCCTATAAAATAAATAAAACATTTACTTAACTTTGTAACAAGATGTCAAGTAGTAAAATAAAAAAACTTCGAATTTTCTTAACAACCTCGTGATAAATGTATCGAAAAGGTTATTTGGCACAACACTTCAACTGTAGTTTGGGGAAGCAAGTAAACAACAACGCATGCTATCCAGTCTAGAGACACCGATTTAAATTCTTGTTAAAATAAATTTTGTGCAAAACTTCATTACATAAACCAGGGGATTAATTAAACTTACACGTATATAAATAATGCAACATGGAGCTTTAAACATTGTTCAGATTTAGGAACACCAGCTATAATTTCTTCCATTAGGTATTTACTGTTTTGCAACTCTTTTAATATTCATTGCTTTCTTTCTGAAAAATAAAAAACCATTTGAAACTAGAAAGGTTATCCAGCATAGTATACCACCCAGGTACTTCGTTGAGGTAATTAGAAATTAAATGCTAAGCTTGCACTTTCCATGGTATAAAAGATTGCTTGCTTTTAAACTGCTTCACTTTTAATGAACATCATTAGATGTGTAGTGTTTGCTAGCACTTTAACCACATGATGCTTTAAACATGTGGATGAATGTAACGGTAATTTTTTATAATTGTTGATCTTGCAAAAATTTGTTCATTACAGACGAGGTTCTCAACATTTTTACTTTCCTGAACAGAATATCGACCCGAGTAAATTCACTTGTGGGTGTTTTATGGAAAAATAAAGATCGTTCTTATGGGTTTTCTTATAAATATATAATGTATACATAAACTTGACAGGAGAATAATTTGAAGGGTAATCAGGTATCGAACCACATTATTATTAGGATTTATGATAATTTAAGATAAACAAATAATCTCAAGATAGGTAGTGATTATTAACGCGTTTCTTGTGGCGTCCACTTGAACTGTTGAACATCATGTTTTGCCGTCCCCGATTTTTAATATTGTATTTTGTTCTGCAACTCTGCAACATGTGATTTTCACAGTTTAATAATAAGCCACAAACTTTAAATTCACCAACTCCAATGATATCTGGCGGGACATCAGGTTGAGGAGCAACGATCAACATACAAGTTAAGTACGTGACAAGATTTTTCAAAATTTTCGACACCAAGGGATTTATTTTGTAACAGCTTTTCACCAGCTAGTTGTTAAAACTGTTTTCCAATGTTATTACAAACTAAAAGGGTAGGGAAATAGTTTCCGATATGCTACCCTAATATTCTAGATTATAATAGCATGACCTGACCTAAGTAAGTGTTTATATGGAACTCGATTGGTGTTGTAGCCGTCGCCGTCGAGGGCTACAGATTTTAATAATATGAAATAAATTATTTTCTTATCTTGCTTTCGTATTTTTTAAACGAATGTTTCCATTTTTCAGTATGAACTGTACCTCCCCAGTGCCTTTCCCATAGCAATGTCCCTGATCACGTAATTCTAACAAAACCTCTTGTTATGTTTTTGTTTTAATTTCCTTATTAATTTTTATCTAGAGATAAAAAGAACCAAAACTAATTATTACTTAAAAGGGATTAAAAGTATAAGAAGTAACGCAAAAACGTAATAAAAATTGTACACTTTACAATGATGAGGCAGAAGATCATTTACCTTTTTGTTAATTGTAAGGGCTTTGGTGCTAGAAATTTTTAAGAAGTTATTTGGTGACTTTAGAAACAGTTCTATTTCTGGATGAGTTTTAATCCTTAATAATAATTTTACTGTATTTAAAGACACTTTTCTGTCAAATCTTTATCCGCATCCGATTTTGTGCCTTACATATTACGGAACGCAATTTTCAGGTGTGTCATGAACGTTTTTTAGGACCAAGGTACAAATAGTTTGATAACAGTCAAAAATCAAACCTATGACACTGCATACTGAAACCCAATTTTCTGAACACTACTCCGACTACCTGTACATTTACATAATTAAGTTTTTTACCTTCCTTTGTATTAATGAGTACTTGAAATGTAATTTTTACCTATCGCAGTTTTATAGATGATGATAATCTTTTACAACCCCTGTCACAGATTAATAGACTTGCAATTGAATTGCAAAAATCGCCTCTTCAATTGTCTTTTCCACTCCAATTCGACTTTCTAAAGCCATCTCGTCATTGGATTGTTAAAGAGTAGGCAGCACTACGATAACACTTGAATAATTTTTAGAAATGAAATTCTAAAATCCTTCTTTTTATTAACATTTTTTGAAATTTAATCAAACATTGAAAAAGTTTAAAATTTTAATAAAAAAGTTAACAATACGGTGAGGTTTGCATAGAATGATATAAAAGTTTTTCTAATTATAATGTAATTTGATATCGAAAAAGTTTATTCTATATTCCTATGTATATCAAATTATTTCTCTTTATACATTTATTTCGACCTACTACATATAAAAGTTTTTTTATCTTTTAAATACTTCTTAATTTTGAATTTAATTTATGGAATTCGTTAAATTCGCCTTTGACATGCCTTTAGAAAAACAAGGGTGTTTATAGTGTAACCTTATTTCAAACAGATCAAAAAGGGACTAAATCATCAGCGTCCGTATAATTAAAATTCAGTATGCGATAAAAGGTAAAAAGAAAATAAAAATAGAGGATAAACCAGTTTCTAGTAGATAATTGCGTAAAGAAGATGAGAATGGATGAGTATTTTATTACACGTAAGGTGTACGTGGCTAGCTTTAATAAAATAAAATTTAATTCAATTGAAAAGGTATAAAGCCATAAGACACACGCCTCAAATTATACAAAAATTTCGTAAAATGAAGGTAACAAAAACTGGATGATGCTCCTGTGAATAAATGATGGAGAAGCGGAGACAAAATTGCATTAAATAATATAACTTGAATTAGGCATTCGCTTCATTAAGACCGCTAATTTAATTAAATTAATTTCAAAGCCTAACATGTCATTATAATTCGATAAATTATAGATAACACTTTAACGTGAATAGTCGACCTTCAATTAATTAACTACCCTACCGAACGAAGTACCTACCTATCTGCAAATTTCCACCCGCTATTTGTAGTTTGTCAAATCATGACATTTTCGATATGAAAATGTCACTCACATTTTTCAAAATTTAATAGGTATAACATTCATACATACTAATTTGACATTTTATTAAATATGACGAAACTTTTATGTGGATTTTTCACGATAAAAATTATTTTGTGCGGTGTGAAGAAAATTCAAAAAAATATGACTGAGGACATCTGTTTTCAGTTTTCCAAGCTAAGAAATTGAAACGATGAATGGTATCTACCCAAAGCATAAAATAATCAATACAAAACAGGCAGTGGCGTCGATTATGATATGGCAATTCTACCACTGAATTTTTTTATTTACTAATAAATTTTCTTGATTCAAAATTTTGTGTTATGTAATATAATAGAACATAATGTACAATATTGTAATGACATCAGCACCTATGTACGTCCGTGACTATAACAGTAATAGAAAACAGTTTACATTTTTCATTTTACACGCTTTTCCATTATATCACAAGAACTGTCATATTAATTAATTAATGCAAGGGAGTATAACAAACTTCGAAGGATTACTTTTTCGTGGACCTGTTACATTAATAGCGCAATTAAAATTCTAACAACGTTCGTTTTAATTTTAAAATTTTATGAGTTTTAGGTGCTAATTATTTTAAATTATTTCCTTTAGAATTTACTTAAACTAAACTATAACAGCGTTGACAAAGTCATTGATTGACCTTTTAACATTTACTACAATATTAACTTTTATTACAGTATAACTCCCACAGGATTTCTGAAAGGTTATAAAGTTACAATTTCGCACATATTCGGAATAAATTGAAGTTATTATTAATATTGGTAAACCATAACTATTATTAACGGGTACTTTAAATTCTGCTATTAAAATCAAATTACTGTGTTAATAATTTTACAAAACGTGCTAGTTAAATTTGCAGCATAATTTATGCATGTAAAACCTTCTGTAGAACGGCATAGAGAAAAAGGTGGAAATTACCTATTTTACAGCTTCGAGTTACATTATGTTAAATTTTGATTAGAATTACAACAGCTGTTACAGAATAGCACTAGATGATTATAATTTACAATACTGAAGCGTATTTGCAAATGCGACACTATTTCACTCACCTGGGAATTTTCCATATTTAAATAAATTACATACAATTATTTCTACCCATAACAAAATTGTTGTGTTGCGTACCTAATATAAAGGTAAACTATAATTATTAATAAAATATAGTTATTCAAAGAGTAAGTTGCATTTTTTAATTAATCACGTAATTTATATTCACAATTAAATATTTACATTATTAATATTGAGGTCATAATTGATTTCCAAAATTAAGCTAATATGCAATAAAGAAAATTCCTTTAACAAAATCAAATAATTGTAAACGTATTGTTTATTCATATCTATTGTAATTGAACAATTTTGGTTGTTTTCCAATTTATCCAGTGTAACATTAGCTAGAGCAAATTGGATTGCATAAGCCAAAATAGTGCAAAAGATTAATTTCAATACAGATTTTGTCTTACTTCAGTGCCGTTTTTTCAATTGAACTAAGAAGAAAAAAAAAATTTCTTTTAGAGAGAAAAGTAGCAACGCTAATAGCGTATTTTAATTTTTCAAATTAATCTAAAATTGATACAATGTGGAATCACGGTTTTTTTAAATTAAGTTATTTAATTAAATTCATTAATAAACATCAATATTGTATTCTGTATTGATCTACAACAAACTTCCAACTGTACCTATCTTTTAAATGACATACCGCAGACTGCTTTGACATATTATTAGCTCTATTCGCGGTAACACTCCTGGACACGTTTTATCCTACTGCGTCTGCGGTTTAATACTTTTTATCATCGAATTTGAGCTTTAATGACAATTTTATTATAAATCCGCAGACGCAGTAGGATAAAACTTATCCCGGATTGTTACCGCGAATAGAGCTATTATCAGTAAAGTTCTGCTGGCACAATTTTTAATTATAACAAATGATTTCGTAATTTTTAAGAATCCCATTTCTAAAAAATTCATTCTGTTTTTGCAAATGTGTCAACTAGACAAATACGTGCCGTTAGTGTGACGTAGTCTTTATTAAACCATTCCACATGATTCAATGTAATTTATATTTTGTTTAGATACAGAGGTTTGCTACAACTATGTATTTGAGCTAACGTCACGGTTAATGCCAAGTAATAATATTGTCCTTTTCATTTCAAAGCTGAGTTCCAGGAAACAACCATAAATTGTATAAACCTTAAACTTACAAGTTTTAAAATCATCGATTTGACCTAATTCAAATTTTAAACTGATTGTTCAACTAATTTGGAGTTATTCTTATTATAGACAGAGAAAATGATTCATGAATGGATTAACGATATTTATACTGGTTCACTGATCTTTATATGTACTGTAAAATGGGGTAACTGTGGCCCAAAGGTGTAGCTTTGCCCCTAAACGAAAAAATAATTGTATCAGGTATGCTAGAAGCTGAGCGCCTCCGATTCATATAGTAGCCAGCCTGGCAAAATCGCCGATTACTACATGAATCAGAAGCGCTCGGCTTCCAGCAAACATGATGCAATCAATATTTTTGTTTTGGAAACAACCAAAATTGCAAAATTCTGGCTTATGGAAGTGTCCAGGTTACACATGTTTTACTATATTCTCAGATTGTGCGCTCAAGTTGGGGTGAGTTAAGGTAAAAGTTTAGAAAAAATTGAAATTCTGTAGCCTACGAGGGTAGTAAAACAAAAATTTCATGACGTGATGCATACTTTATTTTTTCTTTCAGCGGTTGGAAAATGCAATTTTGCATTCGAATGGCTAGAATCGACTGCTGACAGAAAATGTACGCTTTCTCATCGTAATACTGTAAAGTGGTACTGTCTTAAACAAATAATTTCGAATAGAAAATTACTATTTTCTAGCCATTTAAAAAAAAACATTTGTTTATATTGTACTCTACTAATTTTCTTTTTGTAATTTTAAAATTGTACAGGGGAATTTTCTCGAGCAATTAGCAAAAAGACACATTTATTTGCTCCGGCTAGCCTTATAGACTCTAAAATTTTGTTAACTTGGAAGGAAAATCCGCTAAGTGATCCTTATGTAAACTCCAAAAAGATTCTCAATAAAACTTTAACCAATTTCATATTAGAAAAGATCATTTTAAAGAGATATCGGGAAGGCCGAGGAAAAGATAGACGCCGGAACAGGACATGAGCCTAATCCTTGAAGTGATGAAGAAGAAGAAAAGATAATTTTCATGTGTTTATTAAATTGGACACAAACCAGCAACTCACTTTATAGTATTTTTGAAATTTTGAATCGCAGTTTCACACCGAAAACCTCGATTGCTAATACAAAAGGACATTTACTAATTAATTATGCCTCTATACCTCACAATATGAACAAACTCTTATAAAAGGACTCAATGCCCATCCTGAACTCAAAATGACGTGGTATTGTGTACGTAGACATGTGCTCGTCAAACCAAAATTCACAATAGATGCCTTAAAATTAAGCTCAATGGTTTCGTGTATCCAAGATTGGACTACTCAGCAACGCAATAATCACCAATTAACTTTCGAGGACCAACTCATCCCTCAATACTCAAAATATGAAAATCACAACACATAAAAATGAAAACGCGTCTGCTTCCCAAAATGTCTTCCGCAGGAAGTCCTCGATGCGTTCTGCCACCCTTGGAAACCCAAAAATTCGTCTCTACTTCACCGCATTTCCGGGTACAGTTTTTGAAATTGACCAACTTTGAATCTTCACTTACTTATACTACGTTTAGGTACTTAACGAAACAAACCCTACTTTTTACAATTTCTTGTTTACACCGGTCATTCAAATTCATAATTATTGAGGACAATCTCCTCTTCTAATTCAAGTGAGCTGTCTACGAAGTTCCTACCTTCACGAAACTCAATTTTAAGAGAAACGAGCACCAATAAACTGTAAAATTATCTTTTCCCTTTTTATAAATATTAAAATTAAATAGCCAAATTTTACAAAAGTCTCTCAGGGCATCCTTCTGTCTTTAACCATTTCAAATCTACTACACATTATAGCGCACGTATAAATTCCATGGAGCACGACTAGGGAACGCGGGCGATTGAACGTGACCGGTTGAATGCGGCCGTTTGAACGCAGAGACAATTGAACGCGAGACGTTTAAACGCGATGACGATTAAAAGCGAAGACGTTTGAACGCAGGACGTTTGAACGCAGGAACGTTTGAACGCGAGCAATTAGATGCAATTGCACCCCCCTTTATTATATTTCAATATAATATAATTTCAATATATAATTTTGGCAACATATCCACTCTCCACTAGGATCCAACGCGATTCAACGTCATTTTAACGTGCATTTTAAGTGAACTTCTGGATTAAATTAGCAGCAAAAAAAGTTAGATTTACCCCTTTCCAGTAGCACAATTTACCGAGTTGGAAGGCCCTATAGGGATGTTTTTTAATGAGTTTAGTGTTGCAAGAATGGCTCTGGAGCGTGCAGAGTGGAGTGGAGCGTAGCAGGCGCGCGGAAGAGTCAATTTTGGCAAGACATCCACCCTCCATTAGGATCCAACGCAGTTAAATCAATTTAAACCCTTTAAAATTATTAAACTGCGTGTTTGTGCGTAATATCACAAAGCTACCCTATATTTTTAGCATTAATTCAGAAAGCGAAAGCGAAAGTGAAAATCAGATTAGCTAATACTATCGGCCTCCACAGCCGCCCATCTAATCTAGATAGCTATGCGAGGAAAATACAAAGCAGCGACTGAACTAGCAAGAATGGTTAAAACTAAACTTAAAAAGATTTCTCGGTGCTAACCGAGAACTTAACGGAGTTGGCCGTGAGGCGGACATTACTGGTTGATCTGATTTACAATTGATGCTTTCTGAATTAAAGCTGAAGATGTTACAGAACTTTAGACATTTATTTTTACAACTACACAATTTTCTGTTTAAAATCAGAAAAGTCATGAAGATCAGCATACGAGAATAACGATCAGGGTCCAATTTTGCTTAAAAATAAACGATTAGTGACATTTGATAAATAAATAATAAGATTATTCATCCATTAACTGGTACTATATTGCAAGACCAATTTATTCTCGAAGTCTTAACAACTTGAAAAATTTACAAATATAAATTTATGACTTGTTTATTTCATTGGTTTTGTGCCTTTCCTATTACGAAACGCAGTTAGCTGCTTTACAAATTTTCTTTTTCTTTGATTGTATTGAACGTTTAGAAAATTTAGAATAAAATCCAAACGGGTTTTGTTTAAAAATCATTAAAGTTTTACTAGTTATACCTATTAGTTTTAATTGGTTGACCGTTTTGAAAGCAATTAAAATATTATTTACTTTATTTTTCTGAGCGTTCTTGAAAAATAATTTTACGGTTTACCAATTCTTTAAACTTTAATATTACAAAGTTTTGTATAAAATCCTTTTCAAATCGGAATACTCACTTTTATAGTAACCGCTTTTTCCTTAAGAACTTTTTTGGGTTGAAGAGGCGCAGTTTTCCTTGATCTTGATTTTGGTAACATATACCGGTGTATTAACCCCATTTAAAAGCACATAACCATTTTGTTCTACGTGAAAACTAAAACTAAAGCTACTGGGCAAAGTAAATATAACCATCATAAAATATCCCTTGGGATTTTTGGGTATTATTCATTTAGGTGTAAGTTGTGTATATGTACGAAAATTGTTAATATGATAAAAATTATCTTTTATAAAATAAGAAAAAAAGTACTACATTTTCATCTGAGCATTTATTTTACACATCAAACATATTCAATTATGTAAGTCGAACCCAATAAGAAATAAACGATCTTAGTTACTTTCCCTAAAAGTTTAATCCAAAAAAAACTATTAATATTTAAACTGTTCGTGTTGATAGTCGTTAAGTTCAATGATTTATTTACTAAAGTTAACGGTTTAATTGTGTAATAGTTCGTAACATAAAAATATTTCCACTATTGATATTTACACCCTTGTAAAACACAAGTTAGGCATTACGACAAAAAACATTGTTAAATACATTTTTTCTAAATTTATAAAATGTTTTTGGAAATGTGACATGATTTTATAATTAAAAAGAAAGATTCTCTTAAATATTCCAGGCTGCAAGCATCAAACCGACAAGCAAAAATGAGAAAATAATTCTCTAAAAATGGTGTTGAATTTAAAATTATTGTGGAAAAGTTTATACATTCTCTACACGCCTTTGGTATGTACTATAATAACAAAAGAAATGGGACTTACATTGTCATGAGGTTTTAATACAATTAGGTCAACAAGTTGTCATTATTATTAGAATGAAATATTATTATTATAGGTACGAGTAGGTACAGGGTTAATAAGAAGTGGAAATAGTTTCAGAATAACACAAATTTTGTTGTTATGTAAGTATGTGGCTTATCAAGACATAAGCGTCAGAAAAGTGACACATTCCGGATTACAAATAGGGGAATTATAAAAAATATTTGATAACTTTATGTTACTACCCCTCACTTCCGAATGCAAAGTAGGTATGACCCACAAAAAGAAACAGATATATGAATTAAGTTTACTTTACCAATATAATTCCTTTATTACAGTCAATTTGTATATTTCGAAGTTACCTACAAATTTTAAATTATTGGTTTTTACGCGATCATATAAAATATTAAATTTCCATTACGAGCGTTGAAATGTTTAAATTCCCACACCATTAAATGTGATACCAATGTTATTAAAAATAGTTTAGATTTAACGATGCGAATCAAAGCTCTTTTATAATCCTCAATTTTGTTTTTATCTGGTTTGTACAAATTTTTGTACTAAAACACGGAAAATATTTCCGTTATTAGAATTAAGTATAGATATACAAAAAGTACAGCATTTAGACACTCCTTTATGGAAATGTCAGTGTTTTATGACCAAAGCGAGATTATAAGCTTATTATATTTTGATTACTCGTGTTAACGAAAAAAAGTTATTTGATTTTAGTATTACTTAATTAAAGAATTTAATTCCAAAAATAAATTAAATCCCGAGTTGAAATTTCATTAGCTGCTTTAGAAATATCGATGAAATACTCGAAGTTCGAGAATGCTTAATTTTAAATATTTCAATTTTTCGTTCCTTTGCTAAGACCATAAGCTCATTTTTTTTTAAATATTGTGATTAAATTTCAAATTCGATGTATACAGAAATGGGATTAACCTTTTTAAATGGCATTAAAGTAATATCGTAAACTTTTAAGGGTGACACATATTCGGATGCTACCTTTAGTTTTTTTTATAATTCACATATTTTAGATGACATTTGTAACTTCTTCAAACAACAAGATTCTGTATAAATATTTGCTGACAAACTGTAAAGCAAATTTCACTTTATTCGATGAGTTTAAGTATGTTTAAAATATTGACTTCTACGGACTTGAATAAAATATTCTCATCCGATGTAACATTGAAATTATATTAGTTTATTTTTGTAAGTTGCAAAATTATTTATTAATATCCTTTCTACAGTTTAAATATTAATTTAAAATTGAATGTTTTATTTTAAATGTAGATACCCTATTAAATTTAGACATCAAAGTAGTGATATTGAAGTGAAATTAGGATATCACTAACATTCACATGCGAAGAAGGCTCTCATTATTTATATCAGGTGACCGGCCGCCGAACATAGGAAATTAACGTGGGAAATTGATTTTTCTTTAATTCCTGCTTCCCATCATAACCGATAAGATTGAAAATGGTATCAATTTGGAGAGATCTTTATTCCGCTTCTAAACATACCTAATACTTGATATTTTGTTCTTTAATTTCTGATAAAAACTCACTAATTTCCATACAATGAAACTTTGATTTAACTAAATAGTATCTACTCAGTTAATGAAATTTACTATCTTCACACTAAAAATGAATTAATGACGAAGTAACTTTATAATAATCAAAACAGGATTAGCTCATTCAAAATGCCATTTTACTGTTTGTGAAAAAAGGGCAACGTGCCTTTCTATCCATTTAAGGTAAGTCTCTACTGATTCCACGAGCTTTTTAACAATTTATTTTTTGTGTGAACATTCGATTGCCATCTGGACAAATTATGAATATCAACTTCACTTAAACTCCTAAAAAGGAGCAAATTTGCGGAAAAGTAAAAAAAAGCCTCTTGTATAATAATTTAACTGTATTTAGTTGTTTGTATAATCCAATTTTGTTTTGTACCTCTATCTTGTTTTACAACATAGGAAATCTCTCTTGGGATGCAATAATAATATTCATACCAAAATTGCCAACAAACACGAACTTGCTTCCTTTCAATAACTGTCAGAACAAATCTAATCGATGAATTTGTCTGAAATTTTGATAGGCATCGTTCGATAGATGATGTTAAATGATAGCAAGCAAATTTTGTAGCAGTCGCGTTATCAATAATTAAGCATGGGTACTTATCATGCCGCCCTAGTATAGGTACATATAGAATAGGGTGAACAGTGTGGTAAGCTGCTTAAGCAATTTTAGTTTGCATATTGACTATAGGATTGCCTAGAGTGGACATATATAAAAGAGTATGGCAAAGTGTGTAACGAATTTTTGCATTCATTACATGGTACTACTTTTCATAGCATTTCACAATATTCCTGGATGCGATCTTGCATTTATATTTTAATGCAATCTTTGAATGCAATGTATTTTACCGGCAGATTGTTGATAACTTGAACATTTTGGCGTAGTAATATCAGTTACCCAACCACTAAATACCAAAGCGGACTTGTTGTGATGCAACAATTTTTTGAAAGCCGATTTAGTATGTGTTTAACATATTTTTGGTTCAACGACTTCCATTTTCGAGCCAATTTCGTTTGTACCAAGTTGTTCCGGCTCTGGCAGATGTTTTTGGTGTAACTGCAAACATCTGGATGGAACTGGGTAACTCCATATTATGACGCTCTACTACGCAGTTTTGGTATTCAAGTTGTACGACCATTTCCGTTTTCCTACGATTGGTAACGTCTTTGTGTTGTTGGTGTGACACACCAAAAGATCTTAACCTACCAAAACGTTATCTCTTGGAGGCTACAGATTACTTTGAGGAATTATTTTATTATCTGGATAGTCCAGCGTTGCTTAACATCTCTAGCACCATATCTCTCTCACGTATCAGTTCCAGCATCAGATCTTCAGCAGAGTTTATGTGTTCGCGGAAGTCGATCAAGTGCTACTGTGTAAAATTAAGAAGCGTTCCAGATTTTCATCTTATGAAGCCACACGTTGGAAAAGCGATTGGAGGCGAACACCTGTCACACCATTATATTGTAAGCTTATACCAGCGCTTACGTAAGTAAATTTTATCTTTTCTAATAATTAGTGTAAACCGACGTGTATTGCGGCTTTTGTTTTCAATTTGAGTAACCGTAGAGGTTACTGTTTTATATTGGGTACTGGTTTATATTTGAAGTAGGTGCACTTTTTGATTGTGATATAACTTTTGGTACGATTGGTTCAACAAATTTTTGGTTCTTAAATTTTGAAAATAAAATTTTGATGAGGAATTCAAATGGATGGTGGCCAATTGAATTAGCATTGGAATTCAATTCATCGCTTTGGTGGTTGTCTTACTCTTTTGCTATTATATGTTTGATTTTAATAGATGTTTTACTCCTAGATTATTATCTATTTCCATTTGATTCGATCTCGACGTGCCTATGTTATGCTCTTCTTAGCAGCTGCGATGAGGCGGTCAGAGTCGGAGCTAAGTCGGAGCTTAGCGGTCACGCGAGTTGACTATGGACGCTAAATACCCGGTTCGAATCCGAGTGAAGTAAGAACTTTAATCTGACCGTCTCCCCTCGGAAGGCAATGGCAAACCACCGAGAGTAATATGTCAAGAAGAATCCTTAAAATGTTAATGATCTAAATAAGTCCAAAATTGATCTGTGGACTAAGGGGAAGGCAAACCACCACCCCATTAACATTAACATTTCCCTGGTACAACCTTCTTGGCTAAGTCGGGGGGATCGCCGTACGTCCGAAATCGGATAGGCACCTGAAGAAGAAGCAGCTGCGATACATATTTTAAATTGGACATGTGAGAATTTGACTTGAAGAAACATTTTTTACGTAGTTAAGTATAAACTTGAACCGATTATTAACCTAAAAGGGGAATCTACAGCTGATGAATCGCCTATATTTATACCCTTTTTTAAAAGAGATAAGTCTCAATATTTCTTCAAATATTCTCTATTTTTGAGATAAATCGCATTTAGCGTTATGGAGAAAATAGTGGGGGTGACAATCTTGTGATTGCAACTAATGGAAATTGCTTATCGTCTGCACTATAGTTTATTAATTGCAATAACGAGATAGTCATTCCCACTCTTTCATCCATTTAAGCATTGCAATAAAACGAACGTTAAATGTGATTGTTTTCCAAAATAGGACGCATTAGAATAAATGCTAATATATTAACTTATCTCTTTAATTTTGATTTATAATACTTTCATTTAAAAAACATCTAGATAATTTAGTAATTCATTTGCTGTAGGATCTCCTTGCTAGTAACTAAATTTGTTTCTCTTATTGAGTGTTTTTATATAAAAGGGTGAATGCGACCTCCTGCATCCCCCTTGACAACATATCATGCATATTTTTGGAAGGCAGGACAGGTAGGCAGGACAACCGACGACATATGAATGATCTAATTTTTGTAATTAGTGTATCTAAAAGATATAGGAGTTCATTTCAATTATAACCGACCTTTGTATTTCCAATAGGAAAGCAGTAAATACGATATACATATAAAGGATATACTGCAGGTCAATTTATGTTGCATGGTACAGTATCTACAAAAATTAAAATAGTGAAAAATTTCTATTCGAAGAAAATAATTACCAGAGAACGCAACAGAAGTTACTGTTAATACAATTTATTTTAAAATTTACCAAGTGGTGTAATTTAACACAAACAAATCACTTTAATTTTATGAGCTTTCAATTAATAGGGGAGAGGTTTGCAGGTTGCCACCCATTAGCTTTTTTGCTCATAGCTCGTCACAAAATCAACATATTGTTGATATTTTAATATTCGTTGGAAAGAGGAACTCAAAAGGCACAATCCTGACGTAGAAATTATTTGAATTTTCAAAAAATAAAAGTTATACAGGAGTTTTTCAAAAGTACCTAAAATCGAGCTCTTGAAATTTAGGCTTGCAAGTTGCCACCCAACGAGAAATTGCTGAAAATGTAGAAAAACGGAAAGAAAACCAACTGATTTATAAAATTTATGGGTTTTTATTGACACTCAGTGGTCGTAAACATAAAAAAATTAGTGTAAATTGGCATAAAAAATCAAAATTTGATTTTTCATGTTAATTTGCATGATTCCATATTATCTTGCAAATTTAATTATTTAATGCAATAAAAACACTTCACTTTTGACTCAATAACAATTGTAAACATCAAACAATCATAAAAACGGGCATATGAGTGTAAACAAGCGAAACACGATAGGTAGTAACCTGCAAATCGTAAAGGGTGGCAACCTGCATTATAGCACTATTTTAGAATTATATCTGAAAAAAATTGCTATTTCATGATATGTTTGAAATTTTGTTAGGATAATGTATGTTGAATGTAAAAGCAATACAGAAAAAATATTTACCTTGATTTCTCGATTAAAATGTTCAATTTATGACCACAGAACAAAAACACAATTTTAATTTTTAAATTTTCACGATACAACTTTTCAAACTTTTGTCAACACACACTGTCTTAGTGGCTCTGTCCGCTCCAGAACTAGTTTAAAAGTGATCACACCTCCTTAGGTTTCGATTTCAGTCAAAATTTAGTTTATGACATTGGTCCAACACCAAAATCCAAGATAGGTGGCAACCTGCAGTAGGTGGCAACCTGCAAACCTGTCCCCTATATTTATTAATTTTTAAATTTTAATATTTATTTTGTAAGTTAAAAAGTTACGTAATATTTTAAATATTTTAATGTAAAATGGTTTTCCACTTTCAGTCTAGAAACCTACAATAATTATTATTAATTGATTTTTGCGAAGTGAATTGCTCTCCACGCAACAGTTTTCATTAATAATAATCTAGGTCAATAATGAAAACTGTCGCTCTAACTGTCACTTTAGAATTAGTATAACTTTTCACGTAGAATTTTTTTGGAAGAACAATTTACTATTTACTTTACGATCAATAGAATCCTTGCTAAATAATATTATTATTTACTGTACCAGTAGTGACAAAAATAGTATGTACACATAGGTGTACCTGTTGTACCTGGTTTTATTCGATTCTAATTCATATCTTGCCTCCTTATCTCGAGATTTCGTATCCGGTATTCCTGTCGGATGTTCCTATCTTTTATATTATTACATCATATGCCTTTAACATTAAAGATCATTCATTAAAAAGGAAAAAACGCCGATAATTACTTCTGTGAATCAAATATGAAAATAGCTGCGTTTACCTAGAAATTCACTATAATATAGAAATTTACCTAGAAGCTATGAGACATACGAAATTCTAATTTTCTTGGAATAGACATTTTAATACTGACGCTTCTGTGCATATTAATACCCTTTTCATTGGATTGTTCAGCTTGGTTGTGTTTAAGCTGCATACAACACCGTTAAGCGATGCGGACACAGGTCACCCAGTTAAGCCAGTTAAAAGCTAAGATTTACTTTTTTATATAAATAATGAAAGTAATGAACAATAGTAGTTAAACGCAATAATGCTGTTGCAATATACATACATGTAGAAAAATAAATCTTAGTTTTTAGTAATCTTTGTCCACCTTGCTTTAATGTCATATCGATTAAGCTACTACAAGAGAAACCCACATCGACGCAATAAGAAGTTTCGAAAATCAAGCACTGAATTTCCGCACTACTCCTCTGTGAGATTACATTGCAAATGATGCTATAGCCGCAACCGCGGAAGAACTCAGAAGTGCTGGTGTAAATAACTATTTAAGAAACTTTCAAGATAATTTAATAAACTTATTGTTTTGTAGTTAGACATTTCTCTCGGATTTCTATTTTTACGTGGCTTTATTGCTGAAACCGTTAGACAACTTGGGAAAACTCCCCTATGAATAGAACTGCTTCAACAAATTAGATATAATGTTTAATTTATTCGTATCTATGTAGTCCCAAACAAAAATTTTTTAGTGGTTTTATTTGTAATTAGTGAAAATCAAATTGACGTTTATGATATCAGCAAATATGTCCAAAACCGCTCTTAATAAAGGTTCCTGTGTTGATGTGTTGCCAATAACTGCAATACATCATTTTTATGGGTTTAAAAGGCACTACAGCGATAAGATCAAAAATAACATTAGACGACCAACCTGTTGCACAAGTGAACACGTATAAGTTCCTGGGATGCATAATATCATATTGCAACAATATTTCTTTAATTATTTGCCTCCCTTTCTCTCCTTAATTCTCTTTTATTCCTGTGGTACGCATTTAACGCGTAATGCACTTCATTTGGAGAAAGGTTTTCATGGCAAGATTACTTTTATGATTTGCCGTTAGTTTTCACGTAAAGAGGCTGGATGGATATAATCGCCAATCCATACGAGACCGTAGAAAAGGAATTGAGACGAGGTAATCCACCTTGATATATAAAAATTTAGAGTAAAATTGTATTTTACTTTTAAGTTCAGTATAAGATGAATGGGTTCCTTTCATTTTGTTTTGTTTCTAATGTCGCAAAGTATTATGTAACAGCTTGATTTTAAGTGAATTTATGTTTTAACGTTACTGACAACAGATGCTAAAGAGTAAATTTCATTCGTTTTGTTTTTTCTACGTAAAAGTTATATTTTAAAAAATAATCATGAAATTATTTTAGTAGAATCGCGCTGTTTGAAATTTTTCGAATAAAAATCTTTTCTCGCTTTTTTTGGTAACTTTACATAAATAATGTTGAAAAACGGCGTGGAAGATATACGATAATTAATTTAATCGTCAATAAAGATTTATATGAGAAGATATACTTCTTTTTAGGAAAGTACCTACCAACTGATAGAGATTTACAACGTATAAAACTTCTACCCATCACTATTTTCTTGCAATACAGAGTTTATTGCTTTTTTTTAAACAAGAAATGAGTCAAGAAATGCTAATTTTGTTGTTATTATGATTAATGCATGAGTATATTAGAAAGTATAAAATTTATAAACTTAATTTTCACAAATCATTGATTGGTCTTAAGCGGGCCTTGATGCCGCAGTAACCGCAGCCTATGACAAATGTCATAGGCTGGCAATGCCAAATGTCAAGCACCTAAAGCCATCGATCCTCTTAGGTTGATGAATTGTCGCCATTAATAAAAAAAACGACAGGGATACTTGCAGGCTACAAGACACTAAATGGCTCCGTAGGTGATTTTCGTTAGTGTGTAGACCTCCTTATATGAAGTTTTATAGTGCACATACTTCTTGTTCGATATTTTTTGTTGTTAGTTGGCAAGATTTCATTGCAACTTGTAGCGGAAATTTATTTTCAAGATCTGTGTATTATAGGTCAACGGATCAGTAACCCAAATTTATCTTATTATGAAGTACCCCGGGTTTTTAGTTCTAATTGATTATAAGTTCATAATAGGTATTTATTTTCCAAACATTTTTAGTGCTGCTGTTTCTGATAAAAATACTTAAAAATCGTAATTTCTGAGATTCGTGTAAAAGAAAATTCACTCATACCGGCAAGGTTGCCAAAAATGTTCTCGCGATCGCTTTTAATATTCCATAGCAGAGATGCATAAGCCGTCAATTTATGCATTGTTAATAACTTGAAATAAATCAATATGGATTCTGAAGTTATTAAACTCCAGCATAATTTCCTAGAAACGCAATTTCCTATACCAACATGTAAAAAGAGCTTACAAATCATAAATTATTACAAAATTTATGAAAACTAAAGAGACTTCAAAATCCGCTTTACTTAATCCACGATTAATTTTCCAAAGTGCAATAAAGTTTCAGACAATAATTTTTCGTATTATTAAAAATGTCGCCCATATTTTAATTAGTTTTGCCGTAGTTGAGGTAGCCCCGAGACGGTCGGTGCATAGCACAAAAATAGGAGTATCTTTTATTGATATTGCAATAACTGTAAAATTAGAAGTATAAAATGCACCCTAAAATCACACTATAACACGAAATGTTTGTTGTGGAATTTATGTAATTTATACGCATCATTCATGGTAGTTGTGCAAATTACATAGTTACACATTGCATAATAACATTCCAAAATTTAGTAGTCCAAAGAGAACGTTGAAAGGATCGTAAAGATGGTAAACTTCGTAACAGAAGTAAGAAATATTTTGTAAAACTACTTAAAAAGCAATTCTGAAGTAATTAGGTGGTAATTTTAGTACGTATTTTAAAATTAGAAATATATTAGTAAATGGATTAACTAAACGTTAAAACACTATTTGAATTTAACGGATATAGTAGAAATTTTATGACATTTATTTATACTTTGTGACAGGTACTAAAAATATTTCCTCGAAAAGATGAACAAGTGAAAAAGGGGCTTGAGTCATGGAAAACGTAGAAATCATAAAATTGGAAATCTGGTATTGAATAATAGTGCAATATTTTATAGTTAAAAGCTAAATATTTGATGGTTATTTCGAATCTTCATATGCAGAACGTAAAATATAAAGATAAACAAAAATTATGAAAATTGGGGGGGAAATTAAATCGTTGCCAGTGAATGGCTGAATAGCATTACAGAAAAACTTCAATATTTGCTATATTTTGTTAAAACAGCAAAGTAATAGAAAATATTTGTAGAAAATTTCAAGATATTTTAAGAAATAAATTAGCAGTTGTAGGAAAAATTATAGAAGTTTTGACTTCTGATATGAAGTCATGACATCTGGGAATTATTATCTTCAGTGATCGCAATCTAAATAAGGAAGTAAAAAATCACGCGATACTGCACTAAGAATATCTTGTCACCAATAAGAGACGTCGCAAAACACGCATGGAAACCAGCAAAAGTAAATAAATATTGGACACAACCGAAATACCTGATAAATACCAGAAAAACTTATAATAAATTCAATGTACTTCAAAAATTAGAGAAAATATAACATAAATTATTTAGTGAAGGTGAACATTCGTCAAAAGAAGGTATGGTTGTATCGATAGAGCTAGGATGAAGCTGATTGACTCATCAATATAGCAAAGGTCAAAAGTTAAATTTTCTTTTTTCTTTAAGAAAGGCATTTGTTTTTCTACATAATCCCCTTCTAGTTCAATGGGCTTAGTTCATCGTTTCTTCAATTGGTGGACTCCGTCCCTGAAGTGCGTTTCCAGAAGATCTGTCGAATACCATTAGATGGAAAACGTGTTTCAGCCATAATTTTTTTAAATTAGGGAACAGGTGAAAGTCTGAAAAAGCCAAATCTAGTGAATAGGATGGATGGTCCAATAATTCAAACTTCAAGTCCCTGAGATTTCCCGTTGCTAAAGCACATTTGTAGGCAAGCAAACAGATGAGTTTTTTCTTTTGCAATCCGGTCCCTTTCCTCTTCAATTTTGTCATCCACTTGGTCCAGTTTATTGGCGTAATATTCTCCAGCTATGGTTTTACTTGTTTTAAGGTAATCTATAGTAGAATAATTATCCTTTGCACTCCACCAAGGCACTGGTTTAACCAGATGAAATTGATTTTGCCTTTCTTAGTGAACAATTATCGACTTCCACCTAATGCTTTTGCTTTCGGCATATAGTGGTGAACCCACGTATCATCCATAGTAACATTGTTGTGAAATACACTTTAACATTTTTTTTTCGGTCAGAATTCAACAAATGTGGCACCCATTTTGCACAAAATTTTCCCATCTTTAATTCTTAGTGTAAGATGGACCGAACCCTTTCTTCTGATATGCCCACAAACCTATCATTTCATGGACCTTAAATCGGTGACATCCAATACCATGTTGTGTATCTTTTCGATGTTTTCTTCTGTGGTTGCAGTTTCTGGCCGTCCTTTACGTGGATCATCTTCAAGAGATGTACGATCATGTTCAAATTCAGCTCAGCTGCCCTGTTCAGCTGCCCATTTTTTCCAAGTGGAAAACGAAGGAGTAGATTCCTTATAATTTACAATCCTTTACCAACTTTAGATGAATTTCTGTCGGCGATAAACCATTCAAAACAAAGAATATTATGAGGTCACGATATTCCATTTTATCAATTTCAACAAAATCAGAAAATCGCAGCAATAAACTTTATGCTAGATCAAGGTAGAAGAAAGATCAACAATGTACAAGATCAATGAACAAAAACAAAAGATCAATACTGGTCGTAGTTCTGAAAGGCTCACGCAGCCAATCGACCCATAACTAAAAGGTGAAATTTGTCATTTATTATAGTGCAAGTTAACCAACATTACAAAATGAAAACTTCATTAATAACAATGCCATCTTTGCGCTAGACAGAGAACTTTTTGACTTACCCTCGTATATTAGATTTATGAATATTGTAAAAAATACTTTGTGAAATTGTTTAAATTAAATGGGGCTCCACTTTTAAATTCTTTATTTATGTCTTATATTTATAGAAAATTACTTTTCATTTTTATACGGTAAAGAGTAGAATGGAGGGAGGGTTAATAATAAAAGTTACATTGTTTCTTGGTATCAATTCCATTATAATTTGAATGTACTTAATTCAATTTTGGTGAAAATTGTGAAAAGAATTTCTTTGAAATGTTAAATAAAAAGTAAGAAACTTATTCTGCAGACAACGTATTCTGTATTAAACAAATAATAGAAAAAAGAATGGCCACTAATATTTCAACACATCTTCTGTTTATTGACTTGTGTAAAGCCTACGATAGTATCCCTCTTGTCAGGTTATGGGAAGTTCTCCAAAGCACAAATATCAATCATACATTAATAAAAGCTATACAAAATTTATACAAAGATTCACAAGCCGCAATAAAAATTGGAAATATCGTCTCCGAGCCATTCTGCATTACCAAAGGCCTCAAGCGGGGGTGCTGCGTTTCACCTACATTATTTAAAATATATATCCGTCATGCTCTAAAAATATGGAAAAGAAAATGTCGAGGAATGGGCATCGAGGTAGACGATGACCTGTGCTTATATACTTTGCAGTTTGCAGATGACCAGATTTTATGTGCAGGTGACAAAGATGATTTACAGTATATGACACGCAAACTGATAGAAGAGTATGAACATTGGGGGCTATCTATGAATCTAGACAAAACCAAGTATTTGTGTATAGGAGAAGAGGCTACGGATATTATATTGGAAAATCAAGAGAAGAGAAAGCACGAAATATCCAAGCAAGGAAAATGATTGCAATCCTCAACGGAGTATTATGGAGCAAAGAAATGGGGAAAAAGCGAAAAATGCAGATATACGAGGTTGTAATAAAAAGTGGCCTTCTATATGGATCTGAGACGTGGAGGATGACAGAAGCAATTAAAAGAAAACTAGAAGCAACAGAAATGGATGCATTGCGACGAGCTGCAAGAATATCACGTCGGGACAGAATAAGGAATGAGGAGGTTAAAAGAAGGATGGGTATTGAAGGCACAATAATTCAAGATATAGAACAAAAACAACTTATTTGGTATGGGCACATAAAAAGAATGAACAACGATCGATTGCCAAAGAGGATCATGGACTGGTTTCCGAGAAGAAAAAGAAAAAGAGGACGACCAAGGAAGTCATGGAGTGAGGGAATAAGAAAGGCGATGAGTGTAAGAAACCTAAAAGATGAAGATTGCGAAGACCGACGAGGTTGGAAATTAGGCATCGGACAACGTCGCAAGACGTTTTAAACCGACTATATAGATAGAAGAAACTTATTCTAAAAACATAATTAGTTTTATTTATTTAGGCCCAGTTTATCAATCTCTAGTTAGTGTCCCAAGTAAATTTATCTGACAAGTAAATTTTAAAAGGCCTAAAAGGACCATTTAAAAAGGCTTATAGGGCCTTTAAAATTTACTTATCAGATAAATTTACTTGGAACACTAACTAGAGATTGATAAATTGGGCCTTAAAAGAATTTGTACTTATTTATGGTAGTTAAATAATAGATACTATCTTATTTGATTCGGTCAAGAGAGGCGGTCGGAGCTTAGCGGTCACGCGAATTGACTATGAACGCTAAATACCCGGTTCGAATCCGAGTGAAGTAAGAACTTTATTCTGACCGTCTCCCCTCGGAAGGCAATGGCAAACCACCGAGAGTAATATAATAATAATAATAATAATAATCAGTTAAAATTCCAACAGGCGAACCCAATAACAGGAAAGTCAATTTGATATATTAATATATTTTTCTGAGCAGTGCATAAGCACCACTCAACGGGAACGACAGTTTTTAAAGTGGAGTCCGAACCACTAGGACAGAAAGAAAATCGTTCCGAGTAGGATTCGAACTTAGAAATTCTACTAACAAGCCCGGCACCCACCTTTCTAGACCAACTTCCTGCCTATATATGCAAAGAAGAATCCTTAAAATGTTAATGATCTAAATAAGTCCAAAATTGATCTGTGGACTAAGGGAAAGGCAAACCACCACCCCATTAACATTAATATTTCCCTGGTACAGCCTTCTTGGCTAAGTCGGGGGGATCGCCGTACATCCGAAATCGGATAGGCACCTAAAGAAGAAGAAAGATCTTATTTAAATCAATCAATCATTATAATGAGGACGGTCATCATAACTTGGCGGTTAGCACTATCAACTCCCAAGGCAGGAAATCTAGTTCAAATCCAGGGAAAGTAGACACTTTCCCATGATCTTCTCCGTGTTTCAAAATTGCAACTATTGACAAGAAAGACCAGGGTCAAAAGCACATCGGAAGACCAGCCTAGCAAGCCACCTACCGGAACAACAGTGGCAAGTGAACTTGACTAGATTGGTAATGGTAATGGGACGTGGTGCTATATTAAGAGGAAGAAGATAGAGGTAATTACTATTAATATTATTATTATTATTGTGGAATTTTTGTTATAAATATTGGTAATATATGTAAATTATAATAAATAGATGTTTAGGTATGAAAAAAAGGTCGAAAGGCTTCAAATATTGGATAGTAATACTAAATTTACAGATTTTATTTCTAACATTTGTTCGATAGGTACATCTTTCTCTTCAATATTTCTTAAATAAATTACTGTCCATTTTTTTAACTTAATATACACTTATGAATTGCCTGAGCTCCCTCTAAGTTCTTTGAATGGATTTATAAATCTTCAAAGTTGATTTAAGGTACATTTCAAAGGAAGTTTTCCTGGACATTGTACTGCTAAGCTGCTAATGACGTAAGTAATTATTTTCTCTTATATTTTATTGATTAAATTGCTTTATAATATGAAGGAAAACTTCTGGGCCAACTAATCTCTCCCCATCTCCATCTCAATACAGCAGCTGAGTAGGGTCCACCTCCTTTAACGATGGCATTTTGCTGCTTATGAGCAAGAAGCAAAGTTTCCAGAGTTAAATTGTCGTGAAGATCAAGAATAGACTCCTGTAAGCACTACAAATCCATTATGTGGACCAAAAGCCATCGTGCGTATTTAAAACGATGAAATATGAAGAACCAGAGAATTATATCTTTCTATATAATTTAGACCCAAATTGGTGCAACTTTAAACACAGTTTTTTCAATGTTGCAGAATTTAAAATCAAAATGATAGCAGTAGATAATATTTGAAAATTTATTATTGCCATTCAAAATTTGACTGATTGAATCTTCTTTGTACCTGCCGGGTACAAAGATGGTATATTTGACCATAGGGAAAATCACCACGTATATTGAGTATTGGATGGTTCCTGGTTGTTCTTTTGGTGAGTGGTTATCATTTCGAGCTTTATAAATATTAGATGGTTGTGGATGAATTTTAAAACGATAATTTTCGAGATTTACATGTACTAAATTAGGTTAAATTTGTAACCCACGCGTGACGTGGTCGGTTAAAACGAAATACGTTCTCATCGCATTGGATGTAAGTGGTGCATGAAGAGAAAATTTACGGTACCAAAAACTTCTGTTTTTTTTGTAAATAATTGTTTTATTTTAAGTTTATTCTATTGTGAATGCAAAGAGTAGCAGTAAAATATTGTTCTAGTAAATGTCTCGACAGCAATAGAAGTTGTCAATCGGAACTTGCATTCATTCCATATATTTCAATAATATAAATGATCTGCTGATTTTTATAAAGGTTAAAAAGTAGGTACTAAATTATCTTTTCCAAAATGAAATTTTCTTGTATTCGCTGAGTTATCATTAAATTCATAAAATCGACAAAGCTGGCCAGGGCATAACAGAGTGCCTTTGATAATCGCTTCAGAAAATTCCCATACTCTCAGTTTAATTTATTAAAAGAGCGAATGCTAGAGTACAATATATTTACCTAAATTACCAATATTATATAACTTAAGTATAATGGTAATTTTAGGGGAGAGTACCCTAAACTATCCCACGATTTTAAAACTTTGCTATTCAAATTATGGTAGTTGAGGGTGTAAATAGGAAATATTTAAATTTTTAGGAAATACACTGAGAAAAAGGTTTGTTTACTATTAAGCAGTAGATTTATTAGTAAAGTATATACCTGGGTAGTATACCTGGATCGTATACCTGCACAGGGTGTACTTGTGTCATTTTACATACACACCTCCATAGGTGTGTGGTTACGATGGTTAGTCTCGCGCAACTTTCAAAGCATTCGTCACGGGTTCGAATCTTGGTCAGATCAGAAATTTTTAATTTTCAGATTCACAAGAGTTCGATGCTACAATATTCTGAAGAAGGGCACTGATAGGAAAATATAATTAAAATGATAAATAAATAAAAATAATCCCAATCTAAAAGAAAGAGTTGAATAATATAATAATATGTTGAAATAATATTTTGTTTCTCTAGCAATCCCATAAGTTAATAGTTAATAAATATAAATTTATATTTAATAAATATTTTGTTTCTGTCACACTCCCAAAACTTAATATTTAATAAATATAAATTTACTGTAAAGATATTGGTCAAACAAATGCTTTGTTTATATTAAACAAATATTTATTTCTCTCATTCCAAATCTACCACTTATTTACTCCAAATAAATTTTATTTATTACAAAGAAACCTTTTTCTCAGTGTAGCCAAACATTTTATATATTATTAGAAAATTTGGGTGGAATTGAACAAAAACAGAAAAATAATATACGAGTTTGTATTGGCTATAGTGCTCTAAGATTAGCTAATTCCATCCCTCCCCCAAGTCTATAAATATAGGCTTGGCAATATTTCAAAAATATCCGTTCGAAATAGTAAACAGGTATTTTTATTTTTATAAAAATATCTTAGAAAGAATTGATTTTATTTTAACTCATAGAATTAGAAAACCGGGATCTCTAAGCACACTCACTTATTAGAAATATCCCCCTAAAGCCACGCAACTACTCAACCAGGAACTTTGGAAATCGGGATGTTTAGTATACACCAGAATCTTTGAGAAAACTCACTTATTACATTATCCCTAATATTTATGTTATGCAAACTCATAACATAAATCAGGATATTTAACCCAACTCCTAAACCGTAGTATTAGTTTGATGTTGCCTGTAACAGAACGTACGGTCAACTGTGGTAGCCCCACTCCTTACTAAGTCTTGTAAATATTTACGCCGAGCTAACGTACCGTCAACAGACTGCAGCAATAGGACCCAATCAAACGTGATATATCAAAACTCCACAATCATTCATTTTAATGTTACTGTCAATTACGGTATAGATTTTATAAATAACGATAATATCTTCTGGAGAAGTTTAACATTCTCAAATCGGTGTTTTTGTTTTCTCTAATCTAAAGCATTCCAAATGAATTCTTAACGAAAAAATTAAATTAAATAACTCAAAAAAAAGAGTACACGGTGGCGGCCATAGCTTTCTCATCGTAGCCGAAGGGTTTTCCTTACATTTTATTTTTAAAATAAAATCTTTTAAATTCAACTACTTTGTTGAAACAATTTCAAAGACTCAAGTTGCAACACCGAAAGCCTCGCATACTTTCACAGCTAGCCAGATTTTCACTAGCTTGTTTTCCACTAAAATCGTAATCGTGTTCCATTCTTAAATTTTTAGGAGCATTTTCAAATAGAAGGACAAACTTTAACTAAATATAAGAACCAACTAGTAGTAGTCGAGTGCAATGGGGAAAGAGATGAAGCAAAAAATTGAATAGTAAAAAATATAAAAAGTTATCTTGATTATTCAAGTAAAAAAAACTAAAAAGTATTATAAGAAAATGCAGGTATCAGGTAATAGTAGGTGAGCAAATGGCCGAGCGGTTAGCGTGTTAACTCGTCGTGCTAAAATTCACGTGCTGAACTTCCATGGCGTTAAATCTACAATTGAGTTTTTTACTTACCAAATGTTTACCTATTACCTGGTAATATTATCCAAGTTTTGGTCAAAACACAATTATGATAAAACTTAAATTATTAATAAAATCTTAATTGCATTGTTTCTGAAAAAAACAAAATGTTTATTAACCGACTACAGCGATAAAAATTGATATTAACCCACGGACAATGGCGTAATATTGTAAGATCTCGAAAATTTTGTAGTGCCTAATATAAAAAATAATTAAAGGAATAAAATAATTATAATGTAAATGAACAAATAAAATGGAATTGCCGTACTACTAATGGTGATTGAAATGTTTAAATTAATGTAAGTTGGAGTACATTTAGAATATAAAAGGTAAATTATTGATTTGTTATTGCAAGTATTATTAAAGAAGGAAAATTGAAATAAGTATGTATTAAAAATTTAAATTATTAAATTTGATAAAACAGTCAATGTAAAAATACACTGCAATATAATATAGATCAGGAAGAGATACACGCATTAGGAGAAGAATGGCCGTGGAAGATCATCATTGATAATACAATCAAAGGAAAAAATCCCAGAGGACGATCCCGTTTGAAATAATATATCATGTACGAAATAGAAGAGATAGAAAGCGGGAGTTAATGCGAAAAAATGATAAGATTAGTTCGGACTGAAAAAGATAAATAGCTGCTTCAAACTGAGGATCCTGAAGAAAGATATAATATAACAAAAAGGAGAAAATTATAATCAAAAAGTAAAACGAGAAGAGATGACTCAAATGTCGCACAAATGCGAGACTTACGCAAATATAGAATCAATTCTTGTATTCACAGGGTGTCGATATTCACCGGGGCGAGTCAAGAAATTTTGTAAACCGAGAATTTAACTTGGTTAAATGAGAGTTAGATCAATTTATTTCGCGCACCCTGTAAATAATAATTTTAATACTAAAACGACGTTAAGTGATCGTAACAAGTAGGATTTCAAGTAGAATTTCTTATAAATTTTGTACAACACTCGACAGATTCTTCTCCAGAATGCGGAGATGTTCAGATGATATTATTAATTAACAAAGTTACAAGAGAGCTTTGTTGTTACAACACCGTTTCATTAGGTTTTCAGCAAAAATGCGATTTATTTTTACGTTTTTCTTTTATGAAAGCTTTGTAAATATGAGTAATGATATTCAAACTAATAGAAGTTTTGAAGTTTTTCTATTGATTATTTACGTGAGTTGCACGGTGCGGTCACTCTCCTTTGACCTGCTGTATTGAAACTTCCACTGTTATACTAAAAAAAAATGAATATTCGTAAAGTAATTAGATCACTATACTCCTTTTCAAATGAAAATGTGCCTTTGTCTATAAAAAAGTTTTAATTACTAAGACTTCTTAATTAGATTTAATTTATGTTCTTTTTCCTACGAGAACGTATAGTTTTAATTAAAATTTGCTTAATTGAATTGGATAAAATGCAAGGGTTTTTGTCCATTACAATAATTTCTCAATCCACATGCAAAAATTAGAATTAAAGTAGCAGAATTGGAAGTCAGAATGTTCAAGTACTAGCAAAGAAATTTCCTTTTCGATTCGATTCGAATTAGAACACCCAGAAAGGAATTTTAAAGATTGTAGCTAATGTACTATACTTAACTGAAGTAAAATCGATTTACACGTGTTAGAATCGTACCTGGTTCTGAAATTACCTAAATTTTCTAGATTATGCAGTTTTATGTTGAAAAACTAATGCTAGGGTTTTAAAACTTTTGATGATACGTGTCTGCAGCTCCGAGTTCATAAATTTGTGAAAAACAGTAATAGAAGGAAATGAGTCCTTTTCTGCAAATAAAAAAAACTCGTAATATTTGGCTTGGTTTTATGGTTATGAAATAGGTATGTTGACTCACACGAGTAAACAATTTTCGTAAGCGTTTCTAGTGGAAATTTTACAGAAACTTTCAATATCGTTAAACTTCTGGGTCTACAAAAACTTTCGTATGTATTAAATTTGTATTACGCTCTTGAAAACAAATTTTAATTTAAAAATTACTTCTTTTTACGTCGTTAAAAAAATAAAAATGTTTTTATTATTTAACTGTACTTTTATACCACAATCCCAAAAGAGAATTTCTAATTTATCGTTCATGAAGTCGATCAACATCTTTTTCAAAGAGAATACATAATACCCGATTTTCTCGAATCTGCTTCTTACAGAAATTTGTCGATTTTTTCTGATTTCGTCAACATCACAAAAATGTCGTACATTTTCAATATAATAGAATTGCAATTTTCTATTCAAGAAATGCCTGGCTGGGTCTGAATTTTATCTTTATATGGTTTTAGATTACATTTCCAACTTCACAAAATCTATTCTTACTACAAAGATATTTCATAATAGAGGAAGTTTTAGTCAAAAGAAAATGTGAAAATATATCTTGCTGTATTATTAAGAAAAAGTGAAAAAATATTTCGACTGTTACATTATTGGATTAGTTACTTACAGCCAAAGGTTCTCAACCTAAGTAATTTTTGTATTACCTTGCTAAACTTTAAAATTTTCAATAAAAGTTCATAATCTACAATATGTTGAGAGCGATCGGAAGTTACGTGAGTTGTCTATAAACCGGGTATTTAACCCGGTTCGAATCCGAGTGAAGTAAGAACTTTATTCTGACCGTCTTCCCACGGACGGCAATGGCAAACCACCAAGAGTAATATGCCACGAAGAATCCTCAAAATGTTAATGATCTAAAAAGTCCAAAATTGATCTGTGGACTATGGGAAGGCAAGCCACCACTCCATTAACGTTAACATTAGCCGGGAGGATCGCTAAACATCCGGAATCGAATAGGTACTTAAAGAAGAAGAATCTACAACATAATAAATTGTGCAGATGCATATAACGGGACTATTTTAAAATCAACTAATCGTTGAGTTGCATTCAAAGCTTTGAATACTAAATTGATAGATAGATAGGTGGAACAATCATGTAAACAAAACAATAGCTATTGAGATTTGAATATTTAAACTGACAAGTAACATAACAGTTTTGAAACAGTATTAATAAATTAGAATCCAATTTCAATAATTCCTTCGGCATTTCCAGATAAATAAAATGGTAAATTTATTGTAACATTAGCATAGATATCGTAATCTACTAACCGCCCTACTGGTAATTTCAAAATTGTATAGGCAAATTTTCTCGAAGAATTAGCAAAGACACACTTATCTGCTCCGGCCAGCCTTATTGACTCTAGGATTTTGTTAATTTGGAAGAAACTACGCTAAGTCATCTTTTGTAGACTCATCTTAACAAACTTTAACCAATTTCATATTAGAAAAGAAAATTTTCTTGTGCTTTCAAACTGGATACAAATCAACAACTCACTTATTGTATGTTAGAAATTTTGAAACGCAGTTTCACATCGAGAGCTTCGATTTCTAATAAAAAGACATTTACTAATCAAATATCCGTCTACTTTTGGGGTCAACAACGGAGCGAAATTAAAATTAAAGTTTTACAAAGAATGATATCTGATTTCCCCTTGCGGTTACCCGTCTATGGAAAACCACAATGATGTTTTTTCTAGCAACTTAGATGCTTGGACCAGATTGCAATTGTTCTTCCAAATGGCTACTGGACCTGCAGTTATGTTTGGTGATAAAAGTTTTCAGATCTCCTTCAATTGTTATTAAATCGACCATAATTGATGTATATGTCAATAACGACGTATTTTCAACCCTCTCAGAAAGTCTCGTGTACTTAAAACAATCGGTAAGTCGTTCGAGCGTCCTAACCTCAAATTCAAATGTGCTTGGCACTGGAATGTAAACAATGTGTTTCATCTACATTCATCCATCCTCCTTGACCTCAAAAATGGAATAAACTCGTGCACAAGGACTAAATGCCCATCCAGAACTCTAAATGACGTGGCATTTTTCACGATGCTCTAAAATTCACAATTATTCCTATAAAATCACGTTCGCTCTGGGATCCTGTATTTAAGACTGTACTGCTCAGTACCACAATATCACAAATCTACCTTCAAGGACCAACTCGTCCCCCAAAGATCTCAAATTTTCACCTCATTTCTGGGTAATATACGAGACACACCAACTTTTAATTTTCACTTACCCTTTTTTTTCTAATTACGCAGCGAAACAAACCCTACTTTTTACAATCTATGCTTGAATTTCACTCTCTCACATAGGCATCAGTCATAAAAATTAATTAAAAAGGACAATATTCCTCTTCTAATTCAAATCTACGAAGTTTCTACCTTCACAAACTTAAGTTTAAGAGAAAGCAGCACAATAAAATTGTAAACATTATTTTTTCTTTTATAATTCTCACTCAAATTAACACCAATCAAATATCTCGGACAGGATAGCCGACAGACGACGATTATGGAACGAACACATTGCAAGGATGGACGAAACCAGGTTAGTGAAAAAGGCAAGAGACAGCCGCCCAAGAGAAAAAAGAAGAGTGGGGCGTCCCAAGAAAAGATGGAGAGACAGCTTATAATTCATCACAAAAACGTTTGTTACAAACAGGAAAATAATCCTAAAGAAAGAGAAGAAGAAGAAGAAGAAATTAAAAATTTTAGTTTTAGAAAAAATCACTCAGGGCATCTTCCCATCCTCAACCATTCCAGAAGACCATAATAAATGACATAGCTGACACCAATGGAAAAAATGGTGTCCCTAATAACTAAATTTGAAAGCATTTAAAGATTTTCTTTAATGCCATTGCGCATTGGTTAAAAACAATAGGGAGTATATTGTCTCGCACCGGTTTTTCTGTAATAACCATGAAACGGTAGAAGTTTACAATCCAAATATTTAATTTTTTCCTGAACACTTTTAGCCTCACTTTTGAATTTTTAGAAAAAAACTGGGTTTCGTCATACGAATTATTGTACTCCAGCTAGTCCCACATAGTATGAAAGACTCCCCCATTGATTTAGGGATAAGCCCGTAAACCAGTTATCAACTTTTAAGGTCAGAGTAGGATAATATTTTAACGTGTGGTCCGAACCACGGTATAAATATATTTGGGGCCAACTGGGGATTCAAGCTATTTATCGTAGATCAGTACGAGTACAGTCTGTAGCTGTAGGGAGCTCAAATGGAAATTTCAACTCTTATGAAATGGATAGGGAGGTGAATGCAAGGAGGATTACAGGTGAATGTACCTGAATGGGAAGTGGAGTAAGATGAGGTATCGTTATTTCCTATCATTGTGTTACCATCTGGTAGTATTTTACAAATTTACTATTCTATAGTGTACCGATAACAATAGTTGCTTGGGGATCTTTAATTTGCGCCTTTGCCTTACTAGCAATGGAAGACTGGCATCTGCATCGGAGTTCGTATTATCGACGCATCGACATATCGACCATTTTCTAACGCCGACTAACTAATTATCAATAATGACTCATCTTTTATTTGTCTACATATTTTCTATTCTCCGATTGGTTCGATATCATCGTTCGCTCAATCTGCACTCATTCATAATATGACTGACATAGAGGGTTCAATGCCATTAATTAATATTCTTATTTATTGCATCAGTTCAAGATTTTAATTTTATATAATGATTTTCAATGTGACATTACTCCTTCGTACATTTTGAGTGGCTGGCCCAAGTCGCTCTATTGATTGATCAAACAGAAATTTAAATTTAACCAGTTTCAATAAAGAAATTCTGAACATTTCTAATAAAAAATTATATGAACATGATTAAATTCCTACTAAAAATATTTGAAATAATAATTATAGTCATCAAAAAATCGTCGTACTTACATCGACCACTCTTTAAAGCCGACTATCAATTACTAATTAATTATTATCAATAAATTACTCATCTATCTTTAGTCTAATAATTTGTTAAATTTAACAAAAACTTAACTAAACAATTTCAGCATTGCGATCGCCTAATAGCCTAATCGGCGGTCGCAAGACTGAAAATTGCGATAAAATTTGAATTTTTACTTTTTGAAGTTATGTTGGTACTGTATACTACTGCTTTGTTTGCTACATTGACTGCGGCAGTTTCAGAAATCTTTATCTTTGAAAACCTTCATGAGGTTTTTCGGCCTCATTCAAAGAACATAGGACCATACGTGGCCATAGTTGTTCGGTCTTTCTAGAGAAATATTGATGTGACAAATCACATGCGTGCGACTATTTCCTAGGTTTAATGGATTCAGAATGGTGAAGTTTTTTGGTTGGTGATACATGAACGACCCGATACAGAGAAGAAATTTTCATTTGAAGGATACGCGGGAATAATGGATTATATTTCGCAGAAATGCACCTTAAATCAAATCAATTCTGATAATTTTATGCAGGGCTCTGGACTCAAATTATTTTTATAATTCTACCTTCTATCAAATGGCACTAATAGTTTATTTTTAAGCAAAATTGGAGACCTGACTGCAATTCCCACGTACACGTAAAAAATAACACCGCATTTACGTTTAACAATTTTTTACCTGCTTTTTTTAAATGTTTGCTTTCCATAACAAAATTATTTATGCGTTCATCTAACTATTCAGTGTTTTGTAACATAACTTTATTATGCTTATCGACTCTTTGGTGTATTAATAAATGTAACGTAACATTAATGTGGTTCGAATTATTTACTTAATAATCATGTAATCTTTAATAATAATGAATTTTGCGTTTGATTGTTATGTTTGAATGCTTTTACATTCATAAAAGAATTCAATAAATAGTTTCCTTGATTATTTATATTTTGATCATGTCTTAATTTAGTCTTTATTTAATACATCAGGTTTTGTGTATTTTTCGTGTAACGATTTTTATGTCTTACATATAAATTTCTACCTTTTATTTGTGAAATACCTTTCATTTGAAGTGCAATTTGAGAATAAAGTAGTTCCACTGTAGACTCAATGGTATCTCCCCACATGGCCGGAATGTGAATGAAATTTCGATTTTATAAATTTGTATAATGTTAATGAAGTTTGTAAAATCTTAAATGACTCGACAGCTTAAGGATCCCCTGATCAAATTTTGAGTTTGAGATGTAGAGCAATTGACTATTAAAAAGTGAAAAATATAAATAGGTACCCTATTAATTTCTTCATATTAGTTTATTTTGAGGTGAATACGTCTATAAAATCGGTAGCATGTTCAAAAATTTAATAAAAATATTATGTAACGAAAAATGTGTGTATGTTTGTACGAATAGTATACCGTACATGTTCAAAAATTAAATAAAATAAAATCGGTAGCATGTTCCAAAATTTAATAAAAATATGTAAGGAAAAGTGTGTGTGTGTGTTTATTTTTGAAAAAATATAGTTTGTCATAGTTTATTCCCCATTAATAGATTTCATTATAACTTACTTTACAAAAAGTTACGTTCTAAAAAATTAAACATTGTATGGTTTTGCTTATATTATAGTAAAATTTTCCGTTGGTATAGAAAAGAGTATCGAATGAGTTTAATATTATCTGTGCACAATAGAAATGTATTGCACATTAATCCGGATTAATGAATTAACTCGAAATTAATTAATGGTCTCGTGAACGGCGCGATAGGTCTTCTGAAATGTATCGAGCTTGTGACATCCATTCTGCGACTAAAAATGGCGATGATGTTTCTGCGGTTGGCGACATAAGAGCACTCCGGATCACGTGACTTTCTCTGTTTACGTAGGGAACGTCTAATTCGATTATTATATAAAAAAAAGTTAATTTTGCTTTTGCTATTTCATTTTTAAATGTATTTTGAACTGTGGATACTCCTTAAAATTTGAAAAAAAAATTAAATAATTTTTTTTTAACTGAATTTAATTATTATTCGAAATAGTATTGAGTATCCACTGTTTGTCTCTATATATTATTAATAATAGTTCAAATTGTTTACATAAAATAATTGCGTTTATAGCCTACAGAAGTTCCTTTCGTAATTAAAAGGAAGGCGTTTGATTGGCTTTCGACTGAGAAAGTCACGTGATCCGGAGTGCTCATAAGACTCTGGATAGAGTTCCCCAACACCGTAATCGATGGGAAGAGACGCGTGAAAGCCAGACCTCATGTGATATGAAAGTCAACTACACTAAGTAAGTCGAGACTGGACGCCGATTAACACACATATATGGCCAACATATCTCTAGACGTCGGAATCAAATGCAAACGAAGGCAGTTTCCGCTGGTGCCCGCTTGCATGTTGACCATACGTAGGACGTTCGAAGAAGTTGTCTTTCAGTATGATCGTTCGCAACAAACTCAACTGGTATATTATGTGGCAATGAGCCGAATGACATCTCTACAAGGACTCTACATGACCAACTCGACAGATGATTTTAAGTTCCATCACGGCTACGGTAGCGCAACAAACACTATCAAGGAGATACGAGACGAGTACGCAAGAATGGCCAATCATCCTTTGCAAACTCTTACTGAGCGGGTTGAGCGATTCATCGAAAATAAAGCAACGTCCCATGCCGATAATGATGGTAAGGTTTCAACACCCAGAGTTTGGTGGCACACTCTAGTGACATAATTTCCGACACCGTGAACAGTGGATGCGATTACTTAATTTGCAGCAAAACGTGGATGGACGAGTCTCTGCCACCGCACCGGTGAACATTGAAGGTTTTGAATGCAAGATTCACAATAACAATAAGCGCCTATCGGTAGCAGATAAATCAATCATAGTACCACTTACGAAACACAAAGCCGGCGGAGTCTGCATCTACAGAAATATCCGCAGTTTGACAGATTGTAACGTCATAACCAGGGTCGACAACAGAGTGCGCAACGACTGGAAAGATGTGGGAGACATGTGCATGGTAAACACATCGCAGTCGTCTCTTCAATACTTCATGTCGATGATGCTCAAACGGTACTCGGAATCAGTAAATAACCATATTAGAACCATGTGCCCCGACATCGAAACACCAATGGTGCTATGGGTGACTTTAACGTGGATGTGGAGCAGAACAAAAACTTCTTAGAGGTCATGAAACGAGAGTTCAATATGGACTACGTACAGAACTCTCCAAGCACTCTTGTCAATACATGCCATATGTCACCTATTTTAGTTACCAAGGCCTATTATGAATAAAATTGTTATTGATGCTTAACGACGACTACAACGACATTTGTATCCGTTGCTTCCATGAGGAAGACCAGGAATACGCTAAGTTAATATTTACCAGTTATTTAGATTTAATAATAAATTATCGCCACTCTATCTACATTATATAGATAGATACATATTTTAATTAAATTTTAGAATGTTATGTTATCCGATCGATAGACCGGGGCGAAAACGGGTATCCCGAGAACAATTTATGGGAACAGTTCCATTCATCACCAAAATGTTATTCAAATAACTCTATCTTTATCAGTGCATTAAAAAATGTTAATTAGGGAAATATTTATTAAGTCAAATGCTTGTTACTAATCACAACATAATTTTCTATATTTGAAAGAATATCCATTAATTATTATCAATCTCTCGGCCACCTATAAGTTGGTTGATTGCACCTTTGAAGTTAGGCGCAAAACCAACTCATTAGAGCTGTAATATTAATAAACAACAGCACCATCACCATTAGCACCACCTCCAAAATCAGCAGAAAAGCCAAAACCAACTTGACCTCCTGTGTTTGCTCCGGCACTCATGTCAAAACCACCTCCAATTGATCCATCCGCTCCTCCTCCCACTCCTCCTTGAGCATAAGATTCCTCCTATGGTATAATTTTAAGTAAAAGATCAAAAATTTCAAAATTTGTAATTTTATATGAAAATTTTTATGAACTTAACTAAAAATTTGTTTTCATCGCGAAATTACATTTTAAAACTTATAACTTTCTGGAACTCACTATGTTTATTACAAAATAATGGCATAACCAAGTTAAAGAAATTTTTGCGTAATTTATTTATTTTTGTATGTTCATTTTTAAAAAAATTAGTTAAAATGCTTACCAACAGTACCACAGCAAGTATTAAACAGATGAGGAAGTACTTCATGGTTGTATTCGAATCGATAGATTATTCTACAGTATAATCCGAATTGAAAATGGTTCATTTTATAGCAATCGAAATAATTGTTTCATCCGGTCTCAGATGTTTTTATAAATATTAATTTAAATGTAATTATTATGTTTAACCTCGTCCACTAATTCAAATATAACATAAAATAAATTATGTTTACATAATTACATTATATTCCTTAATTATTATTACATAATTTATACATAGATTAGTTGTTAACTCCTGATAATAAATTAAATGGTAATTTTAAATAATTTTACGAATTAAAATTTATAAATTACCTTAAGTTATAATTCGTAAAATTATATAAAAATTCCATTTAACATAATTTTATAAAGTTTGCATTTGTGTACATGCCAAAAAAGTAATACAACAATAATTCACTTATATAATAATATTTTTAAGTTGGTAAAGTGGTCGCAAAAGAAAGAAGAGCTTTAAACGTCAGCTTAGAAAATTTTTAAAATTGAATTGAATGATTGTTTATACTATAATAAAAACTATCGCAACGTTTTATAACTGCACAACAATAATTATAAATTTTACTCACGAACATTAAAAGAAGTCGAAACTTTGAACTATATTTTAAAATAAATATTTTCCTGAATTATATTTTATTTAGTTTCTATTAACTTCCTGTTGTAGATGTGTTTTTTAAATCTTTGAAAACAGAAATTTATGTGTTTTGTCTCTATAAGCTGTCGTAGGGTTTGCTATCTGCACTAAAATATTGCATCCATTTCCACCTGGTGATCTACAACTTCGATTGGCTATTGCTGCTTTTTTATAAATATTACTGCTATGTATTTCTTACGATAAGATTTATTTTTCAATTTTTATTCTCTCTTAAAGTGAATAAATTGTCACCCTCATTAAATATTTTAAAGTATCATAAATAATGTAATGCATAACCAAAACTCTGGATATAACTCCCGTCTCTAAGAGTCAAAAGTTCTCGTGAAATTTCATCTGGAAAATGATAACTAATAATCCAAAACCTTATAATAATAAAGAATATGAAAACTTTTCACGGTTAGTTTATTATAAATGGAACAGTTACTTTGAAATCTTTTCCCCATGGATTTCTAATAAAACAACCTTCTATCTTAAGAATAGGGAAAAGTATTATGTGTATTACGTATTATAGATAAACCGAATTAATAATTAGGAAAAATGGACAAAAAAGTTTTAATTTGTACATTTTTCTAAAATAACATTTCATTAGGGAGGATATGCAGTCGGTCGATCCATCTAAATTGGCTGGAGGTTTCTCTAATTAATGTACGACGTTCAAATTTGGCATAAAGGTACTTTATAACGGAAGAATGGATAGAGAAATATAACGAATGCTATATTATAGAGCTAAAGGCACTAGCAGTGTCAGTTCATTTTAACGATAATGGTCAAATTTAAATAATCCATTTTGGTTTAGACTTTAGAGAATACATAAAATATTTTAAGCGTTTATAACGCTTAATTTTTTTATCGAAATACAAAAAATGAATAAAAAAATTGTGTTAAACTTATAAAGTTGTTAGTGGTTTTTGTTTTCCCATTACTATAATTGGAAGGGTTTCAAATAAAATGCTCATTATAAATACAGTAATTTCAACTACTACTACTACTACCTAATTCATTCGTGATTATAATGTCGTTTACAATATATTTTTCTTTAAATGTCCAATATTTTCAAGTGAATGTAAGTTGTCGTCGAAAAACGTTAACTTTTCAATTTACTTAAATATTACATTACAACTTACTCGAGATTTGGAGGAAAAAAGTTATTTTTACTAATTTTTTATGACAGATCCCACATCTCCAGTTCAACGCAGTTTCAGGAAGCTTCGGGATTATTTTTATAAAAGTGCTTCAGATTTTATCAAAAGAGTACGCTGTGCAGTTGTTAGTATAATGTTCGGTGCTTTTTACATCATTTCTATCTCCTTAAGTGATATCTTTAAAACGTAAGTTTTGTTCTATAGGGAACTTTTCTTTCCTTCAAATGAATTACATTTTTTATGGTAGATTAAGTCCTGGTGTGTTTTTTTACATTTTATGATTTAATTCACTTTTAGCCGTTTGATTAATAATTTAATAGACGGAACGAAGCACGAGAGTTTAAAACTTAACTTCCAGAATTCAATATTTCGAGTTTTCACGATGAAAACGTTTCAAAGGTCTCAGCGGAATGTAGTAAAAAATTTACTAAAATGCCAACATTGGGAATTTTGTTAATTACGAATAAATTATTAAAATTGCGTAATTGTTGTTAGTTATTTAAAGCCACGTTTCTAAAATATTTGTGATTGAAAGGAGAATTTGGGAATTTTATAAAGGTCCTATTTCTGTAATCAAAACTATATTGTCGTACTATAGTTCAAGTTTTATTTTATCCTTTTCCCTGCTACTTCCATTCTTCCTAAAACAACCAAACGAGACCGTTTCATCAGGTACATATCTCAGGTATTTATTCTTATCCGCGGCAGCGCACCATCGCCATGTCATCGATTTGCTTGAGTAGTCCTTCCTAGACAGGTACATCAATGAAAGGTAAGTAAGAATTGACAGTAATCAATCTCGACGTCCATTTACTTTATTATACTTTCTCCTTCTAGGATCCAATGCATTTGAAGCTTTTAGTAAAGATTTTATCGAGAACCCACTCCATCTTCACTGCTGCTAGCGAGCACCAGTTTGTATAGTCTTGATCTCAAATATATAATTTATTAATATTCTCCTAATATTTTCAACTTTATAATTTAAACCATACTGTAAATATTGTCGTATTCCATTTGACATAATAAGCAGTAGATATTTACCTTGAGCGATGCCGTTCAAAGTTTAAGTTATTAACATGTTTTATTTTGAAGAAAAAGGTAATTTTACAGTTTGGTGCTTGAGTGTTTTCAAGGGCCGAGTTTCTAACGCTCCATCGACAGATTATTATTTGTTTATGATAAAGAGGAAAATTGTCCTCTGCACAAAGCTTTGAATGGTTGACATTTCTGGGAATTCAAATAAGTAAAATAGTAGAATTGTTGTATTAGGTTTTTAGTCTATTTGGTACCAAAGAGTGAATTAAAATTAATGAAGATGTAACGTGTAACGTACTGCATTTCAATTTACCCGTGACGAGTAGAATTTGGGTAGAATATTTAGTTTTCGACGAGTGGCAACATTGAAGCGAGGTCTTCCGGTGGAAACTATTTTGGTAGAAGGACGTTGGAATTTTACGTCCGTCTTTAGTTTGCGATTTTTTTTAGATTTTCTGGAATCTTTCAAGGATAATCGGTGACTCAATGATAAAACGTATGATTTTTAATGCACAATGAGTATGGATCATCCACACTATAAAAGGACTCTTTGATCTGTACACTATTTTATAAAGAGAAGGATACATTTTCGTGTATTGTTAATGTTAGAAAACAATTCAACACCTCAGTTATCATTAAATTCTTTAATATAAAATCACAGCTTTTAACCAACAAATGGCCGTAATTATACATGTAGGGAGATATTTAATTTTTAATTTCTGCTGCCCCTTACACGAACAAAAGAGAGAAATTATAATAGGCACAAAATTATGAGGTACCTTTTTAAAACTTCGTTCCGGAGGACACTATGCTAAACTGTCAATTTTCTGCTTAAATCGCCACTTAATGCTGCTGGTTGCGTGACATGATAACGAACTCACGCACGATTTTTACATTTTTACCAAATTTCAAGTGCACTCGTAAAAATAGTTCATAATTTTTAGTGAAATTGACTAACCTCAATTTTAATTGTCCAAATTTGTTAATTACGTAAGTAACCTTTTTACACCCTTATTTCGTTTATGTTTCTACCCAGTTTTGAATTTAAAAATCATACCACGCCCTGTTTGAATTATATCTTTCGATAATAAATTATTAAAGCAAGTTCTTCCTTTTTATTGGGTTTTATTGAACTGTCGTTCGCCCGAAAATACCAACAATTTTTCTAATATTAAAATTAAAAATGGCCATGATATTCACAATCATAGCCCAACTCGCTCAATCGGAAACTTATCGCACTGGATTACGACCTTGCGAATATACCAAAATTATTACGCCAAAGCTTCTTCATCCAAAAATAACATGATATCAATTGCCCCCTCGCTTTTTACAATTCCTAAGGGAATTGAGGAAAGATACCTGAGCGTCATATTGTTGAAATAAAGGAAACTTTTACAAATTCAAAATTAAATTTTTAAGAAAAATGTAAAATTATTCAAAATTACCTCATTAATTGATTAGATTAATCAATTCCTAATTAATTCAAAATAAATAAGCCCCAAACTATCTACCGATTGATTGCTATCAGCACATCATCCATCAATGATCTTCTTGCAGTAAAATTTTCGTAATCTTATTTTTGATAATCATTCTTTAAAAACCTTCAATACTTTTAATCTTCCAAACTCCTCAATAATTTTCATAATTTTACTTTTCTGCTGTGAATCTTCAACGATTTTTCCTTGTCTATATTATACTTTTGCAGTGTCCTTTTTATCATTTGAATTTTAGGCTGAACCTTCATACACTAATATTAATCGCTACCTTTTTTTAAACGATAGCAAAATATCCTTAATTTTTATAAATCCAATTCCATAATCATTTCATCATTTTCTTTTCTTTTCCCGGTTACCAATTCTTTCATAATTTTCAATTTTATCATTAAACCATTCCAATTCCATTGCTTAATATGATTAAAATTCTTAATCATTGATTAAACTACTTCGTCAAATTTAAACATTCCATCTTGCTTTTCTTTTTCGAAAATTCTTGTTTATCACTTGTTAAATTTTCATTAATTATGATTTTAATGTACGTAGTTGTTTCAAATTTTAAATTATGTTTGATTATTATTTATTAGTTATTGTATTTTAAATTGATTTAACCTTAATGATTACCGGCATTCGTTTTGATTTCAAAATTTATTTACAAATTTATACTTTGTCACTAATCATTTTCCATTGTGGTCGTTATATTTTCTTATAATTTTCTCTATTTCTTTTGTAATTACTTTTTCTCTTATTTTGTATTTTCTTCCATTTCATTCCGTTTAACTTCCTCCTTGTAAATATCAGGTCTTTTTCTATTTCAATGTCGCCTGTAGGACATTGCTTTTCGTCTCTTTCTGTTTCAATAATCCTTTCGGCAATAAATTTTTCTGCAGTTTCTTCCAATTTTATTTCTTCTTCTATTTCCAGGACTTTATTATTTCCAGCGTCGCCTGTCTGACGCTTTTCTTCTTTGGTTTTCTCTTTGAATAACTTCTTTTTCATTAAAATTGACACGCAGCGCTTTACGCCATTCATCAAATTCTTTATTAATTTTTTCGAATTTCTATCTTATAGGCATCATAATTTCAGCCTTCTCGGCTTCTGTAAGTACTCCCATTTTGACCAATATGATAGTAATTCAACAAAATAATACAAAGATACTATACCCAGCTTTACTAATAATCTCAGGGTTAAAAGTAAGTTCTTGGAGAATGTTCACTTTAATTATTTAATTTCCTCCAAAAATTCATCTTAACAAAATTTTCACCAGATGCTCCACGTTTATTTACGTCAGATGAAGTAGAATAATCCGACGCTCAAACTTTTCAAAATAACTTTAAAATTTAAGTTCAAAGTTTTCCCAAAATTAAAATTAAAAATGGCCGGATTATCACACTGGGTTATCGTGCAATCTTGCGAATACACCAAAATTTTCTTAATAAAATTGAATTACTTGTTCTTTCAAAAATTCCAACTATTTAAAATCGTCAATTTAATTTATAGTTATTTTTCACCAAAAGAAATATAACATCAGAAAAACTCTTGTACTCAAATTTAATCTTAAGTAAACCAAACTTTACACGCAATCAAAATTTGTTATATCCGCTCTCGGCTTTTACAAACCCAGAGGCTTTCAAAACTTACAAAAGTATAAAATAATAAATTTTTACAATAAAAATTTCTCCATAACTTCTTCTTCCAAAAATAACATGACAATATGTATACAACGCCGACAGCATATTTGCATTTTGTTGCATTGATTTATTCTTTTATTCATGATAAAGTGAAAAATTTTACTGCGGTAAAGTCATAATAATATCTCAGATTTTGTGTATAAAAGTAGCTGACACTATCGAAATAATCAATCAAAGATTTTTCAGAATCAGTTACAGTTAACTAACTCTTGCAGGAAATGCATTTGTTGAATTATAAGATTCAGTTCAATTTAGCTTAAGAGTTCAATCAAACAGCTCCACCCAAATAGCGTAAGAGGCATTGCGTAAGAGTCCACGATTTTTAAATCATTCAGTTTTTATCTATTTAAAATTTTACAAAATAATTAAAGTATTACAATAAAATATTATAACTTAATGGGTTTATCCCCTACCGAAAATATAGAGAGTATAATTATTATGAAGTTAATTTATAACATAATTTTATGTTAGTTTGTGAGTTTATGACGTCAGAAGTCACAAAAGCATGCTACCACGTCAGGTTTTGCGGGAAAAACCTAAATCAAGTCGAAAGTTTAATATATTTTTAAGACACGCCCGTTTTTAAAAATATAATTAGAAAGTCTTAATCAGAGAGGGTAACAACCACAGCAACATGGAAGCTAAAAATGAATAATACATAAGTTTTATTTCAGTTTTTTGTTTGTTGTTTTTTCAAGAATTGCAATAATGTTTTGGAAGCACTTGCTGCGAAGAGATCTTCATATATAGTAGTTACAAAGTTATTCAGCTATGTGGAAATCATTTGCTCTAACCCAGAATAATATTGATTAAATTTTATTGTTAGGGTTACTACAGTGATTGTTGTGAGCTTTTACCTTTTGCTTTGAATTTCAACTGACGCTAATTTTAAATTCTGAATTTGTTTAACTTTTAATATCTTCTTTGAAGTAGTTTAAACGTTAAAATAAAAGTTAAAATAGAGCAAATCCAATAATGTCTGTTGATATAATAAACTTATTATCTGATGTAATTATTTTATGTACTAGTAACAGAGAATAATAAATGTAGGTAATAGACAATGTTACGTTACTAATAGGTATATAAAAATAGGATACTATCATTAAGTACCTACATAATTTTTTTTTAGTTCAAATATTATTTTATTTCAATTCAAATGTTACCTGCCTTAAACTCTACACTTGTAAAATCTGTTTTTATACAGTTTAACGTGGAATCAGAACCAGGAAACATGAAAATTCATCACATGTTCCATACAAGATTTTATCTAATTATGAGAAAACTAACTAATGAAATTAATAAATTGTTCTGAAAATTTAGTACAAAGTAACGCGACAATCTGTAAAGTTATAATAACAATCATGTGTAATGAGAAAAATTAGGTTGCTATTGGTAAATTTTAATATTAGGTACCGCGAATGAACTATTTGTTTCCAAGAAAATAAATAAATAAATTACATTTAATATGTCTCGGTATAATTATTATTGAGTTTGACAACAAAACCTTATATGTATAGTTGGTATATAATAAGGAATAAGGTTATGTTAATAAATTTACCTTTTCCAATACTTTTAATTTTCTTTTTAATATTTGTAAATAAAAATTTAGAATTGTATCTTAAAAATAACTGATTAAATTAATTTGCAATTTTATTCCTATTATGTTTAACTGAGGAGATCAAAAAAGATTAAAGCGGTTTACAATTTTCCTGCTTTTATTACAATTACTTTCCTTTTTATAGCATTTTATTTCTTTATCCCATTTTTGACAATATTAAAGTTTACCAGGACTTGAATAATTCAGATATAAATTTGCAAATTTTTTACTTAATCAATTTGTTTTTTATTCCATAGGCTTTATACTATAACCTAATAAAGATTACGGTATTATTACACTATAATCGTAAGAAACTTCACTCAAATTTTCAACAAGCTTTACAGAAATCTGAAAACTTCTTTCATAAATCATATAAATTGTAAATGTTATAGATTTGTTTTATTTAATAGCCTAGCACCTGTTTTTTTATACGCACTTTAAAATACAAATGGATCATAAAAAGCATAATAAAAAAAAATGAATGCATTTGCAGATAACACAAATTTTCACAACGAATTCAGTACCTACTAAATATTTTAAATCTTGATTTTCAAATATTAAATTATCTCTCTAATTCTAATATCTGAAAAGAAGTTTTTATCTCTAATTACGTTAGCTAATTCGAGAAAGATTGTCATCAAAGTAAAATAAATTTGTAAAGCTTTCAATAAGATTTGGTATGTAAATTTATCATTTTAAATCGTTAATTAATTTTATAATTGCCAACTAGAAGTTTCATCAAGTTTTAAATGTGATGTGCTAATATTTAAGTTGAAATTAATTGCGTACCTTAGAACATTTCATGCAGAAGACAACTTGACGGTATCTATTCTGACAAAGGTAAATACTAAGAACTAAAGCTTATAAACTATAGGATAAAGTAAACTAAAATTAATATTTGACTTACCACGAACGCAGGTGTGCACCTTCATATAATTCAAATATCATGGAAAGGTTAGGAGTAGCTTATCCTACTCCAAATTGCAATTTGTATTCATACGAGTATTGCATTTTTTAAGCTGCACCATATTGCTTCCATTAGTTTCCTGTCAAAAAGAAAATATTTATTACATTATTATTAACATAAATAGCTTCCGTAAAATATACGAGAGGAAGTCAACAAGTCAAAAGTCAATTTTGTATTTTCATTAAATTTTCTTTGAGGTAATCATTTTATCCAAGGTAAATGTTGAAATTTTATAAAATCATGGTGTGCAGATATACCATGAATCTAATTGAGTTAGATGAAAATATTCATATTTCCAGTGCATTAAATTATAACTTTTACTTCGAGGGAGTAAAGTAAGTCTTTATACCTCGTTTAATTTAAGGTAAACAATTCACCCGGCGGGATTAAAAAAGATTCATTTTAGTCCATTGGTCTATATGTAATTTACTATTATGTAATATAATATGCTAACAACGACTCCTCGATATTTGAATTAAGTAGGTCTCTCTGCAAGGTGCGGATCGATTAATAATAATTAATGCAGATCATCGTATAGTACAGATTAGAGTCAACAAAGTTGGAATTCTCTGGATCGAATATAATTAATACCAAATTTTGTTTGTAAACTTTTTAAAGATTGTTAATATATTTTTGGCAAGTTTTGTCCATTTGGATTATTTACTACTGTAGTGGCTGTTCAGGCAGGTCATGGTTTTGGTTATAACATTTAGAATGGTAGTTCAATTCAACTTTTTCAAAAAATAGATCAGTTTTAATTGTTAATACCAAAAAAATTTCGTAAATTACATTGATTTTCCAGGTAAAACTGGGCGTCAAATTAATTTGAATTCATTTTGTTACTTACATCGCACTCTACAGGAGGTCAAACATTCAATCAACAACATAAACTAAAATGTAAAATTTTCACTTTTGATTCAAACTTGGATGACAAACATGGAAAATTGCACGGTTTCATTAAAAAACCTGAATTTAATGACCTTGCTAGGAGGGTTAAGGGGTTTAGCCCACCCTGGGATATTTATAGTTGCCCTAGAAAATATAAAAAATGTGATAAAATTAAGTAGTACCTATACATGCAGATTACCTTCCTCAAAAAATGGTGCATTGACTGAGGGGTATTTAATACCCCAGGGAAAGGTTTTACACTCATTTTGTCAAAGGTCCCCCCCCCGCATTCGAGATTAGCTACGCCCATGGATTACATCGCCATGGTATTATCATGGTATTTAAGAAATAATATTCCAATTCATCTGAACACAATTTCGATTTGAGAGACTTTGAAGTGAGAGGTATTATCAAACGAATTTTTAAGAAAGGTTAAGTTGAATTGCAATTCCTACACTTATTATGATATTATTTACGAATTCGAATTTTTAATCATATTTGCAATGTTTTTAATATCCGCATTTTACAGTGACTTGAATACCTGAGTTTATACAACATTTAAGTGAAATTTACTTCAGATCGCTCACTTGCTTTTTTCTTATTTTTGATTTGATTGTCCCAGGATGTCTCCTCAGGGCATTATGAATTTCATTTGCTTTATGTTACATATGTGGTATGTCCTATACTCGATTTTAAAGTCAAACTTGTCCAACCCACCTATTATTCTCTACTTGCTTGTCTTTCGGCCTTGCTCAGGGGAAATGTGGGGAAACTTATACAGGAAGGAAATAATTGAGCTGCCTTCTTCCGCACTCAAGGATATATTACGTAGGTCGTATTTTTAGGTTAGTAAACTTTTCTTGGTTTAGTAAATCAATAAAAGATTAAAGGTGCACCTATGAATGACACGGTGCATGAAGAGGATCGTAACAAATTACTATATAGGATTTTTTAAGTTTTCCGGTTGTGGTCTTTAATGTGAGTTAACGCTTTTCTTACAATAACCATAAAGAAATTGAAGCTAATTGTCAAATGTTAGCTATTATCTACATAAAAGTTATGAAATTTAAGGTTTATGTTTTCGTTCGGTTTCAATAAAACAATAAGAGCACCCCAAACTGTAGCACCCTAATCGTTCTGTCTTGAATCTTGAACTGTTGGTTGTCTTAGAACAGCAGGACTATGTCCTTTGCCTCCTTCGTCTTAAGGATTGATGCATAAAGCATAACTGATTCAAATATGTTAAAACTACGTTTTACTACTACGTCGAACATTAATTAAATTAAAATTTCTTGTAAGATTTAAATCATTTTAAACCCACATGGTCGACATTTAGGCGGAAAGAGTTAGTGCTTGGTCGGCAATTTGCAAGGTGAAGTCACTGCATTAAGAACTCCTAATTGTAAGCAACAGGAATTTCTTCCTCTTTATCTTAAAGAATTACAGTATTATATTTACTCCAAAATGGATTAACATTTTCTTTAATTATACGGCATTCAATTTAGTTTCGATTTTTATTTACGAATTAATAATTCCAGGGCAGTACTGTGTGTTAAACTATCTTTTTCAGAGCCAGTCAACATTCTGTAAAGAAAATGTAAGTAATAATCACCACGCCAAGGAAGTTGCTATTTCTCTGTTCCATCCTGGGAACTTATACTCTTCGTCTGAGCATCCGGAGAGTACGTTTTTCAAAGAAGGATCAGGTATCAAATTTTTATATTTTATTTATATTTTCGAAAAAAGCGTGCATGAATTCCAAAAATACAGCGCTAATTATAAATAAAACTTCAAAACACATATTTTCTCATGTTCATTGATTGCTAATTGTGCATTCCTTTTCGTAATGTTTATTTCAGATTTGTTAAAACCATCGACTTTATTATAAATAGATAGAACACAGTCATGTATTACAAGCAGTTTACTTTGATGCACAGATGTGTTATTATGGGTGAGGGTAGCTATATGAAGAATGTTAAAAAAATAAAACTGAGCCCTCTATATATTAAGGAAATTCGATGGTTAGAAACACTTAGAAATACATGGCTAATTTAGTTGTTGGAATTTATCCCTTCACAATATTATCAGAATCGTGTCAACCTTAATTGATATTTATTTTAAGGGTTTAAACTATCAGTTTAATTCCTAGCTTAATTAGTTACTATGGCTTTATTTCTGATTTTGGACTTTAAGTAGTATATCACTCTATTTTTAAGCTTTCTGCTGGAGAATTAATAAAGCGCCTTCTTTATTCTGTTTTATTGAATTATTATCTGATTCCCGGTTATTTTCTCCATAAGTATTTAGCAGACAAGCACTTGAGCAAATTCACAAAATTCCGCACTTTTAACACTTAAAATGGGCCCTTAACATCAAGGGTCTATAATGAATGGATTAGGGTATGCCGATGTTATTGGCACACTTATAGCCTAAGAGCTAGCGACGGATTTCATTCCTGACTTCATGAGTACTAAAAATTGCATGGCTTATAGATAGATACCCCCTAAATGCAAAACAGAAAATGGCAGAGGTTCTGCTGGTAGGATAAGGGAGTAATGAATGTTTTGTAGAGTCGTGTGGGAACCAGAGGTTGGTGAAAGGTATTGTTAAGGGTACACGAGCCAGAATGAAAGGGTTATCCACCACAGGTACATGCCCATGTCTAGCACGAGCGGAAATTTTGCATGCGCTCTTGCAATTTTGAAAGTATTTGGAAGAAAGTATTAGAAATTTATGTTTCATTCATAAATAATTCCATTTATTGTCCATTAACGTACGTCCATTGGAGGTCCATTTAAAGTAGTGTCCTAAGAACGTCCGTAACTGTAAATTTTATGTACTATGTCCATTTATAGTCCATTATGGAACGTACCTTGATTTGACATACATCGAACTTATTGTTTTGGACTTCCTACAAACGCACAATAAAATAAATTTTAAGTATGTCCATTTGTAGTCCATGGACGTACGTGCCTAAAACGAATCTTTAATAACGGACGTCCATAGGACATTGTGTGCTACTTGGGTAAGTTTTATGATTGGTTGAGAGCTTCAGTTCAAACGTGAACATTTTTTACATACAATGATTTTAGAATTAATAATCCAAAAATAAAATAAGAAAGTCAATAAAAAAAACGACATGCGATTTAGTATTGTGTATAAAAGTTACTTTGAGGTGGTCGGAGCTTAGCGGTCACGCGAGTTGACTATGAACGCTAAATACCCGGTTCGAATCCGAGTAAAGTAAGAACTTTATTCTGGCCGTCTCTCCCTCGGCAGGCAATGGCAAACCACCGGGGTGTAATCTGCCATGAGAAACCTTTGTCTTAGGATAAAAGGACCTAGTACGAAACATATAAAAGTACATAAATCGTCCCCAAATTATAAGGTTCACCAAACCCTTTTTAGGGTAAAAGAACCGAGAAGGAGGGATAAAAGTTACTAGGTTAAAATATGACGGAAATTTAACTTTGTTATTTAGAAAATGGGAGCGATAAATTTGAAAGCTAATTGCAATACTACAAACCTGAAAACAACATCCATTTGTATTAAATAACTCGCAATAATTGCATTCTATTTGAAAAGGATTTAAACTAACAGCAAAATTTCGATTCTCTATTTTTACACATTTTGACTTGCCCATTATTAATAATAACAATATTTTTTGCAAAGTAAAGACAGCAAACGTTTAATATTCTTTTTAATTAAGAAATGGTATTATTATTTCATTTTTCACTCAGCGCGATTATGTTTATGCAAAATAATCTACCAGGATGTGTTGTTTGCACCCTACCTGAAATCACAGGATAATAAATAGAAAAACATCTACACTGGCATATTGGAATCTCAACAGGTATTTTGGATAAAACCGTCTAAAAATATAGCTTAATGAAATATTTAAAGCATGAAATTTGAAGAATTTTGCCGCTTTAAGGATAAGTTGAACGAATGTGGTTATAATAAAAAATAAATTACAGAAATATTATAAATTTTTAATTAAGTATCTAAATTGTTTTAATTTAGCAACAAGACTAAATTAATTAATTAGATCTATTCAAAATCTACAGGACCTATATTTCAATCTGCAATTTTCGTTATAGTAAAACGAGAACATTAGAAAATTTACGACAAGGTTTATAGCATTTTTACGGTTGATGCATGGAAGTGACGCTGTTTCGAAAATAATTTACATTATTAGGTAATTTGGTACTTGTAATAATCACTGTAAGAAGTTGTTACTAATTTTGTAACAGTTAATTTAAGCGGGATTATAATAAAATCCTGGGAAAAAATTTACTGGAAGCTTTTTACTGGAAACTTTGTTCCGTGGGAATTAAATTAATTGCATCTGGTCGAGTGGTTGATATTAAAATTAATTTAAAATTCTGTTTTTAATTCAATTTGGCTTAGTTAAATTAAATAGGTAAGTACTACGTTTGCAAAATATTTAATTTTGAAATACGACTAAAATATATTATTAATGCTAATTTATTCATTATAAATAAAAACATTTAAATTACTTCATAGCGTTTCAATTTAAAAAACCATTTAACCCTTTATATTAAAATTTGTAGTGTAATTAAATGAAAGAAAATTTTAAGGATATTATAAATTCACTTCTTAATAATTATTACAAGCAATTTATGGATTAATTAGTAAATTTCCCTACTTAGTAAAATCAAATAAGCTATTTGAAATTTATAAAATTTTAAACTTGAAACTTTATAGTATTGAGACTGTTAAGTATTCTTACCCACAGTTTATTTTCTAATTTTATAAGTTTTATTCGTTATAGTTAACTTTGTCACGTAAATTGAATGATTAAAAATTTAAACATTCGTAACCTTACTTGGAAAACTTAAATACGACTTTTATATTTGGTTTCATCAATAAATGGTAATATTATAGTAGGTACATCTCGTTTCACCTTAAAAGAAATGGTTACATAAGTATTAGTGTGCAAAAAAAATCATTGTACTACCAAGAGAAAAATCCTATGAAAATTGTTAATCCTAGAATCGCAACAAAACCTCCACCGCTGGCGCTGGTGACAATCATATCAGATGATTCAATCGTATTTTATTAAAGTTTTGATATGGATGTTTTATTAAGTTTGTCCTAATTTTAGTCGGTAAAACTAGAAAACTAAGACAATAACATAATCAAATTTTATATCAGCAGAAAAGTTTTACATTGCTAGTTTTTTTTATACATTTTTTATTTAAATTAAGAGTAAGGTCACACATCACCAAGTGCGCTATCGAGGCGATATCCGTATGGCTTGCAAAGTTGCAGCAGCAGGGTTGACGTGGCTGATAACGAGAGGAAACGTACTCAGTTGCCTTTCTAACGATTGAAGAATGGAAAAGAGAAATCGGGTATGTTATTTCCTAGGAATTAGATTTTTAGAAGATACGGTGCTTGATGGTTGGTCGGGATCAAAAATTCAAATAATTATGATGATATGCATCTTTGCAAGTGGTTGTGTTGATCTGACTTATCGTTAAACATTTATCTTACATTTCTACCCTTACCCTTAAATTTAGAGAAATTTTAACGTGTTATACCACTGTTAGTAGTTTATTTAATTATTGTACAAGTAATCGAGGCTTGAGAAACGATCTAGGATAATTGAAAGAGATAGATAATAATCTTCTGTAATAACAACATGAATATGACATACAGACATGGGTAGCATTCGCAATTGACTACTTATTATGGAACAGAGACAATGGCTATAACACAACGAACAGTAAACCGACTCAGAATAGCACAAATTCCAATGGAAAGAAGTATGCTGGCGGTTTCTCTGGAAAACAAAATAAGTTATGAGAATATTAGACGGAGAACAGAACTGATGGATTTGGTTAAACAAATATCAAAACTGCAGTGGCGTTGATTTGGCCATGTAATGCCCCAGGACAAGAACAGTTGATCAAAAAAGGTCATACAATGGTAACCAAGGGAAACAAAAAGAAACATGTGGAAGCCAAAACTGAGATGAAAAGAAGATATACTAAAAAAAAAAAAAACGGATGCAGGCTGCCCAATATTGAGAGGAGTGAACAAATACAGGCTCATGAAGTATGTATAGATAGAAATGAAAAAATGAATGAAGGAAAAAGTTTGTATTTGTCTCTCTCACTCGAGATTTAATTCTAGGTAAGGTCTTAACCGTTGACTACACCTAAGGACAAAAATTAACAACTTTGTATATCTTCTTCGACACACTGCCAAGTTAATGATCATTGGAGATCCTTTAAATTTGTAACGAATTTTTGCACTTCGTTAAGTGGTACTACTTTCTCATTTCATTTCAATATTTCTAAGTACGGCCCATGCATTTTATTTAGATGCAATCGTTGAATTCAATACAACATTTTGCTAGCAGATAGTCGATAGCGTGAACCATTGAATACTTGAAGAATGACCCTGAATTAAGGGGGTATCTATCTTTGTTATTATTATCAGCCGATATAATATAAAATTATTAAATCCAACGTTACTTCCTCTACTAATTACTTATTAATGAGTGAATAGGGACTAGTAGGTAGATCTGAGACATGAGAAATGTGCATACAGTTTTCTTGTGAAGTAAAGCTAACCCAAGGAATCATGGCCAGGCGGAGCTAATGTGCAGAAACGAAAATTAATCCGTACGACTTTATGTTCGTGTCCATTGGTGGAATTTGGTGTGATGTGTCATCTACAGCGCAAGATTTTGGCTTCGCCCGACCATGATTCATTGGGTTTGCTTTAGCTGGCTAAGGAACAAAATTGATAATACATCACGTCAATTCATTGGAGAATACTAAACTACCACCCATTAATTTAAAATAACTCTTTTTTAGAATACAAAAATAGAAAATGAAAATTTTAGAAACTTATGTTGCACAGATTCCAATCTCTTGATATGAGTATCATAGTTAGTGGACCAGATACAAGATGCGTACTCCAAATGTGATCTAACTAAAGATTAGTAAAGCAAATTCACAGTATTAGAAGAAAAACAATTTCATTGTCATTATCTCCGAGGCATGAAGATGATTACATAAGATAAGATCAGTATTAGCAGCTGATCAGCAGAAAAACGAAAATTATTCTTTTAATGTAGCTTTTCTGTTAATTTACCCTCGACGCAACTGCATCGTTTATCTATTACTACTTACTTTTGTTGAGCCAAGAATACAAACTTCTTCTCTTTTTTGTTTTATTAATTTCATCTGGCGCACAATATCCTGCTATTTTTGTTTTTGCAGTTGTTTGTAAAACAAATAGATGAGTCAAATAAATTACGAGATCCGGGTTCTCGAAGCTGAATATAAAGGCTAGCCTTCCTTTAATAAAAGACCTAGAAGGCACTGTGTACGGTAGGGCTGCCGTTGTTGCAATAGTTTATGGTCAGCCATTTCAAATATTGACCTAAAGTACATCTTATAATATCGTACAATATTTTCAATCAAAATCAGTTTTACAAACAAAACAGCTGTGCTTATGTTTATACACACTTGACTGTATAATCGGTGATGTTAGGTTAAGTTCCTCGCGACTTTTTAATTTAAATTGAATTGTATAACAATTTGTAAATGGGTAGCACCGAAAAGACCTCACAATATCAAATCCGGAACTTTTAATGCAAGCCAAAAACATGAATTCTTAGGCAAATTTTGCAGTGTATAGTTGCGTTTGCCACATTTGAAATAATGAACTTTTTATAAAATAAAAAGTTTTAAACCATTTCGCCCCTGACTTTGTACATTTACATATTTGAATTTGTTATTTTAAAATAAAATACAAAATACGTATGAATAAAAAAAAAGATTATTGAGCACTGCAAATACCCTTTTTGTATTCTTAACTTCGGAGAAACGTTTTATGTAGGTGGAAGGATGCGGCATATTTTGCAACAAGACGACAAAATACTCGAGCACTGCCCTGGGGATTGGAACTTATGCAAGGTTGAAGAGATATTGGTTTGCATCGTCTTTGATGTATGGAAAAATATGCCCATCGAAATCCAGCTTCTGATCATTAATTTTTATTAAAAATGAAATTATTATCTTAAACTTTTATTGAATATTAAACCTATTTTACATTTATTATTAGTTACTGCCTGAGAATTTTAATAATATTTATAGAAGAAAAATTGGTTTAATTCATCCTCGAGCTCTCGTGGTTATGGCGATATCAGGTTTTCTCCTGTATTAATAATTATTTATTAAAAGTTATTTTGTTCGTGAACGTGTTTTATTTTCTCCTTCCTTCTCAGGAGAGGATTCTTGGATGAAATATTAAGCAAAGTCAAATTAACTATTTATTTTGATTTTGATTTAGAAAAGAGAATAATAATCATTACGATGCTTAGGGAACCATAACATTTGTTACATAGTTTTAGTACACCAGTAAGTTTCAAAGCTTAAAGCGCCTTATTTCAGTGCACTGGCATAAACTTTATTCCCTTAAGTCAAGTTTGAACTACGTAGCCTGAGTATATTATACTGCTATTCCAAAATTTCCTTTTTTAAATAGTCGACTTTATATTTTCTCACAAAAATTATTTTGAATTGTAAATGGTGCGATTGAGGAAGAATGAAGTAATAATTGATTTACAGTCGTGATATAACATTAAAGGATGTCTAATTGAATCGTACAGTAGGTACTCGAGTATAATGCTCCAATTCTTGTCTTGATGTACAAAGACGTGTAGCTCAAGCGCAATATTGTAGATAGTGTAGATTTTATTTTACCTTTTAGCATAATAATGGCACAATGTTATCGTAGTGAAGTTTAAAAGTCAGAACCATGAATTTCAGCAACGTCGTGCATGTTTCGATCTTATTAGATCTCATCGGTAGCATATAGAAGGAAGTTTCTGATAGTAACTGATATTGATTTTACTTATTTAAAATAGTTTAGCGCTTTCAATAAAGCACCCTTATTCGCAGTGTTCCTAATTTTGCAGCCCTTTTTAGACTTCTTTGCAAAACAAAGCAAAACTTTTTAATGATACTTTACATACTGAAAACATTCACTGTATCCTCTATTAATCAATTGCTAAACGACATTATTTTTTATTAGATAAATAATTTAATATATTATTTTATCACCGAATTGTTCCTTTAATAAATGAATTGTTACGGTAACTGTATGGCATGTGGTACCGTCCTGTAGAAACCAAATCAGAATGCTCTGTAACGAGCACTTCATTTTCATTTTTTAAGAAGTACAGGCCAATGATGCCACCAGATTACTTGATTATCTTGATTATCTGTCAAGTAATATCTATATATTTGTAATCGAAAATAAATATCCTAAGGTTTATAAACAAACTATTCGTTTCGAGATTATACAAATGTTGAATTGAAGGGGTTTTCAAATTTATTGCAAAACTCCCCACATTTCATAAATATATTATTAACTGTGAAATTTAAGCTCTTAGAAGCCCAATACAAAACTGCACTAATTATACCTTGCTTGAAATTCCAGGTTGTCGACTTACAGAGCTTAACTATTCGCAATTTAATTAAAAAATTGACATATCAAAATTTACCTATTTTCCGGCAAACACTGACGGCAGACAACGACGAAGATGACAACAGTGATATTAACAATGGCAACGCCACCGGTACGGAGTAACTGATATACTTCTAAATTATCATATAATATTATCAAGTATTTTTAACCATTTAGTAAGTAAGTTTTATTTTAAAGGGTTTAGCAGAGTAAGTATGTTAAAAATGCCTTTTTTGAATTTTATGGTGGGAATTTTTTACAAAATTTGTTATGTAAAAAGACAGTCCTGTGCAAAATTCAACCTTCTAATTTCATTCCTATTGATTTTAGAAGGAAAAATCGGTTTTTTCACGTCGGTTCATATTTTGTCATTTTTATTGTACTAATACATATCCGAAAAATCTCAAAAAATTCAGAAAAATCTAAAATTACCCAACAAATATAAAAATATTTTTTTAGAATTCATTCGCGATTAAATTCAACAAAATAAGAATTGATCAATGTTAAAAAAAAATATTTGGCCATGTTAGGATTTTGGTACCACTCTAAAAAAAATTGACAAAATTCTACTTTGGAATCCCTACAAGTTAAAAAAAAGATCATCTCAAAATTCCACCTGCAACACCTTCAAAAATGCAAAATTCAATTCAAAGTTGTGACGTCTTGGAGTCTATTGCATTTTAACCACGTTAGCATTTTCGTGCTACTCTAAAAAAATGTTGACATGATTCTGCTTTGAAATCCCTACAAGTTAAAACCAAAAATATTTCACAATTCCACACCTTCAAAAATTATGAATTTTGAATAGTAAGCTTTAATTATATGCAAGTTAGCATGAAGTATAAACAACGTTCATATCGTAGTGGTGAGAACACCTGACTTGTGACCATGCATCCTGAGTTCGCCTCCCATATGTACATTTTTTTAATTTATGAATTAATTATATTTTAAAATTTTATTCAATAATTGATAATAATTAATAAAACGATTTCTTACATTAGTATGTGTATCTTCTTTCGGTCGGAGCTTAGCGGTCACGCGAGTTGACTATGAACACTAAATACCCGGTTCGAATCCGAGTAAAGTAAGAACTTTATTCTGACCGTCTCCCCTCGGAAGGCAATGGCAAACCACCGAGAGTAATATGCCAAGAAAAATCCTTAAAATGTTAATGATCTAAATAAGTCCAAAATTGATCGGTGGACTAAGGGGAAGGTAAACCACCACCCCACTAACATTAACATTTCCCTGGTGCAGCCTTCTTGGCTAAGTCGGAGGGATCGCCGTACATCCGAAATCGGATAGGCACCTGAAGAAGAAGAATCTTCTATAAGAGGGGACACGGACAACTCGGCACCGGACAATTTGGCACTGAGAAAAAAAAGCGAGATTCACCCACTTCCCAGTAGCACAATTTGCCGAGTTGGAAGGCCCTAGGCAGGGGTCGGCAACCTTTTGTAGTACGCGGGCCAAATATTTTACTTTGAGATTAGTGTGGGCCGCACTTCTTGGAAAATTAACTGAGAAGAGCTCTTTTTTTTAAACAAAGTGGAAATTCGTTAAAAAGAGCTTTTTTTTTAAATAAAAAAGGTCATTTATTTTAGAGCCGACCCCCGCCCTAGGGGATGTTTTATTATAGTGTTGTCAAAATGGCTTTGGAGCGTCGAGAGCGTAGCGGAGCGGAAGCGCAGAAGGGTCAATTTTGACAAGACATCTACCCTCGACTAGAATCCATTAAAAATTAGGAGATCCATCCTCTTCCCAGTAGAACACTTTGCCGAGTTGGACGGCCCTAGAGGGATGTTTTTAATGAGTAGTGTTGCGGAAGAGTCAATTTTGACTCACACAGCAACACGTCCACCTACGACAGAGTTGTCGCAATGCCGAGTTTTCCCGGTGCCGAGTTGTCCTGTACCGATCTTCTTTAAGAGATATACTATTATAATATTAAATTATTCAATTCAATACAAGAAATCGTTTTATTCATTATTATCAATTGAATAAAATTTTAAAATATAAATTATTGATTCACAATACTAATTAAAAAAATATTATTTGAAAACTAAACTAATGGTCACAAGTCAGGTGTTCTAAGCACTAGGATATGAACGTTGTTTACACTTCATGCTAACTTGCATATAATTAAAGCTTGCTATTCAAAATTCATAATTTTTGAAGGTGTGGAATATTTTTTGTTTTAACTTGTAGGGATTCCAAGGCAGAATCATGTCAACATTTTTTTAGAGTAGTTAGCACGAAAATGCTAACGTGGTTAAAATTCAATAGACTCCAAGACGTCACAACTTTGAATTGAATTTTGCATTTTTGAAGGTGTTGCAGGCGGAATTTTGAGATGATCTTTTTTTTAACTTGTAGGGATTCCAAAGTAGAATTTTTTCAATTTTTTTTAGAGTGGTACCAAAATTCTAACATGGCCAAATATTTTTTTTTAACATTGATCAATTCTTATTTTGTTGAATTTAATCGCGAATGAATTCTAAAAAAATATTTTTATATTTGTTGGGTAATTTTAGATTTTTCTGAATTTTTTGAGATTTTTCGGATATGTATTAGTACAATAAAAATGACAAAATATGAAGCGACGTGAAAAAACCGATTTTTCCTTCTAAAATCAACAGGAATTAAATTAGAAGGCTGAAATTTTGCACAGGACTGTCTTTTTACATAACAAATTTTGTAAAAAATTCCCACCATAAAATTCAAAAAAGGCATTTTTAACATACTTACTCTGCCAAACCCTTTAAAAAAAAAAATTTTTTTCTTTTACATTCAAGCAGGTTTAGTTTTTCCTGCAAATACCAAATTAATCCAATTAAAATCCGCAACGAAACTATTAATACAATTTATTACTAATATTAATTATTTAAAAATGTTTCGGCACTAATTACCTAAGCAAAGAGAGTTACGCGTAGGCAGAGTCTCTCAACTTCTCGCTCATCGTTAAATTTGAACTTTTATTGTTATAAGTTTTAAAATAATAATTATTGTAATGTTAATACTAAATAAATTTTGTTCTCTCACTCTCTCCATCAAAAAACTGAACGAACTGCTAAAAATATCGATGCTATGAATCAAAGAACAATCAATTATTTTACATCGTTCTCAAGAACTTGGTCTTTCTTATTACATGATTGCTAATATTTTTGGTATGAATTAGACCATCTTGATCTGGAAAATATGTGGTTTCAACAAGATGTCGCAATATGCCATACAGTTCGTGACACAATCAGTTTATTGAGTACAAATGTCAGTGAGCGTGTAATCCAGCCAATGTGAAGTGGCCATCGAAATCAAGCAATATAACTCTATTAGATTTTTTGGGGGTTATAATGTGAAATCATTGGTTTACTCCAATATACCACAACACTTAAAACCTTAAAACCAAATTATTTTTAAGTAAAGAAATAAATAAAATGACATGAATCGATCCTCAAAATAAAGACAAATCACATTGATATCTTATGCCGTTTTTATTTCGAATTAAAAGCTTATAGGTAGGACAAGTTTGATGGCCCTATATTCTATTAAAAAAATTTAGGTTTCTTTAAATTAATGATTATTTAATAATAATAGAAACTTAAGAAAAATAAATAAATCTTAACTCAAATTTCTCGTTGGTGAAACTGAATTTCTATCATTACGTTTAGTTTGAGTGATGGACTTATCAGGATATGCTCACGCTCCGATGGAATTCTAGAAATGAGAGATTTATCAGCATTATATAATTAAATTTATAAGAAAAAAAGTTTTCAATAGTATCTTTATAATATTTTTACGTTGTATTTGTCAAATATTTTTTAGTTTACATTTCATACCTGTCATTTATAATAAATTACAGCTTTAGTCGTGAAATCTACAGTGCAAAAATGGAAACTTATCGCAAAAATACAATTTGGTTTTTTAAACATGAATAATAAGTGAATTTTCTTTTACTATTTAAATAATTATTCAATTATTGTATAGCTTTTTAAATTCCCCTTTTATTAATTTTGTTTCAGATTAACATTTTAAAAATGGAAAAAGGCATAACAGTAATTTTTAATGCATAAAACAAAGAAATTAGAATTTTGGGCAACTCAATTTGATATTTAATTTAAAATTTTTGGTTTTGTAATAAATTGATTACTTTTAATATAGAGAAACTTTAATACAACAAACTTCGATTTAATAAAATTTCTTTGACTGCTGTGATGCAGAAAGCGAATTTAATCGCAAAGTTATTTCATAAAAATCAAAACAAAATAACTTAGCCATATAGACATTGCAAATCAAACAATAGATGTATAGACAATAGATATATTATTTGATTTAATATTGAATAGACGACAGAATAAGCAATAATTTCATTAAAAGCTCTTATTTAATTTGCACTATTCCGATGTCCTGTATTTTCAAACTGATTTTTAAGGCATAATATGCAGTGAAGTTATCGCTCTGAAATTTTTTGTACATAATATACATATTATATTGGTTTAGATATAGTACTTTTTAAATAAACAAACTGATTATTCTTCATTTGAAGAAGTTTTTTGAAATCTAATTTGTTAAATATTATTTAAGTGATTCGTTTAATAAATCAGAATACCTCATTCGGTTGTTCAAAAAATAATGCTAGACTCAACAAAAACAATAATTTTTTATTTTTAAATTACGTCACCTCCGATTCTTAATATTTATAAATTCTGAATAAGCCACAGATCGATATAAAATGTTTTCATAACTATAAATGGAAACTTAAGCTGTTAATCGCAAAGAGCGACTCCATAAAGTAAAATATCATGAAAAGCGTGATGCAGAAAATGTAATACACCTAGCAAACTTTTATTGTTACTGTCTTTGATATACTGCCAAGTTAATGATAATTAAGGATCCTTTTATACGGAATTTCACGAATCGGGTACAAATGTAAAAAAATACTCAAATTATCATTCATTCTGTTATTTACTCAACAATTTTTTAAGCTATTAAACAAATTAAATTATTTACACATTTCCGATTTCAACAGGTGTTAATGATCATTAATTTTCACTGCATCGAAGGTACAGCTGCGTAATCCTGTATAATAACTAAAATTAAAATTATCGATTTTAGTTCGGTTACTTCTAAATATTTCACGAAATTCCGATCCGCTATAAAATGTTTATCCTTTCACCAAAGAGATAAATAACAGTTTTTATTCAGTACACAGATTTTTAGTTATAAAATATGTATCCACGTGTCAATATCAAATTACGCAGGGATTAGATAATCCTTTTCAACATGTGCCTTAAATTGAAAACTTGGATCAATCTACTTCATTTTTTCAATTTTAAATGTTGCGTCAACATTGAAAAAAAATTAAATTTTTTCTCTATTTAATCATGATAAATTGAAAAATTTTAAAGTAAAATGGTTAATAGTTTTAGCGCTAATATGAGGAGCTATCAGCTTATTTATAATTACATCTAAAATTTAATTAGTCTCAATTTAATTTAATTAAAAAACAATATTTACGCGCACAATATAAAATTTTAAAATTATCAAGCTAATTTATCACAATAAAATTCAATTATGCCCTTGAGAGCTTTAAACTATTATTTTTTTGGTGAAAACATTTTATATTATTATTAATTTCACAAGTTAAAAAAAATTTTACGTTCCTGCTCGATCACAACAGTGTAGCCATAGAACAGCACTTTCGAGCTCTAGCGCCTGTCGATTTGCTTTTTACGCCGCATTGTTGTTATAAATTTAATTTTGTTTATTTTTATGGAACAATATTTTTACCAAATTAATTGAATTGAAACATATAGTGATATTCTTGTTTGGAAAATATTCCGTGAGGAGTTGATTCAATTTAAAAAAGTATTTGTTCCATTGTTCATTGAATATTTTTAATGATATTTGGTAAGCCTTGTTACAATTTGACATAGTATAAGCTTATTATTACGCACCAAAAACTTTTGTTATATGTTTTTTTTTATTGATTGTTTGCTTTCAGAATAACTCATGTTATATAAATAATTTTCACCACCAATTGGTTGATTTGATGATCAAATCATATTAATGTCTCGATCATATTATTACAAAGGAAACATAATAATTTTTAAATATTTTGATATTTTATTACTCAGAAGCTGATAAAATATAAAAAGAAAAAATTAGGACAGATTTTATACTGTTTCGACTTTGGGAAACTTTATTTCACTTATACAGACTCTGCACAATTTGGGTTCGGGACAATTAAGTGAAATGAAGATTTATCTGTTATAAATAAAATAAGTAATTTATTATAATAAGGACGAAAACTTACTCAAAACAGAAATAACTATTACATTCGTTAAATGACAAAAAAATTGAAGAAAATGCTTTTGACAGATGTGCAATTAACAGAATCAATTCCAAAAGGACCCTGTATAAGATGTCTTGAAGTTATTCGTAAATTAGGATATGATACAGCATTTTTTAATAATGTTCTAATTTTGGTGATTGGTAATCATAATTTTCACAAAGAAAATTAAAACAAAAACTATGTCAGGTAACAGTTTATCGGAATTGTATAACTTTTTCTACTATAAAGGATGTCCATTTGAACTGTTTAATACAAATAATGGCTAAAATCAGTTACAGGTTACAGGTCAGCAAAGTTGAAACTTGGGGGAGTGTCGACATATCGGATTCGCGTGATAATTACTATTGTTCTATTTAACTTTCTCCATTAACTCAATACAAAGAAATTTTTGAACAGTTCAACTGATACATTTATAAGGGATAATAGAACACCCTCATAGTTCCATAGAAAAATATAATAAATATATATATAGTTATAGAGAATTAAAATATTTAATATATTTTTGAGTTATTAACTTGCGAAAATTATAAAAATTAATTATTTTAAATGAAATATAAGTTATCAGTTACTTAACCCTACACTGCTCATTGTATCATATATGAGACATATTAAAAATCGATGCATTAAATATAATGTTCAAATAATAGTATGCTAAAATCGGTGTGAATCGTATCTGTAAGGTACCAGCTATATTATAATGTTAAGATATTTAGACTGGCATCAGAATTATAACCATAATCAACAAATTTAGTTGGTTGCTATCACATAATGACGCGAGTGTATGTTTGTGCATATTTAGTCTTATCAATATAAAGTGTTTTTTCTGAAATAAAATATAATAAAATTGTATGTTTGAGCTATTAGACTCTTTAAAATAGTTTTTTATAAGTTATTTTGCGGTTCTGTGTGTTTTTATGCTATTAGGTAAGGCAATTAAATTGTCTTAAATTAATTGCCATTAAATTAACAAAATTTCAAAAAAAACAGAAAAAGGGGCCGTCCAATATTTTTTTAAATATTTTACCTTCATTCTATGACTTAATACACAGCTGTCATATTTTTTTTGAGTAGAAATAAAAAATCGAGCAGTGTAGGGTTAAGTTATCTGAGGAGTTCAAGTGATAGGGAAACAGTTGGCATGGTTTATAGGTTTATATAGATTAATTAATTAATTTCATAACTGATAACTTGTATTTCATTTAAAATTATTCATTTTATTTTTTATTCATTGTACATGAATATATGAATAGCTGAATAATTATATGGTGGGTTTTGGACCATGGATCCAAACTTGAATTTTTAATTTGTGTTCCTTTCTCTGCACATAAAATTTCTCCATAATTATAACCTTTTGTTGTAAAATTGTAAAGTTAGGTTAGCTTAGATAACGTTCAGGGTGTGCAATGAACGCAAGGTAGGGTTTCAGAAAGGCAATGCGACATTACATAATCGACAATGCGATAGTTTTGGTTAGATAATTATTCAGTTTCGCATTTTGAAAAATTGGACCAATTACATTCAAGTATGTATATTCAGAAAACCAATCTGGTCCGATTGGGCGGAAATTATTTCATTTTTCGGAAATTGCACATGTGCATTTAGCGGAAATTTATGACGTTTAAATACTCCCCTATTTTATATAAGAATATTTTCAAATTTTCAATCCCTCCCCCGATTTTGAATTAAAACTTTTACTTAGCTTAGAACATGGGGCAGAGGGGGACTATAAGATGGAGGAGATATTTTGATGGCGGAGCAATTCAAAAGTTTTTCTGCTCTAAATTCCTTCAAAATAGTAATCAATATTATCCAAATTGGTTAGTTTTTAATTCGTGATAATAAAGTAGTAGGAATATTTTAATAATTTACCAATTAATTGTATCGCACTTGAAAGCTTAAAAATATTTAATTCGTAAATTATTAAAATATTCGTACTAATTCAATATTATCCTTAACCAGACCTATTGAAATACAAACAAGACCAAAAATCACCTGTAGTACTCCATTAGGATCATTTTTAATTTATATAAAAATTAATTCAAAATGCATACCCTGATAAAAAAATTTAATTTTTAAACTTGATTTAGCCGTACATTTTTGAATTTGTCAGTTTTCGTGAGTGTAGCAACGACATTTGCTTTTAACTTGAAATGGGTCTAAATTATATGTTCGAGTACTTCGAAATTTATGAAAGAACTTTTTGTGGTAATGTAGTAAAATAATTTATGAATTACTAATACAAATTTATAATAATTATAGGTACCTATTTGCTTTCAAGAAACAACTTAAAATAATAATTTTAGTAATGGTATAGAACATTACCAGTGGCGTAGCTATCATAGAGTCAAAAGGCACAATGCACTGGGGATGCGAGAGAAATAATTGTTTTACTTTGTTCCTAGTTTTTATTCTATTACTTCAAATTTTATAATTAACATGCAATATGCAGCTTCCCGGTTCTCAAACGCCAAATTGGCTTTTGAGTTTTGTTAGCATTTTACATTTTTTACCTACGACGAGGAGCAAGCCCGACGTAGAACCCCCAACCTGGAGCACCAGAGAAGCGGCCAAAACAAAGTTCTTACTTCACCCGGATTCGAACCGGGTATTTAGCGTTCATAGTCAACTCTCGTGACCACTATGCTGCGACTGCCATTATCATTAAATATCAGAATTATTAAGTAATATATAAAGTTAGACGGATGTTCAAATTAGGTTAGAAATACAGTTAAAGATTGTTCACATATGGCATGAACCCTCAATATCAGCAATATGGATAACGTAAAGGCCCATTCAGACGATCAATATAATATATTGTCAATATATTGATATTGTCAATATTATTGAACGTGTGAGGGTCAATCAATATTATCATAAGCAATACAACAAGAGCTTTGAATTTATCCGAATAATTTTTAATTTCAACGAAGACGTGATCTACAATTTATCGAGAGAAAATTTGATCATTCATAATCACGAAAGCGATCTAGCGCAGCGTAGATCGCTAGAGTGATTATGGCCAGATCAAAATTTTCTAGAGCTAAATTTTAAAAGAACGTCTGAGTGATTAAAAATTAAAAATTATCAGGATTAAAATCAAAGCTAGTGTTGTATTTGATAAGATAATTTATTCCTCTAGTAAACCTAGTAAACGATGAAATTATTAATTTTCTTCGGCAAAGTTCGGTTGCACGAACGAAATTAAATTAAATATAACGTAAATAAAGGGATGTCATCGATGTCATATTTTCACCTTGTAAATAAGATTTTCGTATTATAACCATTACAGCGGACATACTTATGCATCAAAATATTCACAACTAAGCTTAAACACGAATAAAACTAAGTAAAACTTTATAAAAAATTTTGAATTGTCAATGCGAAAAAGGTAAACAACAAAATATCCGATAAACCTTTAATTAGTGACGTGAATGTTTCCTACATACACCTCAAATGGGAACATTTCCACGTCTCTAATTAAAGGTTAAAAATATCCAGATGCATTTTGAGTAGCTTCCTTAGTAGGCCGTCAAAGGGCCTACTAAACGTGGTTTATCCGCTAGCAAACTTTGAATATTCCACGGCTCTTATGGACAGTTTTATACACGCGTGGAATTATCGTCTGAATCAAATGCACTGTGTCAATATTTATTGACAGTATTGACAATGTATTATATTGATCGTCTGAAGGGGCCTTAAGACTGAACGATGATATTGAACTAATAAGAACAGTAAATTATTAGACTACGGAGAGATAAGTATGAGTAATTATTGGTAATTAGTGGGTGGGTGAGAGTTGTTGTCAGTGAAGAGTAGTCGATTAGTCGTGATTAAATGTTGAATGGTAATGGTTGAGTGGGGCGTACCAGTTGGTATGGTATCTTCACCCTCTTTAAATCATGTTATATTTTCAATGTAATTTAGTTTATAATTGTTATTGATGAAGATGTGTTATTTGTTGACTTAAAAATGGTTTCCTTTCAAGCTGAACACAACCCCAAATAAGACCAAAGGCGCAAATTAAAGATCTCCATAACAATTATTTATCGTTACGCTATGTTTATCCCGGGGTTTATCCTTAATATCACACGTTATATGGAAAAGTGACACAACTGAAGGATTTGTTATTTTGAGCTGAAGTGATAAACTATAATGTACTTATTTCTTGTTTGTTAATTTTTATTTCCAGCAGTAATGGCAAGGGAGTAATATTGTCACCATTTGATAGATTTTGTTTGCCTCCATGGAGGAAAAACATTACTTCTAGGTTGGGTCGAAAAGAACTGCGATTTTTAAATGCAGAACGATACATTTTACAGTTGTGACGATTTTTTCTGCTTAGCTAAGTAAATAATATTATTAATAACCATAACTAAAACAGTGCTATTTTTTTATATTTTAATTTAGGTAGTCAATTTTTCATTTTGAGTGATATCATTTTTCTGTAAGGAATGGGGGTAAATTTTAAAAGGTACAAGTTTAAGTTGTGACACTTTCTTTTAGAATAAAGTCAACTTTACTGAATTTTTAAGTTCACATGATCTTGTCTAAATAAAGTGCTAATACTTTTATATTCAGCCCAGCTTGTAATAGTGGATGGTATTAGGCACATTACAAGCTGTATAATAAACATAAAGGGTTTTAGAGGCGCAAACGCCAAGACGGACCACAACTTAGTGGTCACGAGAATAAAATTGCAAAGTAGGGATGACGAGGGAAAATATTTTATGCCGAGAATGGATCTGGAAAAATTGATGGGGTCAGCATTCAGAGACACGTACCAAGTGGTGGATGGAAATAGATTTCATACTTTACAAAGAAGAGACGGACATAGACGTGGATAAGATGTAGCAGAACATATTTGAGACGGTTAAAATGGCGGATAAATGTGAGATCTGTCGAGAAAAGTGAAGCTCAGAATGTACAATACAATAATAAAACCGGTGGTTCTATATGGATGCGAGGTATAGTACATGACTGTAAAGAACCTAAGCAATTGACGAGCTTTGGGTACAAAGTGATGAAGAAGATTTTTGGCCCAGTATTTGATTCGAAGAGAGGAGTATACAACAATAATTAATCACAAGTGAAGTAAGCGCGAGAATACTGGCAAGGATTGGACATGTCATAACGAGCGGGCCAGCTAGAGAGATAAAGAATATTTATGAATCCCAACAATTGGAAAGAGACCGAGAAAGGGAAAGAGACATAGTCCGAAACCTTTACCTATATTGAAAGAATAGATGACTGGTAGGAATCAGCGATGTATCAGGATACATGGAGGTATTATAAAGGAGGCTAAATCTCTGAAAAAACTATTTGGCCAGCTGAAGTAAGTAACAAGTTTAGATAAATTTCCTGCTATGTTAGTCCAATTACAATCATCATAATTCTAGCAATCTTTTCATTTGCCAAACGGAAAAAGTGACATCATTCAAAATGTTAGGGATTATTGTATTGTATTACAAACAATTAGAGCTGTAATATAAGGTTGGGGAAAAAGTAATCCATTATTTTGTCGCTAGATGGCTTTAGTTACATATTGTTGTATCCAAAAGTCCGTTAATGAGGTCCGGTAATGACTTCTGTTGTAAATTTGTCGATTGTATGACAGAAATTGAGAGCAATTTTAATATAAAAAAGTGATATGTTACTTTCAACACATTCATTATTTACACATTTTATTTGATTGTCAATGTTTGGTGTACTGGTGATACTTGAACAAGCAATAAGTGGTTTATCTGGAAGAACAAGAAAATTTGAAATTCGAATGAATAGCACCAATAAAGCGGAAACTTGCATTGGTTATAAAATTTGTATGGGCAGTGTTGGGAGGTTGATTTACGTCGCTGGGAACGGGCGAGCCGTTTTTAAGCAGACTCTCGCAGGTCTCACCAGAGAGTGGTCGATTTTACAAAATTATTGTAAAATCTCGACAATTTCTAGTTTGAGGGCTTCTGATCCTTTCAGAAGCGAATTTACGAGTTATTTAAAAGTGTTTGCGAGTTTTTGAACCGCGTAAGTTGCAAAAATCATAATTTTTGCAACAATTTAGTATTATTTGAGCGATTCTCAACATTTTCTTGATTTTATTCGCACATTGTGGAAATTTGAGGTTAGTTTGAACACATGTGAGAAACCCATCTGTTTGCTTGAAAGTTTGGAAATTTGGTGTAACCGACACTGGACGATAATCAACACAGCACTGGAAGTTTTCCGTTCGAAAACTTTGCTTGGTTTGGTTAGAAAAGCAGGAGATTTGGTTCGACAGATGCCACGACGCTGCTACCGTATTTTTGCTACTGGAGAAGCCATTTTGCATCATGCTCATGCATCAACAGCTTAAAATTCATACGAATACCGGGTGTAATCAAATAATTCAACTACGTAAGTTTATGAACAATTTATTATTATTATAACAAAATTTGTAAAATTTCCATAATTGTCACACCAATTAACACCATTACAGCATCAAGTAAACGTATAGCTGAGATTTTAAAAGTAAATAATACGCTTTACATGAGGCTGCACATTATACACCACATTATTCATCACTTGACGTTTGTGTCAGTAACATCCGAAATTGCTCTCGTATTTGATTTTATTCGAGTAAAAAAAACTACTGTTAATTTCCATGACCTCTTTTATTATTTTATTGGTGCAATAAGCATTTTTATTGACGTCCACGACCTTTCAATTAAATTCACTGGACCGACTAACTGTAGAGCTGTGGTCTCGATAGTGTTCTCGACGATAAAGAATATATCTCATGATCTATTCGTCGGATCGGGTAATCCCTATACTTTTTGAAAAGATAGGAATATGTACTAAAAAAAAGCAATTGGCAGTTTAGTGATTGGTCAAACCAGTTTCCAGTTATAGCGCTCCAAAGATCTATGTAAACAAAGAGAACATTTGCTATAATTTGCAGTTTTACATAGATAAAGACGAAGTCGCAAGTGAAGTGGCTGAAAATGTGAATAGTATTCATGGTCCCGACACTATAGCAGTCAAATACATTTACAAAACGTAAAATTTTGGATTAATCAATTCCGTTCCGGTAATTTCGATGTCAAAAATGCAGCAAGCTCTGGAAGGCCAATCATTGAAAATGTCGATAAAATGATGGAAATGATTAAGTTAGACCGGAATGCTATCAGACGTAGCATTGCCTTTGAGATAAACATCGACCACAAAACCATTTTGAACCATTTGAAGTAGATTGGATTCAAAAGCAAGCCCGATGTTTGGGTGCCACACAAATTGACGCAAAAAAAATTATAGACCGTATTTTCATCTGCGAATCCTTGGCCAAACGTCAAGAAATCGAACTATTTTTACAGCTTCCGTTCGGTTTGGAAGAGCTAAGTTCGTTATCCTAGAGAATTCCTCCCCATCTAGATGGGTTGTTTGATTGCTTATTTTTTACATAAATAGCTGCTCGCTCAGCGGTTCCAGAACATCGAGTGCAGTGTTTATCGCGTAACTACGGTCAGGAACTTCTGTTTATCTGGAATAAGTGTATCCATTGGTCATCTTTCAAAGCCGCACGTTAACTACGATTGCAAGAAGTTGATGTCATCATAATAATAGTTTGAATGTAAGTAAATTTTATTTTTCCAATTCGTGTGCATTGACGTATTTATTCTGACTTTCGCTCTCAATGTGTGGTAACTGTTGTGGACATTGTTGAATTGGATGTTTGTTTCATATTGTTGGAAACACTTTGTGATGATGTAACAATTATTTCAACAACTGTGTGTATTATTTGCACAGTATTTACATAATGCCTTATAATTATTTGAATTATGTACGCGACCTTCTGTTATTTCTATATCAAAACCTGCGACCTCACTCTGCGCAATTATCTAGCTGTAGTTGGTCTACAATATCATGGTAATATAAACTCTGCCGATTAGGACTTAATCTGGATCTTTGGTTTTGGACATCTATTTCATTAGGAGTTGCGTTTCAGAAGTTACAGATTTATTAATTTATTATAATAAATTATAATAAGTCGCATAGGCGCAGAGACGGTCGGAACATAGTGGTCGAATAAGTTGACTATAAACACTAAATGCCCGGTTCGAATCCGGGTGAAGTAAGAACTTTATTCTGGCCGTCTCTCTGGTCCTCCAGGTTGGGGGTTCTACGTCGGGCTTGCTTCTCGTTTAGGTAAAAAATGTAAAATGCTAACAAGCCAAACACCAATTCGCAAGGTTGGTAGTTGGGCTCGGATAACGTTGTAATGCGTTTCAAAAAACCGATTATATCACAATAATAAGTCGCAAAAGTATACCTATTTAAAAACAGTTTCAGTGCAGTCTTCAGTATTTAAGAGTCCAATAACTTCTATTAACTATTTTCTTGACTTCTTCGCCTGGATTAAGATTATTAAAACATAAACTGAGTTAACAACAAGTTAATAACAATTTTAATGTATAACCACTATCCAGGTTTTGACTTGATTTTTTGCATCAAAAGAAAGACTCCACGATAACTAATTGGTTTGTTTCCTTTCAGTACGGCCTTTAGGTTGCACTACTAGGGAAATCTAATTGTTTCATATTGATTTACGCATATTATACATAATACAACTAATTAAACCCTTACAATATTTTTATTTCTCGTTGATCTACTAATGCGCATCATTTTCAAAGTTTAATCAGTTTCATTGATATTTTAATTAAATAATTATAATGCATAATTATATTAAAAAACTTGGAATTATGTATTAGATACTATATTATATTATTTTACATAAGTTGTACAGGTTTATACAGGGTGTCCCAGACCTGAACGTCATCCCTTGGAAGGATGATAGGCCAGCTCATGACTGACCAGAATATCGAAATATACCCTTATTAAAATATCGTTAGTTTTCGAGATATTGGCACTTTTATGAATTTTGTAAAAATCGACACATTAAATCAGTTATTGTGTGCCACAGGTACGAAATTTCATATTATAAGAATATAATTTTGGTAAAGTAACGCTGAATAGCCCTGCTATTGATCACAGATTAAAACAGAAATAATATTGCCATACTGTTTGAAAAAAAAAATGTTTTTGCGAGACTCAAATTTTTTTTTTATTTTATTTGCTAACTTCGACTCTTTATACTGTAAAATAATTGTACTATACTAACCTGGCAAGTTATTTTAAAAAATTGCTCATTTAGTGTAGTTTTCAAAATGGTATAAAATTTGCTATAATAATACTTTAGAAAAAAAGATATAGATATTTTACTGAAAAATGGGCTCATTTTGAAATTATTACAATAATCAGGAATTCAAATAAAAATAATATTTTTAGATTAAAGTGACAGGTATTTACTTAAAACTAAACCTATATAAATTTATTATTATTATCATCAAAATCATTACATTAGATAAATATTGTCTTTTTTCTGAGATACAATCTAAGATTTTTCAACAGATGATTAGCTATTAATTGAAAAGAAAGCAGGTTTTGCATTGAAGTTATTCTAAAGGAAAAATGATAAAAAAAACCTTTATCTGAATTAATCCTTCACAGAAGGGGCTATACAATATTTACATTATTTATATTATTTACATTATCAATATTTACACTTCTGGGTGATTTACCAGATCTTGAATTAGAGTGAACTCGGAGTCAATGCATCGAAGTTGAAATCTTTCTACTAGTTTTTGGATGTAGTTTGCAATTAGTTCATATCCAGTATCTATATGAAGTTGTTTGGTGGAGTAGAGCCATGGTAGATTGTAGATTATTTTGAGATTCTTGTTTTGGATCACTTGTAGCTTCTTGATGTATATGTTAGCTGTTTTTGACCATACGGGGCATCCATATGTAATAATGGGGCGTATGATGGTTTTAAAGATAATATTTTTGTTTTTTTGGGATAGTTTGGACTTTTCTGCCATAATTGGATAGAGGCTTCTGCCACACTTAAGCGCTTTATTTCTAGTTTGATCAATATGTGGTCCAAACGTAAGTTTTTTGTCTAATGTGACTCCCAAATATTTTACTGTGTTGGTAAAAGGTACCTCTGAGTTGTCAGTATTGAAGTTTGTTTGTGGTTGACGTTTTGGTGATTTATTAAACGGAAAGATAATTGCTTGAGTTTTTTCATCGTTTAGTTTAATTTTCCATTTGTGGAGGTATTTTTTGCAGCATTTAAAACCGCTTTGAAGTTTTTTAATTATACTTTTAGTTAATTTACCATCCGTACTAAGACCAGTATCATCCGCAAAAAACATTATGTCGCAGTTCTTGGGTTTCTTGAAATCAGAGATGAATATCGAGTAGAGTAATGGCGATAACACGGAACCTTGAGGCAAACCTGCAATAATATCCTTGATATCTGAATGCGAATCGTTTATTGCTACGATAAATTTTCGATCACTCACAAATGATTTTATGATTTTGAGAAAATATTTTGGAATGCTGCAAGTGCTCATTTTGTATATTAATCCTTGGTGCCAAACCGAGTCAAAAGCCTTCTCAATATCCAACAATATCAAACCAGTGGATCTCCGAAAAAATTTATTATGTTTGATTCTCTTAACCAATCGTTTTATCTGATGTATGGTCGAATGTTGCGGTCTAAATCCAAACTGTTCTTCAGGAATGATGTTTTTTTCAAATACAAATTTAGAAAGTCTCTCGTAGATTATTCGTTCGAGTAGTTTACCAAGGCAACTAAGAAGACTGATTGGCCTATAACTTGTGGGTAATTTATGATCTTTGCCAGGTTTTGGTATAGGTAGAATTTTGGCTGTTTTGAATAAAGTTGGAAAGTAACCTAATCTGATACATCCGTTAAATATGCTGCAGATGAGTTCTAATGTTTTCTTAGGAAGCGGTTTCAGTAATATGTTATCTATGTATACCATCTAATCCAGGGGCTTTTGCTGGTTTCAGCTTCTTTATAATGCTTTCCAGTTCAGCGACCGTCGTAAACGTTGCATAATCGTCGTTACTTTCGTTGTCTTGGTTTAATCGATTAAAAAATGCTGCCACTTTCTTATCGATTGAGTGTTTAAAGTTAGATGTTAAGGAGTGAGACTTTTCAAAGGTGTTGGCAATGGCATTTGCTTTCTCGGTGTTAGTAAAACAAACATTTCCATTTTCTTGTAGTTTACCGATAATTCGACTATATTTTCCTCTAATTCCTTTTGCAATTTTCCAGAAATTTTTGTCACCATTTTCTAGTTTGCTGAGCATTTTTGACCAGTTATTATTGCAGTCGATGATAACATTTTCTTTTATAAGTTGATTGTTTAAGTTAATAATGGTTTTGAGTATGGCTTTTTGCGTTGGATCTAAACATCGTTGCCATTTCCTTTTAATCGCGTTTCTGTTACGTATACAAGATAGAGTTGTTTGTGAAATTTCCAAAAAGTTATTTTTCTTCTTTGTAAATGGAACTGTTTGTAATTTAGCATCTAATATAGTTTTTGAAAGTTTGCTAATGGATCGTTCAATTTCCTCTGGGGTATAATCTGTTATTTTAGGGATATGCGTAGAGTTATTCTCTCTATTAATGTATGCCCGAAAAGCTTTCCAATCTGCATGTCTATAGTCCGGTGTTTCTTGGCATGTTTTTTCAATTGTGTCAGCATCAATTATACAAGATATTGGGGAGTGATCTGACATTAGTTGATCAGCGTGATTCTGTAAAGGTGAAATATATAGTGTGGAATTTGACAACAGAATATCAATGGTAGATGGAGTAGCACCAGAGTGTGGATAATGTGTTGGGGAGTCTGGGTGGTATACGTAAAAATGTGATCTCAGTTGTAAATTATGTAGTATTCTACCAGCTGTATTGCTTCGTGTACAGTTCCATGCAGTATTTCGAGCATTAAAGTCTCCAAATATCAGGAATTCTTTGTTACTGGGTGTTAGTTTTTTAACATCTGACTCGAAGGTATTGAGGTACTTTGGGTTGTAGGCTGAGGTAAGTATAATATCACGTCCATTTATATTAACTGAGATAGAGATGTGCTCAATATTTTTGGTGTTGTACATAGGCATCATCGAATGTTTGATGGACTTGTGGATACCTATCGCCACACCTCCTCCTCGGGTGCCGCCGTCTCGATCATTTCGGTAAATTGAGTAGTTGTTTATGTAGAGTTTGTGATGCTGTTTAAGAAAAGTTTCATTCAGCATGATGACATCAATATTTTCTTGTTCTAGAAGTAGTTGGAGTTGTCTGATAGTTGATAAGTTCGTAATGCTTTGAGCATTCCAATGCATAATCTTGAGTTTCTTATTATCGTACTGCATATTTAAGGAGTGACATTATAACTTGCATTTGGTCAAGCTTTGTTGTGCATTTATCTAGCTGATCTACTGCATTAACAAATATATTAAAGAGTTCATCGATAGTTAGCAGTTCTTCATTTGAATTAACTGCTGTTTTCTTGAGTTGGTTTGAGTATAATTCATTTATAGGATTCTGAATTGCAGGTGCTGATAGTACTTGACTATTTGTTTTTAAAGGTGGATAGTCTCTAAGGTTTATGTTGTGTGTAGTGGCATTGCTAATTTGCCTTGCTTTTTGATTTTTTAGGATGTTGCGATGGTTGACATTGTTCCTAATTTCTAAATATTCCTTACGACTTGGGCAATTAGGGTCGTTTGCCTTATGGTTAGTATTAGCAAGCTTCTTTGCTGTACAATTAAAGCAAGTAAATTTAATAGTCGTGTCTTGTGTTCTGTCTTTAAATTGGCAGTTTGCAGCATCATGTGTATTACTTGTACATAATAAGCAGATCTTTGTGCGATGACAGTTTTCAGCCCCATGTCCAAACATAGAGCAGTTTCTACATTGCGTAGGTCCTTTGTATTTTGGTGAGTATGGTTTCCAATCTACAATTATGTGGTTGATTGATCTAACATTTTTTAAATGTTTCAGCGTGATTTCGTCTTTTTTAAATTGTAACAGGTATAATACGTTGTTTTCGTTTTTATATTTTGTATTCATTTCCATGATGGAGAATGGGATAATGTTGTATTTAGTTTTTAATTCATTTTTGATGCTTTCAATATCAGTTTGTGGTAAACCTGATAAAACAACTTTAAAATTTCGTTCTTCTTTTGATTGATGGGTGTAGTACTCAATGCTTTTTGCATTCATTAATTGTAGACATTTTTTGTAATCATTTTGATTGTCGAATAGTAGTTTTCTACCTATTGATATTTGCTTTATTTGATATTCATCAATATTTATGTCTTTTAAGGCTGTTTTCAGATAATTGGATGTTGTTGAATCGGTTACAACAATCGGAGGTGGTTTACTAACCTTGATTTTTACGTTGTCCTTAATTGCGGGTTCTTGCTTAGATCCTCTTTGATAATTAATGTCTGTTGACATAGAATCGTCTTCTTCCTGCGATGATAAGATTTCAAATCTGTTGAAATTAGTATTACTTGGGCATTGCAATGCGCCAGGCATAATTTGTTTATTTGACATTGAAACCAAATTTATTTTATCACTTGTGTTCAGTTCGATAGCTAATGCAGCCGGTTTGGCTACATTACGATTAACTTTGCTTTTTTTGACAATTATTTTTAACTTAAGGCCTATATTGATCACCAAAATTCACAGTTTGCTATATCACCAGAAAAAAAAATCACTTTTATAACTAAATTAATTGATATAAATCAGAGCGAAAAATATTACGTGCAACCATGAATGTCATGCGCACTCTCTTAAAACTAAACAAAACACTAACAAAACGATAAACAAACAAAACAAAACATCAATAAAAATCAAAGAATGTGATTTTGTGTTTGCTGTGCATCGATTCGCTTTGGTATTGTTCTTCTAGTCGTACTAACGGTTTTTGCTTTGTTTTTTGGACTTATGTATTGCCTAGTGATTTGGACTTATTGTATTAGAGATAATAACGAACTGACCTGGTCTTCTTGTAGACTCTGTGTTAGTGTTACACCTTTGAAATTCAATTAATACTATACTCATTATGCCATGTCAGTAAAATGTCGAGGAATACTCAAAATGCATTACATTTATGTTCGTTATTATCTCCAATACAATAAGACCAAATCACTAGGCAATACATAAGTCCAAAAAACAAAGCAAAAACTGTTAGTACGACTAGAAGAACAATACGAAAGCGAATCGATGCACAGCAAACACAAAATCACATTCTTTGAATTTTATTGCTGTTTTGTTTAGCTAGTGTATCGTTTTGTTAGTGTTTTGTTTAGTTTTAAGTGTATACCTGTCACTTTAATCTAAAAATATTATTTTTATTTGAATTCCTGATTATTGTAATAATTTCAAAATGAGCTCATTTTTCAGTAAAATAGCTATATCTTTTTTTCTAAAGTATTATTATAGCAAATGTTATACCATTTTAAAAACTACACTAAATGAGCAATTTTTTAAAATAACTTGTCAGGTTAGTGTAGTACAATTTTTTTACAGTATGAAGAGTCGAAATTAGCATATAAAATAAAAAAACAAAAACTCATTTCTCTCAAAAACATTTTTGTTTTCAAAAAGTATGACAATACTATTTCTGTTTTAATCTGTGATCAATAGCAGGGCTATTCAGCGTTACTTAACTAAAATTATATTCTTATAATATGAAATTTCGTACCTGTGGCACACGATAAATGATTTAATGTGTCGATTTTTGCAAAATTCATAAAAGTGCCAATATCTCGAAAACTAACAATATTTTAATAAGGGTACATTTCGATATTCTGGTCAGTCATGAGCTGGCCTATCATCCCTCCAAGGGATGACGTTCAGGTCTGGGACACCCTGTATAGTAGGTCTTAAATGCGTTGAAGCTGTTAAAATAGCAATATTGATTTACATATTTCCTGCCAAAATACAGAGATTTGTTACTTACATCGTCATCCTTTTTTTATCTCATAAGTACGTAATAAAAGGATGCTCCGCTTCCAGTCTCTTAATAACCCTCTGAATATAATTTTAAAATTAGAATTTCAAGATAATATTACCATATACCCATCTAATTATATTTAAAGTTTATACTACACCTTAATAGTTTACACACTCCACATTTTGTAATAATCGCATTACTAATTGATTTGATAGTACAATAATTATCCAATTCATGTTTAATGTGATCTTATAATTGTATGTTAATATCCACCATACGTAAACAATTATGTTGTTAATCCAAACCAACTTTACTTTCTAAATCTTAAATTGTATGTTACCTGAAGACGACAAAAAACGCATTTGTGTCTCGGATGTTTTACCGACGATATTACGTTGAATTTACATTTTATGATGATTCTGATTACATATTTTGTACTGTGAGAAAGTAAATTCTAGTAGGTATAATACGTAAACGAAGACGGTCATTGCCTTGCAGCTAACGCAGTTGGATGCGAACGCGGGGTACCGGGTTCAAACCTGGGGAGAGTCAAACTTTCTTATGACCAAGTCTCCGTGCTTCAGAGGGAACGTTAAGCCGGCGGTCCCCCTGAGTTGACGAATTGCCACCGTTAACAAAAAACAGGGCTACAGGCATATCTGAATGCTAGCCTAACAAGCTGCTACCGGATGTAAAACAACTATAGTCCAAAAATCGATCTGCGGACTACTCACCAACCCGTCTGGCCAGCGTGGTGAGTTATGGCCAGATCCTCCATAATATGGAGAGGCTTATGTCCAGCAGTGGTCGGAAAAAGGCTGATGAAGAAGAAGAAGAAGATAATACATAAAAAATACCAAAACCGTGGTCACTCGTTAAGGTTGACTTGAGATTATGTTTTGACCAGAATAACCATAAGAAAAATTTTAATTTGTTTCATTTATATTCAAAATATTCAAAGGTACGTTTATTTTAAGACTTACTGTATGTTCAAAATTAACAAAGTATTTAAAATTTACATAAGCACTCGTTTTTAAAATTCATTTAAAAACAGTCTGAATTTACAAACGCAGAAAACGTTCAGTTTATAAAATTCGTTTAAAACAAATCATGCCCAGGATAGGAAAACTTCGACTACTTGGAAGGATTTAGTTAAAGTTTTGGTCAATCCTACCGTTTTCTATGCCATATACTTTATCCATTTCAATTGAATTTTCGAAACGGAAGGTTGTATGCGTTTTTTACTGTTGATATTTGTATTATTCAATAAAAGTTTTATATAACCGATTTGAATTTTGGATATACTTCCCGATTCGAATTCAGGGTGAAAGTTACTTGGTACGCTAAAATTAAAGCGTGTGCGTGTTTTGCTATCTGCTAGCTTAATTTTCAAGGAACCTAATGATATAAACGATATAAAGCTAAATTAAGTGCAATTCTATAATATATTTCTGACTAAAATAAGCTGACGACATGTTTGGGACTTGTTAATCCATTCAGAATTGTCAACGGTGGATAAAAGCTGCTGGCATTGATTATTTTAATACACATATAACTTCGTAGTGAAAATAAGTAGTTCAGCATTTCAAATCATCCTTACTTACCTTAAACTTACTGAAAGTTTTGCTTTTTGAATTAAAACGTATTATTTCAAAAATAAACCATGTACAAGTAATTATGGAAATGTTTACTTGTAAACTAACCAATTGCTACATAGTTGGACACATTTCATTCCAACGTTTTGACTTTGATTAATGACTTCAGAAGTTTGCAAAATATTTCAGGTGGTCCTGAAAATTCTGCAACACTTCTTATATGATATGGTCACAGATAAAACGATTTCTATTTGTCAACTCATATAGTAGATGTCATATAATGTACGACATCAGCCCGGGTATTGCTGCAGTGAAATATTGGAAGAACAGATTGCCTCATTGTAAATCGCTATTAAAAAAGGAATGCCAAAGGGGAAGATCATAATAACAAAAAATGTGATTATGTACTCAGAGTTTTCTTATTAAAAGAAAATTTGCTAAATTTCCAACAAGCGTTTTATTAGTAGTACCATGACAATAGTCGACAATGACAATACCTTAATGATGTAACAAAACCGTCGCTTAATTAATATTATAGCAGAAAGTTAATGCTATTCAGTATTTTAATTACCTAAGTAATATTATGATATAATGAAAAGTGTCGTTTTTAAAGGAAAAGAAGGAATTAAAAATTCCTAAAAGGAACTGAGTTTATTTAACGCCATATTTTTAAAAGATTCAGATGGAAAAATATCAAATTGTTTGTTTGAACGTAGCAAGTTGGCCAATTTTTAATTAAGAAAAATTTTAAAGTCGAGTTAAGTTGCTTTGGTAATACAGTCGACCGGAACGACTGTAATTTATCGGGCGACTTTGATTTTATGGGGCGACTTTGGTACTAACTATAAATACTTTTGAATTTTAGGTAAACAGGTAAACTATGGCACTAAAAGTTAACAATCAAACATTATTTTTAAAGATGAATTTCAAGCTACATTGTTATGCTGAATTTGTAACTTTTATACAAGAATTTATATTGTACTATTTCGCGATTCTGAAAAACTATTAAAATTTTAAGGTTTTATTTACTTCTTAACTTATTTTAATATAAAATTTCTGTATAAAGGATGGAATATACATTTAATAAACTCATTTTAAAATTGAGACGTTTTAATTTGGAGAAAAATGTAGATTTCGAATTCTATACATTTTATTGAAGTTCGAAAAAGGGTAAAGAAAAAAATTAGTGACTATAACATAATTGGATTATAATCGATTAAATTGTTAAGTTATTAACTCGTGCTAATAAAGAAATAATTAAATTATTTAATATTTTTATTGTGTTTTAAAACGAAACGTTCTTCGTCGAAATGATTAATTATTTCTTTATAACTTGATATAATATTTTATTAAATTAACTAACCAATTTCGATATATTTTAAAATATTATCTTATTTGTTTATATTCGATTATAATCAAGAAAGTGTAAGAAAATCTCTCTCTAATCTTCATATCTTATGAAACAAATGCAATTTTCCACTTGAAAAGGCTTTCTTGATCGCTGTAAAAGTCTCGAATTTCAAAAATTTGATTAACAACATTAATTATAAATCAGTAGTATTATAATTATAAAGTTGGTGCTTGTAATATGGCTAGGGCCTTAATGCTCCAGTTCAAAATTAAAGAAATATGAAATACTTATTTCTGCAACTTGAAAAAGATAATTTCGAATTTTCCGGCACAAAAAGTGTTCAATTTTTCATGAAATGCTATTTTCACACGCCCCTAATGCATCGTAAACCATTTGCATGTATTTCCATGACTCGCCCCAAATTCAGTTTAACTTTGATAGCGTTTATTTAAACTCTTTCTTTCGACATAAAATAATAATTACGATTTTTAATTGGTTAATTTTGTAATAGTCACAGCATAATTTATTATAACGGATTTTAATTTGATGAAAATTAAATTAAATTACTTAGAAGATGAAAAACATTTATCAATGTATCATCAGTAGCAGTTGACCGTATTTTTAAGTCATTTTAATTGAGATAAGTTAAGATAAAAAAAATAATAAATATCAGTAATATGTGAAAGCCACAGTTGTTGGATCTGCCACTTCACTCGAAATTATTGTAACATCGTAGGTCATAAATCAGTTTTAGATTGGTAAACTTAATGGTTGGTTTCTCCAAAACATAAACAAGATAAGGAACTATGCGTACGGAAGAAAATTATGGTTGCTGTAGACGCCAGTGTTGAAAAAGATCCAAATTTATCAATTCCTTGGAGGAGATATGGTTCCTACAATACTGTACCACATGCCATACAGCCACCGCAATAATATTGATTTATTGAAACAAATATTTTAAAAGTGGACCGGTCTACTGGCCATCAAGATCATTTTGATTTAACGCCTTTGTACTATTTTTTTTGGGTCTATGTTACGATAAATCGTTGGACTATGCCTAACGTATTAATGTTACGAAAATGGTCAAATATACTTCTTTTTTTGTTTCATCGTTTTTTTGCTAAAGGTGATGCACGATTGTGAAAAAAAGGACCCACGTATTTCTAAAGTAAAATCAATTCTATTTAAATATGTACACAAGGGGTCTAAACAAAATAAAGAAATCAAAAACATGTAGGTAAATAGTGTCACTTTTTTTTAAATTTGAAAATAAAATCTCGAAGGCCACATTGTAAATCTTTTTTATTTCTCCCCATCGCGAACCTACCTACGTACAAAATTAGAAAATCCGTCCCGTCGTATCGTCAAAATCTATGGGTCGCCCTAAAACGACAATGGGATCACGAATTTGATTTTAAACTCTGGATTCACTACCGACCAAATTTTCATACAAAATTTCGGCTCTCCAAGTGACCCGAAATTAATTAAACCTGAAAGTAGGTAGTGGAAATTCATTAATAAACGAGATTGGTTAGGTTGGCGTACATAAATAGACGGAAAGCAATAGTCCCTTTAAATAATAAGATTTTAAAGCAAAAGTCTCAATTTAGCTAATAGTTTTTGGTTTTATTTTTGGGGATTGTATATGTTACAGTTAAAACCCGTAAATTCTAGTTTTAACTAACCTCTTTAGTTAATTGTAGTTTTAAGTGGTTTAATTTTAGTTAAAACTAGAATTAACTGATTTCTAATAAATCTTTTTAGTAAATTCTAGTTTTAACTGGTATTAGTTTAGTTAAAACTAGAATTAGCTGATTTCTAATAAATCTTGTTAGTAAATTCTAGTTTTAACTGATATAAGTTTAGTTAAAACTAGAATTGAACCGTTATTGAACCGAGTTCCAAGTTGAACGAGGTTTAACCGACGTTGGTACAGCCCACCCTTAGTTTGAAAAATGTATTTCCGGGTATTTGAAGTACAAAATGCAAAAGATTTTGAAATTTTTATTTTAAATTGAAAATATGAGATACAAGAAAATTCTAAATTATCGTGTGTTACCTTCCATTTTTTTTAACTATAACAAATTAGCATTTTTATTTAATTACGTCTACTTTATTTACTTTAAATCTGTTGTAACGGTGATAAATCGCGAATTTATTAACACCAAACAGTTAATTCTAGTTTTAATTAAATTTATATCAGTTAAAACTAGAATTTACTAAAAAGATTTATTAGAAATCAGTTAATTCTAGTTTTAACTAAAATTAAACCAGTTAAAACTAGAATTTACTAGTTACATCGGGTTTTAACTTATTTCGGGTTTTAACTGTAACATATAGAATAAAAAATTAATAAAATTAATTAGAGATAATTTAATATTAAAGGCCCCTGACGTTCCTAAGTCCACCTGCAAGAAGGGATTTGCCGGGATATAATTTAAATTTAATGTAATGTAAATTAATGTAATATTTTTAATTTTTTTATTTTAGAATTGACATATAAATGTCAAACTCTCGTTTCCTAAATGGTTAAACTAAATTCCCTCCATGAATTCAACCTAATAATTTCCAAACGCAATAATAAATAACCATTTTATCAGAATTCACATTGGCAGTCATGTGATATCGTTTCTGATGCCTGATGACTTTTTGGAACCAAATATTGCAAAGTTAGATTATTGTGTAGTAGCATTACAAAGCTAATGTGAAATTTTTTGCGAAAAAAAATACGAACAAATCAGAATAAATGAACGACCTATAACGTTAATACAAAATAAGCATGGAACAATATGGTTCATTTGTACTAACTTACTATATTCGATATTAATCCCAATAAATTAAAATAATACAATGTAATTTGCATTTCAAATTATATGTTAATTTTTTTGTAAAAGATCAAAGTAAAATATAATTGTGAATTATGCACAATTTTATCTCACATGAATGTATAATATTTTTATAAATTGATGTTCAAACAAATTTAATTGGACAAATTGTGGGTTCGAGCACGTTATAGAAGCCTACAAGATATGATTTGATGTGATTAATTACAAAAACTCAACGGGATCGCATAGATAACATTACATCTAATATCGATTTATTTAAGAAATAAACAATTGTAAAGTTGGGATTTTTCACGTAAGAAGTGCATGGTTTAGGTGGATTATATTGATGGTACGTGCGCTTGAAGTAAATACTTATACCAAGATAAGAGGCGGGACTAAGTGGTCTCAACTGGGGCAATTACTCAATGCCTCAGTACAGACCTAGATCAATGCTCTTTAGGAGATCCCTTACGGTTAGGTGTTTTGGAAGTAAATGTTCCACAACGCCTTAACCGGTTCACGTATGTTTACCGCCTTCTTCTTACGTCGACGGCGCAAACTTTGCCCTTCTTCGAACTTCGACGCTGTGTTCTTTGGGTGTTGCTGCATCTAAACGACTGATCTTCATTAAATTCATGAAAGCAACTTCGACGTCGTGCGTGCGATTACTGGCCCGTTAACTAACTAACTAGCTAATTACCATTACACTTTACTCGATGGCCAGTCATAAAGCGATGAAAGGACTCTAGGAAGCCTGCTTCCAACTCATGCCCTGTAATGCGAACTATGTTATGTTATGAGGCAGGGCTATCTCAGTTGAAGATTAGTTTTACATCTGACAACATCAAACTTAAAAATTTTATGTTAAATTCTTCTTCATCAGCCTTTCTTCCGCCCACTGCTGGACATAGGCCTCTCCATATTATGGAGGATCTATAGTTGTTTTACATCCGTTAGCAGCTTGCTAGCCTAGCATTCAAATGTTCCTGTAGCCCTGTTTTTCAACAGTTATCGATGTTAAATTGAAAATTTTTAATTACAGCGGAATTTTAACCTAAAAACATACCAAGATTTTGTAAATGCACGGATAGTGAGTATGCTCAAGTACCTATCTCCATTTTTCAGTTCCCGCCGCTTAAATATCTCGGTTATATATTATATAGCCTTGCAATATAACCTTGAACAGCTTACAAATATTCTCAAAACAATTGGAATATATGACAGAGATCTAAGAATCATCATGAACCTGTACTGGAAACAAACAGCGAGTGTACGAGTCAGGCAGGGTTGTATCCTCTCACCTTTGCTGTTCAATCTGTATTCTAAAGAAATATTCCAAGAGGCTTTGGAGGGTCTGCAAGATCTCGGCATACTGGTTCGGAGTATGTCTAAATAATATCAGATATGCAAATGACTTTTGCGGATAGCCTGCAGAGTCTACGAGAACTATGAATAGAATAGCAGAGGCAAGCAAACGATATGGATTGACAGTGAATAAGGCGAAAACGAAATAATTGTCATCAGTAAAAAATGGTACCTCATAGACGACTAACTGTCAACAACATACAGATAGAGAGGGTAAATAAATACACATACCTAGGAACTACAGTTGGAGAGCAATGGGACCATTTAATGGAAATCATTTTATGTCGTATTGACGGAACCAGGGCAGCATTTATGGGGATGTCAAGCCTTTACAAGAATCACGATCTTAAAGTGTTAATGGAGATGATAGTGGCGCGGTATTATATGTTCCCGGTGTTGGAAACGTGGACCCTAACTGAAGCATCTAGCAAAAAGTTGCAGGCTTTTGAGATGTGGATCTCCAGACGCATATTAAGAATATCTTGGGTTCACCATGTAACGAATAGAGAGGTATTGCAGCGCATGTATAAAGAAACGGAGGCAGGTCGATAAATATCAGAATACTGGAGTATTTGGGCCACATAATGAGAAACTGAAAAAGGTATGAACTCCCACAGTTGGTTCTACAAGGCAAGGTATTTGGAAAGAGAGGTCCAGGGCGGCGCAAGATATCGTGGCTTAAAAATCTCAGAACATTGTTTGAAACGTCAACAATTTGGGTCTTGCAAGCACGACAAAGTTAGAATTGCCATGATGGTCGCCAACATTCGATGACGGATCGGCACCAGAAAAATATAAATAAAGTGTGTTCAATTAAGAGGTTGGATTATGGTTTCTATTATAGTATACACCGTTTGTGTGGCAAGTGGCACCGTCCTGCTGAAACCACATATCGTCTACAGCCACATCATCTAATTTAGGCCATAAAAAGTTTATAATTTTGTCATGGTAACGAACACCATTCACTGTAATTGATTGGCCGCTTTATTTATTATCACTCCGCCAGCCCAAAAACTGCACCAAACTGTAACTTTTTGTGGATGCATCGGTTTCTTGACAACCTCTCTTGAATTTTCATCTGCCCAAATGTGATAGTTTTGCCTATTAATGGTGAAAATGTGCAAAATTTTCTACAAAACTTTTACCATGTTTATCATAGGATTTTACAATAATTAAGTGTTGCTCGACTAACTAAAATTGTAATATGTCTACAGGACAGATACCAAAATGGCATCTGTATGTTTGATAGGTTGGAAATGGCACAAACTTCAAAATCCAACCTGCCATTTGGACACTCTTTATAAATTTGGGAGGTCGGCGTAGCTAAACTTATACCAACAGCCAATACAATATTCTCATATTAGTTTTATGGTTTTTGGTCCATTTCGCCCAAATTTTCAAATGATCCATGAAATTTTTGGTTTATATTAGTAATTTACACCCTCAAATACAATAAATTCAATTTTAGCGTGTTCACCTCGAATTTTGTTGTTTCAACTTTTGGTAATTAAATAATAAGTTTCATTGTTTAATCATACTTATTAATATCAAATTATAAATTAATTATAATGAAAAGTTGTAATGAAAATTTTAAAATACGTTAAAATTTAAGTTTAGAACGAAGGTTGGAATCCGTCATGAAACTAGGTAGAAGCACAATCCAAACCAGTCAACCGTGCCATCTCACTCTAATATCCCTTAAAAATTAAATACTGAGAAATTTGATATTTTTTGCTTACTGAATAATTTCTGTTTTTTGTAATTATTTCCAGGACGTTACAAAAATTTAAATAGTTGCTAGCATTACACAATATTTCAATATTTTTTTATGTAAAAACGCTAAAGGAAATTGATTTATTGATTGGAATACTACGTTATTCGAAAATTATAATGTAGGAATCTCTCCTCCCCCCCTCCAATCTCAGTTTTCGAATTATACGATTTTCAAATAAGTAGTAAATCAATTTCTTTTAGCGTGATTACATAAAAATGTGTTGAAAGATTAGCAATTATTTAAAGTTTTGTAACGTCCTGGAAATAAATGACATAAAGCACAAATAATTCAATGTAGCACTGGATATTGCTTCTATCAGAATCAAATTTGGAGGGTGTAACTAATTATATCATCTTGTAACTCCACTAAAATTGCAACAATTTTATAAAATTAGTAATAAACGACTACCTAGAATAAAAATTCACACTGAACTAAAACGTGGATGGGTAACCCTCCAGGGAACAGTAGTTGTTACTTAAATTTGTATCGCATATTAAAATGTAGTTACTATATTGTAACTTTTATTATTTATTATCAAGTTATACTAAATAAACTCTATTTTGTCATGGTATAAATATTATACTTTCATTTATTTATATGTTACTTTTTTATGTAGGTACTATAACTTGATAATAAATAATAAAAGTTACAATTTGGTAACTTAATAAAATAGTATTATATTACTATACTACAAGTTAATAACCCAAAATATATTTTCAATTTATACTAAAATGTAGGGACCCTTTTTACAGTATTAGTGGTAACCTGACGTACTAACTGTAAAGTATTGCTAAGAAAAACGGGGGTTTTACTCGGGGAGCTTACTCCATAAGGAAACAACCTGACTGGGTGTTTGCGTTATATAATAGCTCTATTCGCGGTAACACCTCTGGATGCGTTTTATCCTACTGCGTCTGCGGATTTATACTTTTTATCATCTAATTTGAGCTTTAATGACAATTTTATTATAAATCCGCAGACGCAGTAGGATAAAATAAATCCGGGATTGTTACCGCGAATAGAGCTAATATATACGATTCTAGAAAATGTTTAGTGCATTTTCTGGTGATTCTAAAAATCAGATGATACATTATTACATCATGGTATTTTATAAATCCATTCCACGCTGATCAAGTGCTAACAGGTTTTGCATCTCAAGATTTTTGTTTTCAAAGTATAACTAATGCGTTTGAGAATTTAACACTAGAAACATAATATTTGAAAATATTGAGAGAAAATTTCAATTTTTGTCATGATTGATTTAAAATTTTGTGCGCAGATAGCAAATCCAAATCTGACAGAGCTAATTCGTACTTCGCTTTCAAGCTATCAACCAGTCTTAAAGTCTTAACCTATCTTTTAGTATCGTTGTAAAAATAGCAAATAAAGTTTAAATTATTAATGAAATATTTAATGCTTTTTCTATTGAAAATTGCGTAATATAAAATATTACTTTGAAGTTTAATTATTTTACATCGTAAAGTTTAATCATCCTTAATATACCATAAAATTGAATTACATTAAATTCTTTGTAGGTTTTTGATCCTGGAGAGAGAATAATACACTTAAGAGAAATTAATTTTAGATTTATGAATTGTAACTCAAAAATATTTTTTTCTCTTTGTAGAATACCTTAGGAGCCACGTAACACGCTATTTAAAAAAAATTAGATTATTATACATAACGACATAGGTACTTAACCGGGGGAGTTTTCTATATAATTTAATATTCATGACAAGCATACATCATTATTTTTGCTTTCACCTCACGACGAAATGAAAAAGGTTCGTATTTATTACCTACTAATAATTTTTTAGTCCTGCAGCAAAAAAGCTAATTAAAATAATTTTGAAAGGAGATTTTCCGTAAACATCTTTTTTGTTGTTCTCAATCTCCAGACCTTCCTTAACCTGAATAGGATCGCGTACTTTATGTAAAATCGTGCTTGCATAAAAGGCGTTGGTTGGGCACGATAATAGGATGAGCACGTAAACAAAAAAAATATTTGTTTAAATAATAAAAGAGCTTTAAGCGATTTCATACTAAAACTTTTAAAAAATATTTTTATTTAGTTTATTTCGCAGAGCTACCACATTTTATTTATTCATAGTTACCAATAAAATAGTTGAAAAAGAACTTTTTTGGAATGTAGGCATCCCAGGGGTTATAAAAATTCAACCCAATCGGAAGGAAATGCCAAATTTTGCTAAATTGTTTCTTAATAACTTCATAATTTATGGAAGGCTCCTTTTTACTTTTAATTAACCCTTTTCAGGAACTGTCGTTTCGTTCGTTTCCTTATCAATTACAATGTTATAATTAATATCGAAACCTTAGAGGATTCTTGCATGGAAAAGATTGAAGACTGAAAATAACTTTTGTACAACAGTTTTCCAATTTTATTGTTAAAATGAAGTATTATTCGACAAATTGAATGTTATACAAGAAAATACTTGAACATAAAATCTGGATTGGATTGTCGTATGTAATCAGTTTCACTAAAATTGATCTTTCATGTGAAGCAAAAACAAATATTTTGAATGGCACGTTGTTTTTTGTTCGTCTCGTGTTATTATCTTATCAGCAGAAAAAGCATGTTAAGAAAATTAGTTAGGTAAGTGAAAAATTGTGTATTATATTATACATTGAAATGAATATTTCATAAGGAACAGTAAGATGTACTTAAAGTTGTAAAAACAAGATAAAAAAACTTAAAAACTGAAGAGCAAATTATAAGAAAGAGTGAAAATAAAGTAGCATTTTCAGGCGGAAAAAAAATTATTGGCTTAATGAAAACACTTAAAGCTTACATAAACTGTTTTATTAAACATCGAAAGCTTTCAGACATATAAATTACCTTTAAAAAATCTTGTATGAGACATCAGAAAACAAGAAAAAATCAATGAAGATAAAACAGCAAAATTTTAGCACGCGCACAGGGCACAATTTCAAATGCGATAGTGAGATGTGAAGCACAGATTAATTAAACAGTAAAAAAATAACAAGTACAGCAATAAGAAATTAGAAAAGTACGACTAGGAAAATAGGCTGTGGCCGATCTAAGGGTGAGAGCGCCAAACTGACAGTAAATAGAAGGGGTGGCAACATCCCTAAATTGTAATAATGCGCCTGCGATAGCCGAAAACGTCGATAAGGCGCTCTTTTCGAAGTTTATTTTAAAAATCAAACCATGATTCGCTTTCCCATGTAATCTTAATAAATTAGCTAATTGTTATAATTAATTATTTACATTCTTCAATAAATTAGTTCGATTTCTATAAAATGGTTTTTATAATTGCTGGATTCGGACACATTTTGAACACGCAAGCTTTTTATAAGTCCTATATATATATACTTTTTAGTTATATTTAGTTAAAATATCTAAGAAAAAAGCGATCACGTTTATAAGAGTAATATTAAAACTAAAATACTTTTTCTGTATTGATCATTGCTTTTTAAACAAATTCTTACCCTTTATATGCGATTTCTTAGATTTAAATTTTTAATTTTAATTTTTTTTATGCTACCCTTGGGTCTGTTACATGACACTTACGTACTCATGACAAAGGTTAGGTATGTCGTTAAAATTAAATTGTGTGTTGTTGTAATAATTAACAACCCACATACAACAAACTGTGGGTAACTTTCAAAAGTAATTTTAAAAAAATGAATAAAACGTTTAAATATCAAAAGCACAAAAACTCAAGCATTGATTTAAAAATAATTCGACTGAAATATTTCCAAACATGAACAATGTTCAGTTTTTAAAATTCAATTAAAACGTTACCGGAACGTTCGCCAAATATTTTCAAGTTGCTATACCGCTTTCCATCCATATAATACGTTGGATTTTTTAAACGGATTTTTGGCAATTGTTTCAAACGTCGACCTTTCATTTTATTTAACCGGTAAAATTTTATACATTTAAATTAATTCCGAATAATAGACGTTTTTTCAATTGTTAAAAAAACGTACAAAATGGGAAACATTATTTCTGGAAACCAGGTTTGCCCCAAATTTAACTTTTTTAACAGCTCAGCTCCCAATTGGAGAAAATTCTTAAGACTTTTATGAATGTAATCCCACATGTGGTGTTTGTTACAGGATTTTCTTTAAGGTGCGTAACATTTCACACCAAATTTGATGTTTGTACGGCAATCAGAGAGTTTTACTGTCAGGAACATAACAGAAAAGATTTGTACAGAAGTCTTGTAACCTTCTTAAAAAAACCTTAACATTTATAACGTAGTAACCGTAAATAAGCATACACTAGAAATTCGTCGGAAACAGCGCATCGGCCGAAAGAAATAAGACAAGCAAAATATTTATTGGAGTAGTAGTAACTTTTGTTTACAGGAAAATCATGTCTTTTAATGAATTATCTCTTTAAATAAAAGAATCGAAGATTCCCGATTAAATTCTGTTCAAAACTTGGTAAATAATTATTGTTCGGTGTAATTCAAACAAACCAACAAACTTTGTTGTTGAGTAGAGCAATAGTTTAAATTCTTTAATTTTTAACCTTAATGGTGTGACCGGGGCATCTGAACAAACATTTCACTTTAGCAAGTCAAACAATCTTAACGTCTTTCATTAATGTGGAAATCTTTTGAAACCAGGGCTGAAATTTGGTACGCAGCTTCCACTTTGTATTTCAATAGCTGTTATGACTACCTTATTTTTTAAATTATAAAAAATGCCGTATGTAAGTTCATTTTTTCAACTTCGAGGGGTATACGTCATATAATTGCACGTCTAATGAAAATCATTTCCATTATTTAGGTTGAACCTTTCCATTTTGTGCATAGTACCTTACTCGTCTCTTCTTGTAGTGTTAAATAAATACTTTTTTCCTGTTTGTTTTTTATAATTTATCCTGGTAAATAACACCTCTTTTTGCAGTTAGTTGGAGTTAAATTGCCTGAAATTGAATTGAAATTACAGTGAAATACCTAGCTCCGCGTCTGCCAAAGAAACCTAATTAGCCGCCCCCGAACATCAGGTGGACCATCGAAGCAGTGAACTTTTGAGCAGTTTCTATCAAGAGAAAATCGATAAAGTCATAGGTCCTTTATGGAACATCTTCTGATCTAGAATGTATATATCAACTTATTGATACTGTATCGCTCGGAATAATAATATGTGGTAATCGGATAGGATCATGTTAAGTGAATCAAGTGCGTGAGGGAGAAGTTTTCCAACCCAACCCGAATATGAACTCTGCGCCTCTTTAATTTTGTTAATTTGATTGAGTGGTTTCATCTAAATATTGTTTCGAAAACTATGAAAAGTTCTCATGTAATATGTAAAATGTATTAAATATAAGGTGTGAATTTAAATCCTTAGCTTTGCTTTTTAAACGACTTTATAATAAATTGAAATATTGTCCCGCCCTTTTGCTGTTTTTAAGTACGGATACCGTTAATTAACATAATAAGTAGGTATCAGGTACACTAACAAAAACTTTTTGGTAAAGCATGTAATTATAAGTATTTCATGTACATGTGTTTAAATTAAAATTCTATAAAATAACAATTACCATTTAGATAAAGTAAATAATGAATAACTAGCTAATAATTGAAAGGAAGAATGTCACTAATTTTATATTTGGAATAAACATGATGAAAAAAAATTATAAAAGATTCCTCGATGTGCAAATTATAGTATATTACGTACTAGGCTTGGAAAGAGTCGTTTACTTACACAGAAGAGAAAATGACTCGCATCAAGCTAGCGCCGCCACTTTCGAAAAACAAAAACAAAATACTTGGAGAATTTGTGGCTAATTTATTGCTAATTAGTTGCCGCAATCGCGAATTTTTTGCTCATACCGTTCGAGAGTTACAGCCATTTGAGTGGTGGCGGCGCTAAATTTATAATCTAGAAAATATGGTTAGTAATCTAATCTAGGGTTAACATTAAGGTATTTACGAAAATTGTACCGTATAATAGAAATTAGAAATAATTTATTTAATAAAATTTAATTTGGGTTTATCAAAATTTTGTTTTGAGCATCAGCTCTGGCTTAAAATCAAGTGAACACCGCCACTATTCAAATGACTTTAATTCGCGAACGTTAAGAGCAACAAATTCGCGATTGCAGCAACTAATTAGCAACAAATTAGCCACAAATTAAAATATACTTATTTTTTGTTTTTCGTAAATTTTTAAGTGGTGGCGACGCTGGCTTGATATAAATCTAGCGCCGCCACCACTCAAATGCCTGTAACTCTCCAACGGTTAGAGCAACAAATTCGCGATTGCGGCAATTAATTAGCAACAAATTAGCCACAAATTCTCCAAATATTTTTTTTAGGTTTTTTGAAAGTTGATGCGGGTCAGAAAATGAACCCAAAAGACGTATTTTGTATTCTGGCAAGTCTAAAAAATATCTTTCCGAATAAATTACATAGATATGCTAGTTTTTTTTTCAAACAAATAAATATAAATAAATAATGACCAGCAGTCTGGCGTAAATCAAACACGGATAGATTACAGAACGGGAAACCGCGGTTCTAATCCTGATTGCGTCGGATATGTGCTGTGATCTAAAAAGTCCGAAATCGATCTGTGGACTATGGGGAAGGCAACGGGAAACCACCCCATTAACACTTTCCTAGTAAAGTTCTAGTAAAGATCTAGTAAAGAAGATCGCCTACGTCTAAAGAAGATATGGCACTAGAAGAAGAAGAATAAAAAATAACCTAAGGACCGTCGAAACATAAACTACTCTCTTAATAACGCAACCCCTAATAGGAGTGATGTTCATTTTAATTCTACGGAAAATAAAAGAGAATAATTTATTTTAAGTTTATTTTAAAAGGAAAAAATTCTACTTTATAGGGTTTTGACAAGGTTGGGATAGTCGACAGAGAAGTGAACGTGCGCACGTCTCTCCCATAACGGTGACGGAAAATTCTACCGATGCGCGAGATATGGAATTTAAAATAATCACTTCTCGTCATTATCCACAAACGCTAAACTTTTGCTGAGGCTGGATCAGAAGGACAAAATCTTGGTGGTTCTTTTTGAGGTTTCTGCAGATTGGAGAAGCCGATTGTTTGATTGTGGTCGTAGATTTAAAAATAAATTAAGTGAACGGTAAAATTTTAGTTGTGATAATTTTAATAGTTTGGAAAAGTCGGTAGAAGTTTAGTGTATTTGGAAAATTAACTTCTTTGCTCCTCCCCCTTATCCAACCAAGAAAAAGTCTGTCATATACGGCTTTGTATTTAGGGGATATTTATCTATAAGATAAGCAATAAAATTTTCATGACTTCTGAAACCCGGGATTAAATCCGTTACTAGCTCTTGTTCTAGTATAGTACAGATAATTATTTTGTGTAGTGGTTAGAATTTAGGGTCAAAGGCCCACCTAGATGATCGCAACGTAGCGTAGGTTCAAATGTCGGTCGCTCCCAAATTTATTTGTTAAGTGTTTAGGATTACACGTTTAACTACCGTCATACTGTCCACAGTTTAGTTAGTAAAGTAGAACTGTTGACTTATAATTCATTTAAAAAACATTCCAAATCGGTTTCATACTTTCCTAGATGTTTTGCACAAAGAAATTGAAAAGACTTCGGGTTTATTAATAATTCTGAAAGGAACGTCTAGCGATGAAAATTTAAACAATAAATTGTTTAATACAACAACTGTGAAAGAGCATTATTATCGCATTTGTGTGATAATGATATCTTTTTCACACTTGTTGAGTACAAAATTTTATCTACTTCCGTTTGAGGAACTTCTAAACATCCATTAACCTTCCGGCCAGGATCCGAATACATATTTGCGCACTATAAGCGTATTTACTATAATCCTATTTCCAAAATTGATATAGAATCTATTGCAACATTTTTGGTGCGGGGCATTTTAAAACTAAAACTAAATCAATATTATAAATTGAAATATTAATTTTCTTTAAACTCGATATATTGTAAAATATTTTAATTTAAATTTTTCACGAGTTAAAAACTTAACAGTTGAAATAAATTAAAATTATTTGAATTTCTTCCAATTGAAAAATTGATATGGGAAAGTATCAAATTTAAATTATTTTTTTAATTTAAATTTTCTTATTGGCCCAACAAGCGACAGGAAAATTCGAACCCAGCGGCAGATTTCCGAACAGGAGCACGAGGCGCACATTTTTCTCTTTTCTCGTCATTTTCTTCTTAAAGCTCTTAATACATAATAATATTATTTTCTCAAAGGTTTTTTCAAGGCATTCAAAAATTATTTCAGTTATTTTCAAAAATTGTTTCTTTTTCTTTTAATGAAAATCGTTATAGTTTTTATGTAAATTTTAACAAAGGAAATCCTTAAAAATGCTTCAAAAATAATAAGTTTTCTGTTATGGATATGGTTTAAAAATTATGCGTATTTACCTTTCCCGATATATAGAATAAATGTTGGAATTGAGATCAATCAGATCACATTTTGAGAAAAATTCAAAATCAGTAAAATCAATATTATTACAATCAAATCTTATGCATTTATTTCCTCTGCAATTTCGTGAAGTTTATTTATTTTATGTTATATCTATTTCGATGTAAATAAACAGTTGCTATAGTTTTATCCTAAGGGTAATTAACTTGTCTGTTTATTTTGAGGATGTATTCGTATATGTATATGAATTGGTCTCCAACAACTACTATTTAATTAAAACTTGCATGCAATTCAATATTCCATTGTTCTTTCTTATTGTTTTTTTATTAATAAGAATATTGTTTAATTTATGAAGAAATGTATCAGATTTCGTAAGTCAAAACTGTAGAAATGATTCAGTTCCTTTCCAATTCCTGTATCCAATATAATCCATCAGTTCATGGTTTTGTTTATTTGTCGGTATTTAGATCGATTAAAAATATTTAATCAAAATTTTCTATAAAAGAAAACACATTTTAATTTATTAATATGAATAAATTTTGTCGAATTGGTTAACAAAAAACACTAATGGTGCTATTCTGATAGTAATTTTGACACCTATAAGGCTATAAAACTATAAATCTATAAGGGTTATAGACGTCAGTAAGAAATGGTATTCTGATAATACTTATAGGATCTATAAGTCTATAACACTATAGAAATTCTATAAGTTTTATTGACGTTATAGACGTCAGTAAGAAATGGTATTCTGATCATACTTATAGAGTCTATAACACTATAGAAATTCTATAACTCTTATAGGCAAATTTTTTTCCCTATAACGGCTATAGTGCTATATACTATAGTACTTTTTATTTTATTTTTACCATAATGGATCTTTTCAATATTCAAAATAGTACATTATTTATTATGGCGTTACTTGAAAATGATTTCCGAAGGTAGTAAAATTACAATTTTTATTAAAAAGTTGTCCGTTTACTGTTTCACACAACTGCATCAGCAGCAGGCAATAATATTAAACTTTATATTATTAGAAACCACATGAGGATTGAAAGAAGACTTTTGCGTGATTATTATAATGCATTTGAAATCCCAGATACCACATTTGTAAATAATTATCGTTTACCAAAAGAATAGGACAAGACGTTGGAAGATCTGATCAAATTCCTTTCCACTGAAAGTTCTAGTTATAGGTATTATGGTTAGCAAAATCGAAGTGCTGATGTCCATACATTCGGCAATATATCCTACCATGACGGGACGTTCATCAGTTTTCTTGGATATTTTTTGTTGCTCATTTCGTTACTAACAGGACCTCGAATAATTATTTCATCTATGGTTGCAGGGTTAACGAGTGACCATTTCCAAATATCATCATAATTAGTATTTGGAAAAGGTGACGGTGATGGTATGTCTGGTATACCCTCTTCTTTAATATTTTGAACCGCAGATGACATCCCAGAAATAGTCTGGCGTAAATCAAACACGGATAGACTACAGAGCGGGAAACCGCGGTTCTAATCCTAATCCTAAAATAGTTCTAATCCGGCCTAATCGGATATGTGCTGTGATCTAAAAACTCCAAAATCGATCTGTGGACTATGGGGAAGGCAAAGGGAAACCACCCCATTAACATTTCCCTATAGTAAAGTCTTCCTGGTTTAGTCAGGAAGATCGCCTACGTCTAAAGAAGATAAAATATGGCACTAAGAAGAAGAAGATGCTGCTCTTCATCTTCATGGACTTCGTCTTCCTTTGAAGAACTTCCATTAAGTAGGTCCACGAGTAGGTCTTTCTCGGTCGCGTTTTGAACTAGTTCTAATGATGACGATACAGATACATTGAGTACAAACCAAGAAATATAATTATTTTTTATTCATATAAACGAATTATTAATTTTTTCAAAATATTTGGTCATTTTGGCGCCCCCCTTAAGATGGCGCCCGGTGGTACGGTCGCACTGGTAGCACCGCCCTAGAACCGCCGATGGGTAAAATATTAGGACAAAGTTAATATACTTCTTTAAATATTCTACTAATAAAGATTTTGAAGTTTACCTACTTGATAAAATAAAATGTTATAGGAAATCTATAAAACTATAAGAAAGTCCTTATAGGTACGCTTCTTATAGAATGGATATCAGAATAGCAATTTTTCGATTTCTATAACAATTTCTATAGTAACTATAGCTTATAGTTCTATAGGACTTATAGATTTATAGGTGTAATTATCAGAATAGCGCCATAAATAGAAAAACAATTAGAACCAAAAAGTTGGAATGAAACTAAAAAAATTTTCGTATTATTTTGAAAGCAAACTTCGTAGGTTGAAAGCCATTTCAAAATAATATTCCAATATTATTATTTATTGATTAGATCATAAAACAAAAAAAAATAAATGTATTAATAAGTAACCAATTTATGTTATTTTCATATCTTACCTTTTTATCTTTGCACGGACAATAGTAGATTTGTTACGGTCAATGATGTAAATCGGGCGTTGACGTCCAATCAATCAATCAACAAACTCTATATTTAAATTAAATGGCCGGACAATGACGTAAATTCCCATTTTGCTAGCCATTAACGTCATTGTCCGGCCATTGACGTGATTGCCCGTTAACGGTGGGCAATGATGTAAATATTTTCATCTGATTTGTAATATCCTACGTCTTTGACCGGTCAATGACTTTATTGTCCGAAAAGGATTGGACAATGATGATATTATCATAGAATAAAAATACTAGGTACAAGGAACAGCAACATGGCGATTTCAATTTGTAAGCCAACTGGAAAGTGACATTTACGTATGTTGCATTAATTGTATTATAATTTTGGTGACCATTATTATGTAGTACTAATATTATGTACTCTTTTTAGTAGGACAGTTTAATAATAAAAGTACCTGGGCGACCGATCTCCGATCGTAATTATTCTTGTTTTTATTTACACGAGAAAGACGTAGGTTCACTTTCTATCTTTATTATAAGGACTAGTCGTTGTCTTACAAGGGGAGTGCCTTCTTGTCACCCACTAATTTGCATCATTTTTAATACATCTACCTTTTGGTCATAAAGTTATACATCAGATAAAAATGTAAAATTCCATAACTCAGCCAATTTGGAGAAAATCGATTTTGAAGAACACAAATTGCAGGTAATTTAATAATAATGCGATTTATATGCAATAAACATTGCATACATATCGCGAGTAATCTTTTACAACGTAACATATACATTACGATTATGCAACCCATAATGTTCCCATAAGAATTGCATTGTTAACCTTGGCATAATGCAAATGCAATAATTATAAACACAAATGTGCCAAATGTGCGAGGAGAGAGACGAGGAAAATCCAAAGAGAGAGCTGGGACAGATATATTGAAGATATCTAGAGAGATATACCCGGAGAACAAGCACCTCAATAAGAATGGAAAAGAAATGGCACGGGTAAACGTAATCGAAAGATCCAAATGGGAGGAACACTACAAAGACTTCTGGTATGACCTAAATTCTTCTTCTCCGTCGTATTGCTTCTTGACAGAAGCGTCGTGACCTTTAACAATGCTTGTTAAAGGCGTTCATGGCAAATTACACCCCGGTGGTTTGCCATTGCCTTCCGAGGGGAGAGACGGTCAGAAATAAAGTTCTTACTCCACTCGGATTAGAACCGGGTGATTAGCGTTCATAGTCAACTCGCGTGACCGCTATGCTTCGACCGCCTCTAAATAGTCAAGGACCTAAATAGTCAAGGAGAAAACGCCTCAGAATAGGAGGATATTGGCGAAGTCGATCAAATAACCATACAAGAGTTGGAAGATGCAATTAGAACCGCAAAAAAACGAAAGCAGTAGGTGTAGATGGAATAAATATAGAACTCATAAAATATGGAGAACTGCTACTGAAGTTCCGACTGCTGAACACAAATGAAGTTCTAAAACACAATAGCTATACCAACGCTGATGTTTAGATGCGAATTATGGACAATGTCTATAAAAGATGAAACAGATCAAGAAGCTAGGCAGCAGAAATATTCGATAAAATTGAACGTAACACTTTTTGTGCAGAACATAATAAATTATTAATTAAAAAATATTATTTTTATGTTTAGTTATTTTTTACGATACAATCAATTATTATTGATGATAACATATTTTCTTCCATAACTTTCATACTCTTATGTATAGGTGCAAATAATTACAATTATTTAATAAGTTCCAAACCCAGTTATAATTAAAAAAATATTTAAAAAATAAAACACCATGATTGATGATACAACCGAAAAGCAGGTAGGTATAAATAAAGTAAAATGTTATAGTAAAGACTACAACGCTTACTACATACATCAGAAAATAGAGAATTATTTTAAACAAAATAAAAATACTACGCTAAATCCATGGAAAGCTGGGAAATTTGGCATGTGTACTAGATTACAGTATAGACAAACTGCACGAGCACATATAAATATAAACAAAACATGTAAAAACCAATAGTTCATACAAAAAATAAGGAACGACACCTACTCAACAAACTCGAAGAATATGAAATCTGCAATGTTACATACAGGGACAATTACTATACATCTTTATCAAGAAAGGAGCCATAATTTTTAATCCAATCCAAGTATGTAAAACATTGATATCAGGCCCGGACTGGCCAGGTCGGCGATCTCCGAGGGCCCCCAACCCAAGGGGGCCCCGAAGCAGCCTCAAACAAGTGGTTTCTACTTGGGTAAAAGTGTTTTGCATTTTTTATATACCTTCCAAGTGTCAAAATAGCTGAAAATGTGATTTTCAAAAATCTCCGTTCTTAGTAAGGGGGCCCCTCCTCAGTCTCTAGTCGAGGGCCCCCAAAGGAGCCAGTCCGCGCCTGATTGATATGATTTGATGATAAGCGAAAACGAAACGATGTATTGGTATTTTGACAATTGAAACAGATAAATATTAAAAAGGTATAAAGATCCACTAGAAATATTATAATTAAAATTTAAACCTTAAGAATTCAGGTCAACAATAAGTGTCAATTTGTAACACAAACTACCCCCTTAAAACGCAACCCCTAATGGAAGGGATGCCTAAAGGAACAAAGATGCAGATTAGTTACAATCAGGAGAGAGTAGCTCTGTAGCTTATGTTGCCATGGTGTTGTAGACCAGCTCTCAATGATAATGCGGATTACTAGGTCGTGGATTCTGAAAGAAAATTAATGTATTCTGGTGCAACTTCTGCAAATAAAATACTGGTATAAAAATGCAGATTTAAAACAGATGGTAGGACTTTTAGATTAAAGTGCGTTAACTTAATATTTATTCAGCACTCTCTCCCTAGAGAGCTATCGGCTCCCGGACTTTCTCCCACGGCAAGAACCCCCATACACGCCTTGGCGAGCCGAAGGAGAGCTGAGGTACATATTCAATACACCATCATTGCAAGGTAATGGCGGACTTAGGTGGAGCGTTCCCCTGTTATATATCGGTATACTGGTATACCAGACCGGTAACTGAGGTTCAGTTTGGAAAGTCAGTCCCCCGCGAGGCACTGAGATTCTGTTCCGATTCCAGCAGGTATATTAACAGTTAAAAAATAATTAAGAGCCATGTGCATAATTCAAATAATTACAAAGTTTACAATCTGTGCAAACGAATAGGTTTGTTTGAACCAGCCGAGAAACCGTACAATGCTCATACGCTAACGCTCATATTACGCAATAGATAAAAGTCATAGATAAAAGCGATGGCTTTTTATCTATTACGTACGAGCATGGCCGTGTTTTGTGCGGTTTCCCGACTGGTTGGAAAACCATAATATACATAGATGTTGAATCAAACTATACGCTGTCAAAAGTGTTCCAATAATAGTTATAAGACAAGTAAACTATAACCACTATGGTTATCAATATCATAAATTGAAACAAAATCGAACAAATTGCACGAATTAGAAAAATAAAAGTTACTAACCGAGGAGCTCTGGTAAGTTTACATAAATATTAGTGACATCCACTTCTTCCAATCGCTTGACGTGCGGCTTCGAAGATGACAAATGGTTACACTTATGCCAAATACGGAAGCTCTTGACGGTAGAACGCGATAACAGTGCACAATATAGACTGGAACCCTGGGTAAGCAGCTGCAGGTAAGTGGCGATAACACAACCCATCCTGATGTAATGGAATTCAAGATAACAAAACTCAGCTCCCTCAAGAAAAGCGGAAGTTGGAGATCATGACGTGGTTCGTGAAATGTCAACAAACAAACCTATAAATGATAAACAGCCGAGTGTGGTTGAATATGGTCATTAAACTTGCGCATCACAATCACGAACAAAAAAATTACTTGCCAGATGATAGATAGGATACATACCATATTTTATAGATGTTAAGATTGGGTAGCGATGATGCGATGTAACAGGTCACAAAGTCATCAAAAACAGAAGTGGAAAACATAACTCATTTTTAAAACTTAAATATCGAAATTAGAGTGGATGCAAAATTGAGCAATACATCAAAACGTGCGACATTCAATCGCTTCGCCTTGGCCAGACTGACTAAAATTTGCACGTTCGCGCAACCCGATGACCTCGACAAGTGCTGCCCACTTCTTTAGCTTATCCCCGTCCATTTCTGAACGCAGGCCTCTCCAATAATGGAAGTGTTTAGCCATAACTCACCACGATGCGCTGGACAATCAAGTTGGCGAGTATAGTCTGCAGTGCAGATCGATTTTGGACTATAGTTGTTTTACATCCAGTAGCAGCTTGCTAGGCTAGCCTTTAGATGTGCCTGTAGTCTAGTTTTTTTCTTAACGATGACATTAATTCATCAACTAAGGGGGACCGCCGCGCCGGCTTAACGTGTCCCCCAAAGCACGGTTTTAACCACGGTACGTAATTATAATAAGGTAATCCGATAAGCAACCTTAAAATGGCAATATATTGTCGACATTAGACAAGAACATTAGACATTTGCATTAGACAACATTAGATAATGCAGCCCTGGATTACCTTATTAATTATTATGTGTCTTGGTTTTGACCATCAATATTATAATATAGCATGAAATGGAAATAAAAAATAGTGATGTTATGTGTTGATCAAAAAATTGTCAATTTCCAAGAAATCCTGCATTGCATAGTAATGGTTAGTTTGTTAGTTTCAATAACACAGATAGGACTAATTTGTATAATTTTAGCAGTTTGATTGCGTTTGAGAGTGGTATTAAGCCGAAAAGCTTCACGCTAACAATAATTGAAACTAACAATAGTTGAAACATTGAGAGCGTGTCTTGACTAAATACATAAACTTACAACATATTATTGTTATATTAATTTGAATTTAAGAAATATTAGTCTAAAATGCGAGTTAGTAATTTTTCTTTAAAATGCTTTGAAATTCAATTTCCAATGACGACAATAATAATATTGTTATTATCGTGAAATAAAAACTATGTCATAAGCGTCAGTAATTGCTTACCGATATAGGAAATTTAATTTTCATAATAATTATCGATAAATCTTTGTTTTTAATTAGCAGATATTATATACAGGTGGTTTGATTCACCTTATTTTTAAAACAGAATTATTTTTCAAACGCATCAGTTAGAATAAAATCTGTCTCATCAGTCCGTTCATCGTTAAGAGGATTTAATGACACCTCATTTCTCTCCTAATAGTAGGTACATATGTAGGTACTGTTTTCATGTTTTAGGAATGAATTAGTTTTACAAATGTTTCCTATTGGATACCTAAAATGATAAAAATTCAATAAAGAAACTACACATATTATGTCCCTACATTGGAATTTTAATTATATTTGTAGTCGTTTTACGATTCCAGTAAAGGAAACACAGATTTTCTTTATATATTTTCTTACTACTACAATCACCTTACCTCGGTGTTTTACTATTGTCTACCGAGGAGAGACGGTCAGAATAACGTTCTTGCCCCGCCCAGGCTCGAATCACGGGTATTTCAACATTAGCAATCAGCGTAATAACCGCTTTTTTAATAATGGATGTCCATATTAAATATTATGTACTCGTATCTACTATAACTAAAAATTTAAAAAAAACATAATAGATGTATTATAATAAATAATAAACAAAATCATACAAAATAATCAGAAAGCTACATAATATCTTAGTTTCTGACACTCGTCAGCTGCATAAAAGTACAACAGAAAAGTACATTTAAAAAAATATGTCACTTTATATTAGTATTACCATTTAGAAAGTATTTCCATATATAATACTGCTCAGACCACTTTACCCTATGAATAGTTAATACAGAATTTTGTCCAGTGCAAGGTCTCAATGAAAACCATTTCTTCAAAAAATTTGATATATGCATTCTTTTAATTTTTAAATCATTTGCAACAATACCCGTTAGAAAAACATCTTCTAGTTTGCAGTATATGTGTTCAAGAGATGCTAGATATAATTCTTTAGAGAGGTTATTTGGAAATAAATAAGCGGGTCCTAAAGTAAAATCAGGAAAACGGGATGGTTTGTATTGCTGATGAGAGATATAATATTTTGATGAAGCATTGCGTACGGGTATCTCTTTTCTAACCAAGCTTCCATATATAACTCTTAAATTTGGTTTTAGCTTTGAAATAAATGTAAGTAAACGAGGTACATGTATAAAGACATCATCATCACTTTTAAGAATAAAAGTTGCTTTACGACAATTAGTATACGCCCATTCCAACATGGAAATAGTTTTCAATGTGAGATTCTCATAAGTGTCCATAAATTTGCCTCTGATTATATCTTCGAATAAATACTGTTCCTGTGAAACGTTATCATGCAGTTTTTTGTCAGATGTTGAACCTACCATAAAAGCTATATCTATATCTTTTCTAGTCGCATAATGTCCCCAAGTTTTTCTAATGGCCATGCGGGCCTTTTCGTTTGTCGGAGCAGATGTAATAACAATAAGCAGTTTTAGGTATTGACCCATTTCCACGCAGACTTTGGTACTTTCATCAACGTGTCCACCTTCATATATAATTTTAGCACGAATTCCAGAAGTCGAATCTAGCATCAATTTTTCTAAAGAATAAATAATTTCAATTGAAATCTATGAAGAATTGTATGAAATATTATTGATGTTTTATTATGTGATCAATCTACTTCAGGTATCATGGAATGATCTGTGCGAAATTTACCGGTTGCAAGTGACCATTCTTGTATGAACGTGTTTTGCAGTTCTATAGATGTTATTAACGATGCATACATTCCTACGTAAATTATTGTTATTCCCAGTATTGCTAAGTACATTACCCAAAGTCGTACCATGCATAATTCTGCAGCACTCCTCATTTTTGAAATGTATTAATAAAATATAACATACAAAAATAATAAAATGACATTCAATAATTAATTATAATATGTCATAATGTCATTGTCCAATTTGCAAATCGCTTTTTTGTTAGAGTTCACGCAAAGAATCATGGCAGTGACGTAGCCTAGCTATTACTTGTGCAGTAGAGTAGAAGTGGAGAGAGAACGTGCCACAACTGTCGTGTAAACGGACCGGATCAATTTTCGTTTCTGCACATTAGCTACGTCTTTGCGTGAACTTTACGTTTCTCAAATCTCTCAAAGAAAAATATAGTTTGGATAAATTGTACAACATGTGCTTGTGTTGGAAGGCAAAGTTTCGGTTGATTAATTTGTTAGGGTTTACGCAATAAATAGTGACAGTGACGTAGCGAATGTGCAGAAACGCAAATTGGTTAGGTCCGTTTACACGAATACAGTGGCACGTTTTCCCTCCACCTCTATATGTGCAATATGTAGGCTATGTCACTGTCACGATTCTTTGCGTGAACCCTAATATACTTTAGAATTCCTCAATCGCCTTCCTTCTTCATAAACCATCGATTTGAACAAGATTATCGAGGGTTGTTCCACCAAAGAAAATCCAAACCATCACCGACCCTCCGCCGTACTTCACAAAACCAAAAATTATAGGGTACTACACGGGAATAGCGATCAGGGTCCAATTTTACTTAAAAATAAACTATTAGTGACATTTGATGGATGGTAATGGAAGCTATCTTTTAGTTTAAATAAATTATATAAAATTGATTTTTTTATTGATTAAAAAAAGAAGAATCGAGGTTTGCCAACTGATGTCCCAAATAATTCAAGGTCTGGGGACATTTAAAAACGGTAGTTTAAAAAAATTCCTTCCAAAAATCTTCAAGAACTGAGGATAGAAATAGGATAACCCAAAAATATAGGGGGATTAGTCTAGAAGTCCACGAAAAGTTTTTTGAATAAAATTATTTCTATCAAATTTCTTTATTTTGGATGAACGAAGAGTTCTTCAACCTTTAAAATGGTGTAACGCAAGATAAGAGGTGCTATTTAAAATTTCGAAGCTGGTGGGGTGGGGGTTAAACTTTAAATTCAAATAGTATTAGATTTTAACGTCCCGCTCGTAATCTAAATTAACTTATTTTTTCTTTTTCCAAATTAACTCAAATCAAAAGTTATTTCAACTGGCTACTTTTGTAATGAACACCCGGTATATCAAAATAGTTGTTTTACCTTTAATATTTCTCACTCTCATTTCCTTTCAACTAAACTGTAATCGTCTAGTTTGAAATAGAGGATTAAGGACTAAGTCACGAGGGGTTTGAGTTGTGAATCAAGTCAATATTTTACATTTTCTATATTAACTTTTAAGACACCGCTTTCGTAGCTTAAAATGCAAGGTTTTGAACAAGCCAATATTTTGCTGGTAATAATAAATATTTTGAAATATTCAAAAAAATTTATTTAGGTAAAACATTAAACTATTTTAATGCAGGCTTAAAATTTAAATATTAATAATTACTTTCGAAGCAATAATGTAACTATCAATATAAGTGATTTAATTAGTCATATTTCAAGACGTTATTGCTTTTACATTAATTTTAATTTCAAAATTTTAAACCAGTACCAAAATAGTTTTGTTTTTAATTTTTTTTAACCATTTAAAAATATTTATTATTAACTTATATTTTTAGCATTTTAAGCCAAGAGCCAATTTCATTTCCATCTTAATATGATGGGGCCTTTAGCTTTAGCCCCTATAGCTCTCCCCTTTTGGCAGCGTTATACATTACCTATAGATTAGAGAAGAATGCGGGATCAAAAAAATCCCGTCCCGTCCCGCCCCGTCCCGCGCGCGGGACAATTGAATCCCGCGCGGGACGGGATTTAATTCAGTCCCGCGCGGGATGGGGTGCCAATTTAGTCCCGCGCGGGACGGGATGCCAATTTAGTCCCGCGCAGGACGGGATGCCAATTAAGTCCCGCGTTTGATTTATAAATTTATTTTACTTTAGTAAAATTTTTAAAAGTTATTAAAAAAAATAATAAAAAACAATTAAAATTGTTATTTTTATATTATTTATAAAATAAAACAGTGCTCAGGGGGTGGATGCGCGGGACCTGCGGGATATGCGAGACCCGCGGGATATGCGGGACCCGCGGGACGGGACGGGACTGCAAGACAAGGCCTCACCGCGGGACGGGGCGGGACGGGACAAGAAAAAGTAGTCCCGCATTATACTATAGATACTATACTATACGCTACTATAGATAACGCTGTTATTTAACAACATGGACGACATAAGTATAGGGTGTTTTTTTTAGCTGCATGAGAACTTCAAAATGAAATAAAGCATTAAAAACCTGACGGAATGTTTTGGTTATAATTTTTTTATGAAAGTACAGTTAAAGGCATTTATGATTTGAAGATGACTTCCGGCATGTGACCACCACGACTAATGGTTACGAAGCGCATCCGTTCAGTCCAATTTTTGACCACTTTTTCCAATATTTCTGGCTTTATTTCATAAATGGCTTGCTGAATATTAGCTTCCAATGCTTCTAGAGTTGTTGGTTTGTTAGCATAAACCATGGATTTAACATACCCCCACAGAAAATAATCTGGAGGTGTCAAATCACACGATCTTGAAGGCCAATTGATAGGACCACGTTTTGAAATAATGTTGTCACCAAATTGTCCTTTCAATAAATTGATGGTTTCGTTGGCTGTGTGGCACGTAGCACCATCCTGTTGGAACCATAAGTTGTCAATGTTTAGCTCTTGAAGTTTTGGAAACAAAAATGTATTGAGCATGTGTCGATATCTCACACCATTCACCGTAACGGTAGCTCCTTCCTCATTTCGAAAAACATATGGACCAATGATGCCGTTGGCGTGTATTCCACACCAAACAGTCAATTTTAATGGATGCAATGGAGTCTCAAGATAATGTCCCGGATTGGTCTCACTCCATATACGGCAATTTTGTTTGTTCACATACCCATTTAACCAGAAATGTGCCTCGTCACTGAACAAAATTTTACGGTAAAAAAATGGATCCACTTCCAATTGGTTGTGAGCCCAATTTGGTAGCGTTGTTCAATGGTCAATCTATGCATTATCAAATACCAAACCTTGCTAAACACAAATGTCAAAAAACTGTTTCCATAGCAATCTTGATTCAATTGTTATCCCTATTGAAAGTTCTCATGCAGCTAAAAAAACACCCTATAGTAGGTACATCTGCTAAGTTAAACATTGCATTTTTTATTTTATCTACCTAGCTGTGAAAAAAGGAATTAAAGGACAAACAAAATTTTATTTTTTCAACGTAAGAACCACATTAGCCTTCGAAAAAAAATCTTTAACATTCTACATTCTTCTTCTTAGTGCCATATCTTATTTAGACGTTGACTAAGATCCTCCTGGCTAATAAGCCAAGAAGACTTTAGTAGGGAAATGTTAATGGGATGGTTTCCGTTGCATTCCCATAGTCCACAGATCGATTTTGGACTTTTCTTTAGATCACAGCACATATCCTACGCAATCAGGATTAGAACAGCGGTTTCCCGCTCTTTAATCTATCCGTGTTTGATTTACGGCAGACTACGGTCAGGCCCGTAGCCAGGGGGTGGCAAGGTCGGGCAACGCGTTTTAAGTAACATGCGCCGATGATCTTCTTGATATGATCAGCAAAAGACAGGTGGCTATCCCATATTACGCCAAGATTTCTTACTTCTGTGCAACATTTGACTATACAACCTTTAACACGTATATCGATATTTTTGGCTTCTTCTGCTACCTGGTAGTGATGGGGACTGCCCATACACATTGTAAGTGTTTAGGTCGGATTTAGAAGTAGCCAATTGCTTAGAAACCAGCGTTATATCAATGCCAGGACAAAGTTCATATCGTTGATGATTTTATTTATGTCAAGTGGTGAGCCAGATATGTAGGGTAATGACGTACAAGAGTACGCACTTAGTGTACTTTCTTGTGAATTTCATCTATAAAAATGAAAACAACAAAATCATTGAAACCAATGAAACCCTGCATTAATTTTGCAACAATTTATTAATACTTAAGGCAATTTAGTGTTATTACAATTAAAACAAAAATATTTTTGAAAATTTATACAATTGCGTACTCTTGTAAGACGTGGTTATAAGAGTACGCAGTGATAATTATAAGAGTACGCGATATTAGATTAACACAGTTCGCATGTAAAATGTCCTGCTTCATAGGAAGTACATTTCTCATGCCACCACTTATTACACTTAGAACACTGTATCCAGTCCTCCGATGGCGGATCTATCAACAACGCATCACAAGATGGACATAATATAATTTCTTCTGTTTCAATTTGATTTCCTTTACATCCTTCGGGCTTTGATGGCTTCTGCTTGTCGTTTCTTTCTTTGACGTTTGTATTTATTTTTGAGGTAGATGCTTTAACTGTTTTTCTTTGCTTGGTGTTTTTAGCTGCAGGCTTTGCCAATTTCTCTGAACAAATTTTTCTTTTAACCTTGTTTATCAATTCGAATTGCTTTACTTCCAGTTCATCCTTTAACGGTGTGCTTGTTAATATCTCTGATTTCTGACTTCGGCGTTTTCTGGTTTGCTCCGTTTGACTACATTTTGGTATAGTTGTAGATCTTCTGGTTTTACATGAGCTTTATCTTGCTTCGATTGAGAAGAAACTGCAATGTTTTCACGATTGTTTTCTTTGTCTTCGGTCGTGGAAGGTCCAAGTTTCATGCAGTTTTCGACATCCAAATGTATTTTAGAACTATTCAGATTATCTGTTTCTGGAGCATTAATGTCCTTTAAAATTGAAGTCACTATAATATGTTCCGCATATTCAGAATTTACAGGTAATCCTGTGGAAGCTAAATATAATTTACAAGAGTACGCGCGTACTCTTGTAAACTTTTTAGTGCGTACTCTTGTAGGCTTGGGTTGAATTAAGAAAAATAAGTTATAATTACTTAATACAACATAACCACTTAAAATAATCAGTTTTATTACTTACCTAATACTTTATATTACACTATGAAGCACTGAGACGCTTTCTAGTACGACAAATAACAAAATTATTCCTTAAGTTACACTAGTCCAAACATACATCAACAATACACAAAAACAAGATTAGCTTGCTGCAACGACTATATGCTCTATACTTCAAAATGCATTTATCCTTGTTACATGGATATGTTTAAGGATTTATTACATGCATTCATATATGGCAATATGTTGTTCTATAATTTGTAAAATGCAATTCGTACTCTTATGAACTGCGTACTCTTAGGTGCCTTTACCCTATATCTGTATGTCATCGGCATACATATGGAAGATGCAGAAATCGGGTTAAATTTTCAGAAGATCCGCAGTGAAGATTATAAATAATAATGGTCCAAGGAGGCTACCTTGAGGAATTTCGCAGTTGTTTTTCCGTTCATTGGATATTTTACCATTCAGCTTGACTTTCTGAGTACGGTAATCCGATAGTAGTTTTAATGCAGAGTCGCTAAGGCCATAATACTTCAGCTTAGCTAAACTTTCATTCTTTCCAACCAATGAAAGACGTATAGGTAACTGCGCCACCTGTTGAAAAAGTTCTCGTCCTAATGATAGATCGGGCCTTAAATTTAATAATATCTGCAATACTTATAAGTTGCCTAAATACTGTGTGAAATGACCGTGCTTTGTGACTTGTTTTCAAATAAGTTGCAAAATCAATAATTGTCCTCTTAGCAGCAAGATTGGTTGTCAAAAACGTTGCATTCACTAATTAAGTTTCAACTTTTAAAAGGCATATATTTCAACTTTCTATTATGTTTTATGTATGGCTCAGGTTATTAGGGTGAATATAAAAGCCTGTGCATGAGCCATACATAAAACGTAACAGAAAATTTAAATATTTGAATTTTAATTTTTACGCTTTACCCGTCCAAAATGCTGTATTTTGACGCAATTTCTTGATATGATTATTCTGCAATATTTAGTGGTTCAACCTGCTATTGCATATTATTTATCTGTCAATTTTTGCTGGTCTGTTTGTGAAGACATATTGGGGTCTTATGTATTGTTACTTTGATTTCATTTCGTATTAGGAGTTGCATGCAATTTTATTAAGGATTTTATCACCACAACTGTACGCAAGGTTTATATAAATGAAACTCTACATTTTATTTTCAATCTTTTTGAATTGAGAAATTTTATTTTTACAGAATATTGTTGAAATTCATAATTAAAGATAAGATAAAGAAACTTAAAGATATCCACGTTCAGTAATTTTAAATTTTGGGCTTTTAATGTAATAGAAAAATAAGTAGAAAGAACACTTCCAAAAATGAAAGGTTAAATTTTCACCCAATGAGACAAATGTAATGTATAATTGCATTGAATTTCGAAGAGTGTTTTTTATTAAACTACATAATTTACAGTAAAATAACTTATACATGAAGTGAATGAATATTAAACTAAATAATATATTGATTAGATGTATTTAATTGCAAGATATATAAATATTGTTTATCACATTACCAGAAACCATTTAGGTAGCTTAATAAAAATTGACTACTTTACTCTTTCTTAAACCTATAAAGAAAAATTACCTAAGTTTAAACTAGCAAGTATTACACCATTTTCGTAGACAAAAATACAAAAAATGTGGTGCCCAATAAAATTGTTAAGTTGTGTGTACTTATCATCTTACATACAAGAAAATAATTCTCTTTTACATATATTTTAAAATTTTAACAATTTCTTGTAAACGCCTGTAATTTTTAACAACTTCAGTAAAATTTATTGGTTGTAGTGTATACAAACGACAAATGTAGTTAAATTTTCTCCTTTATTATAGCTCTTACTATTGAACCGCTCATACACAATAAAAAAAATTAAGTAATGCCAGAGTAGATTAGAAGTTTATAAATAAATGCCGCTTTTATAAAAAAAAAACAAAAATGCACTTACTTACTAAAAAAGTAAAAAAAAAAATTCGTTTGAATGACGCAATTCCTATTTATTACAGAATATGAACTAAAAAAATTGTATTTCCAGAAAACCATTGAAATAGCTTAGCTACTCAAAAAAAATAATTTATTTTTTTAAATATTATAAGCACATTACGCATCAAGGTCGTTAATAAACAACACTTCTCTATTTTTTAGACCAGCTTCCTCCAAAGTTTGAATTTTATCTAACATATTCATGGGTCTGCAGTGAAGAACACGTTTAGGAAAATTTGTTGTAATTTCAAACGTATCAGGTGAATTGGGATGACAAAATACAAAATAAAAGATTGCCTAATAAAGAAAAAAAATTAGATATTAAGATATGAACTTTTACTAAGAAATTCGTACCTCTAAGGAATGCGACTTCAAGAAACGACGATCGATTCTCTCTCCGCTTGGCAATTTTAATACCACATGAATTGCATCTGGATTGGTTGAATCGGGTTCACTAGGCACTTCAGTTACCTTGTCAATCTTGTCTTGTGCAATGCTTTGACGACGCTGTTCTTCTGCTTCAGCTGCCTATAATATAAATCATTCAATATTTGCTAGTTTTTAAAATTAACTAAGCTAGGCTATTGTATTATAAAAGTGGCTTTTGTATATTTTAATTCTAGTCAAAGCGTTTGTTTTACCACAAAAATGAATCCTAACGAGTTTTTTCACAAAAACACTTAAACATAAGAAAATACACCAAAAAGTTCATTCATAATTGAGGGTAGAAAGCAAAGACGTGCCTGTTAAACTAAGGCTAAGTTCTAACTGCCAGCAGATCTCCCCAGGGAATATCCAAGGGTGGTTACTGAATCCATATGACGTCATATCGACCTAAGCTAAACCTAAGCTTACTCACATCTATAAAGGTTAGTAATTTTGATTTGTGGCCACGTTTTGAGGCTAAATACCACATTGTGCGGCGGCCCTAATTGTAGATATTTCTTAGACATGCTAGTAAAAATATATCATTTGCTCAACTATAATAATATTATTGTTGAATTCAGAAGAAATATTGAGGTTGTAGGAAGTTAAAAAATTTCCATGTGATTTGTCTTGCAACTAGGCATTAAAGGTTACTGATGAATGATGATAGTAGGTAAGGATTGTTGATGGAATTCAGAGGATGAAACTTAAAACAGTAGTATTATATTATTATCCAGGACACAGGCAAATCTGAAGGCAAGTCTAGCAAGCTACCTGATGGATGTAAAATATTTATATGCTCACAGTTTCTAACATTGTCAAGGAAACGACGCAGATGTTGGAAAATAACAGGACTTAAGGTTAAGGCCTACTAGAAGAGATTTATCTAGAGAATTGCTTCTAGAAAAGGTAGAAGTATTATATCTAGCATACAATTAGACATACTAGGTAATCATTATAATATGTCATTGTATTTTAAGGACACAAATTAATTGATGAACCTATTGTTTTGTATTTTTAATCATATCTTATAGTTACCAGTTGAAGGTCAACTTATAGTTAACATTTTCTATAAACTCATAATGTTGTTGCTTTTTAAATAATTATTCAATTTACAATTGAACAAATGAATTTTTTTCATATTGTATACACAAAAGTTGGCACCAAAATTGGACTTTTTAATAATTTTTGTAATGTTCAGAAAATAACTCATATAAAACCTTAAAACTGTGTAGAATTGGAAGTAGCTTTTGGTTAATACACAACTCTGAATCTGGAACAAAAACCTTCTAAAATTTACCTCTTGAATCTTCCTCTGTTCTTCTTGCAAAGCAAGCCTCTGTAGTTCACGTTTCCGTTCCTTTTCTTGATCAACTCGTAATGATTCCAAGAATGCCTCATCTTGGTATGCTCTCAAAGATCTGTTTGCACTTGCTTCAACCCTGCTCACAATATTTGTGTTATTAAAATTAATAAATGCAGACAAAAAAATTACCTGTCGGTTCGAGCTTGCACTAGGTTGATTTCATATTCGGCTACCACAGTTAAGAGCCTCTCAATCAGAAGTTCGGCGTCACAATAACCTTCCATGCGGCTCACTATAGTCATACGATTATCCTTTAACACCACGACGGCTAAATATGGATAATGACTAGGTCTAAATAATTGGCACACTTTGAAACCTTCCCCAGATTTGGAAGAACATCCCCAAAATAAGAAATAATTGTTAATATATTCTATAACATTGCGTTGAGAAAGTGTGTTTCTAAAATAAGAAGGGTTAATACAAAATTGTTGTATGCAGATAATTAATTATACCTGCAAAACGCTGTGGTATCGTTTGCACTGTCATTGTGAATGTAAATAAGTAAAAATTTGAGTTCGCGCTTGGCATCATTCAAAACTTGTGCATAACTTCCTTGATAAAATACAGGGTGGGTATCCGAATATTTTTCATCATATGATCTTATAAAATCCACCACATCTTGTATTGGATTTGTCACAACTAAAATGCATTTAATAATAATTTTAAATTCTATTTTACACAAAACTGCAACCACTAGGTCTTGGGGTATTACAACTGACAAGTCAGACAAATTAAGACTCAATTTTAGCATTGAAATGTAACTAACTCTGGAGTCTATCAAATCTGAGCCATTTGATAGATATGTACAATTTGAATCACATAATTAACATCTGCCTTTCAAGGTGGTTTGCGTAAAATTGGTTTATTATTAATTCGTGAAATTAAATAAGTTTTATTTTTAATAAAGTACGAATTATGGAAATTTTCTGAAGAAGATTGAAATGCTCGATCAAAAGCTTAAAATATACTATTAATACAATTTCCATAATTCGTACTTTTTTAAAAATAAAACTTATTTAATATTTAATACATAACTTGACTGATAGTTTGGATTTATTGCTCTAGGTAATTAATTGCTTTGATTTATGCTTTATTGTTTGCTAGCCATAAAAAATAAAAATAAAACAGCGTAAAATATTTAATTTGCAATGGGTTGATAAAGGATAAATGTTACTGACCATGTATACTTTACTGATTCAATCCAACTTACATTGGCTGTATCACAAGAGTGCTTTTATTTTAAAGAAAGGGTAATAAGAAAAGGTCATTTCCGTTGCCACCTCGGAAGAAATAGCATTTTTAATTAGGAAAGGGTTAAAAAAAAGTTAGGAGAGCCCCCCTCCGAATCTTAGCTGGTTCCAACTACATCCGTCCCTTATGCAATATTTAGAACTTTGCATAGCAATAACAAATAACCAATTGTCTTTAGAAAAAAATGCAACAGTGTAATAATAGATACAAAATCCTCCAACTGGTATATAGATGGATCAAAAACTGAATAGAGTACAGATATATGCACATACAGGCCCATGGTAATAGGTAGTTATAGCAGTAGGAACCTATCCCATAATTATGCAAGCTGAAATACTTGCAATTTCACTGTGTCCAAGAATGCCTAGCCTACAATGGAATTTAAAGGGCAAACAAGTTAATATAGTTTGACAGCCAAACTGCGATAAAAGCACTCAAATTCAATAGCTTTGAGTCTTAATCCATATGAGAATGCAGACAATATCTCAAACAATTAGCCAAGGGCAACAAAATTGCCCTTCACTGGGTGCCAGCTCATGAAGGAAATTAAATAGCTAACAAATTAGCTAGATCAGGCTTAAAAACGCCCCCAATGAGACCTGAACCGTTCTGTGAACTATCCAAAACACACAGAGGTAGAAATTCAGAAGTAGGAAACGGAGAGTACGAAAAGCCTCTGGTACAATACACCAGGACATAAACAGGCGAAGAAATTTATAGAGCACTCGACTGCAGATGCTAAAAAGTTTCTTCTTTTATCAAAGAACGAAATCAGATTCATTAAAGGTTGCTTAATGGACATTGCCCGGTGAGATATCACCTAAAACAATGGGACTGGAGGGCAATGACAGATGAAGACTATGAATCAGAGGTCAAATCCACCAAACACATTCTCTGCAGCTGCAACGCTTTAGCTCAACTTAGGTTAAAATATTTGGGACAGGCGCAACTGACGCCCAAGGAAGTGAAAAGAAAACCTCTCAGGAGTATTCTATATTTGCTGGCAAAATTGAATTCTTGAAAACCTAATTAACAGGGTTATGAACAAAAGATCAACGTAGCCAATTGACCCACGAATATAATACAATAACAAAAAACTAAGACAACTCCAAAATGCCAATTCTTTTTGTTTACATAGCTAAAAACCAAACAAAGGTCTAATAAAAATTGGTTGCACCATGAAAAGTATTTGTTAATACCTAAGATATTGTGTGATTTTTTGTGTATTATTAATTCTATTATCACCATAAATGACTGACAAAACGTGAACTCGGACATTGAACTTTGACAGCACGTGGAAACTAAACGACTGAATAGACGGTAAAAGTTGTAGATTAATTTTTGTAGATAATTTTATGCTCTACAAGAAAGGTTACTCTATCTTGCTTAGTTTTTGAGATACTTGAATAAGCTTTTAAATATCGCAATTTTTATTTATAACTTTTTATGTTTCAATGCAAAATTTATCCCAATTACATTACACCAAATCCGACTTGGTTATGGTGGTTGCAGTTTGTACCGATTAATTCAGAAATTCAATGCCTAGCATGATTGGCCCATAAATCAAACAATATACTTACAACCTCGACTGTCATTTCTAATAAATCTCCGTCCAATTTCAAGCAAAGTAACTATGGTATTATAGCAAAGTGTCCAAAAGAAGTTCACAATGTTTCTAATTATACCCCTAATTCCACTCCCCGAACCGTCGGTCGGAGGACTATAAAATATGTGTTGGCCTATGTGATCGCTGACTACAGCAGGTGGTCTGGTTTCGGTAGCATATAAAGAAGGCCTTCCTTCGCGAATATTTAATTGTTCTTGCACTGCCACTTCCAAATTCCATTGATGCCTTTGTAGAACGTCTCGACATATTGATATATCTTCGATGCCAGTAAGATCTTGAAATTGCAGCACTTTTTCCGTTTGATCCGATGTCATCCCTAAACCGGCATTATCACCAAAATATTCCATATTTTACTTATTAATCAATTCACTGTTAATTGACCTTTGTGATAAATTAAACAATAACACAGAAAAATTTAAGTAACGTCGTTCCAAATACTACAGCGTAATTTTTCCTTTTTGTCTACAGGATTGTTAACTATATTCCACAAGACACAATAATTCAACGACACCGAGAAATGTTCATTTTTCCAAAAATTTAGATACTTCGTTTCCTGTCATTTGTCACTATGCCACCTAATTTTCGTGGTTACAAACCTAATGGAAGCAAATTGACAAGGGATTAAAATTATTTTCAATTCACACCGACTGTGACGAATAATTGTTTTATTTAATTGAAATTAAAGCTTATATTTTCAATTACGTTTTTGAATTTAATCAAATGATACGACACAATTACAAAATTACAATTATCCTGTTTCAACAATTATCAACAATTACAGGTACCTTTCTTTAATTTTAAGGGATTTTAGTGGCGCTATCTGAAAGCAAACTTGGTAAGCACTAAAATACTCTTATCTTATTGGTCTTCCGGAGTGGGGTGAGCTGTTCGCACGCACCTGACGTCATAAAAAATACATTCTGGTATCGGGTTCTTTTTCTGTCATTTAGGTGTGTGATTTAGTTGTTGACGAAGGTTAAGGGAGTGAAATCAAACTTCAAAATGAAATATAGATAATTAATGGTTTACTGGCTTATGTTTACCTGTAAGTCTAAAATTGTGATAGTACGAACTCTAAGCGAAAGTAAGAGATTTTATCGTAAATCGCGTGTTAAATTGTGCCAGTGAAAATGGAACTTCTTGAAAGGAGAACGTCAAATTTGTTTTTATATTGGTGTAGTTTTATCATCATAGGATGTACCATTTCGCAGGTAAATTTTTCAATAATAATTTGTGACATAAGAGTTTTGAAATTGTGGTTAATTACATCTATCGGTTCGTTACGAAAATTTTAAATACTTAACCTATTTGAATCAGAAATTGACAATTTCCAATCGTTTAAAAATGAATGACGTCTGTAGGTGTAATTTGTACCCTTAAATCCTTGAATTTCAACACGAAAATTACAGGTTCCTCATCATTGTAAACAATATTTTAATAACGAGATCTTATTTTTGACGTCAAATACTTCAAGGTTCTTGATTTCTGAGAAAAAAACAAAACCATCTATTTTGGGTTTCTCTACCTCACTTTTAAACTTGAAAATAATATTGTGATTTCTAGATCGTAACTGTGATCATCAATATTTATATAAAATGTCAATTTCAATTACAAATAAGTGACGTATCAAAATCTAACAACGAAGTTTTCGTTGGCCCTAAGTACCCCTATACTTTAATTTAATTATTTATTTATTAGTGATAGGAACTGAACTTTTTCTGTCATTTTTTGTCAATTTGATGTACGTTGTATTTACGAGTCCCTCAATTTAAATCCTGTTGAAACCATGAATATCAATTTCAATTAATTTTTATTGCTGTATGAATTCATTCAAATGGAATTTAAAATAGCAAAACATTCATCTTCTACTTGGAAATGCGGTCATTACTAGGCGCTATTTTCAAAAATGTTTTCTTTGGGTTTGTATGATCCTTCTACCATAAGGAGGATTCCTCAAAGGAAGGTATCAACTTTTTTAGGAAGCCCACCATCATTGACGAAGTTACAAGATTGAATACATTGATGTAACAGTTTTGAGGACCATTACAAGTCCTATAGTTTGTGAAATCGAAACTATAGTGTTCTATTGTGAGAATAACCATTTACTATCTTCTGGGTACTAATAATCAAAAACGGCCCTGCTCGATGACGGGGCTCGTTCTTTTCGTTAAGAACAAGGGATGTAGTTTTAGGTCGTACCCAGAACTCGTCCCTTAGTTGGGAGTTTCCAACTATAGGTCGGGAACCAGAATAGCCAAATTGGGACATATTTGTACAATTAGGTCTCAACGTTATAAAGTTATAGATATAGACAACAATAGAAAGATTATGTAATTTGAACTTCAAAAACATGACATTGAGTTATTTTATAATGTGAACAAACGAAATATTGGAATTGGACGAAATGAAGAAGGTACTAGTAGACACTAAACTTATTACTCGAACTTATGGCCGGTTTTAGAAACTATGATATAATTAATCACTGATCAACTATGTTAGCGCTATTACACCATTTCCAGTTTTAATTCAGAAAGTGTCAATTGTAATTCAGATTAGCTAGTATTTCCGGCCTCACAACCGCTATTTATTTTATATCTGCGAAGCTTCTCGGACTTAACCCCTATGGCTAACTCTACGATACTGCTCAGTATTAAGTCTCTTAGAGTTAGCCCAATAGACACCTGTAAGGTTGTAAGTACTGGTCAATCTGGATAACAATTGACGCTTTCTGAATTGCAGCTGAAAATGGTGTAATCGATTTTTATTCGTTTATAGTTAATCCAGATTAACTAATCAGTGATTAACTACATAATATTGTTTCTGAAACAAAACGGACTATAGGACATCTCTATTTGATGAGTTGCTGTTCACACCACTGTGCTCGAGGATAGTTCCAAAAGCTTCTAAATTAAATTCAATTTCTGCATCGGGGTTCCTCGATCGGTTATTAACATTGTATAAAATTCAACTGATTCCTATTGGTTTTATCACATTCGTGAGTAAAAAGACGTTACACGAATGATTATGTTTATGAAGCTTTATGTGCTAAGCAGCTAAGCGATCGAAATAGAACAAAATGTATTGCAGTTAACCCAGAACAATATATTGTTTATTTTACCAGAATAATATTTCAAAAATATACAAATTAAATTAAAACAGTAAATACTAATCCGAATGAAAGCATAATATTACAATTAGTGTTTCAATCCCATTAGATCTCATCAGAAAAACTGAGCTATTTGAAAAACTAAAATAAAAAGTACTAATGAATCACTAGGTCGTTTATGTTTGGAATCCCGAAGGTCTTACGAGGTAACCTACGTATGTCATATAATATCTGTAAATCAGTTTTATTGGTGAAGGATGTCCACTGAAATACGAAGGATATTAATACTATTATACATACACCTACATAATATACCTTGAAACGTGAATCAGTTGATACATTATTCGATAAATTTCTTTTTGGTAATATAATCGAGGGGTCAGAAGTAAAAGGGTTAAAGTGCACTTTTTATTTAAAAAAAGGTTCATTTATCCACTAAATATATATTTTCCACATTTTAATAAGCTTTAACATAATATCTTAATAAAATTATATACCCGAGGATGTGAAGACAAATTAAAAGTAGTAAATGCTAGTGTAAATGCATTACTCCTTTTTTCCATAGCCTATACTGTTCACTTGGACTATAGAAAGATTGACGTACGAAGAGACGACGCTTTTAAGATGAGATTTACATAAGGATCTTGAGAATATCCTGAGTGGCATGTAGGTTAACTGAAAGTTACATGAAGGCTTTCTACCAGGATTAGACAAGCAGTAATGCAATTTTGAGATCGAGACGATGAACACAGGCCAAGAGGACAATCACCATCGAGCTGATCATTAGGCATAAAATAGAAAGGCTTAGGCAAAAATCGCAGTTCCAGAGTTCACTTCAGTTACGAAAAGATTAAAGGAAAATTTAGAGAAAAAAATACGTTGTTGGAATAATGAAAATATAGAACAAAGAGTGCGGAGAGGGCAGGGTGTGGGTATTTTTATTTTATACTGTGATAACGACTGGTTTTTATTTCATTGCTGATGTTTCGGTCGTACGTGACTTTTTGTATTATCTACTAACAATCAAATTTATGGATAAATATAGAGAGATAGATATTATACAGAATACGATTTTAATAGTACCTATGAATTGATTTTTATTGGTTTTAATGTTTATAAAGTTCGGTCGTAAATGACTTCTTGCGTTATTAAAAGACAGATGGATAAATAAATACAAAGACGTACTAATCAACCGAATTATTTGATACCTAACTTGTCTAATTTTTATAACTAATACCTAAGAAAATATTTGGCACTACAATATTGCTACGTATAATATATTACTCGATATCATTGTTACTGATTTTATTATCAGTTCAATTCCGGTTAGATAGAACAACGTCTCATCTCAATGTTATTCCGATAAATAATTATTATTTATGGTATATTTTCGATTATAGTTTCCTCATATTATTATGGAATTTTAAAAAAGCAATTAATATTATTTTTAATTTGTATCGAATAAATATTTTTTAATATGACGCATGATCGGCTGACAATGACGGTAGAAATTTAAATATTGAATGATATACAAGATTCTTTTAGTAGTTTTGGTCGCCTTGAATTTATTGTTTCTTCAATTTTCAAGTCATGCAAAATTAGTAGAGTAATCGTTTAATCAACTCTATGATCATGTGTGATGACTTGTGAAATAGAAAATCACGGAAAGTAAAAATATTAACTAATCCAATAGGAAACTAATGTAGATCAAGGTTTATCTATATTGATGAACTTTGCTTTTGCCCAGTTTGTATGTGCATTTTGTTAGATAACAAAATGATCCTTTATTATTTAAAAGTTTAAATTTCTAGGTGCAATTTATTTACTTAAGCCTTATCACAAGATGATTCGTGAATTTGGTAAACCTTGTGATATCGAGAATTATAGGAATTTTCTTTTATGGAAATAAGCGAGCGGTTAGCCTGTTAGCTTCATCATAGAAGAATATTTTTCTCTGGTTGAATGTCTACCATATATCTGACCCTATCGTCTGATTTTTTTAAGAAACCGATAGAAATTTTCTACTTCACGTGGACGACGTGAATGTTAACCAATGAAATTGCTTGAAATTTAATTTCAACCAATTTGAAATTCTTAAATTTCAAGCAATTTTATTGGTTAACATTCACGTTGTCCACGTGGAGTAGAAAATTTCTATCGGTTTCTTAAAAAATTCAGACTATAGGTAACATTAGAACTTTCCTGGTTTGGTACTGATGGTCTATCTTCATCAATACATCAGGTATTGGGAGATCTGGTAGCCTTTTGAAATTATAGAAAACTAAAAATTAGAAGTAAAGATGAAAACCTTCAATTCAATGCACATGCAATTAATTATTATAATTCACTCTCACCTTCATGTTTTATTTTTAACCTTTGTATAAAGATGACCCTATAAAAAAACAAAAAGGTCGAAAAATCGGAAGTTTTGGTTTGTACGTACGTCTGAATAAATTTTTATTTTTTTTTTCAAAAAAATTACCATTGATTATGTGTTGTTTTACAATAATTGTGTTTTTTAATACTTATACAAAAAAATTTACTATTGTGTAGAATTAATTTTTAAAAGAATATTATGAAATGATTCATATATCACTGATGGGAAACAAAATTTCCTATTGTCCGTCCACCTTATCTTATCCGTCTTATTAGTCAGTTTAAAAATATTATATCAAATTAATTATACATTTATTAATTCAATAATTATATAAATTTTTGTAAAGAATAATTTATCAAACAATTTGAAATACATTATAAAATGTTGTCTCTTTTAAAATGTACGTTTTTCTTTTTGAGAAACAAATATGTTTTAAGAAAGATATAGTTTTATTTATTTCTGTAATATTATGCAATTTATGCTAATTAAAATAAAATATACATTAGGTAAAAAATCATGATAAAATTTGTATGTGCATATTTTGGCCGATGTCAAGCTTTTTCAAAAGCTTTCAGACATGTACTTCCGATTTATTTTGGTTTACATATTTTGAAATCATTTTTGCAATTCAATTCAAAATAAGATCAAAATCAACTTCCTGTTTTTGTGGAATAAATAATTAAATTAGAAGTCGATCTTCTTAAGACGCATAAATAGTAAAATAGGTCATGTCCAATCAATCGATTTCTTAGCATATTTGCATTTTAAATTAATTTATTAATGATGTTGCGTCTGTTGTGACTAAATTATTTATAACCATTTTGATAGTTGTTATTTTCAAAGTTGATATACCTCCTACATACTATATAGCAGGGATCGCCAACAAGTCAATCGCGAGGCCAATTTTGGTCGATCATTGAGTGTGAAAATTGTCAAAAAATCGAATTTTTTCGACAAAGTCGATCGCGACACATTTATAGGATAAAAAGTAATCTTATGTACACAAAAGTTGGTCGCCCCTGCTATAGTATGTATATGAGGATACCGTGACGTCAAAAATCATACACTCACGCTAATTTTCATTGTTCCTCTTAAAATACTCGACCAAACCATAATCATGTGTCCATTAGTTAGATAGCAGTTGATGTTCGTTTTATTTAAAAACAGTAATTAGTTATTAGCAAAGTTTTATTTTACATCCTTGAAAAAATCTTTTAATCTACTATTGAATAATTTTAATGACCTTTAGGGACATTTCGTTGTTTTACCAATTATTCATAATATCATATTGTATACCTAATGTTAATGGTGAGAAGCAAATTTCAGAAACCCTCAGGTAAATTTTCCACCGTACACCATACAGAAATATTTATAATCTACATATTATACTAGTGGTTGTCTGGCATGAGTAAAGAGAAATTTAAATTGGAGTCGGAGATCGATGCTCGAAAATAATTTACCTAATTTAAATTAATTTGATTTATTTCTCTAGCCTTGACTGTGAATTAGTAAATAATTGACCTCACTACCTTCGCCATTTACATTTATTTGAATAAATTTCCTAAAAATTGTAAACTTAAAATATGTGATAGAGTATTCTTCCAAAGTAATGTGTGATCAAAATCTTTGAAGCGAAAAAACAAGAAAACTTTAATGGCAGGAGTTTTTCAATTTTTTACAATTTTACAATTTTTCCCTTTCAACTCGCAGTAGTTAGACATTTTTTTATGTATGTCGGTAAAGTATTTGATGATTATTGGGGGCAATTTTTGTAAGTTTTTCGAATTTTCTCCAGTTGTCCAAAACAGAAAATTTCAGTTTTATGCTACCGTCAATTTTATGCTGTGTGTGTACCGTTTAAAAATAATTTTTTAAATATAAAGCATCTAAATCGTACACTTCCTGAACAATTCGTTCCTTGTAAATTTTGCGTCCAAAATATTTAAATTTAGAAAATGTTCACATGATTTCATAAAATATTACCTCTATCGTAAATTCTCAATATTATGAACGTTGCTTTTAAAGGATGATCCGAGTTTTTTCTTATTGTATAATTTTGCTTATATAGGAGGGCCTGAAAATGTTGGAGATCCGCAGAAATAGCACATACATTTACACTAATAAGATATTACATTAAATTATGAAGAATTACGTAAAATATTCATGATTTTAAATATTCTCTTGTAAATTTTGATAGAGGTACAAATAATTTATGATTTTGCATAATTTTGTACTTCCACTTAAAATGTTGTTTAAATACGAAGCAAACTAATGACATTCGGAAGCACTAAAATTGTATTCTATAAGTATAGATTTTTTTAGTTGATACATAGTACATAATTAATAATTATATAATATTGTTATATTCAGAATTTATTTTTAAAGTATCCAAAATTAGCTATGTACATGTAGATTGCTAGGATTTATATTATAATGATATTGTGATGGACTTTGAAACGAAGGGTTTAGCATTTGAATCCCGCTGGAACCCAAATTTACTTGTGCTGTGGTTTTGAATCCACGTTAAGCTATAGGTCCTTGTTTACGTTTTGTCAGTAACCACTGACTTGTAATTTGGTCTTACAGGTTTATCCTAATTGTAAAATGGCTTATTCGTAAATTGAATTGAACTTAGGAAGAAAAATTCTGATCTTGAAAATGAAAATCTTGATGAAACTTATTAACATATTCTACAATGCATCATTAATAATAAATTGTGTATTTTATTACCATTATTTGAATCTTCAAAATTTCCACCTACGTCAGAAATATATTATTATTGTCATTCGTCACAATTATTCATTTTCACTACCGTCAACCGTGGCTACTTTGAACGCTGTGGCTACTTTGAACAAAATTTCAAACGTTCATTAATCTTGAATATTATTTCGAAAAATGAACGTTTGAAATGTTCTTCAAAGTAGCCACAGCGTTCAAAGTAGCCACGGTTTTTTAAAGAGCTCTTAAGTTCGAAATTTTGCTACCTATTTTAAGCATAACCTAAAAGTTTTTCCTTACTTTTCGAATTTTTTCGAAATTTATAGGTCAAAATTAAAATATATTTATATTTGCTACCAACTAATTACAGTAAACGCGCTAAACTCCCTGTAAAATAGTTCAAAGTACGGTTCAAATTATCTAATTTCGTCTTGTAGCGGCTTATAAAGAATATTTAAAACGTGTTTTAACTTTAGTGAGCGTTTTAACTAAAAAAATCTTACAAGACTTCTAAGTTTTTTTTATGAATACCAATGTATATTTGCTATGTTGACGTTTTTAATGTCAAAAGTTTTAAATAAGGCAAAAACTTTCTATAATAAACTTGATATGTTAAGTACTTTGGAGAGTTAGCCAAACGTTACATACTTATAAGCAATTATAATTGCTTATAAGCAATTATTTAGAGAACGAATTATATAATAAGAAAAGTTTTTATATTTTTGGTTTTTTAGTAGGAATTTTCAAATATTAATTTCACGAATGCGAAGATTTATTATCTATACTATAGGTTCGAATCTCATATTCCTAATTAGTTTTAAATTTAAATATTCTTTGTACCGTTTATAAGAAAATAATCTTAATTTTTTTGAAAATATATAACGTACTACACCATTTCAACCTTTAATTCGGAAAGCATCAATTGCAGTTCATATTTGTCAATATTTCCTGGTTCACCACTACCCATCTGGAGAGTGGTACGAGGTCGAATACCGAGCAACATCGCAGAGCTAGCCAGAAGAGAACTTCGAACAGTCTCTCAGAGTTAACCAGAAGGGTAATGTCAGAAGAATTAGTTAGTCTGATTTATAATTGATGTTTTCTGAATTAAAGCTTGAATTGGTATAGTAACTGTAAGGTAATTCATTAGACTTTATTTATCTATATTTGAGTAGGTACTTTTTGTCCTAGTCTAATTGAAGAGCTGGCATGCAAAACCGACTTGTACAATTAGAGCATCAATAACCGAAATTATTGCTGCTGAATTTTGTTCTGATTTTCGAACATACTTTATCTCCAATGGTAATATGTCGTCTAACAGCTACTTATTGAAGTTTATAATGCTTACTATTTTAATAACCTTTAACTATATTTTACAATAAAATTAGAATGCTTCAAAATATATCCAAGATCAATGTTTGTTTACTTCCCGACCACCAAGCAGCTGACTGTCGATGTCGGCCATATTTGAGGGGCATATGGAAGTGATAAATTTGAAATTATAAACAATACCTTAATAATATACGGTTGCAGTATTTTTTCTCGACAAAAAACTATTTAGAACAAACTAAACCTAGTACGTATATCTATGTTCGGATTATCGACGCTCTACGTTATATCCATTTGCCAGGAGAATGCAATAACTTCACTTTCATTTGTTTTTGCGTTTTAGAATAAAGTTTTGCCAAGTAGATTATCTCAATTTTTTACTGCAGCAATTTAGTTGATCGTGGGTTTAGTTGAATATTCCAATAGTTTATTTTAAAAAATTGAAAAATCATTTGGATATTATCATACTTGACCACTGTTGCATTAAAAGCAGAAATATTAATTAAAATTGGTTCACTCAAACTGGCAAGACCAAATCAACAAACTTATTTTTGTCAAATCGTATAATATTTTAAGAGTAAACATAATTTGTACCGATATAAAATTAATATCATTCCAAAGTTCTTTTAATAGTATCTAATTCTAATTAATTACTCATGTCAGTTAAAATCGATATCACAAAAAGTATTTTATTCCGTATAATCTATACTTTATGTGTAATATCACTTCATTACATGAGAAATTCTTATCTCATTGCGCTACAGACAAATCTAGAGTTAAACTTTGCCCTTTTAATTATAGGAGATGGGAGGTTAATTGATTTTTCGACTGAAGTAAATTCCGACCTGCAATTTGGTGTTAGACTTGGTTTTAATTGAATGAAAAAACTTGGTGACAATGACCAATATATTACAAAACTTGGATGTTAATACGTACCGCTTTTTCAACTTTAATTGTTGTAATTTTTTATTTTTTAGTTCAAATAAATAATTACTAACTGCTGCCTGCCACCATTATTTGATGTTTTATCATATTTGACCTATGCAATAATTTGCAGTTGTGATTTAATTTTGGTTTACGTAAATCTGACGTAATCACTATAGTATGCATTTATTACTAATAATTTAATCAAATAATATTTATCTGACTTTAACTCAACCACATAGTTTTTCCGATATTATTCACTATTAACTTTTCCACGTAAATTTACCCTTTCTCTTGTCAAATTTTTCTTTTTCAATTTTTTTGTGTGTCGAATTATATTTCGCGATTTTTGTAATTTATTCCCGATCCCGATGATCTACCTATTTACGTACGCTTAACTAATTTGGACCAATTGCAACATAAAAACCAAGGTGTAATTTTACAGGAACTTATTTGCAATTTTCATACTCCGGAAACATCGAATGTTCAAATATTTACAACAGCTGTTACAGGAAAAACAGTCTTCATTTAAAAGCTTTTTAGCATTTTATAATTTTCCTAATTGACTAATTGTCCCCATTTGCTCCCAGAAAAAAGTTTATCTTTCAACATATCGAACCGAAGGAAGAATAAGTAAATCAAAATGATCGCTTTCGCACTGCATAGTGTTTGATCTGCGAGGAAGAAGAGAGTCCAGTTTATTTTTCTTCCAAAAAGCGTTTTAGCTTGCTAAAAGTTTAATATTTTTTGTTGGGAATGAGTTTTTGACTCGTTGGCATTATACGTATTACCTAGCCTAGAAATATTTAACCTTTTGTATATATCTAGTTCATTGTAATTTTTAATTATTATATTATTATTTCACTTTTTTATACCATTAACTATTATTAAAATTAACGTAGTTTTATTATTTTTTATTTTACTGTTTTTGGTAGTCTAAGCGCATTAGTATTTTTAGTCGTACTTGTGTCAGATATTTTTTGGGTCAGTTAAAATTACCCTATATAATTTATAATAGGCCTGTGTATGCACATCATGATGACATATTCTTTAATAAAATTTATCTTCGCCATGCCATTGAAACGATTTTGAAGATTTATTTTTACCTACGCATCATATTCAAAAATAAATCGATCTAATACGGCAATTATAAACAAAACTATTTATAAAATGGATTTTTAAAGCATTTTTAATGATGTAAAATGTAGATGAAAACAGAAATTTTGAAAAATTTATTATTCTGTATAATTAATATCTCAAGGTTAACAAATTTTGTAATATGAAGGGCAGTCAAAAAATTTGTTACCTAATTTTATCAACTCAATTTTAAAATGATAAACGCGATTTTTAAATTGTTCCTTTACAAATTTTAAATGAAAGTTATTGCTTAATTGTAGTTTCCAAAACATCACAAAAGGAATATTTTCTTTCGGCGACCTCATCCCCAATCAAGTAAATGAAATAATATGGCATGTTCAAACTTTTAATTAGTTGATTTCGTGCTGATTGTACACAAACGGTTACACATTCTTGTTATTTGTTTGGTGTCATAACAATAATAAGAATTTGGTTAACTTAAAATTTTATTCACATTGTTCTATTTCATGGTATAGTTTATTAGTACATAGTAGGTACATTAATTTAATAATAAATTTTCCATATATTTTATTTATTTGTTTACTGATCGATAAACCATTTAAATCAAATTACAAGTAATTATTAGCATCACCAAGGGCGGATCCAGGATTTTTTTCTGGGGGGGGGCACAAGGGGCCGGATGGGCAAAAAAGTCAACAATAACTGTTATCATATCACATAAAATTATAAAAATATACATAAAAATAGACCGTCTGGGGGGGGGCACGTGCCCCCCCCCTGGATCCGCTACTGAGCATCACGAATACCTGTGTATATTCTACTACAGTTTTTTATACTCTCATTCAGTGGTGACAAATATGCATTGAAGAATCGTCTGTTTATATCGATACATTTGATATAACGTATTTTACACAGAAAACTTATTTAATCAGAAAGTTATTTCATAATAATCAAAATAAGATAGCAAAGAATGTAAACAAATCAAAACAAACACAAATATATAAAAATGTTAATCCACATTTTCTTTGCTTATTATTATTGCTCTAATCGGTACCTAAATACTCCAAAAATTCCTACCACGATACAGATAGTTTAAAAATGACCAGGAATCGAACCTCGTACCAGCAGTTTTGATGTTTATGTAGTTAGTTGCGTATCCAGAATTGAGAGCCGGTATTTTCGTGGGTACGGGTACTCAAAAGTTACATGATGACGCCAGCAGCATAAATAATACAAAGGAATAAAACTGTTTTAATTTTGGCACCAAAAAATTTAATAAAAGATGGGATGTAATGGTAGAAAGGAACATATAACCACAATAGTAACAAACAAAATTGGGATTCCCAGTTATCAAATTATTTTTTGTTCCGTGGTTCAAATTCCACGATAAGTTGTAGGTCTTTGTTTTCATTTAGTTATTACGTTATTATAGTAACTAAAAAATTTTTCCATAAATTAAACTGAATTACAAACAAAAAATGTTTATTAAAGAAAGTCGATAAATAAATAAAACAAAAAGGTTGAACAACATGGATTCGGTAATTGGTAAATCGATGTAGGATGAATTATTTAGTAGGTGAAACATTTATGAGTCACTTACATTTCTTCGTATTTTCTAGTAATTACCTAAGAAATCCATTTCCATTGATTCGGTGTTACGTTTATAATAATTATTGAGAGTTTTTGATACTAAAACGTGAAACATCCGAAATTATTATCCATAACCATGACTAATTTATCATGTCTCTAAATTTATCTAATTGTCGGCCTGTAGGAATAGCGTGTGGCATTTAGTGGAGAGGTCAAGTTGTTAAATAAATCAATAACGAAAATATAAGTCTACTGAAGACTACACGTCAAGGTTACACTTCACACTCAATAATTTTTTCACAAATTCAAACTCTTTGATATAGTTTTTGTAGTAAACACATTGTGTGTGATTTTTTAACAAAACTAAATAAAATTTTTTATTGCAGGTTTTATCGGCTGATATTAACACAACCACGCAGAAAAAACCACCACATTGCGTTTGGTATGGACAGTGCAATACAAAAAATGGTCTTGAACAAAATTGCCCGTATGATGGTCCCCCAAAGCCGATGGACAACGAAGGCCAAAAAATATTGTCAAAATGGTGCCCAGAATTTCTAGTCGATAAGGGTGATGGTGTTAAAACATGCTGTGATACTGCTCAAGCAAAAACACTTGATTCGAGTATCATGATGGCTGCCAATTTTTTACAAAGATGTCCATCTTGTTTGCACAACTTCTTGAAACATGTTTGTGCGTTGACTTGTTCTCCCGAACAGTCTAATTTTCTTAATGTCACTGTTGTAAAAACAACTACTAATGGTATGTTATTAATTTAGAATATATATTTATGTGTATTATTAACTCGTAAGAATATTTAATTATAGTTACTAAATTGTAACTTGTATTATTTTATATTCAAGTTAAGGATAAATAAAAATTAAAATTGAATGTATATATACCATGATATATATGATATGAATCATTTGATAAGTCCAAAAAAGGACGAAACAGCTGTCATGGTATATATACATTCAATTTTAATTTTTATTTATCCTTAACTTGAATATAAAATAATACAAGTTACAATTTAGTAACTATAATTAAATATTAATTTAGAAATGTATTTTAAAATTATTACTTTTTTATTCTAGGTACCAAATATATAGATGCAGTCGATTATTACATTAGCAACAATTACATTTTTGGTACGTTTAATTCCTGTAAACAAGTAACCTTTCCTAGTACCGGACAGAAGGCTCTGGATATCATGTGTGGTCGTTGGGCATCGACAAGATGTTCCGCCCCTAGGTGGTTCGAATTTATGGGAGACGCTAAAGATAATCCATTTGTGCCTTTTCAAATTACTTATATCAATTCTACAAAACCTATAGCAGAATTTGTTCCTATGAATGCAACAATCGTACCATGCAGTCAAAGTGTAAATGTAAGTATTGCATTATTTCCAACTATGCTTGTTATGTACATATTAAGAAAAACAAATGGTATAGCCCTGTATTCTATTGGTTAACAAAAGATTGACAATATGGATACGCACTAAATACGTAACGGTGTGTCTGGACAGACAGTCCAGACAGGGTCTGGAATGGAACACTAATCACATATAATTGATAGCTTCAGTCACGCACGTGAGTCGTTTGTAGACCAAGTCTGGACGTCGGAAATCAGATAAAACTAAAAAGGGGAATTATACATTTATTTTTTTATTATTAATAGGTACAATAGAAGACTATACATTGATTTTTTATAAAACTTGGCACAACAATAACAAAGTGCACTTTTCAAGCATTAGAGAAAACATCAAATTTAATGTTATTTTTTTAAATGGACAGTGAAATCTCGTTAATCCATTCAATAACATTTTTTAAACACTTCTGGAATTTTAAAAACTATCCTAGGGGTCAATTTAAAATTCAAAGGATCAAAATTTTAAATTTCTAGTTTTCATTGAAATTAATTTGATTAATATTGAACTAAAAACAAAATTTGGTGATATAAAAAAAATTTAATTTACCAAAATTACGAATAACTGAAAATATTAGTAATGTAATAGGAAAATATAAGAATAATAAGTTAATGTTCTGAAAATTAACCTTGTGAATAATAACATGTATATAATTTGGTTTCTATGATAAAACAAACAGGAAATTATACAAAATACAAATAGATAGTAAAAATTGCACAATAAAAATTTATTTTTTATTGTAGGTCTGAAATATATACATTACTTGTTTAAGCTGATTAGTGATTACATACATAGTTTATATTAGTTTATAGAAGATTGTTGTATTTATTTTTTCTTTTAAGTCTTTTTTACCCATAGAACACCTGAATTTTAGATTAGATACCTAATCTAATAGGGCTTGGGATAATAATATATGATGAATTACTTTGCGTAATCAATACATTAATATAGTCGGATAATAATTTAACATTAAATATTATTTTTAAAATATTTAATTATGTTACTTACTACATATTACGTATACATGATACCTACTGTGCCAAGTTTTTTTTTATTTTGCAAAGCATTATTACAGTAGATGATAACTGCTAAAACTTTTTCCATGTAAAAATCCAAGCATGTTTTATTTATGTCTTTATTATTATTTCATGTCCTTCCCTCCATTATGTAACAACATTTCAAAGTATCATTACAACCACATACTTAAATAAATGTGAATTACTTGAAATTCTGGGTTTGATTCTCTTTTCACAGAAATTCCTAACTTGGCTCTCCAGTGGATGACACTGTATAACAGTAACGTGGGCTATTATAAGCCAAAAATACTCCTGTTCCAAAATTTATAAGAAAAACATTTTTATTCAGGCTTCACTTTTCTCTGTTGCAAAGTTGATTATTAAAATTATTCAATTTGATTGCAACACCTTTAATGCGAAGCATTTTGGTAAATGGTAATTAAGTTGCCCTTAGTTAAGGGGGGGGGGGTAAATTCCAAAAACACCTCTTAAAATGCGGTGGAAAATCTCCAATGGTGTCGTTAGACCTACAACATAAGAAATGAAACAATTTAGTTTAACATTTGTTTTTCCAGTTCGCCTCAATTTCATTTCTTATGTTGTAGGTGTAACGACACCATCGGGAGATTTTTCACCGCATTTTAAGAGGTGTTTTTAGAGTTCAGCTGTCACACCACCATTTTGACTTAAAAAAATTTTAAATGTTTTTCAAGACTTGTTCAATAATGTGTCAAAACCCAAATTATTGATCTAAATACATTCATTTTCTCAGAAAACATTCACAAAGTTAACAATTTTAACATTATTTTTGTTTTTTAGAAAAAGTCTCCAGCATGCAGTTGTGTAGATTGTGAATTAAGTTGTCCTGCGCCTCAACCACAACCACTACCAGATGGACCATTTACGATAAAGGGAATCGATGGGTACAGCTTCATCATGACCATCGTTTTTCTTGTTGGTTCTATGCTATTCCTTATTGGTGTACTAGTCTTCCCTAATTCAAAACTGGGTAAGTCACTTAAATTTTTATTATAAAAGGTAGTGGAGGTGAAGGTGATTGGTTTTTCAACTAATACTTTGATAACCAATGTTATTTATGCAAAGAATTGTGGTGATGGAAAAACTTACATTAATATGACTCTTGGACAGCCAATAAAAGTTTTTCCATTGATATTATAAAATATGCACTTGCACAATATTGTTCTGGAATAAATGCACCGTTTTTGTTTTATTTTTTTGGATTTTCAGCACTCGCAAAAATTTTACTTCATTCAAAATTCATCAAATTGATTCGCTTTTATTTTAGAAATTGTAGCGTCACTTGAATTAGTAATTTTTATTTGTAAGTTTAATTTATTTTCAGGTTATGTGTTAGGCAGAAATTCAGATATATGTGAAGGAGATCATAATACAGCTCAGGAGTGCAAAGGTATCCAAATTAATTGAGAGAATTCAATGTTTTTTATCCGTTTTTTCGAATTTTTGAAATGAAAAAAGGCTAATAGCTCAACGAGTTATTGCCTGTAAAGTAAAATTTCGTAGTGAGAATAAATAATTTTAGCTCCTCAATGAAGCTAATGAAATTGGCTTTCTCTGTCTCGCATTCCTGTCCTGTGCAATTTTTATTAGTAAAAACATTTTTATACCTAATTGCAAACATAAAACGTTTCTTCAGACTATTTTGAGAAGTTTTCTTAATTGTGTTGGATATTTCAAAAATAATTGAAATTGTAGCAACGCTTTTATGGAATTTATCTGTTTCTTTTTAAATTTAATAAATTTGAATTTCCAGTTGCCATGCAAAATAATTTTATAATGTGATAAAACCACTAAAAAACTAAAACTTTTTTTTACCTAATTAGCTTCTTACTATTACTGATTGTTGATAACAGAAAAATATTCCGTTTTGATAACGAACATCTCGCATAGTCAATTATTTTTGCAATATCCTAAATTTAATAATTCAAATTACTCATTGATTTTTTATTTTTTCTATTTGCTGTTGTAAGTTTACATTTGATAAGAACTTGACATTGGGTTTTTACCATTACTAGTAATTTCAAGTTTAATTTATTATAAATTATTACATTTTAATAATTCAATACATTTTAAATTATTAAAATCGATTTTTTTTAATGAAATTAAATAAAAGGTTAATTAGTTGATGAATTATTTTATTTATAGTTTTTTGTAGTCCAGAGATTGTTTGTCTCTGTTGTAGTCAAGTTAAAAGTTTTGACTCGAGTTATAGTGGAGTAACTCATGTTTTATATATCATTTACTTACAGAATTGTTCCAAAATAAAAATGATCTCTATTTATCGCCTATTTTGAAATACTTGTTTATTTTTTTGCATCAAGCGAAAACTAGGATTCTGTGATTCCCGAATTCAAATTTTCATATTACGCCATAATTCTAATAAGTATAGTATATTATACACCGAGGGAGTAAAGTGCTAATATACTATTTTTTGCCTTTCCGAAAGCCGAAAGAAAGAAAAAAATTCAAAACAAATATTTGTTAGAATAAGCGAGAATTACCAAACCATATAGCCTAAAGCCAGACCTGTACATGACATTAATGAAGTACCAACTTAAGTTGGTGGTATTTACTTTTCCTCCCGCTGTTTTACTTTTCCTCCCGCTAATTTACTTCCCCCCCCCTCCTAAGAAAAGTGGCACTTTGCTCCTGCAAAACTGGGAGTAAAGTAACCACTTTAAAATTTAAAAAAATTTAAATAAAATTTAAAAAATCTTAGATTTTATGAATTTTCTGATTATTTTTATAAAAAAAGAAAGGTCTTTCAAAACAAATTTCGGGATTATTATTTATTCTTCACAAAAAAATTCAGCGGTCCCCCTTTGGAGTCAAGAATAGTTGATCACCTTAGATTAAACAAGTGCATCAAGATTGGCATAAACTGACCATAGTATTAATTTTGTACGAATTTGGAAGTAAAAATAACCACAAGAGCCTCAAGTATGACTCATTCCAATTTGTCTGTAATAACTCTGAAACGATGAAAAATATCAATAATATTGAAAAATATTGAAACATCAAGTGTTTGCTTTTTTTGCTGATACTGTTTTTGCTACCTTTCACCATTTTCGCGTTATTGAAGAAAAACTGGGTGAGTTATGCTCGATCTCTCGTGTCGTGATTATTACTATATTTAAAATGAGTGACTCAGTATAACACTGGATAACGCTTTTAACGTTCTTTAATTTGTTGCAAGTGCTTTCTACTAAATTAAAATTTTTATTTGCTTTAAAAGTAGATTTTTCTTGATTAACATACTTAAAAATTTTTTTCGCTTATTCGATTATTTTGTAAGTTTTGTGATCGAATAAGTAACTTTAATTTTAAATGTACAAATTTATTATAATTTTATTTCAAAAAATAAATTGAAATTGAATTTCAAATTTGTAACATTAAAAGTATTTTACATAAATATGTAGCATTATGTAGAATTATTCTAAAATTTTGAATCTGAAACCAACTCTTTTAAATATTTATCGATTTAAAATTACAATTACTAATAATTCTACAGATCCTATATATCTATTTGTACATTATTCATCTATGTTTACTTTAGTTACTTTAAAATTAAAAGAAATTTGTTTATGGTATCATAAACAAGTTTTTTTACAAGGTGGTTTAAAAAGTTCGCCCTATTGGAAAAGTTCATCATTTTTGCAAATTGGTAATTAAGCTCTATACTGCTATACTCCCGCTTCTGTAAAACTACAAACTCAAATTATTCATGAATCAAAGTTACAAAAACATATTTCGTAACTTTTTGATAGCCATATTGAACGAATTGGGATTGTAGGACATTGTGGTTCTCATAGGATTGTGTCCCCGCACACGCAGCACGCGCAAGAATTAATTTATCGTCATATCCAGCAAGATTCGAAACTTCTTGCTTTGAATCCATTTAAAGTTAACAAACCATGGAAGCCTGGAAGAAGGTCATTTGACAGAGATGGTCACCATAACGTCAGAAGTCATGCAAAAGTGATGAAAAATGTCTTAAAACGGACCCAATTGCTTCATTTATTTTTCAAGTTATAAAATAGGGCGATTATTTTTACACCACACCTTGTTATAATCAAATGAAATCCTGCAGCTTCTTTTTACTGATTTTAATATCAAGAGTATGGATTTAATTTGATAATTATAAATTGTTTTATCATAAGAAAATGGAATGATTTGTGTGTGGTGTGGGGTTGGTTGCAGTGGGTCTGGTAAATGGGCAAGGTTCAGAAGAGGTTGCTCGACGCCTGGCTGAAAATAGAATCTCGTCGCGTACTGCTCTTGGGGATAGTGAGGACAGCCCTCTTCAATCTAAACGATCCAGTAGGTTTATAAATTAACTTTCTGATTTGCATGCACATTATACTACTCTTCTCTATAGCTTCTTTAAGTTCTATAAAAATGCAACAAATTTTGCAATTTTTAAAGAACAGCATTTTGTAATGCACCAGCTTTTACTAATTTCAGTTGTATTATTAATTGTTTTATTTGTGTCACAGTTTTAGAAAAGTAGTTTAATATGCATACTTAACGTTTTGTTATAATTACAGGTACCAACAAAATTTTATTTGACCTTGAGTTTTATGTTATTAACAGAATTTTGTTTTTTTTTTGTTTTTGAAAATTAAAAGTTTATTTCTGGTACCTTATATTATTGAGAACTTTTAAAATAATCATATCAAGTAATTGCAGTTTCTCCTGTATTTTGATCACATCAGCACGCAGTTGAGAAATATGACCATGACCATAATAAAAATTTTGATTGACCGAAATACCAATTAAAGTGTTTTTGTTAAACGTATATTTACCTAATTTATGGTGTTCTTAAAATAGTTGTTTTCAAGTTACGTAATTTTTGAGGTACAATAAATTATTGATTCTTTTAATTTAATTTTGATGTCAATATAAAGTCCATAATAACTTTCATCTTGCATAAATTGTAACTACCATGTTCAAATAATAAATAACTGTTATTATTTATGGACCCTAGCCTTCAGTAGTTACTTACTTTCCACTAAATTCTCTACCTCTGACGTAATTCCTTGATATGATTTTAAAAAAACTTCAATGATTTCTAATTATTTACCAAACTTCTTAGGTGTAACATCAGACGAGCACGAAATGGACACTCATTCAATCAGCAAATTACCAGGCGAATACGAACCGGCTTCGTCCTTCATAGAAAAGTTGGGAGCAAACACCGACACTTACCTGCAAGCATTTTTCGAAACTTGGGGCACTAAATGTGCCGAAAAACCGTGGTTAGTTCTATTTTTCGGCGCTTGCCTCGTCATAGGCTTAGCGCACGGCGTCAAATATCTCCAAATTATAACAGATCCAGTAGAACTATGGGCTTCTCCAACATCGAGAAGTCGCGTGGAAAAAGAATACTTTGATAGCCACTTTGAACCCTTTTATAGAAACGAACAAATTATTATAACATCTGTTGGTTTACCACCCATAATTCATCCAACAATAGACGGTCCCTTACATTTTGGACCCGTTTTTAATGACACCTTTTTGGAAAAGGTGTTCGACTTGCAAGAAAAGATCAAAGCGATTGGGAAGAACACAGATCATTCATTTGATAAAATTTGTTTTGCCCCTTTAAGAATGAAAGGTGCTAATACGTCGGTTACTGAATGTGTAGTTCAAAGTATATGGGGTTATTACCAAAATGACATGGAAACTTTTCTGGATAAGAATGAAGAAGATGGATACGAGATTAATTATTTGGATAGATTTGTTACTTGCACGCAGTGAGTATTAAATTATTTTTTATATTGTAAGACAAAATTGGAACTTATTTTCAGGAATCCATACGATATTACGACCTGTTTGGCTCCATACGGTGGGCCTGTAGATCCTGCAATAGCAATAGGTGGATTTTTGCAGCCTGGCGAATACTTATCCGATCAACCTGATTACAAGAAAGGTTCTGCAATTATATTGACCTTCCTTGTCAACAATTACCACAACAAAACAAAGCTAGAACCTGCAATGGAATGGGAACGGAAGTATGTGGAGTTCATGAAGTATTGGGTGAAACATGAAAAGCCTGATTATATGGATGTGGCCTTTACCTCGGAGCGATCAATCGAAGACGAATTAGATAGAGAAAGTCAATCTGACGTTATCACGATTCTGATTTCCTATATCATTATGTTTGCTTACATCGCCATCTCTTTGGGACAAATTCACACCTGTGATCGATTATTGATCGACAGTAAAATAACGTTGGGTCTCGGCGGTGTTCTGATTGTGCTAGCATCTGTAGTGTCCTCTGTTGGTTTGTTTGGTTTCATTGGAATGCCAGCAACTCTGATCATCATAGAAGTAATTCCTTTCCTAGTACTGGCAGTTGGTGTCGATAACATTTTCATTTTGGTACAAACACATCAAAGAGAAAGGCGTAAACCGAACGAAACGGTGGCCGAACATATTGGAAGAACTTTGGGTCAAGTTGGACCATCTATGCTGTTGACTAGCGTCTCGGAGAGCTGTTGTTTCTTTTTGGGTGGTCTCTCTGATATGCCCGCCGTACGTGCTTTTGCATTATACGCGGGAATGGCTCTCTTATTAGATTTTATACTTCAAATTACCTGTTTTGTCAGTTTACTATCTTTGGACACCATACGACAAGCAAGTAACAGATTTGACATTTGTTGTTTTATTCGAGGCTCAAAGAAAGACAATCTAGTTGAAAATCAAGAGGGACTCTTGTACTCGTTCTTCAAATCAATTTATGTGCCATTTTTGATGAGCAAGTTTGTGCGAGTACTTGTGATGATTATTTTTTATGGTTGGTTATGTTCATCGATTGCAGTATTACCTCACATAGAAATCGGTTTAGATCAGGAGTTGTCGATGCCAGAAGATAGTTTCGTTTTAAAATATTTCCAATTCTTGAACAGTTTTCTGTGTATTGGCCCGCCCACTTATTTTGTCGTCAAGGGTGGTCTCAATTACAGCGACACCAACTCACAAAATTTGATATGTAGTGGACAGCATTGTAATATCGATTCTCTTGTTACCCAACTTTACGTAGCATCCGGAGCTCCAGAAACAACTTATTTAGCGAGACCTAGTTCGAGTTGGATTGATGATTATATTGATTGGTCAATCATCGATTCCTGTTGTAAATATAATAAAGATACTGGAGGATTTTGTCCACATTCGTCAGAGGGTAAGTAATTTATTTGTTTTTTAATTCTATACAGTGAACGCACATTTCGTTATTTTTGCAAGCTATGGCCTGGTTATGAAATTGTGCGCCTTTGATACTTTTTTTTTAAGAATCCAAGCCTGCAAAACTGACGAAATTTTTCCCCATGTATTTTAACTACCTTAATTTTTTTGTTTAGATGACAAATGTGTTGAATGCCACATAGAGATAGATCCGAAATTGAATAGACCAAATGCCACCGGTTTTGAACACTATGTATCATATTTCTTACAAGACAATCCAGATGAAAGTTGTGTCAAAGGTGGTCATGCGGCTTATGGTCCAGGAGTTAACTACCACACAAATCCGAAAACTCAACTATCAACTGTGGGCGCTTCGTACTTTATGGCTTATCACACAATATTGAAAAGTTCTAAAGATTATTACGAAAGTCTGAGGTCTGCAAGAGCCATAGCTCAAAATATTAGTAACACAATTAACAGTCACATAAAAGACCAAGGATTGAGTGCTAACGGTACAGTGGAAGTGTTTCCTTATTCAGTATTTTATGTGTTCTACGAGCAATATTTAACAACGTGGCCAGACACTTTGAAAAGTTTAGGAATCAGTTTACTTGCCATATTTGTGGTAACATTCTTATTGATGGGTTTGGATTTCTTTTCGTCTGTGGTGGTAATCATAACGATTATGATGATCATAATAAACTTGGGCGGTTTGATGTATTGGTGGCACATCACTTTAAATGCTGTATCGTTAGTAAATTTGGTGATGGCGGTTGGTATAGCTGTGGAATTTTGTTCGCATTTAGTACACAGTTTTTCCGTGTGTGTGCAAACAACAAAGGTCGGACGTGCATCAAGTGCTTTGGTGAAAATGGGATCTTCCATTTTTTCGGGCATCACGCTAACCAAGTTTGGTGGAATAATCGTTTTAGGGTTCGCCAAGTCTCAAATATTTCAAGTGTTTTACTTTAGGATGTACTTAGGTATTGTACTTTTCGGTGCAGCTCATGGGCTCATTTTCCTACCAGTGCTACTTAGTTATATTGGTGAGTTACCTCAATCGATTATTGCATTAGTATTTTCATTTTCTATTATAGTGGTGTTTGGTTTATCTCTGCTTTTATTTGACGTATAAACTGTACGTTAATTTTGCACCTAAAGTATTTTTTATTTATTGCCATTTTCTATATGTAAAATTTAAAATTTCAATAAAACTTATTTTTATCATTTGTTATACGTTACCATTTATTGTAGCTGGGCTAGGTGGTAGTAGATTTATTTGTTTTGCTATAAGCAGATTCTATTTTTTTGTTTTTTGCTTTTTTTTTAATTATTTAAAAAAAATTTTACTTTCTGTGTGAATATTGCCTTAAACACTGCAGAAAAGAAACTTAAAATTGAATCTGTTTATACATCTGTGTGCTAATAATCATTAATCTCTTTATTCGTTTACATAATATTTCAAAAATGGGTATTTGTTGATTAGCATGAAATATTGTCATACAGGTTCACCGATGAATAAAGAAAAATTGGCCAAACACAATAGGATTTTAAACGGGACACAAGTGCAAGAGACATCACTCAGCAAAGTAAGCATATCAATGGTTTTAAATAAATTTGTAGCAAATTACTTTGCATGTGCTTATTTAGAAAATGGGTAGTAATTAGCAGGTAATAAATTATGTATTTTCCTTTTAAGTATGGTTTTTCTAACTTCATGTAATCAAAATTTTTATTGCTTACTGAAATTCTTCATAATGGAGGTTAGTAATATAGATAGAATTATCCATATTGCTTTTATCAAATAAGATATTATAGTCCCAATGTTTTAAGATGTGCAAAAGGGATGGGGTGGGAGTAAAAGAATTTTCAATTTTTGATCGAAATTTTGCGATTTCATCGCAATTGTAATTGTTGCAACCCTAAAGAATAATATTATGGCCCATAGGATGTTATTGTTTTGACCAGTTACAGTTCAAGTCATAACCTACATGCAGAGCTGTCCAAAGCACTTTGCGAAAGTAATTCAATTACCAAGTACTTACTAAAAGTAATTCAAATATTTAAAAATTAACCAACAAGTAATTCAAGTACCACCAAATTACTTTAAGTACTTCAATTACTCAAAGAGTTTTCAATTTACGTGCTAAGGCTAATGGGTGTATCTGACATTTTGACAAAATTGGCACATTGACACAGCAGTATAGGCCAGTGCAATTAGTGAGTTGCAATCGTAATTATTCTAGTAGATTCAATTTTTTAATATGTTTTATAAATTAGTCTCCTTATATTAAAGCCAAGTTTTCGACTTCAGCGCGCCACCATCTCGAAAAAAACAGCCGAAATTACGGCAGTCTAGTTTTTTTCCATATATTATCTCCTTTGTAATTAAATTTTGGTTAAAATAGTCTTAACAAATTTTGTAGAGCATAAAATTTCCTGCAACTTTTGTATTTACAAATTTCTTCCATCTCTAAACGGCTTGAGAATAAAATGCTTAGAAGTTAGTAAAATGCACGATAAGGTATGGTTTTTCATGAGTATTTTCCAATGCAACTTCGAGAAAAATCTACCAACACCAATTTTGTAGAGCATAACATTTTGTAAAAGACGTATCTGTTTTATGTGAAATGCAAACTGCCCTCTGTGACGCAACCCCTAATGAAAAGGTTGCCCAAGACAAAGATCCAAATCTTGTCACAATTTGGAGAGAAGCTTTCCAGTTTATGTAGCCATGAATTTGTAAGCTAGCCCACAATTTATGTGTCCCAACAATATTGTTTTACCCACAAAACAATATTGTCGTATTTCAACACATACATAAACATGAGCAAATATTAGATGATATAGAAGAAGTATCTTCGCAATATCAAGAAATTGTTAAGTTTAGTTGATAAAATATTAAAAAATTTAAACTACCAGAACAATTATTACGATCGCGACTCCATTTTTAGAGCTAATTACACTGGACTATAACATACTGGTTATAGTAATAAAATCGTCACGCGCCGCCAGTAAAAGATAAGTTGGTTTAATTTCTAGTAGTAGTAGTAACACCGCTACACGTTCTAAATTTGATATAAGCCCTTACAAGCAAGTATCATGATTTATCTCATGATATTGTTGGTGTACGACGGGCTTTATACATAAACTACCTTTAAGAGCACCAAATAAAACGGGGCCATTTTAACCTTAAGTAAATAGTTGCTGAAGATCTTATTTTGTCTTTATTATTATTTACACTGGTACATCTTAAAATGACGAAACTTAAAGAAACGAATTATATTTTCATATTATCATAGACTAATTAATAGCCTAAATTGCTTTTTATGTAAACTAACATGTTCCTGAAAATACAATGAAATTAGTACTGAATTTGTATTAATGCTTTCTCAATATTATCCGATTTCCCACCATAAAATTACAATCTAATTCTGATGCCTTTTAACAATCAAATCATTTTTTGTAAATCTTTTGAGGTATAAATTATTATAGTGAGTGATAATGATAACATTAACTGATAACACAAGAATATTTCTGTTAAGGGTGCGATTTTAAGGACTGTTTCAAAACTTCATTAACAGCTCAAAGTTGGTTATAGATACAGCTATGATTTTTTGTTTAACGGAAAGAGAAGAATTTTCCGAAGGTCATGATATAATTTTTAATCGGTTTTTATTAACATTTTGATTAAATTAATTCGCGATTTTATATCAAAAACACAATTAATTACGATTTAAAATATATCATGTTACAGATAACATAGCAGTCTTTAATATTCTGTATTAAAATCGTTTAAATTTCTAAAAACCAATGAAAGAGGTCATTTATAATTAAATAGTAAATCTAGGTATATGCACCACCTCTCGGAAAAGTTGTCGTCCAAATGATAGATCGGGCCCTTAACTATCAGTATGAAATTTAGTACTGCACAAATAATATATTACGACAGAAACGCAAGCTGTGTCCCATAATCTTGGAAAATGATGATGCAAAATATCAAGTGTTACATTTTTTTAGGATCAAAATAAAGTCGCCATAATAAATTAAATGGCGGCACAGTTTTTGATCCTACAAAAATCTGTTTCAAACAAAAAGTATTTGTCGTTTTACACTGAACACTTTTGGTCTCTTCAATTTTTTGATATCTTCACTATTTTTGAATTATTAGAGAAAAATTGATTTCAGACCCATTTTCGAACACAGCTTATATCTCGGCGGTTTTCTGAACCCTGTGTACCAAATTTTATGCTGATGATAGCCAACATAGTAAATATTCTTATATTATTTTGATTCAACATGATTGGGCTCCAAACTATTTGATATTCCAAACATCACTTTGTTTGAAATTATCAAAAATAAATCGACTGTGTTCGCGATTTACATTACCGGGGTCTAGGACAAACTATGGTGGCGCCACCATAACTAACAATTTATAGTTTGAAATTATTCCGTGTGGTGGCTTTTTGTTAATGTAAATCGTGAATAGATTTAATTTTGTATAAATTAGGCCAACCAATTGTTAATAAATTAGCACACATAGTAGATTTGTAAACTTTTCTGCTGTGTGACAGGCATTTGATAGATTGTATGTGATTGACTTACTTTTTAACTTATAGGCGTGATGAGGCGTAGAAGAATTAGCGAAATGCCGTCAGTGACTACTCCGTTGTTGCAACCTAGTACATCAAATTCCCTCAACTACGATAGTATAACTGTTGTTGACGTTATAGACAACTATAAATAATTGGTTATTAAAAAAAGTTACAAATTTTATATTATTTATTAGTTAACTCGTATGTTTGATATTTATAGTTTGATTTTTGTGCTGATTACATCTCTGTAATCGGGTAGAATCTTAACCAAAGTATTTATTTTTTTAATGTTTAGTTTAAGATAGTAGAAGTACTTTGTCAAAATCACAGTTTTAAAAATTAGATTTTTTACATTTCTACCTTGTAAAGAAGAGCATAAGTGTCTCGATAGAAGAAATAAGTGTAAAAATTTTAAATTCTGTTTTCGGCTCAAGTTTTAACTTTTAAACATTCGAGAGTGTACAAATAGATATAGCGAAGGATGTGTTTTCTAATATCTAAACTCTCTTAATTTATAGACTGGTTTGTGTGCATGATGTGTTAATTGTCCAATTATCCAAACTAACTTAATTTTACTTACTTAAATTTTTCGCACCAAGGACTTTTAAAAACTTATAATAATTTAGGTATAAATTAAATGAATATTGCATTTTATTATTTTGATGAAAAAGAAAAATCATTTTTATTATGTGTTAGGCTGTGCTGAAGACTTAGTTGCAGGACAAAAAGGTTTTTGTAAAAATAACTGTAATTTTTTGTGTTGTAGGTGATAAATAATTAATAATGAATAATAATCTGTAATTTTGTTTAGTTTTTCTTGTATTAGTTGCTTAAAATATGAAGTTAGTTTGGCTTGCAGTAAATGTTTGTTTTGCTTTTAATATGGGGAAAAGTACCCTAAAGCTGTCCATTAGTTGTAATTTTGCTCATTTATATTTAATCACAGGGTATTATTGTGTTGGTGGTTTTTCGATCTTATAGAAAACAAGATATTTAAATTGGAGTATTAAAACATAAATTATATTGTCTTTTGTCATTTTTAATATTGAAAAATCTTCTACGGTGCATTTTACGTTGTAATTTTGCACAAATACGGTTGTTGCAAAAGAAAGTGTCTTATTATGTAAAAATTTGTTTAAATTCTTTAAGACATTCCTAAAGTATGTATTACATATCTATAGTTTAAAAATGTTTACTTATTTTCTTATAATGTACGTATAAAAAAACTACAAGGCACTGCTAGTTATTTTGTGTGGTAAATTTTTGTGAAGTATTTAATAGAAAATTCTTTATTATGTTGTGATTTTATTTAACAAACCTGAGTATGATTTTTGAGTAACCTTGGTTAATGAAAATTCAGAAAAAAAATTAGTAGACTGGTAACTTTTATCGTTGGGACCTAGTATATGTAAGATTACAAAAACCATATTAGTATCCTCATTTGATAACTTTGTTGAAATTTTTATCAATTGAACGTGTTAATAAAATGAAAACTCACAAACCACTGGTATTTGCTGAGTGTTTAATAACAAAGTGAATGTTCGACGGTCATGCAGATGTCAGACAACTACGCACTCAACGTAAAAAGTTAACGGTTTCCGCATATACTGCAAAAAAGTACCTAGCTGTTCTTCCTAACACAAATGAGTGGTATTTTTTTGCACAAAGTTTCAGTTGCACATGTACCATTGTAACACCCCAGCTGTTTCTTTTCCTTACCTTGGTATTTAAAATTTGGTAATTGTTTCATTTGTTTGCCATTCGTAAACAAACTAAATTAACAATTACTCAACTGCCACCAGGTTCACTTAAATGTTGGTTTTGATTAGAAAAGGGATAACAGTTCTAATCGACAGTTGAACCGATCCCGTCAGGTAAGTGAGCTGCGGAGGTAATAAAAACAGGATATTTTAATGAATTAATTGCGTTTATTAATAATTTTATCTAGTAAACAACAGAAAGAAAAAATAAACGGTAATGTAATTTAGATAATGGTTAAATACAGAAATATGATCTTAAAAAAGAAATTTTTTCAAGAATAGAGTGTGATATTAGTAGAGGAGAAGGTAGTAATATGGAACCAGCATTTAATATGGTCCACCCTAATTACAACGAACCTATTCATTCCCCCTGCCCAAAAATCACAAAATAAATGTTAAGCGATACTAAAAGGGTGAAGTAAACTGAAACAGTGTACCCACACTTGTTTATAGGGCTCGTCTAACAAGTTTTAGTTTACCCACAGTTTCAATGATTTGTGCGTGTATAAGTTGTGATCGTTTTATTTGTGTTAAATAAACATTTTCAGTTAAATAAAGAATGAAATCGAAGTATAAAAGATTGTTTTAGACTACAGTGATGGTAAGCTCAGTTGATTTTAAATAATTTTGAAGTAAATTTGAAAATAATTAAAAATGAAGTTGCTTTTATTATGGTCCACATTGGTGCTTTTATTATGGAACCGCATTTATCCATAGCAATTAACTTTTGATAATAAATAAATAAGAAATTTTAAAATATATCGAATTATGAATAAATAAATTGAATTCTTAAGAAAAATATGTTGAATTTTATGTTAAAAAATGTATGAGCATTTTACGAGGGCAAGGCGTGAAGGCCAACTACTGTAGGCATTAAAACACATAAAATTGGAACATTTAGAATATTTTTTTCAGCTAGGGTTAGTCATTGTATCCAACCACAAAGGTTGGACACATCTATGAACTCATTTATTTTTATATTATATTATATTTCCCCCGGTCCATATTAAAGACACCTGTGTCCCATATTAAAGGCATAAAAAAAATACCTTGTCAATTTTCATATTTTAAATTAAACGTTTTATTTAGAAAAATATCTGTTTTGTTACTTTGCAATCTTCATAATGTGATAAGGTTATTAGTGTAGGATTCAGTACATATCATTACTTTTCATTTTTTTTTACTAAATTGTAGAGTTAATCGAAAAAAACAATAGGCGGTTCCATATTACTACCTTCTCCTCTATGTGATATGTGAAATATTAATTAAACAAAAAACTTAACTAGACGTTAAAAAAAATATTAGATTTTAACTGTAAGTAAAGAACAACATACAAGAAAATTTTATTTAAAAACACTAAAAGAACAATTCTAACCTTTTTTGTGACAAGGTACAAACCTTAGGTACAAACAGAATATTTGAAGAAATGAGAAAACTGAAACTACGGGGGGGGGGGGTAAAAAACAACGTGGTGTTTTTTATAAAAGTTGAGTTTTATAAAAGTTTGTACCTTGTCACAAAAAAGGTTAGAATTGTTCTTTTAGTGTTTTTAAATAAAATTTTCTTGTATGTTGTTCTTTACTTACAGTTAAAATCTAATATTTTAACGTCTAGTTAAGTTTTTTGTTTAATTTATATTTCGCATAAATGGTTAAAGTTTCCAAAAAAAAATTAAATGTAAAATATTACCTTACTAAAAGGTTTGTGGAGCCACTTGATTGATTATTGAAAAATGATATAAGAAAAACAAAGTGATTGATTTTCAAACTGGAATAGGTCCATTTTTGGAACCCATCTTTTGACCGTCAAGATCATGGTGTGATGTCCCTCCCTTGAAGTTATCACCCCCTCATAATTTATAGTTAGCCTGTAGAACGCCAGTTGAGCCTCCATTTCCACCACTAAATGTAGTTGGTGCAGTGCCAAATGTGCCTCCATAGCTATAGTGGACGTCATTGACATTGCCCCCGTTATTCCCAAACAGGCAAGTCTTTGTAACTTGTTCAATTTTGAAATAATATCCTTTTTTCTGGCTGTACGTCACCAGGGCCGGTATTCTGAGGTCCTCGCTTTTAGAGGAGCGGAGCGATATAGCTGTCATATGGCTGGAGCGGCAAATGAGAATCAATGAGAATACAAAATTACTACTCCACTCGCAATTAAACCACTCACTCACTCGCTTGGAGTGGAGCGAGTTCAGAATACCGGCCCAGATAAAGGGTATCACAACTCTGGTGTAAAGCCAAAGAACCATTTTTGGCTTTAGTCCCTCGTCTTTCCGATCATTTTCTCATAGGGCTCTAGTCGCCTTGATCTAGGATATTATTTTGTATTTTCTATGTTTTGTGAAGGTCAACCTGCTCTGTAAGGTTAGACCCAGGTATTTGACCTCCCCTACTAACTGTAGTTTTTTACCAGCACCATCACATCGCAGATTCCTGCGTTTTTTTAAGGCTACCGCAACGGTCTTATCGGGGTTGACAGATAATCCCTCCTTAGTACATCACCATTCAACAGTTCTTAGGGCCAGCCCCCTCCCCACATCAAGAAGCGCTCCCAGGGCAATTTATTGACCCTTGAGAGATCTTTCTATCCGTAGGGTTAACTCGTGATGCGAATACTTAGATTTGGAACGTATACTGGTGTCTTTGGAGTCTTGCACATTCATTCACATTCTTTCGACCTCCTTGCAGTACTTCCTCCAAGAGTCTTCTTTTGCCTCTCTAATGGCATATTATGTATTTTAGACAGGAATCTCTGTAAGTTTCCCATAAACCAATCTCATTGGTCCAGTTAAAGAGTACAGGTTTCTGTCCTGAGGGTGGGTGAGCTCACGATTCCACCAAGTAGTCTCGTTCTTTGCTACCCTTCTCCTCATCGAACAGCTTTTTTGGCTTTTTTAGTAGGCATTAGTAACTGCTGATGTGACAATATCATTCATCAGTTCCAGTTCTCCTGAAGTTTTAGGTTTTTGTAGAAATTTCTCCAATCCTTGTCCCAGGTGCTCCCTATAGAGTCCCCAGTCGCAGGTTTTTGGATTCCTAAATTCCTGTATACTTCTTCCTCTTCGTGCGAAATTTCTGAATACCTGTGGTCTGAGAACGACACCTCCCGAGAGACGTGCCAGTCTCTTACCACGCCACAATATCTATAACTTCCCTCCTCGACTGTATGACAACGGTTGGTTTTATATCATTGTTCATTATTTCCAGACTATTCCTGGATATAAATTCTAATAAGAACTAATTTACTTCTTCTGTTTGTCTTTTACCTGATAATGACCGACTGTTTCGAACCACATGATTTTAACAATTCCGCAAGAACACCTAGATGGCGCTAATTTGATTGTATCAAATTTGACAGATGTCATTTGGCTATATCATCTGGGTATAATTTATTGTTCATAATCAAATATCAATTAAAAAGCATTAAATAGTATTAAAATGTTACAAATTTAAACCCTAATTTTGCATTCCACAACAATAATAATCAACAAAATGGGTACGTTACGAAAATGTCACTACCACCTACATTGAAATATTTATCTTTAAAAATCTTATCTGCGGTTTTCTGCATTTAATTATTAACCTTTAAAACCCTTTTTTTCTTATACAGAAATGACGCACTTGATATTCTTTTCTGTCGTGTTACTACTAAATGTGTTTGGAAATTGCCAAACTTATGGAGGTAGTAAAAGCAGTATACGAAGTATGTGCCCACTTATGTATAGTAAAATTTTTCGTGGTTACGTGCCTCGCGGAAATATAAGTGCAGGTAATTTTAAGTAACTAGAAAATACTAGACCAAACTAATGGTTTTTTGTTCTTAGGCACTTTTACTGAAATACAAGATACCACTACTCTAAAGCAATGTGTTATGAAATGCTGCATATCATCGGATTGTAATGTTGCTTTTACAAATTCTGATAAATGTTATCATATTGTTTGTGATACTAGCGAATCGTGTGCTCCAATTAGTAGTATTAATGCAAATGCAACTGATCATGTAGCAATGGTATTAGTTAGGCCGGTGTCACGTGAAGATTCATGGGCAAATGTGGTTGAACAAGGTACAGTGCTTCTTTCCTTAATTTATCATTCATTAGAAGAGTTTGTAGAAATCAGTTTCAAATATTGGCAACCCAAGTAAACTTCGCTACCAGTAAAACCAATCAATTTATGTATTTTTTTAACTTGAAAATTTCAGACTGATCACAATCAATCAATAAAGTTTACACTATTCACTAACTTTGTTTTTAATCGATTGAATCGTTACATTTTTAGTTTGGATCTAAAAATGTAAGAATTTCAATCTGAAATTTTTATGGATTTACTTCAAGAAAGCTTAAGGGTCCTGTTCATAATGTGACTAAATATTGGTGTAAAACGTTCTTTAAAAAGATTCGTTAAACATATTTTTCCAGAAATGTTGAAATATTTTTGGAATTTTAAAAATTCAGCTCTTTGGCGCAATAGAATGATCGTTTCTGGAAACTATAAAGTATTTTTAATTGTCTTTATTACTACATTTGAAAAGAAATTTGACATTCCTTTTTTTGAAAATTCGGAATATTGGAATTAAAGATTTCTTTAATATGCCTATTACTAAATAAAATTACCAAAAGTTGACAGTATCAAGAAAAAATTATTCTATTCCGCTATAGAGCTGCTTTTTAAAACCGACCAAGATATTTCAACTTTTATTGGAAAATATGTTTTACAAAGCATTTTAAAGGCCATTTTACACGGGCATTGCGAACAGGACCCTTAATCCTAGCGTACTTTTATAAATTTTAGGCACAAATACAATTTATATTTACTAACATGCCACTACATAGTACCTGAATATGAAGGTTCTATAGCAAAATATTTCATTTCTTTAAAAACTGCCGGTTTTTTTATTGTACTATGGCAAAAGAGCATTTCAAACTACCACAAAATTGTCCATATATTTTTCCTCATATCACTTCTTTATTTTTTTGCAAATTAATTAATTGCATATTAACCTATCAATCAAAAAATTTCTATAAATTTACTTTTCATTCATCTAAATTTTTGAATCTCAGGTTTGCAGTTTTCAATATGATTTATTTATAAATTATTAGTATTACTAATTACATTCAAGATTTAAAAATTCCATCCATTCTAAAGGCAAATTGACAATAAACAAAATCTGATGTGGAAAAACACATGACTTTCCCATTTACTAGAAATCCCCCACCCATTATCAGTTGACAGCAGTGGTTTTTAAACTGTATGGTGCTATGCCCCCTTTGAAAGGAAACATGATAATATTATACCATAGAAAAAACATCTAATCTTGGCGCCTCATATTTTTAAACTGCAAAAACTAAATTAATATCTAAATATTTAGAAGAACTTGTTTAATGGTAATAAATTGGCATAGTTTCAAAAAGTTTACTATTTACTCCCTTTTTGTTTATAACTTTTTCATTATTTTGGCAGTGTTTACGTTAACACTAATATTATATTTACCAAATTTCAAATACTTTAAACAACATTTTTATTTCTGACCCCCCTAAATCACCCCTTTGAGAGTTAGAATTTTTTCACTATTTTTGCGGAATACGCAGATTTAACATTAATAAATTCACATAATTTTAAAAATTTTAGACAAAATGTTACAATAATTTAACCCGCTTCAAAAACTACCCCCTTTTCGCTTAGAATTGTTTCATTATTTTTGTAGTGTTTACAAATTTAACGCTAATATATTTCCCAAGTTTTAAAATGTTTTGCTGTCCCCCCCCCCAAGGGTACATCACAGTGACTATATCGCCAATCGTAATCCCAATTTTTTTTGGTGATTCTAGGAGCTAAAAAAATTATCACTTTCTCGGCGTTTATTTCATTGGCCCTTAGTTTTTGAGTTACGAATTTTTGAAAATAGACAGTTTTTACCATAGGTTTAACATATGGGGGAGTTGTAAGGTTAGTACTAGCTAACTTTTTTTTTTAAATTATGTAATTTATAATCGGAATTAAAAAATTAAAGACCTACGAATTACGCAGAACTCTCTTCATTTGTCGGCGCAAGTTCAATTACCCATTTCATTGTTGTATTTCCGGAACGGCTACTTCATAACTGTATATTTTAATGATTTTAATAACTTATAATTATGAATATTTATGCAATTTATGTTTAGATTTTCAAAATGAAGAGGAAACTGCAGCCAATGAAATTTATAATATGCTAAATGATCCTCGAAGGTTGGAAAATGCATACAATCATATTATGGATAACATAGGCGAACCTTTTGAATATACTGCTTGCAGTGTTGGTATTGGTGAAAATTGTTTGCATAATGAGGAGTGTGTCCAAAATTTTCCCAAATCAAGAGCAGGTATAATTTCTTTACATTATTATAAATTTGAGATGATAAAGTGCGGTGCAAAACCACTCACCTTTACTGAGCTTTTCCACTTTGTGATTTATCTCACTTTTTTTTAAAAAACTTTTAGGCACATGTCGATGTAAGCCAGGGTATATAAGAAATGAAAACAGTTGTGTATTAGAATTCGATTATAAAAGCAAACCACTGTTAGGTACAACCGAAAGTGTGGAGCCTCCAAAAAATGTTAGTGAACCAGTTGAGAAAATGAAGCTCATTGTTACTGCACAATCGAAAGAGGTAAAATTACCTGACAGCGAAGTTAGCATTAAGGCTTATGTGAAACCCCTTCCTTCTGACAGTATAAAATATCAATACGATTGGATTTCTTTAAATCAACCAAGTGCTAGTGCTGCTGTTAAGCATCAAAATGGTGATGAAATGCATTTGTCAAAACTCTCCGAAGGATTGTACACTTTTAAAATTAGCGTAACAAGCGATGATGCATATGGAGAAGCATTTGTAAACGTCACCGTTTTGCCCCCGTCCAGAATTAACAAACCACCACAAATTGTTATAACACCTGCGAATCAAACCATAAAGTTACCAAACACTGGTGCAGTTTTGGATGCTTCCTCATCGACTGATGATGGGGGGATCGTATTGTTCCATTGGGAGTTACAACAAGGTCCTCTGGGTTATGAACCGCAGTTAAAAGATACCCCTACACTTCAGTTAAATGATCTTACTCGACCTGGAAATTATACTTTTAAACTGACAGTTACCGATTCGGACAAAGCCACAAATTCCAGTACCGCCAACATAACTGTGCTTAAAGTAACCGATTATCCACCTGAAGCCAATGCAGGTATGATTACTATATTATATTAACAAGTTTTGCAAACCAAGATATCTTTTATTTAGGCCAAGACGTAATCATTTACTTGCCTCACAATCAAATAACACTCAACGGTACTAGGAGTACCGACGACCACGCCATAACAACATGGGAATGGACGAAAAGTGCAGGTGATACTACTAAAGCAGTCGACATGCAAGACACAAGAACTCCATATCTCAGATTATCAGATTTAGAAGAAGGAATGTATACTTTCACTTTGAAAGTGACAGATAGTGCAAATCAAAGCAGTTCTGCCGTCGTGCACGTTTTCGTGAAACCACCTACAAATGAACCACCATTTGCAGAAGCCGGCGATAATATTACAATCAGTTTGCCCCAAACTTGGGTCGTTCTGAACGCAAATCAAAGCAAAGACGATAACAAAATTGATTCTTTCAAATGGGAACAAGTTGAAGGACCTTCGACTGTCACCATCATCAATTTTAATGCTAGCATAACTAACGTTACTGGGTTAACTAAAGGTCACTATGTATTTAGGGTATACGTAACAGATGACAATAAAAACACCGCTAACGACACAGTTTTTGTTACAGTCGATCAAAGTAAGTTTAATTTTTTGTCATAAACGAAAACGATTAAGTGCAATAAATCCTTTACAGATAAAAATCAAAAGCCGACTTCGAATGCGGGTGAAGATTTTGAAGTGGAGTTGCCTCGTAATGTAATTTTTGTGAATGGTTCCAAATCAAGTGACGACTGGGAAGTAGTCAAGTGGAAATGGACAAGAGGCGATTCGTCCCTGGCAATGGGAAATATTGCAGAGGGTTCAGATAATACGCCGATTTTAATGTTTACAAATGCAGTCGCAGGAAAATACGTGTTCAATTTAACCGTTTTTGATGAACAAGGTCTCAGTGATACCGATAACGTCACGGTGACCGTTAAAAGTGATCCAAAACTGTACTATTTGGTAGAAATTACAATTCAAGTTGAAGTTAGTCATTTAAGCGAGTCGCAATATAATATTATTAAGGGAAAGTTGGCGTTATTAGTTAAAGATGGAACCAAACTGCAGGTTCGTAATGTTCGACCTGCATTGGGGACGAATAAGGCAATTATTAGTTTTTATGTTGAAAATGGCGACGGAACACCTTTAAACGCCAACGAAGTTGTTCAACATTTGAGGCAGAAACTTGTGGTGGATGAAAGTTTGTTAGGTTTCTCTGTTGGTCAACTACAAACTGTAATTTGTCAGAATAATTGCTCAGGTCATGGTGTTTGTGAGGAGCGCACACGTGAGTGTATATGCGAGGCATTTTGGATGCCGGTAAGTTAATTCTAACCATGTCGAAGAAGTTGAAGTTATTTTTGTGGTTTTAGGATTTATTTAAAGTATACTTTGGATCTGATGATGATTCTGATTGTAAATGGAGTGTCTTGTATGTCGTCTTGGGCGTTGTTTGCAGTTTAATTGCACTTATTGGTTCGTTATGGGGTGCATTCTATATGTGTTGTAGTTGGTGTGCAAAGAGAAGGTTGGCTGTCAAACCGACGACCTATAAGTTAATTCAAGATACCGATGAACTTCCTCCTTGTAAGTAAACCACAGAATAGATTAAAATTGGTCCACACCATTGATTTTGAAATTTAAATTTCAGATTCACGAAAGAGCAACATATCAGATAGTGATACAGATTCCGATGTGGTTTTTGAGTCTCGAAATAAAGGAACATCAAGATTTAACATCGAAGCAAGAAATGGTCATAAGCCAATTCGAAATGGTTTTTCGAAAATGAGTCGTAGAGTTAAAACGTAGGTACTTAATTGTAATATTTGGAAATTTTTTGTATAAATGTTAGGGATTGTATTGCAACACGTTGTGTTGTTTTTGTGCCTATTATTATATTTGTGAGTGTGAAATATTCACCATGTTTTGTTTTCTTATGTAAAAACTGTGTATGGTGGTGTGCTTTTTAGTATTTTTTGTTTTGTGAACATTGTGAGAATCGTAGTAAATGATTTTGAATTGTATTTAAAAGAGAACCATTTCAGTAGGAGGCTTTAATATGGGTGTTTGGTTATGGAAACGAAAAAACTGCTGTAAGTGATTTAATTAAGTAAGTGGATACGATACTTATTTTATTTTTAAGTGTAATTTTTTTTATAAGCACGACTAAATCAAATTTCACACCTTCTTTTTAGCATTAATTGAAATTAACTTGTAAATTTGTATTGATTGGTTTATAAAGAAATTTATTTATTTAAATGTTAAGTTATTTTTTATTAGTGAAATACAAGGTGGGTCACTAGTGAGATAGTATGCGATCACCTTCAAAATTTTCACACTACAAGTGTCAAAATAGTAGTATTATGTTGCCAAGTTATGGTTACTGCAACACTAAATTATTATAGTTACCATTTAGTCATAGCAATGTGATATCGGAAATATTTTTATATTATTAGTATTCTATTTGTTATTACTTATTACATTTCACTAACTATTTTTCTTGTAGCAGTGACGTTGTATTATTAACTTAATTTATTTAAAAACAAAGAAGTTACTTTAAGCATCAACATAAAAAGTGAAAAGATTATAGCGAATAATTTTGGATGTATACATTTTTACAGTTAATTATAATAAATATTATGATGAGAACATCAATTATTTTATTTCATTTGATTTTGTGTTTTCTCTTCTGTTGTTCTTACCTTTTTTGGTTCACCTCACCAACCAGATTTGAGATGCGAACGAGTATCTATAAACTACTTTGAGATTGGCATGGCGACAGACTTCCGAGTGACTACGAGAAGTAAATACATGGTAATAGGGTTTAATAAAGTTCATAATCAATTGCTACCATTACTAAACCGAATGCAATATGAATGCACAGCGTAAAGAAAAATAAACCTTGTACATAAATCACTTTTAATACACGACCATTTTAATGAATTAAACTTGAAAATTAATTTTAATTAATTAATTTAAAAATACACTACAGTACATACTAATATACTGTGGTGGTATTTTGACCATTAGAGGGTGTAAGCAAGCAAATAAAGGTAGTGATTCGGTTTTATTTAATTTTTGAGTCAATAATCAGTTAATTTGGCTGATATAAAAACTTTTGCATCAAATTAACAACAAACCACCACATGTAACAATTTACACATAAAACAATACAAATTTGAAGTGAATTATGTAATACAAATATTTTGCAACATCCTGTGAATGTTATTAAACTTTTAAAGCGACGACAGTTTCTTGTAAAATAAAAATTTAGTGAACAAACAATTATAAACACCATGTTACCTGTAAATAAGTGCGACATTGGTAAGCGGAAATATCGATTCCCACCATAAAATCCAAATTTCGAAAACTGGGAGAGGGACAGAAGGGCCAGCGAGTGAGAATGAAGCCAGTTCCCGGGTGAAACTCAAAGAGGGAACACGCGAGTTCCTAAGTGACCTCCAAGCGGAGAGGAGTTCTTTCGTGATCCTGAAAGAAGGAAGAACTCGCGAGACTTCTTGTTGATCTAAAGATCAGGGAAGTGTAATTTTGTGAATTCACTAAAAAGGTGAATAATTAGCGGAAATCAAATCTTCGCGTAATTGCTAATTACGATTTAAAATTAGTGAGCAGTTGTGTATTTCTGACGAATTAAGGTATCAGTTAATTGGATACCTACAACAGAAATTTGATTATAAAAATTAAACGCACGTGTGTGAAGTTTGGAGAATTGGCTGGTTTTTGGAATACTGGCTGCTGTGTGGAACGTTTGGTGGATTGGGATAGATTGGAACAGCTGGCGACTGCTGACGGGAGTTTGGCCACATGGATCCGGCAACACGCTAACTTCAGTAAAAATTTACCATTTATAAGTGAGTTATTAATGAAACTTGTATTTACTGTTTTTATAAAATTACACCCATTACATGAATGGACAGATTTACACGTACAGTGTTAATATTTAAAACGTTAAATGTTACGTGCATGTCTGAGCCATTACATCCAAATACTTGTGGTTTGAGACAAATTTATTGTCCTTATAAAAATTTGATGCAAATTGTTTGTAAAAATTTTACGTTCAATTAATAAATTATGCTTGTTACGAATTTACACCCTTTTATTTCGTTCGTCGAACCTATCAGCCCTAAGGAAGAGAAAAACCCATCTCCGGCGTAACGTTAGTTTTTGGGGCTTTTATGGGGTGACTATTCATTTAAGGGTGAATATCATAACAATACATAAACGAACATAATATATAGGTGCCACTTGCTTACAAAAAGTTTTGGGTGCGTAAACGTCTTTTTAGTTATTGGTGCCACATAGTAGTTATTCACGTATAAATAAACAAAAATTACACGAAATTACACGAAATTAAATGAAAAAAATACACAAAAATCTCGTTTCCAAATTTTTCTTTCATGTTTTGATCACTTTCACAATCATAAAATTTTCTTTTCTTTTGTATTCTTCGCCATTTTATTTTCCGCATCTTCTTTCTGGATAAATCAGGATTTTTGTTTTATCCGTGCTGCTTGCATGACACTTTTCTTCTTTGTTAACTTCCTCGGGAATAATTTCTTCTGATGTTATTTCTTCTTTCGATTCTTGTATTTCGCAGACCGTATTAATAAATTGTATTTGCGTCTCGATGATTTTTGATGATCCACATGAATAGATTAACGAGATTCCATTCGTCTCAAAAAATCTTTTATAAATAATGACAGATTAGTGTATAGTTATTTAAAATATAGAGGAATCAAATGTTTCAACACAATTGTTCATTTCTTTGTCCTTGAAAATAGTTCGCTGGTTTTTACCAGTGGATTAATGAAACCTAACCAGAACCGCACGAAGTGATAATTTAAAGCAGGAGGGGGAATTAAAGTATTTAATTTGTTACTATTTAATTTTTTAAATGGGAGTCATGTGTTGTGTCACATCAGATTTTTTATTAAAATACTTACTTACCTACCGACGGTCATTGCCTTGAGCTAACGCGATCAATTGCGAATGCAGGGTACCGATTTCAAACCCGGGGAGAATCATAGACTTTCTTATGATTAGTCTCTGCGCTTCAGAAGGCATGTTAAGCCGGTGGTCCCCTGGGTTAGTGAATTGCCATCATTAACATAAAAACCAGGATGCAAGGCACATCTGAAGGTAAGTCTAGCAAGCTACCTGATGTTGTAAAAATATTTATATGCTCAAAATTTCTAACACTGCCGAGGAAACGACGCAGTTGTTGGGAAAATAACAGGCTTTAGCCTACTAGAAGAGGATTCTCTTAGAATTGCTTTTAGAAAGTGAAAGAAGACTTACCTACCTTACTTGAACCTTATTTTCTACCCTTACCCTTAGGGGTGGAATTTGTATGGGATTTAAATGTAACTAACTTCGAGGTATTATACTCTATGCAATAAAATGCCAATAAATAAAAAAAGAATCCTCAAAATCGGACTACTCTGTAAAAAGTTATGCATGGTCATACAACTTTAACCCTTTTATCCTATTTATCTACCCTTATGCCCGTACTAATAGTAGCGGATCAAGCCGAGATAAAAGATTGAACCTCGGTTTTCTCTCTCTATCTAGTTACCCGGTTACGGTTTAACAGAGGGTCAATCCTTGATCTCGGCTTGATCCGCGACTATTAGTACGGGCATTAGAGGTGGAATTTTTCTTAAAATTTAAATGGGACAAAGTTCGAGGTATACTTATCAGATAAAAAAAGAATCATCAAAATTCGCAAAACTTAATTCGTAATTTTGTACCTACTTAAAATTGTTACTGTATTTTTATTTATCATAATATAGCAACTTGTAAAAATACAGCAAGGTGCTTATTTTATAACAATAAACATCTTCCCTGTTTATGGAGTTAACTAGTGGAATCAATAGATCCTGATTGACCGACTATTCTGGACCATTATTTTCAATTTCGTAAAAATTTCCCACTAAATTTGTTAATAGAATTATCTACCTTTTAGGCGCTTTTTAATCCAAAATTAAGGATTTGGTGTCGCTTACGCCCTACACACATGTGAAGGAAATAAAATTTAACAGCGGTTATGGTCTTAATACTTGAAACCTATTATTTTTAATAGGCTGTTATTTCATTTTGTAATTTTTCATTTTTATTATGAAGTGTTAAGTTTTTGGTAACTTATTAGCTTTTTGACATATCAAGGAGGATGAAGCATTTGCGACTATGGGTTTTTAGATTTTTTATTTTTTAGAGATACTTGACAAGTAAGAACAAATATTCTAAATCATTTATTTTATATATTTTTATATATTATTTTAAGAGCACATTTTTCAACAATATGGACATATTTTAAAATTTTGCAATTAATTTGGTACATCTACAAGCTTTTAATTAAAAACATTGATATTTACACTATCGTGACTTTTAAATGAACTAAAATAAACATCTGGAATGCATAATTAAACAAAATTTATAGCAATATTTTATTGCACACTATTGGGCTCTTGGTAAAATCTTACAAATAAAAAACTTCTTGGTTTTCCAAAAGTTTTTACAAGTATTTTAAAATTTCCAAAAGCAAAAATAATAATCATATTTCCTGTACATTCCAAACTTAATACACTATGAACTACGTCTGTACAATTTTACTGTTAAAAATAATCACCAACTACATAAAAAAGTTATAACTTAGGCTTTTCCAGAAATCGGAGCTGTAGATTTGGCATCTCCACTTTGATCTTTCTCTAATTGTCTTCCCAAATACTCCCAATTATGAACCATAAGTTTCTGAACAGCCAAAAGTGCTTCGTATCTAACATTTGGATCTTCATGTGCCAACAATTGCATGACAAGTTGTTTACCACCCAATTGTTCAACAATGCTGCAACAGTACAGTTTAATTATTTAAAATAAAACAATTAATGCTAGTTCCTACTTTTTTCCACGAGGATAATGACGCACATATTCTCCAATGTCAAAACTCGCGACGCTAAGAACCAACGGATCTTTGCTAGTTTCAAGTAAATGAATGAGTATGCGTAACAATTCGTAATTTTTTTCGTTCAAGCGTTGCGCATTTTCTCTCCAAAACTTGCTTTTGTGAACTGGAGACCATTCCAAACGACCTGATTTCACCTAAAATAATCCCTGTATCTAAATGCAAGGTTTTTAAAAGACCACTTACTTCGGTAGCATATTCATCAAATGAACTAAGATCGTGAACGGATGATTGCAATTTCTCTGTTAAAAATTCTATATCTGCAGTGACATCCTCGTCGTCAGATTTGCGCTGTTCCAAAATCGTCAAATGTTTCAGTACCTGGAAATCAAATGTTCCTACTCGCAATATTGACCAAAATTTTGGCAAAACTTACCTTGCATTGCACCATAGCAATACAGTGCTCTTTAGATACTTGCCCATCTTCAGGTTTTTCTATCAAGTTTCTGAGAACGGCTAAAATAATTCTGGTCACTTTTTCCTTGACAGAATCGCTCAAAATGTCGGCCAATATAGGAATGACGTTAAATTTATTCATTTTTTCAGCCAACAATGGATTAAAAGTTAAGACCCAAAGACAAAATATTAATTGATATTGCACTTGGAAATTAACACGGCCTGATAATACCGACAATAATGTTGAAATACCATCAACAGAAACAAATGCAAATCGGTATTCATCAATACGTAACATCATTTGTAGGCAACGTGCTACCGACTGGATATACTCATTATTCTAAATAAAATATAAAAAATGGTTTAGTGCCAATTTCAAGCTTATAATTATTTTTTTTTTTAATTTAAAATTTAACGAGCTAAGCAAACAATACAATTTAAATTATTTCACCAACATTCAGAAATGGAGATTCCACGCTCTCGATGATGGTCAAAGCTGGCCGCCCTTTCAATAAAGGTCTAAATAATCTGAATGCCTGTTTCCTTCTAAATATTTTCAAATTAAATCTGAAAGATGTATGCTGAAAGCTGTGGAACTAATTTGAATTTTGTTGTGTTTGATTAACTTGTTAATTCTAATAATTATACAATTCTTTAATCATTTAAGTATAAAGGTTTTTAATTCCAAAATTACTCTCTTGACCTGTTCAATTAATAAACAAATTTCACCAAAATAAAAATAATATACCGTTACCTTCATACCAACATGCATCACCTATAAAATAAATTTTAAAATGCACATGCAAAAATTAGCGATATACCATGCCATTAACTGTAGCAAGCAAACTTGCAACTTTTCAACGATTTACCTTGTAAAATTCGACTGCTGAATTTATCATTCAAAATGTATATAGAAAATGCATGTAAAATGTTTATGCTGTAAATTAATGGAATTGAACGCATATAATTATAGCAAAAATTTAAAATCTAATCAAATATTTCATTCAATTCCACTAAATGGTTCTATTTTATTATTTAAAGTTATACATTAAATTTTATTGAAATGCAAAGTTACATTAAGAAGTTTTTCCCAATATAATTTGGATTGTGTCTTTCGGTGGCAAAAATGGGCGAAAAGAAGTCTTAGTGTAACTTTAAATTTCAGTAATTACTACCGTTAATTGATAATTATTGGAACGTTGATCATCGACGCTGAACGAAACTTCAGTGTAAGTTTCTGCAGGTTGATCACTTCCATACGCCTTTGCATTGGCTTGAGCTTCTTTCAGAATATCAAACTAAAAGTGACAATGCTTATAAGAGCACTGCATCATTGACCTAAACCAGTATGAAAACCAGGCCGCATTGCCAAGATTAAGTTGAAATTTTTATGTTGTGTTAGAGCAGAGCGAAATAAGATCGACAATACAAATGATAATAACGTTTTTAAGCAAAAGATCAAGTTCACAATTGTTAATATTGTCTTGAAAATTTAATTCAACAAAGCAAAAGAAAAATTTCCTCCATGTCAATAACATCAAAAGTTATTTAGAAAATAAAGTAAGAAAGAAGACAAAATATTTGGTTTGTAACTAAAATTGAAGGAAAACTAACAGAGTAAGGATGTAGAAATTCAGTAGGACAGATTTTATAAGTCAGAAAGAAAGGAAACTTACATAATAATTCAAATTGAAACTAAAAATTTAGTGAGAAAGGTTAAAAATAAGTAAATCTTGAAATTCTGGATTTGAATTTTGTGCTTAATTTCGTTAAAATGTGTTCACTTTTTATAAATGTTGTATACGAGTATTTATGTGCCTGTTTCCGAAAGTATTCAATGTTGGAAGTTTAAACAACCTCATTTCGTAAATTAATTATCGCCTATTTGTATGACTTCTACGAATTCTATCTGGTTAAAAAGATTTTCATCCACAAAAGTTGTTTGTTTGCTCTTCGACCTGTTTTCGACATGCCATGTGAATTCCCTTCCAAAATTTGTTTCGACTCCAAATGATTTCTTTCAAATAAACAACCGACATGAACTAAGTGGTTTTGACGTACAATTTGCATGATCATTTGAAATGAACACTGTCAACTCGGTTAAATTGTAGAACATTTTATACCATACATTCTACAATCAAAAATAATTATTGAGAACAAAATGTTCTTTAGAAATAGAATAGTCGATTTTCTGTGACCATTTTTTTCAATATGAATATGAATTTTATATACCTTCTATCTTTTTACGCGATAAATTGGCTTCTCCAATGTAGTATATTTGTTAGATTCGCTCCAATGATCAAAATTGGCTTCGAGGAATATTAAAAACTTATAAAAACGTTGAAATTGGAAAAAAAAGAAGAAAAATAGCATGAGTAGATCGCGTTAAAAAAAATCGTGCTGCCCGAAAAAAACAGCATAAAAAGGATTAAGCGGAGTTTACGACTAATAGTCCAGTCAATAGAGAAATGAACTTTGCAAAAATTCTGCACAGCACTGTTATTTTCAGGATCGTTAAGTAGGCTTATAAAAAGCTTAAATTCAAAAATGAGAATTATGAAACATCGAGCGCTAGCCGCTATCTTGGAAAACGCGTTTCGTATCATATCTCGGAAACGGCTTACTTTAGGATGAAAAACATGGAGACCTTTTTTGTAGATAATTGAATTTCCCACCTTTTTTGTTCGAAACTTTTTTTGATTCAACTTACCGTTTTTCAATTACAGCTCGTTCAATGTCGCAAATCTCCTGTTATCCGCTGTAACTCCCTGGAAAGTCGATTTAACGATGAAACGTCCTGTATTTGCGACATTGAACGAGCTGTAACTGAAAAACGGTAAGTTGAATCAAAAAAAGTTTCGAACAAAAGAGGTGGGAAATTCAATTATCTACAAAAAAGGTCTCCATGTTTTTCATCCTAAAGTAAGCCGTTTCCGAGATATGATACGAAACGCGTTTTCCAAGATGGCGGCTAGCGCTCGATGTTTCATAATTCTCATTTTTGAATTTAAGCTTTTTATAAGCCTACTTAACGATCCTGAAAATAACAATGCTGTGCAGAATTTTTGCAAAGTCACACCTATAACGAATGTCTCTATTGACTGGACTATAATTATTGTGATTTTTATTGCATTGTTTGAATTTTTCATGATACAATTTAATTTATTTTCAAAATTATAAAAAAGCAATTCAAAAATTAAATTTTCATTTAGAACAAGTATAAGAAAACTACTTTAGAAATATGTGAAAATGATAATTAACAATACTATTGGAGTAAAATGTTCTGACCCCTGAGTTTGAAGTAGGTATTATTAATTTAAAAAGTTTTTGATAAAAAAAATTTTGTACTAAAAAGTAGATAAAGAATATTAAAATTCAAAATTGTAGGCTACGCAGCATTCTTTATTCGCTCTTACAAATCAGGGATCAGAACTTTTTACTGTGACAGTAATTAATAGCAAATTATAGTTAATTATACTTAGCTGTTAAAAAGATGTTAATATTTACACAAATTAAGCGTAAGCTGGGTTAGCCATGCAGCTTTATTGCACAATCATTCAAATTATTAGTTAATTATAAAAATTGTCTTTTTCTAGAAACTGAGTAAAAATAGTCTCTTTTAATACCATACATCGCTAAAGTCGCTCTTTTGCTTACACCCATAAATTATATTAATCGATCAACTAGTGGAAATCTACACTTGAGCTCAAATAAATCGACCCATTTTACACATACGACTTTGAATACATTTTTCTAGATATCAGACGTATAAAAATATATAAATTGTTCTAAAATGGGCAGGTTTTACCATAGGTTTAGCATAATATATTATGGGAGTTGTAACTCGTAGGTCTTGAGTTCTAATCCCAGTACCGTCGAATTTCTTTTTTAGTTATGTAATTTATTACAAAAACTAAGGGCCAATCGACTAAAATCCGAAAAAGTGATAATTTTGTTAGATACCAGAATCACAAAAAAAATTGGGATCTCGATTGGCGACATACTCACTGTAATGTCCCCTTGTAAGCTTAATCAGTGAGGATTTTAAATTGTTGAGGTATTCTATTAAGCCACTTAAGACTACCAATAAAAGACTACCATTAAAAATTCCACAAATTGACACAAACATAGAACCGAAATTACGAATATTCGTTTATGCACATTAGCCACTAGCTACCACTAAGGAAAAAATTCACTCTACCCAAATAGTTTTCGAAAAGTTTCATAAATTGGCTGTGGGGTGCTGCAACACATATCTACATTTGTATATCTTGGAGGATTTGAAATACTTTTAACTTTGCAGAAAATGAAATCAAAATGATGAGAATGCAAGCTCATTTAAGCTCAAACAAATCTCTATCGATAGACATCGATTTCACACAAAAATTCGAAATAAGATCGAAAATCGATAAACGTCAAACGTCTACAGCCCTCCTTCCCAAGAATCTCGCGAATAACTCTGCGACTGTTGAGGCTCAAAAGAAAAATTTGGAAGCTCATTGATGCTCAAACTATACTGAAACATTTGACACCAATTTCAACCAAAATGTTCACTTAAAATTGAGGGTTATTATACGGAACTTGCTCGGAGTACTCTAAATTTAAAATATTCGTAACTTTGCATAAAATAAAATGATGGGAATGGAAGCTCATTCAAGCTCAACCGAAGCTCTATCGATAGACATCGATTTCACAGAAGAATTCGTAATAATAACGAAAATAGGTAAACATGTCCCCCCCCCCAAGTATTTCGCAAGTAACTCGGCGACGGTTGAGGCTCAAACGAAAAATTTGGAAGCTTATTGATGCTCAATCGTTTAATACCAATTTCACCCCAAAATTCCACTTGGGATGGGGGCAGCATCACACATGGTTTTCATTAAGAATTTTGGGTATATTTTAAACTTTAAATAAATTCAAATTTTTTTTTTTATTACATAATATTATGTTTAATTTAGTTAAGTCGTTCTTAATTACCCTACTTAAAATGTATTACATTCGGGGAGTTTACAACTAGGATTATTGGCAAAATCTTCAAAATTAGGGGAGTTCACTACTTTTTTTAAATTCTACCTGCTGGATTAGGGGAGATTACATATGCCCAAATTTGAAAGTATTTCGTAAACTATTTGGGTACAAACGAAAATAATTTTTGCACTAGCAGGTAGTAGATTAGAATTCGAAATGGGAGAGGGGGGGACATGCACCTATTTTTTCCAAAGCATTTTATTTTAAGACTTTTCACTTCAGAAGATGAAAGAAATCCTTATAAATTGGGTTCATTTTAAAGATGATTAAGCAGTCTATCAAACAACATGTTCGATTTTTTAATTTCATGTCTAATTTACAAAATAAAATGCATTCGAAGTGTGAAATGGGTCAATTTATTTGCACTGAATTTAGTTACCATCATCTCATTCTCCAAACTTGCTTGTGGAATAATTTCAATACAAATTAAAATCAAACTTATACATCATGCAACCTCACTTTATGGAATCAAGCCATAATTTTATTAGGTACTACAAGGTGACCAGGAATGTACCAGATTTATTTGTTTAGTTCTGAATTTTTTAGTAAGCTATTTCATGAAAATTTTGGAAGACCCTTATTGTAGGTATTTTAAAAAAGTATCCCAAATCTTACCATTGCTACTTAAGCAATTTATTACGCCTTTAATTTACCAGCGGTAGTTGTTAATAATTTTTTGAATTACAATAAGAATTTCCAAAATTCTCACAAAGTTTGAATAAGTATCTATAATAAGTTTCAAAAAGTAAATAAGGGGTCCTGTTAGAGCAAATCAATATAAAAGTGAAGACAATTTTATAATAAACGCCGAACAGAAAAGACAAGTCTTTATTGCACTTGTACTTCTGCTTGCTAATATAAACAATTAGTTACATATCTGCAGTAAGCTTAGAAGCCCATGATGCAAGTCTCAGACTAGAAGATTATAACTCTAGCTACCAATTTCCAAATTTGAGAGTAAATAAAATAAAAAAAACTTACTTGCATCTTGAGTTGATCTTTGAGCCAAGTCAAATAAAAGTGTAAATCTGATCGTTCCATCGGTGTTTGAGACCAGCAAGCAATTTTTGCAATAATGCGTGCAGTCATGTTGGTTATAAATCCATCTTGTCTATTTAAGAGGTTCAAAAATGGTCCCCAAACTGATTCTTTAGCCTTGTTTGCATACTCATGAAATATTTCCACTCTGCTTCTATCTTCCTAAAATAAAAGTTACCCGATAGTATTTTAGGTTATAATTAATTAAAGACAGTTGGGAATAACAATTATTGATATATACCTGTAATATATCATCGATTAAGACGAGGATATACTGAAGAGTTTGATCTTTAGACACATGACCTAGTAGATTTAAGAAAGTTCTTGCATATTGGAGCCGCTCAGTACGCAACAGTTCCTCTCTGGCTGCGCTGTCTTGTACATCAAATGCCACAATAAATTTATGATCTTCTTGCGATATCATTTGAGACCTAATAATTAAAAAGTAAGTCAAGTACAAAAGAGTTTAACCTTAACAAATGGACTCACTGGAAGTAGGCCTGCCAGTTAACACGCTGTGACCTTATATCAGTTGCCTGCTGTTGTAGCACACTGGTAGCTGCCAACATATCTGAAATCGCCCACATTTGTAAAAATCAAACCAAAATTTAAGTCCTACAATTCGGCTGCTCGAAAAATAGCTTTGGTGTATACCAAGGACCAAAACCGTTTTAGGTGCACTGATTTATTTGTGATTAAATTCTTTAAAAAATAAATAAATTTTTAATTTAAGGTTAATTACCGAAGAAAACTTGAAACTTTTTGTTGTAATACAAATCACAAAGTTACGAAAATAATGTGGTCATAAAAACTTTTTATGGTCGCTGATGTAAATAAGTCAAGTCACGTGAAATGAACTTCTCGTGAAAAACGCATAAATGGAAAACTCTTGTTTTTCCAATATTAAGCAGAACAAGAAAGCGGAATACTTAAAAACGAAGTTTTTAAACTTATTATCTCATACTTTTAATTTACAGTTACCAAAATTTCCAAGTTTTGTAAATGGGTAGGGCGCAGGTATGTGGGGTATACATACAATTTTTACCTATTTTGTCATCATCCAAAGACGTAATAATCTCTTTAATTTTTGGATCTGCCCCAATGGTACCGTGTGGACCCGACATATTTTAAAATTTCTTATTTTTTAGACAAAAAACTTCTGCTGAGAACACTCGCGAACAACCACCAAATCAAACTCAGCTGATCGATCTCGTGATATTTGACATTTCAATAAACAAAGAAAACGCTATACGGAATCGAATAAAGTGCGAGGAAGACAACTGCCCGCGTAAACACCGTCGTTTAAATAAATAGAAGGATTGTCCTCCGGAACCGGCAAAAACTTGTAAAATGAAGCCGAGTTTACCGACGTTAATAAAATCCGATGAAGATGTGATACATAAATACACCGGCGTGTTTAATGGATTTTCTGTGATTGTGAAAGATGTGGGTGAAATGAAGGAGCTGTGTTCGATGGGTTCGTTTGGTAAGGCAAATTTATCTAGAAGTTATCCAACTTACAACGAATCAGAAGTGGAAATAGTTCGTAAACGAACAATGGAAGAACGTAAGAAGTGGGAAAAGAAAAGTTCGAGTAGGCCTGTCAAAGTTCTTGTGGTACCGGATAACGAAGAAGATGAGGATTATTTCGTAGACCTACAACCTGAGTTTCAGTTAGACCGTAGTTGTATAAAGGAAACGTTACATTTGTCACTAGAGGAATCTTTTTTCCTATTTAAGTATATCGAGTGTTTATCTATTTATTACGAACATAAAATTCTGTCAGAAAAGGAAGTGTTGAAAATGTTTTTGGAGTGTGACAAACATTTTGTGGAAAACTACGCAGTATATCACTATTTTAGGTCGAAAAATTGGGTGGTTAAACCAGGACTTAAATTTGGAGGTGATTTTTGTAAGTTGTTTAAGTATTTGATGTATTTACATAATTTTTAAATTAAAAATTTCAGTATTATATAAAGAAGGACCTAATGTGTACCATGCATCCTATTTGGTGATAGTTGACGTTGTAGATGAACATTTTCAACGAAGAAATGAATTGTGTCGTAGATCGATGGAAGTTACAAACATTTTAGGTTTAAACCGTCTCTGCGAAACTGTTGGAAAAGTAAGTTTCTTTAAAATAAGGTTGTCAAAAATAAGAATAGAAATGGTTTTGCTGGGGTAAATTGATGTATTTAAAGATATCATCAGTTAAACACTAATTTATAAATTTCATAACATACAGGCTGCTTTATTTCAAGTGGCTTCCCATATTTATCTATATATTTAATTGGTAATTTAAAGTTCATAACTTCAAGATCCCAGTTTCATAACTTTAAGTTTCAATTTTCAAGATAATAATAAATTAACTTACATAGTGAAGGTGGTACAGGTCACGGGCCCACATATTTGAGGCGCAAAATAAGCTAAGAGCTTAGCTACCTTAGAAAATAGAAAAAATACTTAAAAATTAGATAAAATTAAGTATAATGTAGTTTGTGTTCTCGAAGAAAATCTCTCCCTAACCTGGAGGGTTCTTTTAAAAGCAATCAATCGGAAAACCGAGGGTTTGGGGTTATAGAATACCCCCCAGCAGTATAAGTAAGCAAAAAGATTTTTTTCTCAAGAATTAAATTTGAATCGTTACCAATTTTTATAATTCATTTTGTTATACTTTCTTATGCTTGGAGTATTCCATAACCCCCCTCAGACCCCCTACTTTCACACTCACTTTTTCAAATTTTAAGGAGTCTAACGGGTTTAGCCACCCTAGACTAGAAAAGCAATGATATAAAAGTCGGTCAGTATTATGTAGTTTATGTTCCTGAAAAAATCATCCCCTGATTTGGAGGGTACGTTAAAAGTAAAGTAAACAATCGGAAAACCGGGAGGTCTGAAATACCCCCCAGCAGTAAGTAAGAAAAAGATGTTTTCTCAAGAATTAAATTTGCGTCTTTACCAATTTTGAAAAACTATTTCGTTACTTCTTTATGCTGGGGGTATTCTAGACCCCTCCTGGTTTTATACCCGTTTCTTCACATTTTAATGAGTCCAGCGGGCTTAGTTACCCTAGAAAAAGAATTTAAAAATGTGATAAAATTTAGTATTTTGTAGTTTATGTTCATAGAAAAAAATCTTCCCCTGATGTGAAGGGTAACCCTTCGAAAATCTAAATGCATGTTCAAATTAACGTAATTGTTCACACTAAGGGGGGGGGCAGAAAAACTAGTATTATACTCATATGTGGGAATTCGGGACTTCTCATTAGATTTTAAAGTGTTTTTAAACTGTACTAAGAATTTTATCTCTCTTGTTAATAGCAGCAGTTGTTGATTGGGCTACCGTCGAATGGGGTAACATTGGCCCAATTTTATACAAATTATTTAAAATATTTAGTAATAAATTATACAGCAACAACTGTACAAGGCATCTAATATTTTTTAATTTATTGGTAGGGGTATATCTATATGTTTTAAAGTTCAATTTATTTTTTTCATATCACAATTGCGAAAAAAAAAATTGTTTTTGAAGTGGGCCAAAGTTACCTTGACATGGGGTAACTTTAGCCCAAACATGTTTTTCGGGGCTTGTGTTAAAGATAGTCTAAAATAAAAGCTAAAAGTTGATTTTGTAAACAACTAGACCCTGTAGGTAATTAAAAAAAACAGTTTTATGTGATTAGTAAGAAAAATATAGAGAAAACGGTCAAGCAAACTGCATTTTAAAGAAAACTTTAGAAATAGTAATATTTATTTAAAACTAATATTCTAAATAGGTACCTAGTTTTTTAAAAAATAGTAAAAGGAAAATATTTTTCATTTAAACGCAAACTCTTCTTCCTATATAATTTTTCTATTTCTTTCCCAAAAAATAACTGCAGCTCAAACATAATTATCGAGATCCGGGACTTTATATTGATTTCTTTTGGAAACCATTATGGGTTCTGGTAATAACTATAGGTCAATAACATCATCCCAGATGTAATTGATAGCATCTTATTTTGGGGCCACCTTCAAAATTTCAGGCTCTTCTCTAGACAGTCAACTGTTGGCCATTGTTCTGAAATAGCAATAACTTTACCAGGGTATTTATTTCCGTTAAACAAATCCACAACAAAGTCGCCGATGCTTAATCCATTGGGATTTATCCTCAATTTCGGGGTTTCTTGGACCACTTCTATCACTTCTTCCAAATCAGAATATGTCTCACTTTTTTCATCAGAATTTAAATTGATTTTAGCTTGGGCCAATGTTGCCCCAACATCTGGGCCAATGTTACCTTATCTTGGTTATTCATTCGTCACAGACCATCGGATTATAATTAATTTGAAAAATCTTGATAAATCACCTAATTACTAACTTAAAATAAGATATTAATGCTTACTGTGTTGTTCCTAATTTTAATAATTGCGTTTGAGGAAGAAGTTGCCACGTGTCGATTACCGATGAATAACTCGATTGACGATTTCACGACCTAAACGAGAAAGCAGACAGCAAGTACTGTTCCAATTTGTGGTTCCCCGAATTTTTGCGGTCTTCTCCTATCTGCTGACGCAAAACTTAAAAAATTATCGTTGCATTTACGATCTCTATACTACAAACAAACATTTTTTGTCAGGTGGGCCAATGTTGTCCTTAAAGGGCCAATGTTGCCCCATCGTACGGTACTCTATATTTTTTAGAAAGAGCAGTCACAGTCATTTCCTTTTTGTATTCTTCAATAATTTTTACCTTTTCATACCGTGAAAGACATTAAATATAAGTTTTATTATTAATATTTTTGGATCTTATCCGCTGCGCCCATGAATGGATTAACGAGATTCACGCTACCGACTGCTCATTCGCTCATCACAAATTTATTTAAAATAAAAAGCAAAAATGAACAAACAGTATTCCAAACTTATCCATATAGATTGCATATTGATCGCAAATTTACTCTAAAAAGCTAAATAAAATAATAAATAACCCAAGCTCTTACTTTTCCAAAGCTATCAGACAGAGCTTACTTTATTTGTTAAACTGATGTGCTATTTTTTTTTAATAAATCTGTGGCCACTGAGTAAGCGGTAATATTTTTATTAATAGTTCAGAAGGTTATTGAGTTATTTTCGAGGCAAGGAATGGTTTCCTAAGTTGCTAATTTTTGAGTGATTTTGCTAAGAAAAAAGTTGACGAATTTTAATCAATGCAGTTGACAAATCCGTCACTAGTCTGCGGTAAAAACGGTGCTTTATAACGAAAAAGGGGATCTTATCAGTTATGTGTCCACCATTGACGCGCACGAATGGATTATCTGAATGCTTATTAATTATTATGTACAGTACATTGATTGAGTTATGTAAGGAGAGGAATAGAAGTGCAAGGCCGAGCTCAGTTTTGTGATGATAGAGAGCAGCAGCAGAAAGAGTGATAGTTTATCGTTTTTCAGTGCGTATGTTTACCATCAAAATGGCCACCATTTACTTTGTTTTCTAACGAAAGCAGAACTCCATCTCCTCCAAATTTCTATTTTTGTTATATTGGTCTGCCAATGAAAACAAAACAAGCTGTAGTCATTTTGTTGGTAAGCATGCGCACTGAAAAACGACCCTCTTTTTATCTTTTCTCTGAGGCCATCTTCCATCATCAACTATCGGCTTCGCACTTCTCTCTAAAATCCATAATAAACATAAATATGACGCGCATGAATGGTTTAACGACATTCCTTTTACCGACCGCTCACTCACTGACCACAAATTTATTTTAAAAAGAAAAGCAAAGTTGAACAATATTTCAAACGTATCCGTATGGATTGCATATTGACCACAAATTTATTCACATCAAAAATAAATCTCGACTCACACAGTTCACGTTGTCGAGTCTTTACTGTACATTGTTGGGCAAGGATAAAAATTTATTTTTCTGAGTGGACAACAGGTTATAAGACCATCGTTATTTTTAGTTTCATATAACAAAAAATAATATTTAATTTTAAGTATCCCTACGTCTGTCGAGTTCATAATAAGACAGACTTAGAAAGTGCAGTGACTAATGAATGGATGGACGAAGTGGAAGATAGTAGGTTTATTCAAACCAGCCAATAAGAAACCGTACAATGCACGGTTTTATCTATTGCGCACGAGCGTGACCGTACATTTTACGGTTTCTCAGCTGGTTGGAACAAACTTATGGTAATATCAATGAATGTTGTAGTGATTATGCGGAAGAAAGTATCACGATAGCGTTTTTGCACTTGAGTGTGACGATGACGATGAAGAAACTGCAGTTGGAGAGGATAACAGAAGAAAAAGTTATTATATACGGTAAAAATAAATGTAAATGGAGTTCTCAACCCCACGTAAGCAGTAGTCGCATCATGAAACATAGTATTATTTAGATACCAGGCCTATGTGCTGCGATTGGGTGTCTAAAAAATTCACCTATAGCATCATCAGTATGGATTCTTTTCTTTGGAGAAAAAATTCTACAGGAAATAATTCGATGGGCAAATTTAAAAATTGAAAATCAAAGAGTGAAAAATACTCAAATGAAAAATCACCATCCACAGATGGAACTGGACGAGACGTATTTAAATGTGCTATGACCCAGAAACGATTTCCATTTCTGCTGCTCAGTCCTCCTTTTGATAATCCACAGATCCTATAGAACGCAAAAAGAACGATTCTGCTACACCAATCTCTAACCTTTTAATTCCTTGGGTTAGCTTTACCATAATCGAACAAAAAGCGAAGTAGATGAATAATTTAGTAAATGGTATACCGGTTAAGATAATAACTGAAAATTTTTATTTAATTAAGGTAAACTCACTTCCGTTTTGTGCTTTTTTAAGCACTCGCCGAATGGTTTGTGGATTAACTTGCTTTCCCATTTCTTGTACTACTTCACTGGTTATTTTCCGGGCACTACACCTAGAATTTTTTTGTAACTTTCGTATAATTTGCAATTTTTTATATAATTTGCGGGGACGACCAGATTTGGGTTTGAAATCGATCCTATCTTCATTTTTAAATCGTTGTATGATGTTTGCCACAGTACTTTTGCTAATGTTTAATAATTTTCCGATAGCGCGGTATGATTTCCCTTTTTCTCGATGAAAAATCACAAGTTGTCTATTATCAAAACTGGTATATTTACGATTATTTTTACGATCCATCGTCGTACAAATTAATGTTATTATAATATTATAAATAATAGAAACTGCTCGAGATTTTACTTATACCTCTATAGAAATAATTTTGCTTACTATAAAAATGTACATAATTATAATCTACTAAGAATGTTATCTAGCAAACTTGCGAGTAAGCGAATACTTTTATTAAAGTAGTAATTATGTTAATTAATTTTTTGCATCATTGGACGTTTTTGCTTATTTACCAACATTGTTTCCAAAATGGTATGTTTACCGAATGTTTACACAATTTACGCGTATAATTACATATGGATGGGTTTGGAAGGAGACAATGGGTTAGCACATCAGAGCTTAGGTTATTTGTTGAATTTCGCTCTTTTCTTAGAATAAATTTTTTTGTTAATATCGTCGGCGACACAAGAAAATCTCGTAACTCATGAGTAAAATTTTACAGTAGACGGTATTTTGTCATTAAAATATTTGTTATTGACCCAATTATTCGGAGTTGCGAGGTTTTCTTGTTGTGCCATTCTGTAAGGTAGACATTTTTTTGAATTCTGGGAATTTCACAATGCGCAGTCTGTAAGCAGAGGATGGCGTAAAAATCTTATTTTTGTAATTATAATTAATTAATTGTAATCCAGAGCTTAGGTTATTTTTGAACTTGCCTCTTTTTTACAATAAATTTGGACATAGACATAGTGGACAAGCTTAGGTTATTTGCTGAACTTCTTTATTTCTTTAGAATAAGTTTGTGAGATATTTTTTTAAATTAATATTTTGTCTGAAAAGTCCCAGCGCCCAAATGTCTGACACCTGTGTCGCATCTTAGGTCTACGCCCACCTTTGCAGTGTCATTGTTTAATTAACTGTAGGTGTAATTAATGTGTATTTTACATCCTTGTTTAACATTGACCCCCCCCCCCCCCACAAGTAATGTGGCATTAAAGTAATTAATACAACAGTGACTTTAGTATATTTCATTTTAATAAAAAAACGCAGGTATTTTTGTCATCATCGCAAAACGAACCGATTTTAGAACAGGTATCGATCATAACCTTATAATTTGCTGTACCTTGCCCATGACATAGGAGTTTTATGTCTTTGACTTTCTAGTTGGAGTCAATAGCACACTCAAGTGAATCTACCCTTGCCTGGCTTTTGAAGAAAGGTTACCTCCTTATGTACTTTGATTCCCACTAGGAAGTCGAGTCATCTTCTATCAATCTATATTATTTATATATATAAAAGAATAAACTGACTGATTGACTGATATATCAACGCACAGTCCAAACTACTGGGTCCTTAGCGATGGAATTTTGCACAGAGGTTCCTGTTATCACGTAGGCGAGCACTAAGAAAGGATTTCATGAAAATCCTATCCAAAAGGGATTTATCACCTATTATCTAATTAGTGGTGACGCGCACGAATGAATTAACGAGATTCCCACTGTCGACGTCTCTCAAGTTTGCAAAGCACAGCCTAAATGTGGGTATACTGTCTAGAAGCATGGAATTTTCTTTAGAATAAAAAATATACATCAATACGGGATTTATCACCAATTATCTAATTAGTGGTGACGCGCGCGAATGGATTAACGAGATTCTCACTGTCGACGTCCTTCAAGTTTCCAAAACACAGCCTAAACCGGTTGGTCTACTGTCCAGAAGCATGGAATTTTCTTTAGAAAGGAAAAGAATAAACTTTTAGAAATTAAAAAATAAAAGTGTGAGATAGGTTAGGATAGAACGAGAACCTCTGAAAAGTTGATTTGGGTTGTCGTTTCTAGCGCGAGTAGAGAGAGAGAAATGAAACGTCAAACGGAATGGAAAGAAGAAGGGAAAATGAGGAAGATACAAAGAGTACGAGAGGTGGAGGTAGCCGGAAATGGGAACTGATTGGAGTTGGAGGATGGAGTGCAAGAGTAATGTTGAAGGCAGGAGTAACAAGCGAGGTACGATTTGGGAGCTGTAGAGGTGGATGAGTGGAAAGAGAGCGTGCAGGACAGGACTGCATGGAGAAACTGTGGACAACATACCAGGAAAAAGGTTTGCGCGCAAAAAAGTGAATTCTACGAGGACGAAGTCGCGGGCAACAGCTAGTAAAAAATATAATTATTATAAAAAAATTAAAAAAACAGTAATATGGTCAGTAATTTGGTCTCTTTCAACTCTTCAAGATGATCTTTTATACTGAAAACATTTTCAGGTTCCTTGAGGTTTCTTTTCTTTCCAAGTTGTGCTCAACTGATATTTACACCAGCAAAACGGTTTAATAATTATTGTAATTTCCATTGAGTAAAAGATAAATAATTTTATAATTTATTTGTGCAGGAATTATTAATTTGCCAAATAGTCTGGCCTCAAAATTTGGTTATCACAAAATCTGAAGATATAGCTGATCTAGCCATAAGTGAAACATTAATGAGAAGATGGATTCCATCACAGAACCGAGAAAAAGTGGAAATCTGAATGGATTTTGAAGTAATAAGTTAACAAAATGTAAATAATTTTTACCAATGACTCACAACGAAAATTAAATTTTTATTTTTAACTAACTTACACGCTATTTATTTTTGTGTACAAAAACTTTATTTTAATGAAGACGGAGATGGAGAATTTCCTACTCGGACCGATCTTTTGTTCTTATTAATGCCCGTCTGACGATATTCACTCCGTTCAGCTAAATATTCTTCTGTACATCTATTTATAAAACCTTCATCTCTGTACCACTTTGTTAGACAAGCTTTCATTACTTTGTTTTCGCTTTGACAGCTCCATACCGATAATATACCATTTTCTTTGCAGCATTCATTGAAAAGTCCTACTTCAGAGATGCACATCTCAGTCCTCGCCACGTCGCGCATTTTTTTCGGTATCATCACTTCTTTCTCCACTTTCCTCAGAGATTTATCATGGGGATCACCTACGATACATTTGTATAAATAAAAAGATATTATATCATTTGCACTGATTTTTACCTAAACCTAAAGGGCCTCCTTTATATTTTGTAAACCCAACTTCGTCGCCTTTTTGAGATGAAAACATTATAAATTGATTGTTTTATTGAAAATATATTTTTATATAAACGTACATAACCTCTAAAAATTCAATTTTGACGGCTGCACAGTGGCGGACTTGCATTGCTATTTTGAAAAATATTGTTTGTAAAATTTGAAAAATCAGTCTCGATTTGCATTATTTCTACTTATTAAACATGTATATTAAAATTAATACATAATTATGTTTAATTTTTGGATTTCGTAAGCTGTGCGGTCTTATGGCCCCATTGAAAAATTAAAAAAACATTTAGGGCAAAGATCTAAGGGAAGTTTAATAGAAGGTTTTAAAAATATTTGAGTCTTTTAATTTAATTTTTTAATACAACATCATTTGAAAATTGTATCATATTATTTCTATGTATGATAATAAAAGATTATAAATGTGCGTGATTGAAACATTAGCTATATTAAAAAAAGTACAATATATCAAATACTATTCTAAAAAAATAATAATTCAGAATTCATGTTTCACTTCAAGTAAAACTTTTCCTATATTTTTCCTTTCACCAAGTTGTTTAGTTGCAGAAACAATGTTTTCCATTGGCAGTACCGAATCTATCACAGGTTTTATTTTCCCTTCTTTAAATAAGTCAAAGATTTTAGAGAGTGCTTCCTTCACCCTTCCAGGTTGATGATCTACTAGAAGGCCAAGGTGCAATCCACAAACTGATTTATTTCCCATCATCACGTTTAGTGGAGAAATATTTGTAGTGTTCCACCATAATTTTAGATAAGTTCTGATGGATATTTTCTTATCACTTTCTACTAAACTGTTGGCTCCTAAAATAAAACAAATCAGTTTAGTAGTTATAAAAAAAATTGATAACTGAATAATTCATTACCTATTAATACAATTTTGCCCAAATGATTCAACGAATCTTGCAATTCTGAGTAACCTTTTCCCGATTGATTATCAATAATTAAATCCATTCCTTTCAAGGTACTTTGACTGATTTGCTGTTTAAGATTACCATAGGATAAAACGAAATCTACCCCATTATTCTTTGCGAAATCCGTTTTGCTAGCGCTGCATGTGCCCATTACTTTAACATCTTCAATTGTTTTTGCTAATTGGGTGGCTGCACATCCCACACCCCCTAAAAAGTTAAAATATTTTAATTTGGTTGCAGAGTTCGCAATAGAAAATTGAGTTTCCGAAAATTATTGAAAGTAAAGGTAAAACAACTTGCCTGCACATGATTGAATAAATACGCTCGAATGTGGCTTCAAATTTCCAATTTCAAATAGAGCAAAATAAGCAGTTAAATAATTAACAAAAATGGCAGCACCGTCCTTTAAATCAATGTGATCTGGTAAGGGAAAGCAGTTATTGGGATTGATGCGAATAATATTTTGATGTAGACCTCCGCGATAATCGTAGCAAAGGACTTTTTGACCAACCTATAAAGTTTTCTATAAAACAAACATTAATTAATTATTTCAATAGAACCTTTAGGCCAGATGATAATGCCGTCGATCCAATATCTTTAATAATACCAGAACATTCTATACCCATTACAAATGGAAACGCCCCAATAGGCATTAAGCCTTGTCTTGTATACACATCCGCAAAATTAATTCCACAATAATGAACTTCTATTTCTACCTTATCTTCTAAACTGGGAAGGGGAAAAGGTTCGATCTGTAATCAAAATGGTACCGTTTTGAAATGTATGTTACGCCTATGCTTTTACTCACTGATATACAATCGTAGCCTCCGAACTTCTTCAAAACGACTGCCGCTTCACTAAATGCCATGTTTTATTTTTAAATTAATTTTAAAGTAATTAATATTAGCAAAAAAACGCACTACCACAAACTTTTCAATTTATTTGTTATCCTGACCGGTTAGGTGATGGCTAGTCCAGGCTAGTCTACAAAAGACAAAACATTTTACCGAATCAACAGATTTTTTATGTATTGAATAAATTTAAATAAATAATGATAATTTACTTTATTCTTGATCCAATCGGAAATAATAAATCAATTTTAAGATTATTTATTCGATTTCAAAAAATAATATTATGTGAAGCTACCTCCACGATATAATACACCTATAGGTTGGTTTTAATGTAACACATACTAAATAAAATTTTGGTTACATTTTTATGTGATTTTTATTTAAAAAAAACTAGTTTTGGTCATGGGCGTCCGTAGCTTATCTCCCAGGAGGGCAAAATCAACATTAAAAAATTATTAATGTTTTCAAAATAAAAATATAAATATGTTAGCAAATAGTTGTATAAATTACTGATGATATGGACGGATTAGTACATAATCCGTCATTCTTCAGTTGGTATTGATATCGGATAATTTCTAATTTACTTCCTTCACGAAGCAATGATTTATATAACAACGACAAAATTGCTTGTTATTACACGTATAATAAAGTTAACAAAGTCCACCAAATCCATGGTATTAAAACAGTATATTATGGAGATATTATGGAATATGGGAAGACAACAATTTGACTACAGAACATAATGGAAACATAGAATTTGGAATATAGAACATGGAATATCGAATATAGAAATAGAATAGAGAATTGTATTAAAAGTTAATAAAATCAATAAGAGATCTTACAAAATTTGTAAGTTATATTTAAAATAACTATGTAAAATATTGAATCCATACAACAATAAATTTCGAAATTCATCAGTCAGGACAGGAGCGTCCATTAATTACGCAATAACGATTTTTGTAATTTTTGACCCCCTGCCTCCCCCACGTAAGGGTACGTAAGATTTTGACAACCCCCTCCCCCATCTTACGTAAGGATTATTTAAAAAAAATTAATTTTTGCAACATAAGGTATTAAGAAACTTACGTAAGGAATACGTCGGACCCCCTTCCCCCCACGTAAGGGTCCATAAGATTTCCGATACCTCCCCCTAAACCCTCGTCGGTCGTAACAAACGATCTTATAATAATTAACGACACAATTGGTAAAATAGTATAAAAAATTTATATTTACAATTATATTGCCAAGCCAATTATATACAAAATTAACACCTCACGTTGCTTGCGTGAAAGCTGAAGTTGAACTAACGAACTAACTAAAAATTACATTTTAAAACAAGGATGTTGAAAATAACCAAAAGAGGGTACCTGAAGGGTATTATAATTAGAGACCGGATAAATAAGCACGTAATTTGGAAAAAAAAGTGCTTAAAAAAGCACTAAATAATACTAAAAAAAGCACGAACTTGATCAAAAAAAGCACCAATTTGATCAAAAAAAGCACAAACTTAATTTAAAAAAAGCATACAAATTAGCACTTTTTTGTTTTTCAAATTATTTAAAAGCTTTTTCCAAGTTTTCAACAAAAGAATTAGTTAATTTATTGCTGAAAAGAGCTTATAATTAAATATTGTTCCAAATGTTGCATTGTCAAATTGTGTCTCCTATCGTTTAAAATATGTTGAAAAAATAAAAATATGTTTAAAAAAAAAGTATATTTTACATCTAGCAGTTTAAGGTGGCCGTATAGCGAGTGGGAGTATCAATGTTAATTATATGAGACAGATCGCTCATTTGTACGTACTAGAAGTGCTTCAATTTTCACTTTTAGGGAATTATTTTGTTATCATTTTAAAGATAAAACTTGGCTCTTGGACGTGATCTAATTTTTATTAAAATCGGATAATCAGAAATATTGAAAATTTTGCTGCAAAGTTACTCGATTTTTCAAGTAACTTTGCAGCAAAATTTTCAATATTTCTGATTATCCGATTTTAATAAAAATTAGATCACGTCCAAGAGCCAAGTTTTATCTTTAAAATGATAACAAATTAATTCCCTAAAAGTGAAAATTGAAGCACTTCTAGTACGTACAAATGAGCGATCTGTCTCATATAATTAACATTGATACTCCCACTCGCTATACGGCCACCTTAACAGGAATTAATTGAAATAATATTAAGAAATTATGATAATTGATAAAATAAGTCCCAAACAAGCACTAAAATAAGAAATAAGCATAAAAAAAGCAAATAAGCAAAAAATCAAGAAAAAAGCAAAAAAAGCATAAAAAAGTATATGTCAAATGACTTCTTTTTATGTAATTCGTGTAGATATCAAATTTCAAAGAGCTGCTTATAAAATTGAATATAATCAAAAATGCTTAAAATCCGGTCTCTAATTATAATGGCCAATTGTAGACTGCGCCGATGGTTAAAGGGTCTCATAATCTGACATGTGGATTGCACCGGGTACTACGGTTAGGGTACATTTGTGGACTGCACCGATGATCACTCAGCAATAGGTATTTAATTTATTACAGAAGTATGCAAATAATCCAGATTGTATTTCCATTTTCTGTTTTTCATAGCTAGATGATTTAAAAAGTGTAATGTAACAAAAAGAGAGATCCATTCCCTTCCCAATAGCACAATTGCCGAATTGGCTCTTGTAATGCGACCTTTCAATTAGGTCACTCAATTTTAAATTTGGCTTATGATAAGAGTGGAAGTCATCAAAGAGTTTCCCTGAAATTGGTAGTCGTTAAAGGTTTAAGTTATTGCTAAGTGTTAACAATACACCATTTTGGTACTTAACCTAACGGCTAAGCAAAACAAAATTGTATATTTTATGGTGATTGTCGGTGTATACAGGGGGGTATTATATAGTGAATTGTGTGCGGGTAATTCGAAAAGACGCTTTGTTAACCCGGCCGGAGAAGCGTGGGAAGAAGGTATTTAAATACCAGATTAGCCCGCCGGTATCGCCCGGGAAACCCAGTGGAAGCCGAGCGGCATTGTCAATTGGACACTTATTGTTTGTTTTATGGCCCATAGTATTGTTAAGGCGGCTCTATGGTGTAATGGCATTATCGTCTTACATATTTGGGAAAACCACGTCGCTCGCTGTGCGTGAGAGAGAATCGCTTGGTAGATTTCTTGAAGTGGTGGTGGAAATTATCTACGACACCACCAAAGAAGAGTCGTTTTGAACTTGCAAGGAGCAAGTTGTTTTGTGAGCTTGCAAGGAGCGAGTTGCGTTTAAAACTTGCAAGGAGAAGTTTCGTTTTTGAACTTGCAAGGAGCAAGTGGCTTTTTGAACTTGAAAAGCGTTATTGACAGCAGTATCGAGGAGGTTTGGGTCATCTCACATGCTAACGACAAGTGGATGACAGCCATAACCTTACCATACCAGCAAAACCACATTTAACCGGATTAAGGCCAATCAAGGGTGTAAAAAGTGCAACGTAGTGCGCGCGCGGTAAAGATTATAAAATAAAGTGATCACACAGGACCGGGGTAATGTTAATAGTTTAAATTAGTATTTTGTTGTTTTTTTTCTTAGTATATGTAATTTGTTAGAATAGAATTATTGTATAATTTTTTTAATATACTTATAATTCACTGAATGGTCGACTTTTCATTTCTCGTATTTTGATAATTTTGTAATTTCCACGGCCCTGAGGGTAATTTAAATTTCAAGATCGGGACAATCTAGGTAAATTGTCAGAAATAGAACAAGAGAACCATCTCACTCTGGAACGTCGAAGCGGAGTGGCGCGGAGCGAAGTCGCGGAAGAGTAAGTTTTGACAAGACAACTAAATCCGATTCGGATCCATCATCATTAAATTAATTAAAACCATTTCCAAGTGTTAACTATTTATATCGGTGCAATCCACATCTGACCATCAGTGCAGTCTGCATACGTCCATTATAATATACAACTGGATTTCACAGAGCAGTTAAACAAACAATGGGTAATTGGCAATTCCCAGATTTTCAAATATTCTAATGTTAAAACCCGATCTAACTAGTAAATTCTAGTTTTAACTGGATTAGTTTAGTTAAAACTAGAATTAACTGATGTTTGGTGTTAGTAAATTCGCGATCTATCTATCCCAAATAATTCTAGTGTATAATTTGTTGTTTTACTTTATGTTTTTGTTATGTATTTATGTATGTATGTAATGCATTTTTATGCTAATTTTGTTTTATTATTTTATTTTTCTTTGTTTGTCTTTTGTTTTAATTGTTGTTTGTGTTTCGTTATTGTATTATAATTGTAATTGTTAGTCCAGTCAATATAGACTTTGACCCATGAATAATTTCTTAGTGGTTTTTTTCTCGCAGCTGTCTCGGGGGGTCACTGGGAGTGTAAATTGAAAATCTCGACCAAATTATGCTTTTGCGTATATTCGAAAAATGTTTTTTTTTTTCTTAAAAAACGGTTTCTCTTGAATAACTCGGTCATTTTTGATTTTACATAAAAACCGTGGGGACAAAAATTGTAGGAAATTTGATTCTCATAAATTTTCTTCTAGGATCGATATTTTTGGAATTGGACCCGAAGAAAGCGCTAAATTCAAAATAATATCATTATCTCTTTTATTTTCAACTTAACGGCATAAATGAAGAGGAACAAAATTGTAGAGAATCAAATTTTGGACAAATTTGGTCTCCACCTGTTTTTACAAAAATCGATATTTGCGGAATTTAACCTAAAAATATGTACAACTTTCGCCTTATTAATTTATTGTATAGCAAAACCGAATTAGGAAGAACTCGCTATGACAGCTCGCTGCGTACAAATTTCAAGGCGGAGCTTGTCAGTGGCGTAGTAAATTTTATATTTTGTTTAAACCTTTTTCTGATTAATAATAATTAATCTTAATAAAAACCTTCTTAAATATTAGATTAATTAATATAATCTAATCAATTTTATGATTTAAAATATAAAATTAGTTATAATACGTACTGTTGCAACCAAGTTAACAAAGAGGTTAAAAACGCCTACGAACTGACATCCCTTGAAAATCAGATGGGCTGACCCAAACCAAATATTAGCTCTGTTTGGTACACAAAAAGTGTAGTGCAGGCAGGGCAGCCCAGGGCAGCCAGAATTGCACGAGAACTCGCTAGTGCACATGACTATAACAAATAACGACTTTAGTGCAGGCGATGCAGGATTGAAACGTCACTCATCTTTAAATAACCATTAGATTTAAACAAGTGTTCATTGCTAAACCCACGTGCTAAACCCTAAACCTTTTGTAAAATGTGAAGTTTTTTGGTACCTACATACGTTTGAATTATTAAGTGATTAAAAATGATAAAAATGCAATTTTTATGCAATTTGCATAAAAAATTATTTTAAGCACGTTGGTTGTACCCAATTACAGCGAAAATGAATTCAAAACAAATTTTAGAATTTCAAAAAATTTATTTTTATTATTATTAGATATAATTGATTTTTATAATAATAAAATATAATAAAATTTTTTTTATTAAGAACAAATCAAGTAAATATGTCGTTTTCAATCGCAAGTTTTATTACCCACCCACAAATTCTACTGCTTGTCAGCTACCTGCACTCGCTACTCTAGCTATTTAGGTGGAGTAAAATGTGCAGTTCCGAGCTGTTCGGAACTACAACAATTTTCGTAACAAACGGTTGTCCACTACCTGCACCGCTTACACCAATTCATGCCAAACGCGATTTAGAAAAAAGTGCAGTTCAGGTTGCACTAGGACTGTGATACCAAACAGAGCTAATTGTTATGTGCGCATTCCCACTACTATTTCTTCCTAGTTCGGTACTACTATACCTGTAAAATTGAAAATAAAGGGGATAATGGGAATATTTCTAAATGGGTAATATTTTTAGGTTAAATTCCGAAAATATCGATTTTTGTAAAAACAGGTGGAGATCTTTGTCCAAAATTTGATTCTCTACAAGTTTCTTCCTCTTCATTTATGCCGTTAAGTTGAAAATAAAAGAGATAATGATATTATTTTGAATTTGTCGCTTTTCTCGGGTCCAATTCCAAAAATATCGATCCTAGAAGAAAAATTGTAAGGACCAAACTTGTAGAGAATCAAATTTCCTACAATTTTTGTTCCCGCGGTTTTTATGTAAAATCAAAAATGGCCGAATTATTCAAGAAAAACCGTTTTTTACGAAAAAAAACAAACCATTTTTCGAATATACGCAAAAGGATAATTTGGTCGAGATTTTCAATTTACACTCCCAGTGACCCCCCCCCCCCCGAGACAGCTGCGAAAAAAAACCATTAAGAAATTATTCACGGGTAGGGTCGGTTTTTTGGATATAATGAATGGACTATGTTGTATAAGGACTGTGACGTTAGCAAAACAAAATTATTTTAAATAAAAAATATAGTTAGTACAAAATAGTAGGCTTCTAAAATCATGGACATATATGTTATTTATCAATTTCTCTTAATATTTTACATAATGCAGAGTAAACAAGAAGAAGTGCGTCACAAAATTGTGCAAAAGCGACCTGAAAATCCGACAATTTCTAGTAAAAAGATAGCTATTAGGGAACTCGGAATCACAGTAAATCTAATAAATTCTACATTAAAAAGTTATTATGCCAATCACACTATCCAAAGCTGCATGAGAACTTTGAATAGGGATAACAATTGAATCAAGATTGCTATGGAAACAGTTTTTTGACATTTGTGTTTAGCAAGGTTTGGCATTTGATAATGCATAGATTGACCATTGAACAACGCTACCAAATTGGGCTCACAACCAATTGGAAGTGGATCCATTTTTTTACCGTAAAATTTTGTTCAGTGACGAGGCACATTTCTGGTTAAATGGGTATGTGAACAAACAAAATTGCCGTATATGGAGTGAGACCAATCCGGGACATTATCTTGAGACTCCATTGCATCCATTAAAATTGACTGTTTGGTGTGGAATACACGCCAACGGCATCATTGGTCCATATGTCTTTCGAAATGAGGAAGGAGCTACCGTTACGGTGAATGGTGTGAGATATCGACACATGCTCAATACATTTTGTTTCCAAAACTTCAAGAGCTAAACATTGACAACTTATGGTTCCAACAGGATGGTGCTACGTGCCACACAGCCAACGAAACCATCAATTTATTGAAAGGACAATTTGGTGACAACATTATTTCAAAACGTAGTCCTATCAATTGGCCTCCAAGATCGTGTGATTTGACACCTCCAGATTATTTTCTGTGCGGGGGTATGTTAAATCCATGGTTTATGCTAACAAACCAACAACTCTAGAAGCATTGGAGGCTAATATTCAGCAAGCCATTTATGAAATAAAGCGAGAAATATTGGAAAAAGTGGTCAAAAATTGGACTGAACGGATGCGCTTCGTAACCATTAGTCGTGGTGGTCACATGCCGGAAGTCATGTTCAAATCATAAATGCCATTAACTGTACTTTCATAAAAAAATTATAACCAAAACATTCCGTCAGGTTTTTAATGTTTTATTTCATTTTGAAGTTCTCATGCAGCTAAAAAAACACCCTATACAAAAATACCTACTGAAGAGAATCTTCTTGATGCCATAACGAAAATTAGTGTTGAAAAATTTGGTTCCAAACTATTAGTTTCGCAGGTTATTTGTCAGTGCGAAAAGCGAAGCAAAATTTTTGTTACATCTGGTAATGTAAATGGAGAAATTTACAGCAAAGAATGTATTGCAAACAGATTAAAACTATTCATAAAATCACATGATGGTCCAACATTATTTTGGCCTGACTTAGCCTCAGCTCACTATGCTAAACAAACTTTGAAGCTATTTAAAGCGGAAAATATTGAATTTGTACCTAAAGAGGCTAATCTACCAAACGTCCCAGAACTTCGCCCAATTGAAAGATATTGGGCTCTTATGAAAAAAAATTTAAAAAGGGATACAAATCCAGCTAAGGACATCAAAATATTCAAGGTAAAGTGGAAAAGAGCAGCCAGTAGAGTGACGGATCATATCGTGCAAAACATAATGGAAGGCATTAAACGAAAAGTACGCTTGACTATCCGAAATCCTAAAACTTGATTTTTTTTTGATTTTTTTTATAAATTTAAATTCTTTAATATCATTTTAAAAATAGTTTTACTAAAATTGATCTTTAAACTTGAAAGTTGTGTTTAATTGAAAATTACGATTTTCTAACGTCACAGTCCTTAATAGGAAATTTCCGTAAATAATAAATAATAACTATCTTGAGTTACAACTAGATTTAAAGTAAAAGTAGAGGAAGGTCGCCTAATATTGGATAGTTGCCTAATTTTGGATACTGCATTATCTCAAAACCCACTAACAGTTTTTTGTAATTGAGTGCACAAAACAAAAGATTTCTAACAAAAAATGATCCTGTGTAAACCATATAGTTCAGTTGTTTACTACATTATCGTATGTTTCCTTATATTTTTTCAATCTAAAACACAAAATGTATTTTACCTCCCCTGTAAAAGTATAAAAAATTAACAGTTTTGATTTTTATTTATTTGCGTCTACGGTGATAGATCGCGAGTTTACTAACACTAAACAGTTAATTCTAGTTTTAACTAAACTTACACCAATTAAAATATTTATCAGAAATCCGTTAATTCTAGTTTTAACTAAACCAATACCAGTTAAAACTAGAATTTACTAGTTAGATCGGGTTTTAACTGTAACATATACAAAAAATATACGAAGGCCCCAAATAATTCCTTGATGCAGTTTATAACAATACGACAATGTACAAGATTTTTCCTTAGAAATTAGAATTCTACAAAATGAATTATTGAGAAGAAAAATAATTAATATTTTCGCCTAAAAGGGCTTGAACAAATTCTACAACAAATTTTTTGTAAAACTGTTAAAATTGCAGAAATATGCTGTAGGTAGAGTGGAGCACGTTCGGACATGGGGCACCTCTGGATATTTTAAATTTACCACCTTCCCAAAGAAGTAGAAATACGCAATTGTAATGGTTAGGGTAGACTGGAGGAATACCGGTCGTCGGGGTAATTCCGGCCGTCAAGTTTCTCCCATCCTAATAAAAATTATGGAGAGACTTACGTCAGAAAGATGGGTAAAAGTAGTAGCTAGCGAAGGACAGTACTGTGAATCATAATTATGTAATCACTTTTTAACAATAACGCCTTAAATTTTGGGGAAAAAGCGGCGGAAGCAAAGTATAGTACACCTAATATAATAATTTAAGGTTTCTTTAATCTCTTTATTTACCAACAAGGAAACGGTCAACATATTGAAACCACCGATTTGATCTGGGAATTAAAAGTCATAATTCGAAGATTCTTAGGTTTGATTTTGAAGTTTGACCAATTATTTTTTTTCATATCTGGATTTTGTTTTGGAGAGCAAGATAAACTTGCACGTATTTAAGGTGACTAGAAGGGTTCGTCGCAATATGCATTGTATATGTGTATAATCTTATAATGTTATAATTTATAATTAGTATGAACTGCTTTTTTACTGTGACTGTACGAATAATAAGTTCATATCTAAAGATGAGTGAGGGCAGCACCTTACCAAGCTAAAACTGGCTAAAACTTTCTGACAATTTTTTTCGGAAACTGTAAGGAATAATCATTTCAAATTTTGGGTATGTCTTTATAATTACATTGTCTAGGGCCAACGTTTTCCGTATTAAAAAAAAAAATTAAAAATAAACATATTAAAATTTTTTTTTTCTCAATTTAAAAAAAGGGTAAACGTTGGCTCTAGCTAATGTGTTTTTATGTACTTCTGTAAATTTTGGTGCCATTATGACAATTAATAGCTGAGAATTATTGTCTTAAAAATTTCCGCACATGTCACTTCCCCTTAAGGGTCTAAATCGGGCCCGTTGGACTACCTTTAATTTCACCACACGTTTGATGCTCAACTGATGGCCAAGGTAAGAAATTCTGTAAAATCCTTGATTTGAACCCAAAATTTGCTCTTCGTAACTCAACCAGCGATCACATCATGCCTGTGGCTAATTTTCATTTCATTCGCATTATAAATCTATAAAAATTGTGTACTAACAAGGAAAAAACTGACATTATAGAATAGTTTTTTTTAATTAAAATTTTTTTCAAGCGTCAATCAGAACTTTTCGAATTATGCAATCTTATAGGATCTGGTCTGATTTATTTGAAGTTTGTTACATTGAGGTGCATTATACCTATATATTAGAGAGTATAGAATATAGAGATTTTAATGTTTCATACCTTATCGTAAAATGAACTACTGATATGAGTGAACCCTCTTAAAATGAAATTATTTTGTTATAAATAAGTATTATTCATTTATCTATATTTTTTAGCTTACTTAGTGATAGTATGTGTTGTGAGGTCACGGTGGGTCTTATCGTGTTAAGAGCCTCATTTAATTTTACCGTAAATATAATTACAAAAAAGATTACATTTAATCAACTGGATGAATTTTGTCGCTTAAATTAATTTCAATTGAAAATAATGTTTTACAACAAAAAATAATACCTATCACAGATATTTCAGAATTCGTGAATAGAAAATGTCGAAAAATGTAAACAGTATCAAATTAACTATTAAAGTATTAGTCCAATTTATTAGAACTAAAATTATCTGATGTGACACAACACTTGAATTTTCCATTTGAAAAAGTAAAACTAAATAGTAGCAACAAATTACATTTTTTATTCCATCCCCCCCCCCAATGTCGGTCCTGTTTCGTTTTCATTGGTGTACTAGTAAACACTTGTAAACGATTTTAAATCATATTCAGATGAATAATTGCGTTGAGACAATTTATTCATTTGTATTTTGAATGACCATTATCATTTTTTATAACGGAATTTTTTGATACGAATGGAATCTTATTAATCCATTCATGCACGTCATTAAAATCGAAAACGATAATAAAAGATCTTTCGGGGGAGGAATTACAACCAAAATCCAATCAGTTCTTTAGACTGTTTCTTCAAACTAGTGCGCACAATTTCAAATCAATTAGTAGACGTGTTTATTACGCTGTTGTTATATCAATACTAAAGCCTCTTACGTTGTAACGTCTCAATCGAAGTCTAGGTTTTCAGCACGATCTCTTTTCTTGTTTTCTTATAGGAATTGCTTTAGTATTCCCATACTCCTGCTATTATTATTATTACTATTTTCCTATGGGAATGTGAGCCAGAATGGCTATAGTTCATCTACTAAAGTCACGTACGTTGTTATAATTATCTAATTATCACAACAAAATATAATTAAATTAATGTATTTTCTTTTGGGAAAATGACACAGAATCATAATAGTTTACCTACTTTCAGAAAATATTATCTACTATTGCTAAAACCACATCTATGCTAAAACCTCTATATTAGTGATGATGAAAAAATCATCAATATAAAAACAACATCATCGATTAAATTGTTTGTTTATCGTGATGGTGAAACAATCATTATTATGCAGTACCACGGATGTATAATAGGTTAGGTGGAGTGACGGGCTATGCTTTGATATCAAATTATTGGCACGATTTTATAGTCAGTGTGCGAGAGAGATTACCCATAAATAATAGTCGAATACAATTATTGGTTCTGTGTTAATTTTTTATATCATAGACAAGAACAAGAGAAATTAACAAAACAGTCAGCTGTCGATAAGAAAATATCAAAATTAGATCGGTCATAATTAATTAAATTTTCTCTTGTACAAAATTTGTGTGCGTTTTAGTGAATTTTTTCACTATTGATTCGTTTTACTCGTCTTTAAATAGACAAAATTAAATTATATCATTAAATTAATAATTATTATAAATTCCCATGCATATAAAATAATTATTAATTTAATGATATAATTTAATCTTGTCTATTAAAGGACCAGTAAAACGACTAAATTGGGAAATAATTCATTAAAAAGTATATAGTTATATAGGTAACAAATAAAATAATGTAATAAGAGTTCAAATAGTCTTAATTTCATAAAAGTATGTAAATTTCTTAACTTTTTAATATTTGTAATTAAATTGTTCCTACTACCACAATGCTTCAAACACGTTCAAACATATCGCGCCTCGGATATCCTTGTCTAACACAGCCGGCGACGTTCAAGGGCCATGCCGTAGGTAGCCGTCACTTCACCTAACCTTGCAGTACTAAATCATCGATTAAGTTTGATGAATAATAATCCATTAATACAATGAATTTGATTTAATCAATTTCTTTTTATTATGGAGGTGAAGCAATCCTTATAATATTATGATCATCAAACGACTTTATCAAAAATTGTATTGTACAAACGAACATGGACATAAATACGATGAACAAAATCATTTTTTATATACCGTACTTCTTCATCTTATTGCGATGATTGCAATCATAATTATGATGAAATTGATCATAAATGTGAGGAAAAAAATCATTTATATGACGTAATCCTTCATACTATTGATAATTACATTTATAATAAATTATGATAAACGTGTTCGTAAATCAAGATCATTAGGGCTGGCTTCAAGACCCCCAAGACTTGCGGGTCCGGAGGTGATTGACCACTCTGCTGCAGGGTATAGTTACGCCACTTCCGCTGGTTTTAATTACATAACGTGAATATATTAATTAATTAATATACATTAATATAATAGCATCCCAGGCCTCAGTTGATGTAAATGGAACAGCGTTCTTAATTTCGCCATTGGACAAAGGACTTCATTTTGAAATTTGGAAAGCAGTTTCAAAGAGTTCATTAAAAAAATTTTTGTTTTGTATTTGGATAACCGTTTTTATGACTAAATTACCTGAACAACTGTCACCAAAATGAAGAGTAGGTACTTGGGATCGAGCAACAACTGAGTCAGAGTAACTGGAACTTTTGCCGCCCGGGACGGTTCCAAAATTTGCCGCCCCCTCCTCTCTCCGAAAGTGTTTTTGAATAACCTTTTTTTAACCCTGTTTCCTAATTAGGGGAAAGTGGGGGAATGCCGGCCCCTTAAGGAAAATATTGAATATCTCGGAGATTTTATGCTTTAAAGAGGAACTGATAGGTTTAAATGAAAGATAAAACTTTAGGGAACAAAATTAATATTTATTAGAACAGAACGAAATAGTAAAAAAAAGATATAAAATGATTAAAGAAACATATGATTTGCCGATATTACCCCGAAGCATTGGGTAATATTGGCCGAGGGCCGCAAATGCTGCAAGAGCTTAGGGATTCACGGCTTGACTTGATTTTCAAGCTATTTGACTTGATTTGACTTGAAATCAAGTCAATCTCAGGTCAAGTTTTAAAATTCGAATGTCAAGTCAAGTAATTCAATCGTCAAGTATCAATTAGCTTGAAAGCTTGAAAATTATTTGATTTTTTTTTATTTAAAAAATGAAGAGTTTTAGGTAGGTACAATAATTTTTTATTAGTTTACCCATAATTAAATCATAAAAGTTTATCGATGAAGTCATAAACGGAACGGTATTCAGACAAATCTGGTTGAAAAATATTAAATGAATTATTTTACCGAAAAGGGCTTTAACTTTCTAAGGGCTTTAACAACCCCATTGCTAAACCTTTACGTAGCTCTAAGAATGTCCCTTTTGTAAATATGTGTTATATAACCAGTAAGTACCGTATCGTAGTTTATACTTATACGAAGGTTTAAAAATATTAGGTAATCATATTTTTTTTAAAATGCAAATATATAATCTACTCTATATATATAAAAAGATAAGACAAAATATGCAACGTTTTTATGCAACGTTTTTGTGCAACGTTTTATGCAACGTTTTTATGCAACGCTGAGAACAGCTATTGGACGACACCAAATCAACATTATAATCACATCAACGGATGAATCAAAGCAAAGCAAAAGCAAAAGCAAAAGCAAAAGGAAAAGGAAAAGCAAACGCAAAAGCAAAAGCAATAGCAATAGCAAAAGCAATAGCAAAAGCAAAAGCAAAAGCAAAAGCAAAAGCAAAAGCAAAAGCAAAAGCAAAAGCAAAAGCTAAAGCAAATGAAAAAGCAAATGCAAAAGCAAATGCAAATTCAAAAAAGCAAAAAGTAAAAGCAAAAGCAAATGCAAAAAAGCAAAAAGTAAACGCAAAGCAAGGCAACAAAACCATGCGACGCAAAAACACAAAGATTGAAAGATTTATGTAAATGCAAAAATCCGTTTGGTGGCAAATTTGTTATTTTAGGTGGTGACTTTCGTCAAGTTTTTGTAAATAATTTGAATTTTGTATGTTTCGCGGTTTCGGGGAAGCCGAGAGAGCGCGAGCAGTGAAGAAGAAGACTTGCGTACGCCGTCCAAGTCGTGGACGGTCGACATTTTGATTTCTGACGATTTTTAGTTGTAAAAATTTGATTTATTTGAGAATAAAAGACAAGTAAAGTTTGAAGCAGTTTTATTTCTTTTAAATTGAGAATTTAGAAGAGAAAATTTTGTGAATTATACTAAATGCAAGTGGAATTATTTCGGAAAAGGTATACAAGGTCGCTTGATAGTGGGCGATACTGAAAGATAACCGATTGAGCCAGCCGGGTAAGAAGGTGATTTCTCCGCCCGAATTGGAATTTTACGAAGAAGATTTGAAAATTCGATATTTAATATTTAAGGGTGGAAAATAACACTTCAACTTGGCTACCCGAACGTGCGGCATTTGGTGAACATTTTTTTGAATTCAATTTGGGATGATTAGTTTATGGTTGTAAATGTTCACCGCAGAACCGGCTGTCACCCTGAGATTTTTAGTAAGAAAGGTTTGACCATGGCTACAGGCTGGGATAAAATCGATCAAATTGAGTGGAGGCTTCAACAGCTGATAGAGCAAATGGCTGAAGACAGGAGAGAGAGGAGAACGAATAGAATAGAAGATAAAAGAGAGAGGGAAAAGAATAGGATCGAGGACAAAAAAGAATGGGTAAAATATTGTGAAGAATTGAGCAGAACAATCAGCAGTGCCAATTATGAAAAAAATGAAAATGAGGAAGAACTAGAAGATAAGACGGAAGAAATAAGTTTAATAAAAGAAGAAACTTTAGCAGAAAAAGTGGAGCTATCGGAAGAGATTGAGAAAAATGAAAATAAAGAAGACTTGAGAAATGAAAAAATGGAAGGAGAAGTAAATAAAGAAACGGGTCATATCGGCGGCATTAATAAAAAATCCCGGATATTCACCAGAACACAGATGGGACGAATGAAATGGCGAAAGATGAAACATGGACGAAAAAGTAATTTTGAAAGAAGGTATAACAATAATTATTTTAAAAGGAAGAAAAATAAAATTAATACGAACATGATTACTTCATCCAAGATGGTTTCCGATGGAAATGATGTTCCCCGTTCAGCAATTTGGAAGGATGAAATAAAGGATGAAGAGGATATGCCGTCCAACAAAGTAATTTGGTATTTTGAAAAAGAAGAGTTGGGCTACAAGAAGAAGAAAATAAAGAAAAAGTGGTTTGGTGAAAAGAAACGTATTTTTAAAAAGGAAGACGTCATGGAAAACAAAATGAAGGTCATTTTGGAAAAGTGGCAGTATCGGCGATCAAGATGGAGGGTGGCTAATCTAATCAAATATGAAAAGTAACCACGGACGAATAAAGAAGATTGACCAAATTTAAGGATAACCGCGATTTAAATGGAAAATGAATGGAACTAAATGTGTTTTGATAAAATTAAAAAAAAGTTTGTAAATATTAAAATTTAAAGAAGGAATACATCATGATAAAACTGAAAATCATAATTAAATAAAAGGCAATAGAAATTCGAACAAGTTAATAATAATTAATAACCAATGTAACAAGTGAAAAGGACAATCTTCGAAAGATAAGCAGACGAAAAGTTTATAAATTGTATAACAAAATTTGAGAAAGTAAAAGTGTTTCCAAAAATTGAAAATTTGAAAAATGGATTAATTAATTGCTGCATTTTATAATAGTAAATTTGAAATTAGCGTTTATGGCAATCAAATGGAAAAATTTAATTTGAAAATTGATGGTTATTGAAGGAATTTGTCACTACGAAAATTGAAATTGGATGATTAGTAAAGAAATAGGTAAAAGAGTTTTAAATGATGTGTATTGCATATTTAAAAAAATTTGTATGAAGCTACAACTTTAAAATGTAGCAAAATTGATGAAATTATTTAAGGAGATGAAATTGTTAGTTGGAAATTTTAAAAATTAAGTAGTAGTGAAGGATTTTATTAAAGACGGGTCGATATGAACATTGAATATGAAAATGAAATTGCAGAACACTAGAAGAGAATCGAAATTATGAAAGGTCCGTAACGGAAAAAGAAGGAGCTTTGAAAAATTATGGAATAAAATTTGGAAGGATAAAAAAAATTTGCAGTTATTTCGAAGAAAGTTTTGGATCGAGTTATCTAAGAAATTGTTATTATTGCAAAGAAGTTTGGATGTCATTTATGAATTGTTTAGTGATCATTCGTCAAGATAGGTAGTTCGGGATGTTGATTAATTAATGAATTTAGGTGTGTAAATTAGATTGCCGCATTAATTAATTATTATTTACTTTTGAATATTGTTATTTATTTTTGAAGATGTTGATTTAGAGAATTTGCTACTTATTACAAAAGCACGACGTTATGTGTCTTTCTTGAAATCCCTCCTGGATTTCTGCATAAGCCAGGAAGGATTGCTGTCGTGTAATTTTTGGAATAAGGAAATGGTTTGCTTGAGTTTTTGTAAATAATTTGAATTTTGTATGTTTCGCGGTTTCGGGGAAGCCGAGAGAGCGCGAGCAGTGAAGAAGAAGACTTGCGTACGCCGTCCAAGTCGTGGACGGTCGACATTTTAATTTCTGACGATTTTTAGTTGTAAAAATTTGATTTATTTGAGAATAAAAGACAAGTAAAGTTTGAAGCAGTGTTATTTCTTTTAGATTGAGAAATTAGAAGAGAAAATTTTGTGGATTATAATAAATGCAAGTGGAATTATTTCGGAAAAGGTATACAAGGTCGCTTGATAGTGGGCGATACTGAAAGATAACCGATTGAGCCAGCCGGGTAAGAAGGTGATTTCTCCGCCGATTCGATATTTAATATTTAAGGGTGGAAAATAACACTTCAATATACATCGATAGGCCTTTGTTTAGTCATGGACAGTTATATGTAGCATTATCAAGATGTCGAGCGAAGGATGGAATACAAATTCAAAGTGAAAGCGACATAAAAAATGTTGTATGTAAATAAGTTTTATAACTTGAAGTTATTAGGGCCGCAAAGCGGCCCTGGGGGGTTGGGCCGCGTCAGCGGCCAGTGGGGCGGATCCCCCCTAGTATAATATAATAAAGTAATAAACGGAACAGTGTTCAGACAAATAAGGTTGCAAAATATTAAAAATGTGGCTTTTACAAGTTTAAAATACTTGTAAAAAGACAAATTTCGGACTCCTCTATATAGTAGTAAATATTTTTGGGTAAGCCATAAGGTTTATAAAGGTAATAAATATAAACATTTATTATGTTGAATATTTGCAAAATTTAAACAATTTTGTTTGTGAGTTTAATAAAAAATAAAGCACATTTTAAATAGACATTTTTACAATTAAATAATTCGAATAACAATCAAGTGCATAACTAAAATAGTCGTTTAAACTTGCTATTAACATATATAATGTATGTAATTAAAATTTTAATTAAAACATAAGTGTTCTTTTTAAATTTAATCGCGAAATTTGACAAATCTTCAATTAAATAATAGGTGTTGGTCATACGCTGCTGCTTATTGTGGTAACATAATGATAATAATTATGCTGTACCGGCAATATCTAATATCAAGTAGCTTGATATCAAGTAACTTGATTGCTTGATATCAAGTCAAGCAATAACAACAGTAAATCAAGGCAAGTCAAGTAGTGAATTTTTGGAAAAATTGATTTTCAAGTCAAGTCAAGCAATGTGTAAAATCATCAAGTTACTTGACTTGATGAATCCCTACAAGAGCTGTCTGAAGTCTCAGAAGACCAAGAAGCTATCGTAGTTTTTCGTTTATATTAGGACCGCGTCATCTTAAAACAAACGAAAATTTGAAACAATGGGAAACAAAATTATATGGGGTAATGCCGGCCATACCGATATTATACCCATACAACGGTGGTCGGAATTACCCCTAAAGAAATCGTTTAAAACTCAACATATACTTTAAAAATGCCTAAATTTACATGGGTTTTGAATAAACTAAGTGAAAGAAGACAGAATATAGTTCATTTTTTATACATAATACAAATAATTTTTACAACTTACCGTTATTGAAATATGCAGCCTTGAACATACACTTTTCTTATATCAGCACGCGCTCTTTCAGAAAATTCTCTATAAAAAGTACAAAACGTAGATTAACACTGCCTAAACGACACTAACCGTTAGGTTTGATGAGATGAGTGTGGAGAGACGTAAACCCCTCCATAATTTTCACTAGGATGAGAGAAACTTGATGGCCGGGATTACCTCGAAGGCCGATATTACCCCCACTTTCCCCTAATGTCGCCCCTAAAAATGTGCCGTGCCGCCTGGGGTGGTTCGCACCCTCTATCTACGTTACTGAACTGAGTTTCGACATTGTTCGAGATGGCGGCTTGAAGAAATATTGATGAGAAACTTCTCAAAGTTCTATTGGTTATTAATTATTGTTACATTTCCGCCTTTGACGACACTAATAATTGACCATTTACATCATTAACAGTTCAAAATTGGCCATTTAATGACACCTCTCTAGATATATTATGACGATCCCAATAGCAATATAATAAACTCCACCGATGCAAAGGTCGATGGTAACCTTTTCTTATTTCAAATGCATCTATAGTACTAGATCTACTAAGGGAACGGTATACAAATTGTAAAATTTATAACCACTTCTTCCTTCTTTAGGATTACGCAGTATCAGCAACTACTACTATTAAAGTGGCGTTCACAATGAAGTGGGGTCTTGCCTTGCTTCAGTAGAAAGCTGGCAAGCGCCTATTAGGTTAAAGTATTTTCTTCTATCCTTTTCTATGATTAAAAAAATTGTTCATTTTTATTGGCTCTTGCTAGCTTTCTACCGAAGCATGGCAAGACCCCACTTCATTGTGAACGCCGCTTAACTGGGAGGTGGATTGGCGATAAATAATAAATTGATAATACGCAAAATAACGAATAACAGGGCGTCACCCGTTTTTTTAATTATAAATGGTAAAAATGGGGAAAGAGTTCAAACGTGCCTTACCCACTGACGTCTTCTCTTCCTCTTCAAGAGGTCCGTGGCCTCACTACTTACTATCTGCACTACCCTGTTATCCGCCATTCTGCTTATATGCTAGTTCCATTATCTTTTTCTACCAATTATCCATTCGTTGATGATCTCGATGTTACATGATTGTCTCTTAGATTTTACGTTCTTTATTCCAAAGGGTTTTACCAGCAATAGCTTCCATTTCCCCGCAGAGCCGTCCTTAGCAAATGTGAGGCCTGGAGCAAAACATTTTTGCAAGGCCCTTTTTAAAAATGATTACCGGGGGGTCGGGGGGGTATGGAGTACCCCCAGGAAAGGGGGGTCCGGGGGTCCCCCCCGTAAATTTTTGCAAAATTATACTTGAAAAGTTGTCATTTTAAGCAATTTGACGAAGAAAAAGTTAAATCTCTTATACTCTCAAATGGGGGGTTTAAGTGTAAAACTCCCATCTCGTGTTGGTATAATTTCGAGTTGGTGTTTTCTTGTTGGTTTAAGACACAATTAATACGCGCGCGATGCAAATAATAAGAACGTTAACGTTACCACGCGCCGGCAAGCATGACTCACTCACCGGCGGGCGCCGGTCGCGAGGCTCGGGCTCCGACACCCCGCCGCCGCCATAAAATTATGTTTTGCATTCAACAAAAACTTTTACTTATGATTTAGCGAGAGTAGAGAGAGGCTTTCTTCAGTGCGCGGCCTGAAGCGGCCGCTCCACTCGCTCCACCCTAAGGAAGGCTCTGTTTCCCCGTTGCTGTAGACTGGGATGCCCAAATAGTTGAATCCCATTACTTGTTGAACCACATTTCCATTTGTGTTAAATCTAATCGGCTCCGCCGATATCACCATACATTTGGTAATTGAAAGGTAATTGGCATTAAATTGATATAGGTAGATATATTTAAAATATATTATATCAATTTAATTCCATTAATTCGTAAAATTGTTAAAAAAATATAACAATTAATTTATCTAGAGGAAGACGTATGGATTTTTTCTTATGATACCAGGCCCGTAGCCAGGGGGTGGCAAGGTAGGGCAACGCCCGACCTTGTATGGATGTTTGCCCGACCGTTTAAAATAAAACTATGTAACAATAAACCCCCCCTCGCACCCGTGGCGCTAAAATTTGCCCAGTCATACAAACCGTTAGCCCTACCTTCATTTTCGTTCTGGCTACAGGCCTGTATGATACATAATATATTTCTTTAGTTATAAACAATTTATTAGTACCTACCTACCTATTTTAATAGGCAAAATTCTGTTTTTTTCAAATGTCCACCATATTTACAAAAAGTGATATAAAAAAATTTCCATAAAAATTAATTTAAATTAAAACGGGGAACATTAGCTCAAATTTTCCCTTGATTTGTTCGCAAACCTCTTGTCTCTCACTACATTCATACAATACGGGTATTTCAAAGGAGTACTATAAATTTTTACTTGACTTGCAACTAACTCCCTTGAATACTTAAGCCACCCCTTTGATTTAGTCCTAGATCCGTCACTGAAGTCTTGTGAAATCCACTTTTTCATGCTTGATGAAGTTTCACAAACTGCGCAATTTCGCCATTTTCGAATCGAATAACTACCTAATGAAGTCATATTTTTTGTGGTTAAAAAAATGTCTCGTTCATTAAATACAGCAAACATGTGAAATCATTGCTTACTAATTCTTACTTCAGTGGTACAAATCTAATGTGATTAATTCACAGGTAAAATCATAAATAAGATCGAAACATGTCATCTTATCGTTATTTTTAGAATCTTAATTGGTTTCAATTTAACAGTGATTCTGAAGACGTCCTTGACCGCAATTGATTTTAGATTACAATGCCTATCCCGAAATTATAATTTATTCTAAAATTATCAATCAACTGTTAGTTACAGGTTTAAAAAGTTTTGAGGTTTTTAACCTCTCTTTTTAGAAATGATTTTTTCAGTCGGTAAAAACGACGCACGCAGCGGTCGGTAATGCACAAGTTACTTTCGTTTTCACAACTAATTGTTTTCTTTACATCTTTGACCTTTCGCACCAATTATGTAAATATTTAAAGTGATCATTATCAAATAATACATTAAATTGAACAGAAACAAATCAATTTCTAAAAATTCAAATCGAAAAGTTTTAAATTTGTAATTTGGCGCCACAGTTGGCAACAATTTTCCCACTACTTTTTACTGCCGTGTCATAGCAAAATAACTGGTCCTGCTGCTTCATACACCTCAATTCTTGGGACATTGCGCATGCTGATTACCTCTTTTGGATTAATACCATTTTGTCACATGTGAGTATCTTACTTTTTATTTAATATTTTTTTATAGTTAAATAAAACAAGTACCAAACGAGGCGCTAAAATTTGGTAATTGATTAATTTTTTTAAGAAACCTGTGCTACTTTTTCTGTATTGATTCTGTTTGCCATTATTAAATTCGCAAGTTTGTCGGTATTGGGTTCGTTCGCGCCATGTTGCCACAAATTTGTTAAATTTTGTGTGTTTTTTCGTTGAAAATGTAGCTTGTGCGACTTTTTTTCATCGAAATATCGCGTATTTTACAACTTTGTCGTTGCGAGTTGAACATTAACGTTAAAACGTTACCGTTGTTAGTTTTTTTGTTTTTGGTTATATCCACATGTTTGGGTGTTCGCCGCGTGGACGTTCAATACCCACCAAACTTTTGTTTTGATTTGCTAACTAATATTTCTTCGTTTTTGTTTCCAGCTTAGCAGTGAATTACAAATAAACCACACACAATGTCTGACATGGAAGATACTCATTTCGAAACTGGAGACTCCGGTGCTTCTGCCACTTATCCTATGCAATGTTCCGCATTACGTAAAAATGGTTTTGTTATGCTTAAGTCTAGGCCTTGTAAGATTGTAGAGATGTCAACTTCCAAAACTGGAAAGCACGGGCATGCTAAAGTACATCTTATAGGAATTGATATATTTTCAGGTTTGTTGAATTACGGTTTAATTATTTAGTATAATTTAGTAACGCCTGTTGTTATAGGTAAAAAATACGAAGATATCTGTCCCTCCACACATAATATGGATGTACCACATGTTAAACGTGAGGACTACCAATTAACAGACATTTCTGACGATGGATATTTGAGTTTGATGAACGATAATGGAGACCTCCGTGAAGATCTCAAAGTTCCAGATGGTGATGTTGGAGGTCAATTGCGCAGTGAACACGAAGCTGGAAAAGACATCCTTTGCACCGTATTAAAATCGTGCGGAGAAGAAGTAAGTGCTAGTTGATTGCTCCCTTAAATTAGAATTTAATTTTTCTTTGTTTTAAAGGTCGTGATTGCTGTAAAGACAAACACTGCCCTGGATAAATAATTTTGGCTCTGCACGTGGAGGATATCAAGCTACACACAAGTTAATTTAAAAAAAGTAACCTCCACTTTACACAGCCCCCAACTGTTATAAAAGCTCTTTTTAAATAATTAATGGCAGGACCACTTCCAACTCAGCTTCTCCAACAGACATATATAAAGAAAATTCTGTCAAAAAGTTCGAAAAATAAACTCCTGTTTGTTTTAGCTTTTTTGAAATTTTTTTTATAATTTTTTAACCAACCTGTCTGTCCACCACCATTATTAATTTCTTGTATTAAATGTAACTATCGATCACTTAGTATGAAAAATGATACTTTTTTAGTAAATTTGTTAAACAAAATATAGTAATTATATTTTTTTTATATTATTATGTAGCTTCTAAACATATAAGGGATGGATAGTTTTAAAATCTTGTTGACTTCATTTAACAATACTGATAAAATTGCTAGTGTGGTAAGATTTGTTTTGCTATTGTTTAATTATTAGTTTTTATATCAACAATAAAATTTTCAATTTAATTTTCATTAAATTGTGAAATATAAATTAATAACTGATTGGCTTGTATTTCTTAAGAAATTTTGTAAGTTTTTTTTATTTGTTACCCCTCAAGGGGTCAATCAAAATGTCTTTGAACTTGCCCTTGAATTAAAGGTCAATAAGTTTCACAACTATTTTAATTCATCATTATGGTGTACCTACCCCAATATCATTTTTCCATTATTATTTCTGAGTGGAAATGACTGATTTTACATTGGGTTTTGTAAACTCCCCTTATCTCGATCCAGAGATTTATTGGGCAATATGATTAAGCTTAAATGAGCTCTAGGGTTAATATACTGCTGACAACTTTGATGAATTTTACCTACTGTATTAGGGGAGAAACTTGAAAACAATAGAGCTTAGGTTATTTTTTGTTGAACTTTTTATTTTAGAATAAAGTTGTTGTTAATTTATGCAATCCATATGGATGATTTGGCACATCAGAACTTAGGTGTGTTCCGTAAAGGACATCACGCCTGGGGGAGGGGGGAACATTGTGTTCTGATGGGTTATCCAAATGTGACTCCCACATATAAATTCATTTTTTGGGATTTGTAAGAACATTGTGCTTGAATATTGTTTTTGATATTTTGTAAAAAATTTGTAATTGTAGCCATAAAGATTTTTTTAAAATTTTAAATTAATTAATCGTTTTTGTCACTTGATTTTAGAGAAAGAAATAAGGTCTGATTTGTGAACATCTGACTTTTTTGGGTCAACTGTGTTGGAGGGGGGTGGGGTCAAGATGTCTGAAATAATTGCGGACGTTCTTTATGGAGGACCTATTAGGTTATTTTATTGAACTTTGCTCTTTTTTTAAAATAAAATTTATGGTAAACATGCAATCTATTATGAATTGCTCTGGGCTGGTAAAGCTTAGGTTATTTGCTGAACTTTGTTATTTATTTACAAAAAGTTTGTGTTTTTCTATTTATTTTTCCTTTTATTACAGATTATAATGTTAAATTTATTCAAGTCCTTCAATACCCTAACTAAAAAGGGGAATTTACATCTAGGATTACTAGCAATTTTTTTTTAAATTCTACTTGCTATATTAGGGGAGTTTACATAATTATGCCTCTTTATATTTATGTTTATCCTAAAGCTGCATTCCATCAGAATTTTACACAGGTCAACATACCATTCACATAAACTTAAAAGTTGGAATCGACGATTGTGATATTTTATATCGGCATAAATTGCTCCAGCTATGTAATTCAATTCAGTTGTTGATTTTAAGTTAAAAGTTGGCGTACAATTATTTGAATGGTTACATTATAGTAACACTAAAAAAACCTTTTACATTAGTAAAAGAGGTCCATGGTACTAGCACAATAAACTATCGCTTTTAAAAAATCATCGAAAGTGTTTCAAGATCGATTATTACTAGAGACAGGATAGTTAGGTAAAAACAGATCGGCCTTTGGAGAAGCCCTAACAGAACTCACCAATAACAATGTCTGGATGTGTGTGTGTAATTTGAACATCAACCTCTTTTATTTTAAATGGGAAAGTCATGTGCTGTGTCACATCAGATTTTTTTGTTAAAATTTGTTATTTTTAAATTGTGGCTAAAATCTACTAAATTCTTAATTACCTTTTTAAAATACTTGCTTACCTACTGACGGTTATTGCCTTGCAGATAACGCGATCAACTGCGAATGTGGGGTACTGGGTTCAAATTTTATAAAACTGCAATTATGTTTAATTTGTTCTTGGTCAATGTAGTATTGTAATCAATGTATTATTTAATAATTTTACAACCGCATGTTTCATCTTTTGTTTAAAAGGGCCCTTTAAATTTTGATGCAAAAACATGTTTCAACAGATGGCGCGCCCTTAAATATTAATCTTTTCTATTTATCTTTTCACCAATTAGTCCAGTCAAAATAGACATTTCACTTTGCAAAAATTCGCATCCAGCTGAAAATTGGCATAAACCTTAAATGCACTATTAAAAACAAAATATCAAAAGTCCCCACCGATCCCACGTCTGCTAAAAAAGTTATTCAAGGTCAAAGGTCAACAATATCGGTTTTTTACATTTTGCTCATGCATGATAAGTGTTATCGTAAAAATAGATTAGACAAAAATTATAGACCATGAAAATCTCTACAAAAATTATTCTTATACTTTTTTTCGTACGAATCGTTATTCCTCAGATATCACGATTCAAAAAGTTGGGAAGTTTTATTAGACAGTGTCCTATTTATTGAAAAAATGGTAATATTGGTAATGATTAAATGATTATCGAAATCGCGATATATCAGAAATAGCGATTCGTACGAAAATAAGTATAAGAATAATTTTTGTAGAGAATTTCATGATCTACAATTTTTGTCTAACCTATTTTTACGATAACACTTATCATTTACGAGCAAAATGCAAAAAATCGATATTGTTGACGTTTGACCTTGAATAACTTTTTTAGCAGATGTGTGATCGGTGGGGACTTTTGATATTTTGTTTGTAATAGTGCATTTAAGGTTTATGCCAATTTTCAGCTGGATGCGAATTATTGCAAACTTTGCAATTTTTTTTGTCTATTTTGACTGGACTAAATACAGAATTCTAAAAATGTATAAAAGTCATATGAATAAACGATAACTAATTTAGGTAATGAGGAAATTTGAGCTTCCAATGTGGAATATTTACAAGGATATTCCAAAAAGATATTCATATTTGAAAATATTGAATATTTTAAAAAATATTTAACTTTGAAAGTTCAAACTTCCTCATTACCTAAATTGGTTATCGTTTATTCATATGACTTTTATAAATTATTAGAATTCTGTATTGATGAAGAGATAAGTAGAAAAGATTAATAAACATAAAATTTAAAAGGCCCTCTTAATTCATTCTTATCAATATTTAATAGTATCACGACCACTTATTGCATCTTATGTTTAACCAATTTTATTAATGCATAATATCTAAGAAAATGTAAACAATCTTTTATTTGTTTATTTTTCGTGCTTGCCACATCTCATCTCTGTAATTTTAAGGCCGATTTAATAATAAAAGCGTTAATGTCCTCAGGTTAATCTAGTTAACCAATAGAAAACGTCCGTTAACTCTAACAAGCCAATAGAAATCCACTTTAATTTTAACGGTTCGATAAGTTTTAAGAAATCGGTCCTTAAAGGGGCAGCGCCTAAATAAGAAACTCAAAAGATGGCGCTGCTGATTCGCAATTAATTATTTTTACTCGGAACCTCCAGGCTTTAATATTTAAAATATAGCAAATTTGTTGAGATAATACTATTCTATAAACAATATTCTTGGTATTGAGCTTTTTTGGGTTCATAATTTTAATTTATAAAAAAAATTTCGAAATTACAGTTTGATAATTTTTTTCAATGTGGGTCAATTTAAAACATTCAATACCAAACCGACATGAAAAGAAACAAATATACTTAGTACCAAGTAGAAATTGTCAATAATAATTTTTAGAAGTTAAGACCGCGCTGCAAATTTTGATGCAAAAACATGTTTCGACAGATGGCGTGCCCTAAAATATTAATCTTTTATAGTTATCTTTTCACCAAAACAGAATTCTAATAATTTATAAAAGTCATATGAATAAACGATAACTAAGCTAGGCAATAAGGAAGTTTGAGCTTTCAAAGATAAATATTTTTAAATATATTCAATATTTTCACATGTGCATATCTTTTTGGAATATACTTGTAAATATTCAACATTATGAACCCAAAAAAGCTCAATACCAAGAATATTGTTTATAGAATAGTATTATCTCAACAAATTTGCTATATTTTAAATATTAAAGCCTGGAGGTTCCGAGTAAAAATAATTAATTGAGAATCAGCAGCGCCATCTTTTGAGTTTTTTTTTTAGGCGCTGCCCCTTTAATAGTCTTTTTAAAAATTGAAACTATTAGTTCTGAATTTAACTATATATTTCCCGATCTAGCAAAAAATTTTTTATGCAAATACATTTTTAAATAAATAAGCAATTTATATGCAAATATGCCGATAAAAACCGAAGGTTGACTGTTGTTTTTCTGGTAAAATCTTCGATCATATATAGGGTAAAGGGTAAGGGTAAAATACAATTTTCGCATTTGTACTGAAAAATGCATTGGAGTGGCTTATACGAGTAGTACAAGACATTTTTGAAAACTTTTGTTAGGGAATGAAATTGAGAACCAAATTTGTCATGGTACCTATAAAATAGCGGGATTATGTCACTTATGCAGTCTGATCTCTGATGGCATCCTTGCTCTTCCATTTCCTTTCAATGATGATTCTGCTTACAAATCCATTTGTCGCCTTACCTCCTCGCATGAATTCCACCATGTTTTCAAGAGACATTATTTTGGAGAGTGCTTCCCGTAACTGTTCTTTTAGTCAGAATTTTGTGAAGAAAAAGATTTTCGATGTTCTATCATGTGGCTTTCCTCTCACTTTTTTGTGTGATTTAAATGCTTTACCACGATGGCTTGTTGAGAATTTTAGACAGAAAACTGAAAGTTGGAGAGAAAAATCGCTTGGCGAATTCTATCTCGGTGGGGGGGGATTACCCTCATAATAACCCCCTTGGAAGTAAAATCTTTGTTTTTAAAAAATAGAACAATTTGTATCTATTTACGTTATTTACCATGTACTTTTAAAAATGCAAAAATAAAGCACAGTTACTGAAAGATTGTAAATAATAATAAAATACAGACCGCGGTAAAAAATTTTATTACAGCATGTAATGTAAGCAATGTGAACTCGCCTTTAAATATCAAAATTATTTTGACGCACAAGTGACAGCTGCAACAATTAATGAGGGTTATGTTGAATGGCGATTTTTTAAATCCCATTATATCTTAATATAATATTACAGAATGTTACCAGTGATAACCATGTTGGAGGAAGATGAGATCAAGATTGAAAATCTTCAATATTACGAGAGATCTAGCGAAAGTGAGGACCAAGTAGTAACTGAAATTTCATCGGTGAATATTCCCAATTTCATAATTCAACAACTCTTCTGTGAAACTCTATTTTTAGGTATTTAAGAACAATTTATCTCGAACCAAACCACAAGGCTGCAAAATATGTGGTCGCATTTTATCTTCACCTTCCAGTTATTACGTCCACATGAAGGTGCACTCGAATAACAAACCGTTTCAGTGTACAAGTTGCGACGCCTCATTTTGTCGTAAACCTTACCTAGAAGTGAGTGTTTATTCCCAAGCTATTATTCTAATACTTTTAATAATCTGTATTTCAGGCCCACTTGAGAACTCATACTGGGGAAAAACCATTTCAGTGTAATCACTGCCTGAAAAGGTTTACTCAGAAGTCAAGTTTGAATACTCATAAAAGAATGCATACTGGTGAACGACCGTATGCTTGTGATTTATGTGAAAAACGGTTTGCCGTTAAGAGTTACGTAACTGCACACCGTTGGACTCACGTTTCTGAAAAACCTCTGTCTTGTAGTTATTGTAGTTTAAATTTCACGTCGAAACATCAATTTGCTATTCATATTCGTTCCCATTCGACCGGTCAACAGTTTGAATGTCCGTCATGTGGACGGACATTTGCTAAAGATTCGTATTTAATTAGGCATCAGAATCGTGTACACGGAATGAACTCCAGCGAATTTTCAAACCATTTCTAATAAAATGATTTCTAGCATATTTTTGTGTAAAAAGTTCTTTTTGCGTTGTAGTGTTTTATGCTTGTAGAGGATGAGGGATGTGTTTGTTAAAGGGATTTGGAAACGTCCCCGGAAAATCAAATTTTTGATTAAATACCGTTTATCTGGTCACGTAGGAACTTATTGTTGAAATAAGCACATAGGAAAAAATTTTAAATTAAAAGTGCACTAAGTTTACAAGATGCTTACTCACATTTGATTTATGAAATGTATTGCTTTACGAGTTTTGTATGTTTTGAGAATATTATTTACTCACTGTTTGGATTGTTACTTTTTAAATTTGATTTACCAAGTAGGTTTAGAGTTTATTTACCGATTTATGTAGTTGCCGACTTCCTGAACAGTCGACTTGGTTTACAATCTTAATTCAAGAGCTCTTAATAAAAAGGGTGCAAAAGTTTGTTAATAAAGAAAATTGTAATGTTATGAAGAGGTAACAATTTTGGGTTCCACCGAGTGCCATACTCAAAGAAAAGTTAAAATTTAATATTTGTATTATTTTTTATTACTAATATTATCTGTATATATTTTGATTATTACTTACATATTTTGTGTATGGAATCTTGCTGAATGAGCTTTACTAATTAAACTATAGTTGGCAATAAATGTGTTGTACTTTACATTATTATATTTGACTTTTATTGTAACTTAATATTGCTGATGCTAATTATTTAATTATAATATTTGAATCAATTTTGTTTTAATAATTAGGCTTAAAATCATTTCATAAAGTAGGTACTAGTAGTAGACCTGTACTTCTAAACCACCAAAATAAGTTTGGCGTGGTGAAGTTCACAAGAAAAGTAAGTACCTAATGGTTTAAGGTACTTCAGCTTAGAAGATAGAGGGTATCCCTTACATGCCAAATACATAGCCCAGTCCCCAGGCGATTATTCAAGTTAAATTTGTTTTTCTTATCTTCAATAATATATGTATGTGTTGGGATTAAAATCCGTATCTTTATTAAAATCCGGTGCAGTAGATACTGGTGTCGTGTCAATTGGTGACACCCAATTCCATCAATTGACACGAACATAAAGTCGAGGGGACTCATTTTCGTTTCTGCACATTAGCTCCGCCTTTTTTTCTTTCAGTAACGTAATTCTACTTTGTGTACACGCTCTTTGTGATTGATTCGAATTGCAAAAGTTTTCGAATTCCTGCTTATTACTTCATTATGGACCATTATAAATTATAAGGTGCTTGTAATGATTTCTTTACCGCCAGCCCTGATCAATGCAATTCAGGGTGGCGCCAAATTAATATATTTCGTGAGTTTTTGAAATCTTTAAACTCCAATGATGGAGGAAAACGTTGCCAATGTCAAGAAAGGGGCGACAATGTCAAGTTCTTGCCAACTTAAGCGTGACAACTTTACCAGGTAATCTTATTCCTTCTCCATTATATTATTTCTGTTGCAGTGGCTTTAAAATCTTTAAATGATGATCGAATTCCTAATATAATACTACCACAGGTAGTGATTCTGTCCAGGTTTAATTCTCGTGGCTTCGGATTGCGGCTTTTAACCCTACACTGCTCATTGTATCATATATGAGACATATTAGAAATCGATGCATTAAATATAATGTTCAAATAATAGTATGCTAAAATCGGTGTGTATCGTATCTGTAAGGTACCAGCTATATTATAATAGTATAATTAACAAAATTTCAAAAAAACAGACAAAGGGGCCGTCCAAAATTTGTTTAAATATTTTTCCATCATTCTATGACTTAAAACACAGCTGTCATATTTTTTTTGAGTAGAAATAAAAAATCGAGCAGTGTAGGGTTAATTGTCTGTGGAAGCGTTCAACCATACCATTTGCTGCAGGGTGACACGATGTAGTTCGTATGTGTGTAATTCCTAGTAAAGATGAGAGATTTTTAAATAATTTTTAAATTAAACATTGAACTTTTTCGTGTAAAAGGATAGTGGTTGCCATTGGTTGCCAATTATTTGTTGAAGTGCTCCACCGACGGCGTCGTTCGATACTATGATTATCACCTTAAGTGATAATGGTGCAGATGGAGATGGATCAGCTAGTAGAGAGTTGCTTGTGCAAGAGCTTCCTTAATTTGCAAAAATTCGATTTTGTTGTTGGAATTCTTGACAATAAGATATTTGTTTAACGGACTCTGGATTGTTGATGCGTTTGGTATAAATCGGCGATACAAATTTATCATGCCCAGAAATCGTCATGGTGGGTGGTTTACCAGTACCTACTGGGTATGCTGCTGTTTCTAAACTGTGTCTACTTTGTTTTGTAATGGCTTAATTCTGTTTACGGTTATTTTATGGCCAAGGAAGGTGGTTTCATTTTTACTAAAGATACATTTTGACGGATTAATCATAATTCGATATCACTATTTCTTTTTTGATCTATCCTTTGATATCCTACCATTGCACGTAGGAACCTCATTTCGGCACTCTCAATACATGGTATGGGAAAATATTGTAATCGAATTTATTTTTAAGATTTTGCCGAATTTACATTCCTTCAGATTCCATGAGTTGAAGGAGACAGAACATAATGAAATGTCTATGTGTCTATGTGTCTGTTGTGTCACTGACTTTTGTGTGCGGTATAGCTTCCAAACCAATTAGAATTTCACAACCAAATTTTATATGTAGTACTTTTTGTAATAGTAAGTTTTGTCATTTAGATCAATAAGCTTTGCAACGTTCCAATTATTAATTAACTGTTTAACCTTTAATCAGGCTCCGACTGGCTCCTTTGGGGGCCCTCATCGGCTAGAGTCTGATGAGGGGCGATCGCCGACGTAGGTAGTTCGGGCCTGCCTTTAATGTACAGCTTCGTGACATACACAGGCACTTCCACACGAGAAAGTACTTCATTACGTACCTTAACTAAGTACTTGATTAACGCTGACCACCCACTATCCACTCATAATTAATTGTGAATTAAGGGGTTAATAGTCACTGCAAAACGAATTTTTGAATAAAACTTGCATTGTAGTATGAAAATTAAATAAATATTTATATTTAGTTGGTACTCTACATGAAATAAATAATAAGAAATGGTACAGGAATCTGATATAATGAATTAAAATTTTACTCTATACAAATCCATCTTTCTATTGCGCTATTAACAGCTGTAATCCACCTGCAAAAAACATAATTTGAAAAAAATTTTAAAAATAAAATTAGATACATGTACCGTTTTTGGTCGGCATCAGATTCGGTACAAAAATAAAAATATTTTTGTTTTGAATTTGACGGTTTAATTTCAAATCCATATTTTTTATCGTTTCCATTACCATTTAGCATTTGGACCGCATATCCATGCAAACATGCCACACCTAAAAATTGGAATTTTTTAACATGTTTTTGCAGCGTGATAATTTTGTATAATACGAAGAAAGATTTAAACAGAAAACCTTACTAAATGCATTCTCAGAGTTCACATCCTTATAGAAATATAAATAAGCATCCTTTAGAATGCAATATAGTCTATCCCAATATTTTTGCTGTTTATCTAATTTTTCTAAATATCCGAAACAATCCGGCCTTTTTAGCGCATTAGGACCAACTTGAAGATTTCGTTTCACTTCTTCTAGACACAAATCTTCCGTTTCTAACTGTTGAATAGTTTTATTTAACACTTCAATCCATCTCACCGCAGCCGAATCTGAATCTGCTGCTAAATGAAGCGTCGGCATGTTTTCTCGCATTAAGTTAAAGGAATACGGCCGTGCAATAGGATCAAGATTTTGTTCAATTTTGTAGTTTAATAATAAAACTGCACCAACCGGCTGCGTATCCTAAAATGGAAAAAATTAAACCTGCTCGATGAGAATTTTTGTTTCATCAGTATTTTTAATTTACCGAATCAGTTTTGTAGCAATATAAACAGTTGTCTGTTTTAAGTACAAACCATCGTCGTACCCATTTGGTTGACGGGATACCGCTGGCATAACCACCCATCTTCCAAAGGTATCCATTGTATAAGGAATTTTTTTCGGAAACATCTCTTAGCACTGGATTTAGTACATCATTAGTATGAGCAACCTAAAATAAAATAAATGATGAAATAAGGATTCGTAATAGATTTTGGTACAAACTTCTAAGGAAATGATGTTTTGATTAAGTCGTGCTATTTCGACAATTTCTGAATGGCTTTTATCTAATACGTTTGTTTCGTTTATGGAGATGACGATATCTCCAACTTCCAATCCAGAGTTTTCGGCTGGTGTATCGGCTTCTATAGCTGATATTATCACAGGTTTCGATCCGTGTATCCGAAAACCGTATTCACCAGATTTTCTCTTAATTGTTATCGTTTCGCTATACTCTAAAATGAGAAAACAGGTTCAAGTGGGGGTTCAGTATTATGAGAGGTTGAGAGAAAGTTTTAATGTAGAAAAATAAAATTGGCATTTTATATTTGAGATTTGTCAGTAAGGTACCACGATACTGAGAATAAAACAGTTGCTAAAACTGAGCATTAATGTTATCTTTGGTATTTACAAGGTTGATGCAAGTGCATTTTAACATTGTTACACAATTCTAAGAAGCGTTGTAGTTATAATTTAAATAGAATTGCAACTATAGGATGATTAAACCATTGCTAATTCTGTTTGTGATTGAATTTTTTCATACTTTTTTTGTTTTACCGGTGACCCTTAGGGATATTTTATAAAATAGTAAGTTAATATAGCTATTTTATTTTTAAATCACTTCAAAAAGTCAAATTACAATGAAATTATTGCAATTTTTATTAGTTGTCCAAGGACTTTTGCGAGTCACTATACATTAAATGTCGGTTAATTTACGAATTGTTCACCAAGTATAAATATGAACCAAAATCAAAGTCTTTTTAAATCTATTAATTTCAATTTTATTCACTAATTAGCTTCGTCATCAAATACGACGCTATCTTGTCAGGAGAATAGAACCGTGTTTACAGAATATAATATAGAGCAACTTTCAAGTTTGAAAATATTGGTATTATACAATATTTAAAAATATATCTTCAAGTACAAATTAAAAAACATTTAATACTTGAGAACATATTTATATTTATTTGGTGGAAGTGGTTGGCTACGTGAAAATTTTCGTCTTACAAATATTTTGTGGAACAAATTCAATATCTCCCGAAATAATATATCTTTAAAACTTTTCAAACCTGCTCAATTTTATTTTTATTTAGATTTATTAAGTTAAGTTTTTATTTACGAATTTTCTATCGATCAAGTGATTTACAGAATCACGTTATCAATAATTTTTTTGAAAGATACAATAATACTTTAATTTATTACTTTACTATATCGAGTGTTAAGCTATCTTCAAAAGGAATCCAAAGTGCTGATTATTTTTTATTTATTTAGATTATAATGACCGATAATGATAGTGAAACCTTTTTTAAATAAATTGCATTACAATTTCCGCGGTTTGGAGCCCACTTTAAATAGTAGGTCACTTATATGTTTAAAAACAGTTCGAACAAACACCGTAGACATAAGAGATAGGGTTGCTTACGTATATACTATTTAGTGTATGGTATATAAAGAAAAATATGATATTAGATTTAAATACAATAGAACTTCGATGTCACGTAATTCTCGAACCTAACTTTCATAATAATTATAAGTATTTTGTCTCATTTAACGAAATACTTTCGATATAACGAATTTTTTCACACTTTTTTCACTCTCGACCAGAACATGAATTTAATTATTATGAAGTTATTTCAGAATAATCAAAATGAAATAACAAGGAATGTAAATAATTCAACACACACAATAGTCCTAATAGTGCAGACTGTTTACATTTGAACAATAAGTACAGGATGGCCCATAAAGAATTTACTATTTTAAAACGTCATTACGATCGAGCGGTATGACGGAGAGGGGTGCGGGTGGTGGGGATTAGTGCTTGGTTCATGGAAATTCAGTCACGATGAAGCGCTTTACGGGTGAGCAGAGTGTACTTTGTGCAAAACATTTTTACAAAAATAGCGATTCATGCGTATATTTCACTCTGAATATGGATTACATGACTTAAATCAATGTCCCAGCGAATCAATGTTCCCACCGGAACGTCCAAGATCAACAAAATCGGAGGAAGTAATTAACGAAGTTAGGTCTTCCATGTGCCAGCCAGTTTTCACAAATTTAAGAGACATATTCGAAGAGTGCTTGCATCGAGATGGCTCACATCTGCATGATGTAATTTTTAAAAATTAAACCCAATTACCTATTTTCATTTAAATATAAATATGTTTATTTCGTTACTATATTTTTTGTAAACATGTTTTATACAAAATGCACACTGCTCACCTGTAAAGCGCTCCATAGTGACTGAATTTCCATGAACCAAGATACTAATCCCTACCACCCGCGCTCCGCTCAGACTTACTGTTCTATCGCAATGACGGACGTTTTTTACGCACTTTTTCCTCGAGTATCTTATTGCATCCTTTTTTGTATTTTTTGTATTGTATATTAAAAATTATGCATATCCATAACTAATATTTTTCTAACGGAGCTTCGATAAGCTACAATTAAAAGTTCTACAAAAAAGTTTAAGTTAGCAGGACTTCGGGTTATTATTACCAAAGAATTTTGTTCAAATTATCAAGAATTCGAATTATCCAAGTTCGAGCTATCGAAGTTTGACTGTGCTCAGTTAGAAGTTTTACTTCTGTCAGTGCAGTCCATTTTTGCACTGCGATTGTTACTTGATTTTAAGAATTGCTTATACCAGGGGTCCTTAAACTACCGCCTGTGAACCGATTCGTTCCCCTTCCCAAATATTGTATCAAACTTTATTTTGATCGTCTTCCTTAGGAAGGCAATGGCAAACCACCCGCATGTAATATGATTAATAAACTTTTTCAAAATCACACTTCCTGTGGTTTGGATCCCATTTGAAACTATAGGTCCCCTGTAGTGACTATAATAATTACACCAATAACAGGACACATAAGAGAAGGTAGGCAACGTCAGAAGACCTGATGAGCGCTGGAATCACGAAGCAGTGGAGTAATATGGAGTTTTGTCCGAAGCTGGATCAATTCTTGTACAGAAAATTTTGACTGCTCCTGATTTTTTATTTATTATAATTTACATAATCATTAAAAGATTACTACTTTACAGTATAAATGTTACTTGGAGTATGCAGTTGAAACTCAGGCAAATTTTGATGTCAAAGCGTAGCAATTCAAAAATTGATTTATTCAATATCTAAATTAAAAAGTTAAATAAAAAATGCAAAACACAAAACTAGAACTTAAAAATAAAAAGTACTTAAATTCTATAAATGTTTTAAGCAAATTGCACAAGATAGGTATGACGGCTTAACTGGCAAACTTTGGAATAAAGGATTATGCAGAATGAAGTTAGCTTAGCGCCAATTAATATTAGTATTTGAGGAATCACTTTTTTTTAACTTTTGACGGAGATCCGATTTATTTTTTAATTTTCTTTTTTATTTGTTTACTTATTAGGAATTCTTATTACCATAAAAGTGTTCAAAAGTATCAATATAGGACTACGTCCTTCAATTACCAACCAGGCCAAATACACTTATTACTGTGTCTTGTGAGCATATACGTAATTTGTTAACATCCGGTAGGTAGCTTGCTAGGTTGGCCTTTAGATGCATGTACCTACATATGACCCGTTCTTTCTTTGTTAATGGTGGCAATTCATCAACCCAGAGGGGGGGGGGGCTGACGGTTTTACGTCTCTTCCAAAGCACGGAGACGATTATACGAAGGTTTTTCTTTCACAAAGTTCACATTTTAAGAATTTTCAATTATTTTTTCCAGACGGTTATTGCCTTGCATCTAACGCGATCGGTTGCGAATGCGAGGTACTGGGTTCAAATCCGGGGAGGGGTTAAACTTACTTGGAATGGTAATTGTGCCAAGGGAACTTGACACAGAAGCTTATAGAACAAATCATTAATCTAAAAGAATTAAAGAAGAAGAAGAAGAAGAAGAAGAAGAAGAAGAAGAGAATTATTTTTTATATCTGACATATTTATGGTAATTGTGCGTAGGTCCATTTTATCAATTTTATCCATATCATAGAGGCAATATTTTGTTTAATTTAGATTGCTTCTAGATATTTATTATTAAAAACAAGAAAAAATTAATGTAAGAAAAAAATAGTTACACATTCTACAAGATTATTCACCACGGGACACCCTATATTTAGTCATAACCACGAGAGGTCGAGTATGATTAAGTTCCTCAACAACCCGAAAACCGTGAATGATATAAAAAATATTGTCAATGATTTTTGTACTGACATAGTGGAAGTTAAGTATCTTTTTATCAACAATTGAATGATAACACTCAAACGTGTCAAGATATAAACTCCTACACATTCATTTATACTATTTGTGATTTTTTCAATGGAAAGATTATATCGTAAATTGTTGAAGTGTTTTCATTCAGTTGGTGATAAAATGAAATCAAAAACGTCGAATCCAAAAAATATTTACTTACTTTTGTATTTTCGATTATTTTCGAGTTATTGGATTGTGTCATAGTGTGTTAAGCTCTCGTGATTATGGTTATAACTTATAACTGACCTACGGGAAACTTTATTAAGCAAAAGTTGCTTTTTCTAAACAGATCGACTGATCATAAATTTCAAATTTCAAATTTCACTGCAAATTACCGTTTGTTTTTCCAGATACTGTTTTTATAGCATTATTTTCTTTACACCATACTATCAGCATTAGCTTTAACAATTCTTCTAAAGTATTCTTCAGCGATTGGTGTTCACGATCTGTTGAATCTGGAACTTGAAATCATAATTATGAAATACACAAAATAAAATTTTTGACAAATTCATTACCTAACATGATGAATAAAAATTTAATTATGTACACAAAAACTATTTCTCTCACGTGTGCATCTCACTACTGTTTACTACACATAAATGTGCGTTGATTGTGTTTTCCACATGGAGTAAAGTTATTTCAGTTATGTTCTAGCATGTGCTAAGTATAGGCTCCATTAGACACGTCATATACGCTGCTTATGATTTAATAGAGTTTATAAATTTTCTTTCACTTAATTGAATGAAGTTTAATTTCTAACAAAACTATCGGTTGCACACACAGCTGTTATTTTTAGAATAGTTAAAATAAAAAAGATGATACAATATCCCGGTAGACAGACACCCAGTACCTTTATTATTTCAGGCAAATACTATTTTAATCGTCATATTTTGATTTTATGCCAAATTTACTCATAAATTATTACACTTAAGTATTTCATGAATGAATCAGGCAAACAGCAAACTAAAATAATTTTTTTAAATTCCAAATTATAAAAAGATTGCCTACAGGGTGTGGAATAAGTACAATCAACACTAGGGGCCGTTTTATTAATGCCCGGTTGAGGGTAATCAATGTTTGGTTAGCGTTAACAGTTCCTTAACCACGATCGACTTAGTCGGACAACTTTGGCCGAATAAAAATTTAGTTAGGTAATTAAACAGGAGAAGTGTATCAAAGCAGATAATTCTGAAAAGTTCCTTAATATGGTCCATTACAACAACAGTTCAACAAAATTCATAATATGTACTCAATGTGAATCGCCGAAACAATCCATTGGTACATGCAATTTATGTATTTCAAGTACCACGCTTCTTAAAATGACGAGATTTGTACATGTTAAATATAAGAGGGGTTGTTAACTCAAATTGAGTGAGTGAGTGAGACACTCAATGATTGAAGTTGTAAAGAACGAATAAGATACACCATTGATGGTGCCATGGTGTAATCTTTTAACGAGTAATTAATATGACATAATTCGAAGTTTATGTTTTATTAATTTAATTCTAGAAGTTAAAATCCAATGGATGAAGGTGACTCCATAGGATTTTAGTATTTGTAACGACACAAATTCATCGAAATTTTAACCATCATCAAAATTCTCATCATGAGCGTTTAAAAATGGCACCGCTCACCGTCCACTAATATTAATATTTTATAGGCGCAGTAAATAAAATTAACCGTTATAAATCTAAAATAAAAGCAAATAAAAAAATAATATAATATGAATGAAATAATAAAATGAAAGCAAAGCTTCCATAGATAGGTTTCACACGACTAACATGCAATTATGGATAACGTCTGGCCGAATCTGATGTTATCCAACAATTCAATTTTTGACCACTAATTAGTAGCCAATCAAAATCATTAGTGTGAGGGTATTATAAATTTAATTTAGTCGACAAGAAAATTAAAATTTAGCTTACTTATTCCTAAGAAAGCAAAACTGATAATTAGAAACATCCGTATTTTTACAATAATTATTGTGCTTCAGAAATAAATACGAAAAGTCAAAAAAAGAACGGTGGCAGTATGTGATGCTCAAAAAGGGCGAGACAAAAATGACGCAGATTTTATTTGAATTTAAATTGTTTCGTTTATTTAATTATTGGATAAGTGGGGTGCTCCTATTGATATAATTGGGAAGACATGGAACTGCTAAAACTGAGTTATTTATGAATTATCTTAGTGCTACGGTACTGATTACTTCGATATTAGTTTTTGTTGAAAATAATGCCGTCTATGGTGAGGATGCCAAGTCACTTAAGACGAAGATCTACACAAATAATTTATTACATTTTTTTACATCTTTTATATTTCTTGATTGTTCAATTATTATTATTGAATATTTGTCACGCAATCCGAATTGATAAATTTTTGATTTGAGTCTTTATAATAGAAAAATCTTTTCAATAATGAGTCGGCGTCGTGTGTAAAGTGTGAAAAAGCTGATGCAAAACCTTGGAATTTGTAGGTCAGCAACGAAGTAAGTTTTTAAAATTGGATGGGGCAGATCCCCCGGTTTATGGGACATTTTTTTTGAGGAAGATTACTTCAATGTAATTAATTTTATTATATTTTAAAAATATTTTTCCAATTTTTTAAGATAGGCTAATGATTTTCTATCATTAATTTGACATGATATTCATTAAAAGCTAAAACATTTGGTACAATTTCTACATTATTTTGATTATTATAATATGTTGTTATTTCATTGTTGCTGAGGAATAGCAAAACCATAATTTTATTGTTGGTTATTGCCTGTTTGTAGGTATTTTTGGCTATTTTATCTTACCAATTGGGCATAGACGATTTTAGGTTGACATAAAAAACTTGTTTGCTACTTATAATTTTACAATTTTGCAATCTTTTCAAATTTTAATCAGTTATTCTTATTATTGTCTTTTGATTACGCAAATGCATGATGCAATCAACAAAAACAAAAATTTCAAATTGAATTAAAATTTTTTACAATAATAAATTTTCTGCAAGTACCTACTTTAGAAACAATAAACGATAAAGAGATAATTTTCTATATAAAAAGCGCGTTTTGATTAAATCTTTCCACATCATCAATATGAAGGCTATCGCTCTGTGTATGCTTTTGGCAGTAGGCCTCTGTTCGGTAAATATTATATTCAATTTACCTGTCATTATTATAGAACATTGTTAATATTTCTAGGCGGAACGTGATTGGTCACAAATAAAATCTTTGGTTGCGCCTGGATTTGACGCTCTCCATAACCAAGTTGAGGGCAGAATTGTTGGAGGTGAGGAAGCCAAGCCAAATTCAATACCTTACCAGGTAAGAAAATAATTTTATTTTATAATGCATTTTTATAAAAAGTTTTCTGCCAGGCTGCACTTCTCGTCGAAGTCAAACAGGGAACCGCATTCTGCGGTGGTTCTCTAATCTCAGAAAAATATGTGCTAACTGCTGCTCATTGTGTTGATGCGTAAGTGGTTTTTTTTAGATAATTTTAATATCTTTAATTCACGAATTATTTATTTTAGTACGAAATTCGTTGAAGTAATTTTGGGTGCACACAATGTAAGAGAAAATGAGCCTACACAACAGCGATTCAATGCCACCAAATTTATCGTACACAAAGGATGGAATCGCTTCAGGTTAGTCAATGATATTGCGCTAATAGAACTTCCCGAGCCAGCGGTACTAAATGGTAAATTTTATTTTGAGTGTCGTTCACAAATTTCAACTAAATTGTTTCACAGAATATGTTCAGTTAGTAACTCTTCCTAAGTATTCGGAAGCTGGAGCATCATTTAATGGAGTAGTTAGTCAAGCCAGCGGTTGGGGAAAAGATTCCGATAAATCTAACACCATCAGTCCAGTGTTACGTTCTGTCAACTCAAAAGTAATTAGAAACTTGCAGTGCTTTATATATTATTTCGGCATAATTCAAGACACCCATGTATGTACATCTGGAAGTGGACGCAAATCTACTTGCAGTGGTGATTCTGGTGGCCCATTAGTAATTGGAAATAAACAGGTAAACGAGCATGTTTTTTTGATTAAACTTTAAACAACCATTTACTTATTTTATACAGATTGGAGTCGTATCGTTTGGTTTAGCCTTTGGTTGTGAACTAGGAATTCCACCAGCATTTACTCGCGTAACTAAATACCTCGACTGGATTGCCAGCAACACGGGTATTGAAATTCAAAAATAAATAAATGGAACTAAATATTGAATTTGTAATGAAAAGTTAATAAAATATTTTGAATTTTGTACAATAATTGCTTTCACCAGGTTTATCAGGCACCAGTTCATTAGCTTTAATTTAATGAAATAAAACTAAAATTCTTCAAATAGTAGAAATTTTGTTGATCTATTCATGTCTGTCATTTCAGAATTAACATTAAAAATGAAAATCGATCTTCCAGAAAATGGTTGAACATTGATTTTTAAAATTTGAACTTGTTGAAGTCCTAATTATGATGTACACGTATAGTCATAATGGTTGAAATTTGCTATTTTGATGTGGGACCTTGCTCTTTTAAGAGTAACACTTCTGCTATTTATTACCATTATTGGAGTTATTACTCATCCGTTGCAAACAGATATAAAAAAAATTAATTATTTATATAAAACGATTATTTTGTATTATTTTATTAAGAATAGTACATAATTGGCAGTGCACAGAGCGTACGTAATAAAAAAAGGTTTCATGCAGCTAACATTGGTGACACTTAATTCTACTTATAAAATGCTAGTCGTTCTCAGTACATTTTAGTTTTTTATTTTAGTTGTTTTAATATTTTTAGTCTTATAATGTATTATTGAGCTTGTTTAACACTAGGTAATATAAATTTAACAATTATAACAAATTATCTAAAATTAAATAAATTGTATTTAAAAATAACTCTATTTAAATCACCAACAATTTTTTATATTATTTTTAATAGGTTTTTTTAAATCCGTTATGTATAAACATTTTTCTAGAAATATTTTATTTTTTATTATATTTAATATGTTTGTATGCACCACAGCATTTTATATAATATTAAAATCTATTTTCAGTTTTACTATAAACACTCAGACATTTAGCTGAATTTTTTCATCTATAAAAATTCTAGACAATCATTGGCTATGTCACTGCATGGATCGTATTTTAAAAGGTTTTATTTGTAAAAAATAACATAAATTACAAATACAATACATAAGCAAAATTAGGGTAGTTGTGTACTGCCCTAAACATTACATTAATAATTCAAATATTGTTAATAGGTCATCTTATCCAACTTTCAACCAACGATCAATCGAATACTCCAATGCAGCCACCCATCTGGAAACAAAAATCTTTCAGAACTTAGTTTTCCAATTTGAATACAGCCAAACCTTTTTCTATCAGTATCTGACTCAGTATAAAAATAAAAATGTTTTTGATTTGGTTCCGATGGGACAATCTCAAATGCATGCTTTTTCGCTCCTGCCGTAGTTTGTTGAACTCGATAACCATGAAGGCAAGCAACACCTGCAAAAATAAGGAGGCATTAGAAAAAAATAAAATTAATTTAACCCTTAAAGTTAATACCAAATGCGCTTTTCGAATTTAAGTCTTGGTAAAAGTATAAACAAGCATCTTTAAGCACACAGTATCTTCTATTCCAAGATTTCCACTGATTTCCTAATTTAACTAAATATCCAAAACAATCAGGTTTTTGAAGGGCGTTGGGTGCACACAAAAGGTTTTTGCTCGTTTGTTCTAACCATGCATCAATTACGTGAAACCTTTCCGAAGCTTGAGAAAGCACTTCCGACCACTTGGAAAATTCTTCTTCCGTGTCTGCGGCAAGATGAATGGGCGACACCCCTGTACGCTTTAAATCAAAACGGAATGGACGAGCTGGTACTCCGGAACTTGCGTTATCAACCTGACAGATGTCATAATTTAATAACATCAATGCACCAGCGGGCTGTTTGATCTAAGAGAAAGTTTTAGTGTTAAACAAATTTTCTTCTTCTTCCTTTTTTGCACAATACTAACCACATCTGATTTATAGTAGTATAAACAATTATCTTGCTTAAGAGTAAACCAGCGTCGAAACCACTTGAATGATGCTGTATCACTAAGAGAATTTCCTAATTTCCATAAGTAACCACTGTAAACAGGATCGCTTACAGGTAAATCAGTGGTATTTGGACTTATAACACCACAAGTTCGAACTACCTAAAATGATTATGTTACAGTTGGAGCCTGATAAAAAAATATGTTTACCTCTAAAGTTAAAGTATCACTTCCAGCGTGTGCAATTTTAACAACTTCTGAATGACTTTTATCCAAAACACTAATTCCATTAACAGCTAAAACAATATCACCAATTTCAAGCCCAGAACTTTCTGCCGGAGTGGCATTTTCAATAGCAGAAACCACCACAGGTTTTGATCCATGTATTCGAAAACCAAATTCTCCAGATTTTCGACGTACTATCACCGTTTTATCACTTTCTGAAAAATAAATGTAAACTTTTTTATAAGGATTATTCAACAATAAAACTTACCAAAAGATTTTGTTGCTTGTCTTTTGTACATTTCCAGACACGATTTTCGATGAACCATTCTATGGGTAATAGCTTGGTATCGCTTCTTAAATTCATGCTCAGATTCCGTGCTCCCTATACTCGATATCGAATCTCTTCTCGCAAATTCATCATCTATCACAAGAGTATATAATATGTAGTTAAATAATCGCTAATTGCAGATGTTAAGAAATAGTAAATATATAAATCACAGAATAGAAATTCATTCAATGATTAAGCTCTTTTTAGCATTTGATATATTTATAATCTCATGGAATGAGGAGGATAGGTAACGAAAGGTCTGTGACTAGGTTTTTTTCTGCCAAGAAGTTTTATTATTATTTCATCCTTAAGAAACTTCGAAATCATTTAGAAACACTGTCGAGTTTAAATTTCTTATCTGTTACGAAATATATAAATATTCTTCTTCTTCTTTCTAGAAGTAATTCTCTAGAGAATTCTCTTCTAGTAGGCCAAGGCCTGTTATTTTGTATTTTGAACAATAATTGTTTTCACCGGGCATATCATAGTTAAATATTCACCTGCGGATGTATCTGGTTTACTCCAAGTGTGCAGCTCTTCATAGTCATCTATATAAATCCAATATCCTTCAACATAAGGCACGTTATAGACACCTAAATCATCTTCATCTTCAGGTGCTCCAGGAAGTACACTTGGACTAGAGTTTGTGGCTCGAAGTCCTTCCATGCTATTATCAGTTGATCGTGCCATTGGTCGCAACTTGATTCGACAAGTTTCTGCCTTCCCACCCCTCTCTTCCGACTACCTCAACAATACATAATAATTAAATCACATTAGAAAAAATTTCAAAGTAGTATTATTATTTACCTTAGCTCTAACGTCGTGCCTATACCTATGATGTCTTCGTTCACCTTGAGACCGCTCTTCAGATCTAAATCTTTTCTCAAGCTTTTTAAATAACCTTCCTTGTTTTACCCTAGGAGAATCAGCAAATCCAGCTGGAGGTTGAACAATATCTGCCGAAGTACCATTGTTACCATTCGAACTTCGTTCTGGATCATTAGTAGTTACAATTTCCACTTCCTTTCCACAATGCAAGCAATGAACCTGGTGTTCCGTGAGCGCCGCGTGGCTACTGGGATCGCTATAAAAAACACTATCACTTCCTGGACTTACAGATCGCAGCGATTCGGCACTTAAAGCTTTTAGCCTTATTGACTCTGGACTTGCTTTTGGACTTCGTCTTCTTTTATTTGGAGATTCGATTGGACTAGCACTATAATTTTAAAGTAATTATGTTTTATAAAACTTTCACAAAACTTTTACCTATATGGACTGAGTCGACTTTTACTTTGGCTATCCGTGCTTGGCTGTACAGAAGACCGGCGTCTAGGTAAAGTATTAGGTAAACTAGAAGGTTTTTCATCTACACTATCACTTCTTTTTCGATATCTCGTATTCGTCGGCGAACGTGGAATAGATTTTCTCCTATTGTTTTCCTTAAATTTTTTATTTTTTCTTGGAGAAATGGGATCAACAGTTAAATTATCTCCACAGACACCACTGCTAGATTCATCAGAAGTTAACGGAGGCTTACTTTCTGGACCTCTGGGTTTATCGGTTGGATATTGCTCAGTTACTGCTGAACTACGTATTAACGATGGTGATGCTTTTTTTGGTTGATGATTTTTACGATGATTTTGTAATGGACTACGAGTTCTTACCTTAGATCGTTTTACTTTATCACCAGTTTTTAGAAAATCTTTGGAATGTGACACAGACTCTTCAGTTTTTTTGGTTTGTTTTAAAATAGTTTTCTGTTTTTCCTTTGGAGCCAAACTACTTTCTAACGTTTTGTTTTTATCAATATTTAAAGTAAAAGTTTTCTTTTTGCGTTTCTTCTCATCTTCCGTCCATTCTAACTTCTCCGATTTTGAAGATTTCCAAGTTTGACTTAAAAAAGTGGTTAGTTAAAGGTGGGGATCGAAATGTAAGGAATTACTTACTCATCTTCCAATGGTGATTCGTAGTAACCTGAAGACGAATAATGCACGCTATGTTCGTCTTCAGAAATAGAGGGCACATGTCGGGATGAAGGCACTGATGGTTTTTGAGGCAAATCCGGACATGATCCATTTAAACTATAACTACCTGAAGATGAACTACTGCCTGAAGGCGACGATCGTCCAACTTTGGTTACATAAATTGGTGTACCTGTATTTTCGGTAACTTCTTCTGGTATAGAAGACGATGAAAATGATGGAACTACCATGTCATCTCCAAGTAAATCATTTTTTCCAAGGCCATACGTAGAAGAGACACTTTCAAATGAACTACCTTCCTGAGTTGGATGTGCGTGATGTTTTTCTTTATTTTCCTAATATTTAAATTAAATTAAATTAAAATAAATGAAACCGAAATTACGTTACCTTGGGGAATCCATTTTTATAACTGTCTGTTCCAGAATTGGCAGTGATATAATCGTCAGTAGTTGTGGTACTTTCTGAAACATCAGTGTTTGTTTTACCTGAATCTGTTCGAGCTAATAATAAGTCTGGAACAACTGCAGGTAGAGGAGATTCTGCCATGGGTTCGGGAGTGTGTCTTCTCCTGGCAGGAGATGGTGCGGTTCTTGTTGTAAGATATTGTTGATTGCTACTTTCAGGTTTACTAAGTGATATGCTTGGAAGATCAATAGCAACTCGTGGTGAACTAGGATTCTGTAAGCAATTTAACCGAAACAATTCTACTAAGTTAGCAGGTTGGAATACGAACCTGCATATGATCTGATAATTCTTCATCTAACATGTCAGTATCTATTGAAGAACGTTGTTGATGTTGTAACAGTAATAAATGTTTCCTTCTAGACGATGGTGTCAATAATGAAGCCGATATCCCACCTGGAGTCGTCAACGAATTCATTTCAGAACTACTAAGAGCAGTACCATTGTCAGTTCCTGAGTCAACTTGTAAAACTGTTGCTTGTGATTCATTCCAAATACCATCCGAATGATCCCTAACCAAAAAACATTATTACTTGCCGTTAACAAAATAAAATTATTTTGGTACCTAACGTCGTTTGCTAACGAATCGTTTGATGCAAATAAAGCATATTTTCCTTCTGGCAATAAAGAAAGGGACGGAACAATGCATTCATTATCAGGTGAAATATTACCATTAGCTTTTCGTGCACGAATTTCGTTGTCTAACAAATCATCGCTGGTAGACGAACCACTTCTTCTTAAATATCTTCCTTCGTAAATAAGATTTTCATGAAATTCTTCATCAATGGAATCTTGAAGACGCAAACCAGAATTGTCAAAAGTTCCTGATACAGAAGAAAAGACGCTTTCATTAAAATGTTTAAATATTCCTTCGTTTTTAATGGGAGAATTTTGGAAATAAGGTGTAAAACTTCTTGGTTCAAACTCTACTTTGATATTTTCATGACTAATTGAAGTAATTTTTTTCTCAAGAAAAACAGTGCTATCTTTACTGGAAGTTTTTCGTTGGTCTAGAAGCATTTCGCCATCCGAGACTGTTTTTAGTAAACGTCTTTTGGTTATTTCGGTTGGAGAATACGGAGATTGTGGTTCAAAATCAATAATTATTTCTTGTGGAACTTTTGGTAATACAATTTGAGGTTCTTCTACATCACATTCAGATTGAGGTGAGCTGGATGAATTAGTTTCGGGGAGGATAAATTCTGTATGAGAAGTTAACACGAAAGGTGATCTTGGAGGTTCGTCTGATTGAGTTCTATGAAGGGGTTCGTGAATGGTGGGTTCGGTTTTAACAGGTTGTTCGGTGACATGTGGAATTTGAATAAGTCTACCTCCTTCGGAAAACGATTTCATTAATTTTCGTCCATTAACTAGCATTCCATTCGTTTGAGCACCTTGGGATACCATTTTGACCTGAAATCAAATATATTTTATGTATTGTTAAATGTTTGCTCATTTTAAAATATGTAATAAAATTTTATTTATGAAATAAATTATTAATATAGCATTTGATCGTATTTGTTATGTTGCGGAACATTCTTTTATTATAGTAAAAAGAAATCTCATCCAATGCAATTGTAATTAAGTAAAATTCACGGGTTATTGGATTGCAATATTAATTTTTAATGTTCTTTCCGTTAATATCTTCTCTTCCTTTTCAGTCCCGATGATGGTTTATATAAAATAGCCGAAACAGTCGACAAATAGACATTTAGTTTTATTGCAATCCAATAACCCGTGAATTTTACTTAATTCTTTTATTAGTTTTTAAGTTATTTTTTATACTTTCGGGATCAATTTCATGTAATTTTGTCTGGAACAAGTTCGATTTAAAATGCTCAATTAATTGACCTATATAAGAAATTTAATGACATTCAATTTGATTTAGAATTTATAATTACGAATATACAAATTAGGTACTTCCATTTTAAAGTATTTTAAAAGCATATTGATTTTCAATCGAATTGAATTTCATTAAGTTGATTTCCATAATTTGTAATAATAATTAATAAACAATATAAATTTGGATTAAAGAGCGAATCATAGTTACAATCATGATTTTTAAACATGGAAATAAAATCTAAATTTCAACAACACATTTTCAGAAAATTTAATTAAATTTGTTACCTTTTACATTAACATTTATTTATACCATAAACTTTCCCGTATATCTACTTTAATTAAGTGTATATTATTATGTGTATGTAAAATTAGAATAGTTATGTAGAAGTTTATGAATATCGCATGTACCTATGTACCTACCTCATTGTATTCTCTTATTATTATAAACGCTATTATAACAGAGTATTACTTTTATGTAATATTTATTTAACAAATTTACTCTGCTGATAAAGTAATTTTTGTTTTTGAAAGTATTAAGTTAACAAAAATTGGTATAAAAGAGAACTAATTAAAAAAATTAAATAAGTTTGTTTGAGGACTTCTGGCAATGTTTAAATATGAGATGCACAGGTAGTGGGCGAGCAAATTGGTCAATAATAATCTATGTAATGGTTATTAAAATAACCATTCCTAATTTATTTTCACGAATTAAAACACACTTTTATTAAACCTTACAAAACCTAATAATAACGTGTAAAAGATTATGTAATACGTATTATAGAATATACAGAAGGAGATACAAATTTGATTTTAAAAATTAATGTTCTCCAAATTGACATTTTACATTTCACCCGATGAAGTCCTAATTATGATTAGTACGTATAACAATAATGTTGAAAATTCCCCTAGTTAGTCAACTAAAAAAAAAAGAAGAACATTATGGCTATTCGTAATGTTATCTGGAACAGATATTCAAGAACCAGAAGGTAGACATTTCGTGAGTAAAAAATCCTACTATATTGGCAGTAGATGGTGTAAATATTTAATATATTATACATAACTATACTGACATGGCATGACAATAATAAATTATTAAACACATTCGATTCTTCTGAATATGGTAGAACTGGATAAGTTTTTTATTTACATGTTGCTATTTGTTACTGTCCTATTAACCTTCGACATATTCAAATAGGAAAAGTATTGAGTACTTATGTACTACATACATATTATAATACAGTGTGTTCACGGAAAATGGTAACAGTGAATAATTTTTATATGCTACTAGATACAAAAAAAAGTTTAAATAGTTTTTTATTCAACTGGAAATTTACTATCGGAAACTAATGATGTATATTTTTTTATACTTCAAATTAAACCGGAAGTGAACATAAAATTTTTTTTTCAAATGACAACATGTCTTTTTTTTAACATTTTCGGAATCTGCAATTTTTTCTTTATAAATAGGTATAAAATTTTCATAAGGTTACATAAGAAAATATTCGAGAAAATTCAAGATTTAAACATACAATAATAAAATTTATTAATTATTTATACACAGGTATGTAGAGTGCTATGAACTTTTTTGGTAACTTTTTTCTATTGGGTCATTTCAAAACAGTTGTTTACGCAAATCCGCCATTAAATTTAAAAGATTTCAAAAACAAAAAATTAATTTAGCATACGATGAAATATCACTAAATCAACAAATAAAAGCATCTAATGATGAACTTCTGCGTATATTACAATCAGGGGCGCCGCGCCCTATTGTTCACAGTGTGCAAAACACACGGGCAGCCAAAATTAGAGGCGGCCAAAATCCCAAAAATAGGGGTTTAGAAAAGGTTATTTACTTTACGACAGGGAATAAGTAGTAGAAATTTTATGAAATTGTATTAAAAAACTGCAAAAAATCGGCTACAAGGGCGGCCAAATTAAACTTTGCACACGGGCGGAAGTACCCCTAGCGGCGGCCCTGATTACAATCATGTCTTGAACAAAACGGTGGCAATTTTGAAAAATTTATCCTATAAATGACAGTTGTGTGTTCTGTAACGTGATTTTTTGTTTTTTATAGGACTCTACATACGTTTATGAGTAGATAATTAATAAATTATTATTGTTTGTTTAAATCTTGTATTTTCTCGAATATTTTCTTATGTAACCTTATGAAAATTTTATATATATTGTGGTGATATTTTCCATTAATTAAGAGTGACAGCAAACAAATAAGGAAGTGATTTAATTTTATTTGATTTTTAATTCAATAATCAGTTAATTTGGCTGATATGAGAAACATTTGCATCAAATTAACAACAAACCACCACATGTAACAATTTACACATAAAACAAAACAATTTTGAAGATATTTGTGAAATACAAATATTTTGTAACATCCTGTGAATGATTTTGTTTAAAAAAAAAAAAAACGTAAAGTGTGAATAATAAATTAGTGCGTGCACAATAAACAACGTTGTATTACCTGCTGGAAGGGCTATTTTAGTTACCAGGAACAAAGACTCCCACCTAAAATATCCAATTTCGAAAAACTGGGAAAGGGACAGAAAGTCGGCGAGCAAGAACGGCAGTCTCTTGGTGAAGCTCAAGGAGAGAAGAGTCTCTTGGTGAAACTCAAGGAGGGAACACGTGAAGTTCTTTGGTGATCCTGAAAGAAGGAAGAACTCGCGAGACTTCTTATTGATCTGAGGATCAAAGAAGTGTAATTTCGTGATTTCACTAAAAAGTGAATAATTTGCGAAAATCAAATTTTCGCGTAGTTGCTAATTACGATTCATAATTAGTGAGCGGTTGTGTATTTCTAACGAATTAAGGTATTAGTAAATTGAATACCTAAAAATAAAAAGTGATTATAAAAATTCTGCACGTGTCTTCGAAGTTGTTGGAGATTGACTTCAAAATTGGAACACTGGCCGGAGTTTGGAATACTGGCTGCTGTGTGGAACGTTTGGTGGATTTGAACAAATTGGAACAGCTGGCGACTGGTGGCAGGAATTTGGTCACATGGATCCCGCAACACACTAACTTCAGTGAAACTTTACCAGTTTGTAACAAGGTAGAAAATTTGTTATTTATTTTAATAAATCCAAGTTTAGAACTATTTGCGTCATTACTGGATTGATTAAAAATTATTGTTAAATTTGAATTGCTATTTTACACATTACACGAATGACGAGAAATCCAAATTTAGCACCTAAATTTAACAAATTAAATGTAATTTTGGATATCTCGATTGTTACACCCTACACATTTGGTTTAAGACAAATTTATTGTTCACATAAAAATTTGATGCAAATCTCTTATACAAAAATTATTTTCATTTAATAAATTATGTGTTCTTTGAATTACCCTTTTATTTCGTTTGTCGAACCCATCTACTCTGTGGAAGAAAAAAACTCTACTCCGACATAAAGCTAGTTTTTGGGGTCTTTTTGGGGTGAGTATTCATTTAAGGGTGAACATCATCTCAATATTTATAGAGAAAAATCTGCAGATTGCGAAAATTTAAAAAAAAGACATGTTGCCATTTGAAAAAAAAATTTTATGTTTACTTCCGGTTGAATTTGAAGTATAAAAAAATATACATCATTAGTTTCCGATAGTAAATTTCTAGTTGAATAAAAAACTATTTAAACTTTTTTTTGTATCTAGTAGCATATAAAAATTATTCACTGTTACCATTTTCCGTGAACACACTGTATAGTATTAAATTTCCTAAGAGGATAAACAGTGTTACTAGTAAAACTGTGTTTAAGTTTCAAAGTATGCCTAAGGGCCGATTCTACAAAGCAAGTATAAAGTCCCGAATAGTTATTCTCCGTATAACTTATTCGAAGTATAACTTATTCCTTATTCTAGGTATAAAAGCTTTTGCGTTCTACAATGCTCGTACACGGTCGGTATAACTATACCTGGAATTAGTTCCTCCGCACCAATTATAGGTCATTTGCGCAGCATATTTGACCATAGGATAACTATTTGACATCGTTGTCAAGCGTTCATTTGATTTATTGGTTATAGTTTTTGTTGTAAAAGATGTTTAAACAGAAAATTAAACAAATTCTCTTTTTTTTAAATTATTTTTAGCAATGGTTATTGCTATTAGATGTTTTCAATATTAAAAAGAGTTAAAAATTTTTGTAATAATTTTTATTTTATAAAATTTTACAAATTACTTTATAAATTACATAAAAATGTAACTTATTAGAATGAAACTTTTAAAAGCATGGGTCGAGAATGAAATATCCAAAAACAATAAAAATGACAAAAAAACCTTAATAAATAATAATAAGCAATAACAAGAATTTTTACAAAAATTTTAAATTCACTCACAAACCTCAATTAATTAATTATAAATAATCAAAGTAATGATTTAATAAAATAACTTTTTAGAAGCACTTGAAATACAACAATAAATTGAATTTCAAATTTGAAATAAATAAAATTGTCATTCTCTAAAATCTAACCTTAAAATAAATGATAGTTTATATTAGATTTGACCAATAGAAAACAAGAATAACTTATCCGAGCAGGTATTCGACCATTTTCAGAGGGATAAGTTAAACCAGGTATAACCACAATTTATACCAACAAAAACGTTATACGACAATTGTAAAACGCAAATCAAAAGATTTAACAAGATTTTATAGATTATAATCTGGATTTTGCCTGATAACAAGGCTAAGAGTTTTGGGATTGTTTCGAAGATTTTAAAAAATTTTCTGAGATTTTACAGATTTTTATTAAGATTATGAAGATTGTTCGGGATTCTACAGCTTTTATAAAGATTGAAGAGATTTTATAGATTGAAACAAGGATTGGTAAGATTTCTACTGGATTGTAAAATCTATGCGATTTTTAGTAAAGATTTTATAGATTATAATCTGGATTTTGCGTGACAACAATGCTAAGATTTTTGGGATTATTTCGAAGATTTTAAAAAATTTTCTGAGATTTTACAGATTTTTATTAAGATTATGAAGATTGTTAGGGATTCTACAGCTTTTATAAAGATTGACGAGATTTTATAGATTGAAACAAGGATTGGTAAGATTTCTACTGGATTGTAAAATCTATGCGATTTTTAGTGAAGATTTTATAGATTATAATCTGGATTTTGCCTTGGTGTACAACAGATTTTTGTAGTGATTTACCCCTCGGTTATTATCTTTGCAAGAACTGTTGTTAGACATCTCAATGAAGGTGGGGTCATAGAAATCATGGTTTTCTAACAATAAAAGGATGCGATTTGAATAAGCAAAAGAGTATACATTTTGAACACCATCCGACTGAGATACAAAATTGTGGTCTGGTGAATATAACAATGTTACAGTAAGTAATTTAATGTAAAAGTTTTGACCATCATTATTATATTGATAATGCCTAATAATTAAATTCCAATTTCATTTAGGTGAAAATGTATTATAATCCTAATGTTTGATATTTGCTTTGTTGTGTAGATAAAATATTATTGCCCTTAATCCAGGGCCCCTTAAATCCTAGTGTAGTTACTGAGAAAAAGGTTATAGGTAAATGTTAAATTCAAACGCCGAAATTGTGCGGAAAACCGACTAGACTGCGTTTTAAGCAATACCAAACATGAAACATCCAGAAAGTAAAATTTCGCGCAGCTGTCCATTCAAAATGGCCACAACGCGTTTTGGTAATTCATTATTTGCCAAAATAAAAAAATGTTAGTAAACATTAAAATTGACTGATAGGGCAGCGCGCGCCACTTTAGCCCCTTATTCACGACGACAACAGTCGTGAGGAACTTCGCATAATATGTTTAAGCCAGCAGCTTAATAATTAGGCTACAATTTATAGTTCCAATGTGACCCAACTATGTGTAATGTAGTGTATGTGTTACGGAAAAAGTAAGTATACCGATAAATGTGCACATTTTGCAGTAAATGTATATGTACTTCTACCGGCGCTTATGGTAAATGTACATGAAGGGTGTCCCAAAGTTCAAGCAAAATTTGAATTTAGCGCCATTTGTGCGGTAAAGTGTTGCCAACGAAAAGAAAAAGACAGCTGACAGTTCAGGATTATTAAAAATGGAGCGCCACACGAAAGAACAACTCGTTTTCATTGTTGAGTAATATTTGATGAGACATGAGAATACAGTATTTTGTGCCTAAATCAGACCGAGAAACAGTTCAGTTATTGCTTGAGTCATTTCCTGGTAGTGTAATTTCCCGCTTTGGTGATCAGAATTGGCCTCGCAGATCATGCGATTTAATGCCGTTGGATGTTTTTGGGATTTTTTTATGTTTAAGACTTGTATGAGCTGTATGAGACTTTACAACAAGTTAGTATGCTAACAGGTGTCCCAAAATGAACTGACAATTTAAATTTTCCACTTTTCTTTTCACGACAAAGCAAACAGAAATTTTCACTTGCTATCGCAACTTTTTTACCAACTCCCGTGGAACATGTACACATTTACCGATAAATGTATACATTTTCCAGTTACGTACTTTTTCTGTAATGTATTGTCATGTTATTTTGGAAGCTTACATTTTGAATGTGCGGAGATCATGTCTTAATTAAAATTTTCATTACTATTATAAAGGCAATACGGAAGGTATTTAAGTTTTCCACAAAAATTTTCAGTTTACAATTTATTTAGAAATACATTTGAATGTTACAACTTAGAGGTGAGTTTCTACCCTCAGTTGGGAGCAGGCACTATCCATTAGAGATCATTATTATATTATAGGAGGTAGGATTCACACGTAAGCCGACAAAAGGTAAAATAAAAGCGATAACATTTGTGGAAGATATCAAACGAATAAAGACTTTACCAAAAATTTATATTTGAATTTTCCGGAAACGTTTGGAAGAAGATATGGGGACGAGGCAAAAGGAATTGATAAGGACTCTCGAGCCGCCGCCTGCCTGTGAGTACGGGGCGCCCAAAAGATTTTAATGGTTGGAACCGGTGAGCATTGGGCAATTGTCTCCGAATATTTACAGATGTTTCGGTAAAAAAGAATTAGACACTTCAGTTATAAAATTTTGTGGCGCTCGAATAACATATTAGTTACGTGGATTTGGGGTTTATATTACTTTTTTTATTGTCATTTTACTCGATTAATTACCAATATGGAATAAAGAAGCCTAGAATAATTGGCATAATTAATTAATTTTATGACTTATTGGTAATTGTTGATGGAAAGTAAAATTTGTAATTTTATAGTTCCCAATAATAACATTTAAATGTATCATACATAATAATAGGATAAAAGTATCAATGGTGCAAATATTTATCCTACTTGTTGCTGATAATCCTTAATAATTTTGATTCGCTTTATTTGAATAATTTTACTTTATTTTACATTTTCTCCAAATATTTTGAATGAGTTCCATCGAAAGTGTCCTTGCAATTATAGTTTATCTCCGAACTGAGCTAGCGATAAGATTAATAATTATTAATGTTTCCAAAATTTGAATTTAAAAAAAAACAGCTCTGGGTTTTTGGTACTTTTGTGTTAATGAACTGTAAGAAGTTAAACTTTTAAAATCTACTTATTGGATTACTAAAGATCTTTTCTCAACTATAACTTGTTTTATAGTGATAAGATTGTCTAAAGTTTTTAATTTGATACACTTTAATTAATTTTAAGCCACCGAGAACCCACGATGGGACTTTGTTTAAAATTTGTAGAATAATTGGTCACTGATTTTTAAAGATTTTTTCTCAAAAAAAAAATATCACCTGGCTGAAGTTGTACATGAACTCAAATTCAGCCTACCGAAATTCTCACTCGAACTTTTAAAGTTTACTTAATTGCCTGTACAGGGCTAGCTAATCTTTTAAGATTCCCTCCTAAATAATTGTACACACGTTTAAAATACCATTACCAATAACCTTACTAAATTTCATAAACCGCATTAGCGGCTAAGGGTCCGATAAACAGGATTGAGATGGATAGTCCAACGCACGAGGCGTCCCGCCGGATCTCTTAGGTTCGTGAGCCACAACAAAGAACAATAATCGGTTATCCGAGTGTTTCCACTTAGTAAAATTATTCAAAACAAATTGTTTATTTTTAAACAAAACATAGGACATATGCGGCATGCACCGATGGATGGTCAGATGTGGATTACACCGATATAAATAGTTAATAGAAATCTACTTAGAAATGGTTTTAATTGATTTAACGATGATGGATCCGAATCGGATTTAATTGTCTTGTCAAAACGGCTCTGGAGCGTCCGAAGTGGAGCGGGGTAGAGCGAAGGCTCGAAAGTTGGTTGGTAACCAATTATTCCTTTCAAGCCATGTCTAAAGATTAACTTAAAAAATTTAAGAATGAAATGGTAGCTAAATTGGTCGTTCCAACTACCTGTACTTTGATTAAGTTAAGTAAGTTAAGATGATAATGACGTATTACACAAATTTGAACATTTTGACTACAGTTGTTTGCACGAATAATGAAGCTTCGTCATAAACGGCATTTGTATGAAATAAGACGAAAATTGTGAGTCACATAAGTGTTTGATATAATAAATTTAAATTTATTATTTATTATTTAAATAAATTTAAATTTAATAATTAATAAGCTTAAAATTTTATTTTTAACAATATTTATGACTTTTATGAAATAAGTGGGTCCACGGTCAAATTCATACTAAAAACGGTTTGGGAAATCAAAAACTTTATGAAACCCTGATCTAATGAAATGGAAATATGACCTAAAATCAAACTAATTTGTTAACAAATTAAAGCAACAGTCACTATAAAAACTACTTTCATTAAAATTATTATGCACGCTAAGAACTATTGTAACTATCTCTTTCTATCTCATACATTGGGTGTCAGATAATTTTCGACGTAAAAGATTTCTAAAATCAGGCATTTAAGAACAATTTAATATAGTGTGTCTTTGTTTCACCTATGTTACTACAATTAATTTAAAAAAAAAGATTGTCTGTACTTAATTCAGATGGTTGTGACGTAAGCTTCATTATTCGTGATTACAACTATACCTACATTAATTTACAGATAAAATAAAATAATATTTTTAGAATATCTTAATAAATATGGTCCAAAGTTGCATAATAGCTAGTTCAGAAGTACTTCTGCAAATAAATTGTTTCTAAAACTAATTTAATCACTGAAATGTTACTAAAATAAACATTTGCTTGTGAAATCTTCAGAAACGTCATTATTTGAATTTAAAGTTTCCTACAAAAAGTTTTTCTCTAGAGCATCGGGAGAGATTATTTGTTCATGTCTAAAACATATTTCATAAATTGTAATTTTTCCTAAAATTGCCTCTAAAAATTTGGACTATTCTTACTGTGATATCCTATATAATGAAAATATAAGTATACATACCCTGTGAATTGTACGTGGACTTAAATTAAGATGACCTGGTGGAACTGGCTTACGTCCTAAACAAACTTCAGTTTGGGTAGCTTGAGTTTTCATGGAGGAGGGGGTTTTCTTCAGTTTTTCTGTAATTGCAATAATACAATTTTTATTTCACTAAAACTTTTTAATATAGAATAAGCAATAAAGTTTAATTGCTAAAGTAGTCAAATTTGATAAAAAATTTTCTAGAAACAATATTTTTTTCTTAAATTCTGTCTTTTGGTATCGACCTAATATAGTATGAATTAATAAAACGTTTAAAAAACCTAAAAATGAGAGTAATATTGTAACTGCAACATAAAAAGAACACAGACGAAATAATTACAACGCTTTTCGCTTAGAGATAACGAATTAAATACGTAAATAGTAATTAAAAAATTAAAACTTATCAAAAGTTGGAAACTGTTCTGCCTCAAATATATTTCAGGATTGCAGATTTACTACTAAACATTTTATGCTTTGAAACTTAACGCATGTTTCTTCCATGTCGTATCACGGAAAAATTATGTATTTTTTATTAGCATTGCATTCCATTCTCAAGGGTGTTTATCCTCTGTTGCCTCTGTATAATTTTTGTCAACCATATCCATATACAATTGCGGTTTTTTTGTGACGAAAAGTAGGTATAGTTAAGTCTGCAATCCACTGATTAGGAATATTGTCGTGATATTTTCAGTAATGTCAGGAGTGAGGTTGAGTGAAATTATAATTATGTAAACAAGATTAAAATTTATACAAGTTTATAATAAGATTTGGGTGGTGGAAAGTTTGATGTGATTTGGGACTGCTTAAAATGATAATCGGAGATTGCAAATTAAATTGAATTCCAAATAAAAGTGAAAAGGATGGAAAAATTTCATTATATAGAAGGAAAAAGAAGGTAAACTTCATCATAATCAAAGAACTAAAAAAAGGATAATCAGAATATTATATAATATATAACTGCAAATAAGAACGACTGTACAAAACGAAATATGTAAAATGCAAGATTATTTTTAAAAAGAAAAGCATCATAAACAAAGTAATTTCTGAGATTTTGCAATTTCAAAAATAAAAGAAGTAATTCTTTGTATGAAATTTCTATTAAAATAATGTTGGTGCTTTTATTACTCAGCACTCCAGGAGAAGTTTTATTATGTTAAAGTTATAATAAAAATATTAATATTAAATTTTATAGCAAAAAAAACTTTAAGAGTGCTAGTAGATAAATTTTAAAACAAAATTTAAATTTCTAGTTTATTCACGATGGAAACTGTCAATTGAAAATATTTTGAGTGAAACTTTAAATATTAAAGTATAGCAAAAAGCAATTTTTTTTACATATTTTCTGGTTCTTATTATTTTTGTTTTAGATTTTTACAGTCACATAATTTTTTCAAGAGCGCGTAAAAGTTTATATGGGAAGGGAACGCTTGTGTGTTAAGAATACTTTAAGCTACGCAAATCTTCAAAGCAGATATTGCTGTTGTTGGCGAAACTGTTTTATATTTACCACAGGAAGCTTTGATTTCAGATTTGGCAAAAATATATCATACCCATAGGTAAATACGTTAATAAAATAGAAAGCTTCTACGAGAATTAAGTTTGACACAAGTTTTATTATTTTCTAACTTTTTGCTTAGAATAATTAATATTAAGGAGAAGAAAGAGTTAATTTAATAAATGGAACGACAAACAGACTTACTTATAAAATTGAACTAAAATATTAAAATTATTGGAATTTTGTTTTGCGGTTATTAATGCTGTTTTTATAGCTATAGTAATACATCAACATTAAAACATGAGAAAAGTAGTTGACATCTTTGGAATATAAATCTTGCAATTTCATACCGCAGTTTCATCTAATCGGTAGCTTTTCATTCTCGCTTTTGACTAAAATATCCAAAAGATTTGATACTTTAACGTGGTACTAAATTTTGACAGTTGTATTTTGCTGATCTTTTCAAGAAAAACAATTTCGAGTTTAACCGTGATTTTTACCCTGCTTATATTTCTTTAAAAATCCATCCAAACAAACTCTTAGATTTAAGAAAATTTGACGTTGACCGATGGACGATAAAAAATGGTAAAAATTTTCAAGCTTTAGCGTATAGAAAATTGGTCGTATTGATTAAAAGCCAATATATTTATGTCAAGAAATGTAGTTCAATATTGATGTAACAATAATCTTTAAAGATGGCACAGATATGATGTTGAACAATATCGGTTAACTATGTATTAGAGACCTTTTTATATTAAATTTCATTTTCCGGTCATAATGTTTGAAGTTGAATACTTCCATTGTCATAAATGTTCCACTCTGAATGCGGGGTGAAATTTAATTGTTTAGAAAATTGAAATTGTAAATAATGTTAATTATTGTTTTGTTGCCGCAAAATTTTGTTGACCATCAAATTGCATTTACCCAAACGGCTTACACTAAGTTGATAGAAAGGGAATTCGCTATGGAATTGTATAAGTAAAATGGGAGTATTTAATTTATGATGGCGAGACTTTTGAAATATTGAAATCAAGTTATAAAAGTATTAATTCTTCTTCTTCTTGGTCGTTTTGCCCGAATTCGGACGTCGTGACAGCATTCATGATGAGCAATTGCTTATCATTTTTGCGAATACTGCTTTCTTGGGACAAAGTACGTATACAGTAGGGGTCCCAATCCTTTCTGTATAAGAGACGGCCAGAATAAAGTTTTTACCTTATCCGGAATCGAACCGGGCACTTCGTGTCAACAGTCAACGTACTTAACCGTTATGCTCCGACCGCTCCTTATTAATAGAACTGCATTAATACTTTTAATAATCTCAATTAAATTTATTAACCGTTCCAGATAGATATCATATATTTAATATCATTCAACTACAGAAATCATTTAATTAGATTGTGAAATTCCAATTACCAAAATAAATAGGAGTATTATTTTTTAATATGTTACGTTTTGGTTCACCTTAAATGGTTTAAGTTTGACCATTTAAATTTTTTAAGGCATCATATTACATAAAAAGATAATATTCTTCTATCGGAGGAACTGTTAGGTAGATAACTCATATTATGCAGGTGTTCACAATCCGTTGTCACTCCTCAATCTGATATACCGTCAAAAACAATCGCGACAGGTTGTGGTTGGACAAATATAACTCAAGGTCAAGATTTCAAGATCACTAGGTGCAGAGTTAGGAAACGAAATCAAAGAACGAGGATCCGGACGGCAAAACTTGATGTTGAATAATTTGATAGGTCGCCACTTGGAAATCTGCTTACAATCACTACCTACTTTGAGGTATCCTTCCAAGAAGGATAACTCAATTTAGCCAAAGCCATGAAGTTATCCACGCCAAACCTTTAAATAACCAAAATAAAGCCTAAATATTGTAACGGTAGTGGTGATCCCACTTGTGATACGGTATTGTGAATTTATTCCGAGTCGACCGTCAGAATTTTTCATAATATCATTGATTTTGAGTAATTCTAAACATGCAGGTATAATATACCATGTTTTAGATGTTTTATTTTAGATATTTGTTCTGAATAGTTCAGAAGTGAGATTATTCGGATTACGCCACGTATAGAAGTTATGTTAGAATTTTATACGATTTTTATTTAAAATTTGTCGTAAATGTAAAACAGTTTATTCATAAATAAATAAATTTTTCTTAAAACTTCCAAGATATTAAAGATCTATTTCTCCTACACAGGCCGTCACTCTCGACGGGATTCTTCTAAGTAAGTTATTATTTTTGTTGAATAATTTTAAAGTGATAAATGAAAAACAAATAAAGAAACTTGTAGTTATAATTAGATATTTTTAATTGTTTTTTTAACAATACATTAGTTTCATATTTAAGGAAGAGTATTTTCGATTTATTTCTCATTGTACAACCATATCGTAATCCTCGTGTCACCAGGCTCGATAACAACCTGTCCAAACGACAAAAGTTTAATTAATTTGGAATAAATATTTAAATAATATGAGGTTTTGTCCATTATATTTAATAATAAAATTTCTTACAAAATTATTTATTTAAATTTCAATTACATGATAATTAAGTTATGTTAAATGGATTCATAGCTAAGGGCTGATAAATGTTTTGTTCTCCATTCACACATGGATGCATTTGAAGTAAAGTTTAAAAATGTTAATTTAACACTACATGGAATTTTATAGCAGCAAAGCACTAAACTTTGCTTACAATTTACAAAATCGATTCTTAGTTAATGCATCCCGGATGCATTTTTATATGAGATTTTGAAACCCTAAATTCTCCGAGTTAACATAAAAACACCTTCTAAATGGATCAAAAATTTAAATGAACTGTTTCCCATCATTTCATGAGAATTTGCATTCCGCTACAGTAGATTCTTTATTATGTGTCCACTAAAACACAAAAGTCTTTTTTAATTACTGTCACAAATTTACAGAATTAATTAAATTACTTACTTTAAAGTTATAATATAATGAAAACTTCAAGCTTCATAAAATAGTCAGCTACGCATACTCGTATTGTCTAATTCTGGGGTGACGACCGTAACGAGTGGAAAACCGTTAAACGTTTAAGAGTAGGAATACGACTTTCACATTTTAGTGTATTTTTCTTTTCGACCTTGTCTTTGGCAATTCGCCAGACTTGTAAATATAGAACGAAGTTAAACCCAGAATTTCCGTAACGGACCTCAACTAATAATTACATAAGGCCATCACTGCAGCTATGTTCACGTAAATGTGTTTAGTTTCACTAAAACTTCTGATGGACTTTGGATTTGTATGACATAGTTTTCACAAATTTGAGCGAATTACTGGATGAGTTACAGAGCGGAAATTCTGGGTTCAAATCGCGAACTTTACAGAATATCTTAGCTCGTCCTTCCAGTAGGTATCCACACCACGGATTAGTGGTTCATTCGTCCACAATCCCATTTTAAAAAACAATCAAATCTACGGTTTATCATCCCCTCTCGTGAAAAAGGACGAATTTCTTTGCACGTTCAACGATGTTCTTGGAAGCTTCCTAATCCAAATTTTTCTCATTTTATGCAAAAGCAGGTTAAGTCAACTTTTAAAATTTTCCATTATAATTTATTAGAATTTAAAAATAAATAAGAAAAATTGCTTCCATATATAGCGGAATGAATTTTTATTATCGAGCAGTGGGAAAAAAATATATAACTTTGAATAAAATATTGCATGGTAGGCTTGTAAATCTTCAACGATACGCACTACAATTGACAAAATATGAGTTATAGCATTCTACAAACAATTTGATAAAAAATAAGTTAGGTAAGTACCTAGCAAGTTCGAAAAATCAATACAGTATTCAATAAAGCACTCTCGAAATGTAATATATCAGTGACAGAAATACCTACGATTGAAAAATGTGAAAAACTGGTCACGTTTTGCATATTTAAAACTAAACTATTTCAAATTTTAAATTCAAATTTTTTTATGTTCCTGAAGCTTCTAATTAATAAACTGAAGCAGGAAAACTTTTAACCAACTTGAATATAATTTTAAACTTTTAATTTAAACCATTAGCGCTGAAACTAATTTATTTTGTTTAAGTTTAAAAAATAATATTTATTTTGTTTTAATTGAAGCACATTTTGTGAAGTGGCGGTGACACTATCTGGGAGAGGACCCGCTTCCCTATCAGTAATTTATTTCTTAGACATTTCTCTTTTTCCTTACATTTTCTGAAATTACCCCACTTCATTTTACGGTGTCTGAAATTGTTGTTTCAATTAAGTAGAATTCAACTTGATCTTAAGTGCAGTTGACATTTGCTTGCAACACATACTACAGTCATATCTCTTATTATGATCATCTGTTCATTACATAATTATTTATTTATGCAAATCATTCAGTGTTACAGCAATTTCCAGTTACGTTTGTGAGTAGAAGTTTTCCTTCAAAGTGAACCTTTTTGTGTTCTATAAGTTTTCTTGCTAGTACTCTCTGGCATCCTTTCTTGTACGCGAATTATTCAAGTTCATCGTATCAACGATGTAAAGCTTATCTTCGCGACTATAGGTATTATGATTTATAATCAGGAAATACGGAAGCCTTAATTATAATTTTCAATACAAAAAAATTAGGGAAGTTAAAAAAAAATCAGACTACTGGTTGAGACAATCCTGTGCGCCGGGGCCAGCTAGCAATACAGTCCTTTATTCTCCTAGGGCTCTGGAATACACCGAAGGATGCTTTATGCATTACAATAAATTTTTAATTTTTGAAAAAGACAAATTTCGTCTGCTATAAAATTGAGTAACAAACCAACAAATTATTTTATAAAAATTGAACGAAGAAACCACCACACGTTCCGATTAAGCCCTTCTTTAGCTTATGCAAAGATATTTATGACCAGCAATCTGACGTAAACCAAACACGGATAGACTATAGAGCGGGAAACCGCGGTTCTAATCCCGATTGAGTCAGATATGTGCTGTGATCTAAAAAGTCCAAGATCGATCAACCACCTCATTAATATTTCCTTCATCAAAGCTTTTTGGCTTAGCCAGGAGGATCTCTAACATCCGGAATCGGATAAGGTATTTGAAGAAGAAGAAGGACATTATTTATGAAATTAAAAATCAAATGAAATTCAAACACCAACGTAATGGTAATGGCTCAATTTAAAGCTGATAACATTACCCGCCAATGGGATAAAGAAAACCTCGTCCACCAAATAAATTTCGGTACGCCAAGATATATCGATCGTATTCTTTCCATACAATTGAAAATCAACTTTCATTTGCACTCAACCAAATTACACCAATTCATTTAAGAAAGATAGACCTTAACCTCAAAATGTTTATTAATCCAAATTTTTCTGGAATCATCAAAATAATAACCATCCAAAACTGCTGGTCTTTCGCCTAAACAACGATAGATGTTCATCTATCAATCCACAATTATCCAAATTTCACAACTGGACGACCGAATCCACCATGAGGTCGTATTATCGAAATTATCAAAAAATCACCCTAATACTTCAGAAATCAATCCCAATTCCATAAAAATCAAAATTTGCTAATTAAAACTTGGGTGAAAAATAATCTTGCCCGCTTTCCAAGAATCGCAAATGGAAAGGCTCCTTATCTTGGTACCACCTATAAAACATTAAAATTTTCTGCACCCTTATTTTGCTTCCCGGGAAAATCAAAATAGGTACCATGTGGCACTATCATGAATTAGGTAATTTTAATTATGTACAGTCACTACACCGATGAAAAACCAATTAACACAACTTTCGAAAATATTAAACAATTTTTTAGAAGAGTTATTTGTTCAATTATGATTAGAGGACAAAATATCTCCTGTTATAAAAATAAACGGACAGACTCGAACTGCAGTGCGGTTAATCCTAAAGTCTAAGCTGAATAATTGACCCTTGTAATACCCAAATTAGGTAAATAATTTAATCCAAGTAATCGAAAAAATTAAATTTGTTGTTTTATAAAGTGGATCGTATCAGACCTTGGGGCCCAAATCTAAAACCTTATTTAACTCTTAACAGTTCTGTCATTAAAGGATCTTTTCCTAGCATTAATCTAAACTCGACCGGTGGATCTCATTTAACGGTTCCCCCATTAAAAAATATCAATTCCTAACACTAATAACCTAAGCCCGACCGGTGGATCACTCTTTCAAGAGTCCCCTCATTAAAAAAATCGTTTCCTAACACTAACCTAAAATCGATCGATAGATCTTTCTTGTAAAGGTATCCCCATTAAAAGAAAAATCGATTCCTAATACTAACCTAAGCTCGACCGGTGGATCTTACTTTTAAAGGTCCCCCCATGGTACAACAAGATTATTATATCATGGGTCCTCCCCATTAAAATATACATTTCTTAACACTAACCTAAACTTGACTAGTTGTTAATTGTTAATTTTGTCAAGTACTCGAAAAAACTCGTATATTTGCAGCTTAATTCAGTAGCTTTAAAAGAGATTAATAAATAATCCTTAAAATTCAACCACGTAGTATCAATTTTGGGTGCAAATACAAACTGCAGTTCGAGAGCACCGAAATAAACAATATTGTTGGTGGAGCTTCACATGCCTTGGAAACTCAACTTTAAAGAAAAAGAAACAAAGCAGAAAAATTTATCTTTTCGTATACAATCAAATAATAAAAATTAATTGAAGCTTTCAGTAGCATCCCTTGACGTGTTTGCTACCGTTTACCATCAAAAATGGACCATGACAATATATTATAAGGTAATAATTAAAATATTTTATGGCAAAAGGATAAAAATCGCACGGGAAGAAGTTTTGAAAGGAAACTGGAGTTACACTTGCTAATAATTAACAAAGTTGCAATTTGTCGCTGCGGGGTGTTAAAGAGGTGGGCATACATATTACTGCTGCAGCGTGTTTTTGTTGTTGGCAGGAAGTTGATAGTACATTTTAAACCCCTGTTTTTCACTTCAAAGAAAACGGTCGGACCAGAGTTTGGAATATTTTTGTTCACTGACGCTGCAAGGCAACAAGGGTTATGTTTCATAAGTTGAGATTTTAGCGATGCCAGAGGCGAAAAAGACACGTGTAGGAGATCTCACCAGCATCTTCAGATGTTGACCAATGATAGGGTGTTCCGTTCATGATGACTTATGATACGGGATGACATTTGGGGTGTTACATTCACCTATTGATATTTAACCATCGGGGGTGTAATTTCTTAACAGCAGCACCAATGATTCAATTATAGGGGTAATTTTAGTTCTTGAGAACCAATAATTAGGAAAGCTTTTGGTACTTTAAGAAAATGTAGAGTAGGGTTCGTTTCGCGATTTTGAAAGTGGAGAATTAAGTTAGTATTGATTTGGCAACAGATACAGTCAGTAGGGAGGCCCTATGGAATGGCTTCGGGTCTTCCGTATGGTGATGCTATGCTGTTCAATTATTATTTTTAATTATTCTTATGAGTAATAGTTTGGCAGGAGATCAAGCTAGTGTAGAGTCAGGAGTTAGTGAGTGGTGAAACGGTCTTGGAGTGGTCTGGAGTGAACCAATCATGTAGTCCCCTACTACACAATGTCAGTCTGGTTCGATCTGGTTGGATCGGACTGCTGTTCGCGCATTAATTATTGTTGTATTAGTAAAGTTCAAACGGTATTGGTAAAATAAATTCAACGCAGTGAGAATAGCTTGTCGTCTTGCTTAGCCGTGTGGTTGAACCTTTGTCATGATGTCAACTCAAGCATGAATCGCTGTATAGGCCGTGTGAGTAAACTGTGGACGAATTTTGGATGTGTAGGTTTGGCATTTGTCTACGAAAACTATTACAACCTTGATCTGGTCTATCCTGTTGCTACAGGGAAGTGTAATTCGTTTCCAATATCACAAACCGAAGTTGGCTTTATAATACCCCCCTCTATTGGAGTAAGTCCGTGAGGCGTCCGTCGGGTTCATTTCATGGAGGTAAGTCTTGTACAGTTTGCAGCCTTTAAACAGAAATAATGTAAGTTTCTTTTAAGTTTGTAGTACGTAATTTAGTGTATTAAGCTTGGTATTGGAGTCAATTAAGGTAATTTAAGTATGGTTCGCCATGGGGCTGTTTTAATCAATGCATATGTGTTGTACCTTTTATTTTCTCCATTATATTGTTATTAATTGTATTTCTGTGGTTCTTTATCGGCAACTTGTCGGTGCCTTGTATTTATTTTTGTGCAGGATCGTAAAACTGGATGGGACAGGACTCAGTAGCATACTTGGAGGATTATTTTTCTTTTAAGTTATTAGGTGCTAGTTCCCCATAGGGTAGATTTGACTATACTCTGCGGAAAACCGAGCACCGTATAACCTACGTCCTCTATAGCTCCGTGTAAGCCTCGGTTGGCGCCCTTTTCAGTTAATTATGGTTTAATTAAGTTATTCATAGGCCATTTTCTTTTATTTTGTTTGTTTATTACAGCGACGATAGAGTGAGTGACGCTTACCATTTAGATTTAGACCACATAATCGTAAAGTACCCATGACATATCACTATATTTGCTAGCCGGAGAATTTTGTTACGACGCGCGACGCGACGACGCGACGTAAGCGTCAACGTCGCTATCAAAAGAATACTTTTTCACATATAATTTTTTTTTAAATTAACCTGAAATAAAGCATTTCTTGTTATAGAGAAAATGTGTAAGTGAAATCAAAAACAATAAAACATAGGAAAGTCGCAAGAAAAAAATTCAATTGGCTGTCGAATTAAATAAAAATTTAGAAATAGTCCATCCGGATCCAGAGGAAAAAGTTTTGAAGTAAAACCGCGGAAGTTAACAGTTTTCATAAATGAAAAAAAAATACAAGAAAATTTTTAAATCATAACCTTTTAAAACCAAATCATTACAAAAATTTTTTTGTTAAATATCATAATCTTATTATTAATTAGATAATTGGCAACAACTGTTACCTTCCTTACGGTAATAATTATTATGTTTACCTTGCTTGACTTCGCTCTTAGCTTGTTTGGTATATATTGCCTGAAGACTTAGTTAGACTCCATTCAATCGTATATCGGAAAAGCATATTGTAAATTTTGTGTGACAGTTTTACAAATAAAACTAATAAATTTCAGAACATCAGAGTTCCTTTCAGAACACCTAACTACAGTTTATTTCATGTACTACCTACTACTTACAACTTTACGAAGATCGCAAAGGAGACCGAATATTATTTGGAAAGCACGTCGTGTGTACTATTTAATTAACAGTTTGAGGAAAATTTGATACACCTAAAATAACTGGCGCGGCGTTAAAATTACTATTCAGAATCGCTTAATGCAGTTACAGGGAATCTCAATTTAAAAGACACCTTCATGAGGAAGCAATTGAATTATCAAGTAAATACACTTACCTAAAATGAAGGCATTATCGGTTGGTGTGGGTTGGCTTGTAATAGGAGGAAATTCTGATGATCTTCGAAGACCTAGCAATGGCAATAAACGTTCTTGACTCCGCACAATCTTGTTATTATAACTAGAAGATGTACCTAAGGAAACCACAGCATCATCAAACGATGTCAGTGTATGAGATCTTGCAAAGCTGACGTGTTTTGGTCTGAAACGTTTAATAAAAGCTTTAAATTTTTGTGCACGGTCACTTTTAAATACGCAATTTAGATATTACAAAACAAATTTTGCTGTTTTAAACAGCTACTTTTGATTAATCAGCTTAATGAAGTAGCCATATCATGTCTACCGTTATGTTTCAAAATTAAACATTGAAGTTTGTTTAATCTGAATTAGCATTTTGATGTACTTTAGTTTGGAAAATTACGTAAAAATTGTCTAATATTTATGTAATTCGTACAAAAGGCATACATAATAAATCTATTTCAAATAAACAAGATTGTCATCGTTATTTTTACCTGAAAATCTGTTTTCTATTTTTCAATGTTGCCGAAGTTCGAGGAAAGCGAATTTATTATTTTACAAATTTGTAAAGGAAACTTTAAAAAGCTACATTGACTGTAATAATTGAATAACTTCCAATATATAACTTGAAAAGTTTCTTGTCGTGCAATTTAACAGGAATATAAAAGAAAATGTATTACACCACAGGAGAAATTATTACAACCACATTTATATTTTTTGCTTTCATTAATAATAAAACTGAAAACTTTCAAAAATATTATAAAAAAAAAAAAAAATTAAAGTAACTTTTCGGAGCAGTCTCTTAAATTGCAAATGGAAATTACAAACACAGAACAGACAAATAAATCAATGCCCACTGAGAAGTAAAGGAGATTTTATAGCCCTGATAAGGACGAGTACAAATGAAAACAAGCAGGATTACTCTGAATTTTGAATAACCAGGAGCGATAAAAGCTACAATTTAGTAAAATAAATTTCTTCATTATATTTACTAAACATTTTAAAATCGAATTTAAATATTTACATCTTTCTGTAACTGAACACATAATAAAGCTTACATTATTTAAATGTAATTTCGCGCAATTTACATTATCTTTATTAACTGCATCAAACCTTTTTTTTTATCCTTATTAGGCAAATGTTCTGCTGTAACATGCAACTGAACACAACCTCATGATGTAGTTATAGTTCAACAATCTAAACACATTTTCATGCTTGTTTTTCCGGTGTGCAAATGATGTAGAAGTGTAGATATGTTATTGAGATAAGTTCCACAATTTTGGCAGAAACTATTTTTAAAATAATCTTATGGAACATAAAATAATATGTTAGTACACCACATATTATTTTGGATCCCAAAAATCGAGAAATTCAAATTATGCTTGCCAACCGACGACGGCTTTAAACCAAAACTTTACTTGTGACAATAAAAGCAAATAGTAAATTATAGGATATAGGTAACACTCAACAACCTTAATTTTTGGGATTAGGATTTGGAGTGCTACACATCGACGCTTTTAGCCGTGCGGTAGGCATCAGAGGTCCTGTTTTAAGTGAGAAAAAGGAAGCTTGATTTTGTCATTTGAGTTCCCTACATTTGATTAATTTTTCTAAAAGTTTTAAATCATATTATTAAAACTTATTACGACTTCAAAAATTTCCTTTTTACTAAATTATTATATTTTGCTGTATTTTTTAATTTCTACAGCAAAGTAGTTGATGTGATGCCATTTCGATTCATTGGCTGTACAAAGTATAGTACATGCAGTTTAGTTATTCATTCATTCGGTTCGTATGTAGGATTTTATTTCGGGGGATGGTTTTTCTGAATTATTTATAGAAATAAATAGGTGCCGCACGCCACAGGAAATTTTTTTGAAAAATTTCAAAGATGTAATGGTCTGAAATTAAATGTTGGAATTTTTCAATTTAATACAAACAAATTATTCTAATTTTCACTCTCTGTTTATAATGGATATTCGTAATTCCATTTAAGTTCCATTCAAAATTCCTTTCTATTGGAAGAGGTTAGCAGTAAATAAAAGAATAATAAGTAGCAAACAATTTAATAACAAGTAATAAACAAAAACAACATAACATCTTAATAACACTAACCTTAATGCCAACGGGTGTTGACATACAAGGCTTACTGTTATGGGTCCTTATCTTCACCGGTGGTAAAAGGATGGCCAGCCACTCGGAATAGTCACGACATCTATTGGATATCGAAACTAATATTCCAACACCTCCACTAGTTACGATATGACTACAACGACAGACCCATCTTGTTTGAACAATATTGGTGCTTTTCTCTTGCCAATGCGTTTGTTAACGAATCGGCCACTATCTCCTCTGTTCCAATATGTTTGACTTCTATTTCCTCCAGTTCCTGTCTTTCCCGAACAAAATGATGCCTGATGTCAATGTGTTTTGTTCTACATCGATAACCTGCGTTTTTGCTGAGGTCGACTGCCCCTTTGTTGTCATCTCGTGGTTTTGCACCACCGAAAATTATCGACGTCTGTGATGTCTCGGCCATTGAATTAACAGGAGCTCTAACCGTTCTCGGTTTCACCATCAACTTTGGTCTACCTGATGTATCTGCTGGTGCATTATTGGGAAGGTCTTCTGTAATAGGTCTACGTTCCTGTCGCGGTCTACCGCCACCACCGCCAGAAGCACCGTTACCAAAGGAACCTGGTCCGGATCGATTTCCACCACCTCGATTCCAATCACGTCCACCTTCTTCTCCAAAGTTACCATAGTTACCTCTATGACCGCCACCTCTCTCGCGTTCATTATAGCCCCTATTACTACCTCCACCATCACCGGCACTTCCTCCTCCGGCAGCATGCCTTCGGTCAAAGTCATCAAAACCTCTGTGATCACCGCCTGATCGGCCACCTCGGTTACCCCTGTTTCTATCAAAACCACCGCCTCGGTCATTTCGTTTACCTTCGGCAACGTCCACTTTAACACGATTTATGTGTCCCAATCTTCGATGCCACAATGAATGATTGCCGCCCACTTCCACAAGATTAACTGAACGATTAGTCGGCTTATTTAGTTTGTATACACCATTTTCCAATTTTGCACTACCGAGAACATTTTTGTTAGCAATGTTTATATTTAGATTGGTTATTCTGCAACCATGAATTTCGTCAAACACTAATGTATTCCCGTGTTTCACCATTTGTCCAACCGAAATCAAGTTCTTTTTAACACCAGGCACATGAATAACTTCTTGGAGCACTAACGTTTTATCACCTAAAAGATTAATTGCGACTTTTCCTTTACCTGCACTGTTCATCGTTGCACCGTTTGCAGCTTCGATGCTACATCGATCGAAATTCTTGTAGTTATGAAAATTGTCAATATTCGGAGATAAATGTACTGAAGCACCAGAGTCCAAAATCCATTCACTATCATCATTACACTTGTCACTGCACATTCCCACAAATTGAGTTGTTTCAGATTCATGCTTCGAATTAGTCTTCTTCTTTTCTGGACACGAATTATATTTATGACCAAGTTCTTTGCATTTATAACATCTAATGTTTGATTCTCTTGATCCTTGTTCTTGATTTTTCTTCTTGCTGTAAAACACGCCCGATTCTGTATTTCTATGAATTTTTTGGACATTTGGTTGTAGCAGCAAGTTTTTGACAAATTCTACTGTTGTGGATTGTTTTGAACCTTGAATACCCAACAATAATGGTTGATATTCTTCTGCCAACCCAGCCAGCATCAAACCACCTATCACATGGTCCTTGAATGGTTCACCAATTGTTTCTAATTGATCAGTGATATGCAACATTTTATTGATATAATCTTGCATATCGTCACAATTTTCTAATCTTATTCTAAATAACTGGGCATACAGACTAATCAAATATAACGTACCCGATTTTTCGTAAATTTTATTTAATTTGTCCCAAGCTTCTTTTGCTGTTTTTACATTTTTTATTTCAGCCGCTGCTCCTGGCTTAATTGACAAATTAATTTTGGCAAGTACTCGTTGATCGAAATCGAGATCCAATTTTGTATCAGGTGCAGGCTGCACATGTTGCACATGTTGAACTTCAATTGCAACTGTTCGATCTGTTTTTGCAAAACTTCCAATTGCGCCTCCATAATTTTTAATTTACAAAATTCGGAACGCAATAATTTGCACAAATTTCAAATCAATCGGTAAATTGGTAAACAAATAAACACTACTTTATTCTCTTAACGTTACTGGGCCCATAACCTATTGGAAGAGGTTAGCAGTAAATAAAAGAATAATAAGTAGCAAACAATTTAATAACAAGTAATAAACAAAAACAACATAACATCTTAATAACACTAACCTTAATGCCAACGGGTGTTGACATACAAGGCTTACTGTTATGGGTCCTTATCTTCACCGGTGGTAAAAGGATGGCCAGCCACTCGGAATAGTCACGACATCTATTGGATATCGAAACTAATATTCCAACACTTTCTTTATTTTATAATTTTTAATCTGAGTAATTTAAAAATTAAATTACAGAATACAAACAAACTAAAGGTTCGGTAATTATGACGTCGAAGAGCAATAAATGAGATAATCTCAGGATGTGGGTCCAACTCACAATAAAAGACTCGGGTGAGATTATTTTGTTTAATGAGATTAAAGCAAATGGTGAGAATTCAATCCCGCTTTTTGGACTATAAAATTGTCCTCTGGCCGTTCGTGTAACTATGTGCGATCGTATCAAACCACCATTACATTTATTACCAATTTGTCTTACGGCGTTTCGATATTTTCATGTGTAATACGTGCGACAAAAATCAATTGTTTTGCAAAAATGAAATGTTTTAATAAAGATTTTTCACAAATCCTGAAGTTGAATTTTTAATGATCACTGGAATCTTAGCCCCGCCTTCAGAAATTAACCCTGGATTCAATTTGATGATGGCAATTTCTATACATGTGGTGTTTACGCGTCCTGTTCTTTGATCCACTTAACGCCTGCTTTGTCCAAATTTAACCAAGATTCATGAATTTGTGTAATCGTAGTGGTCTACGGGCAAGTATTGGTGCACTTCACGTGAATTTGCGTCGTAAACCATCAAAAATTTAACAGCTGGTGCTAAGGTACTTAACCTCAAAATGTTCTTTCTAATCTCCTTAAATTCTCACAATTTTAGAATCATACAGCGTTAAAACCGTCGGATTAACAAATATAAGCAAAATTCGCAACAGGATGATCAGAAATTTGCCAAAATCTCCAATTTCTTGCACCCGACCAACGTTCGCATAAAACGGTCAGGTTTTTGAAAATTTCACAACTTTGATTACCAACTAATTTGGAATTCCTGTACCAGGAAAATCACTAATCAATCTCTCGAAGGAATTCATTGGACCAAAATTTGTCCCAAAGAAAAACGCAAAAATCCGCAGGTAATTGTTTTTGGCGCCAAATTTAAACTTCGAATTGATTATTCTTCTTTTGCAGGTTTATCAAAACTTATCACAACACTCTCACAAATCACAAAATCGAAATAAACAAAATTTGTAAATGTGTAAAGTGTTAGATGTAACAATTTGGCCTTCGATTTTAACAAGATTTATTCTCACCAATAACGGTGTCCATTTTTACCCCATTTTGAATGTAATGTCCAACCCCGAAATGCTTCGTTTGAAACATCACAATATATTGTCGACTTCCGTTTGATATAATGAACGGTAGCGGGATGCTACTAAAAAATGGAGTCACTTTTCATAAGCGATAATTTTTCATTTTTGTGCTCGAGTTATTTCAAGAATTGAGCTTCGAACGTTGTGGAAGCTCCACTAACAGATTGTTTGTTTTTTATAAGGACAAAATGTGTCCTCTTTCAGATAATTGGATGATTGACTCTTCTGGGAATTTAAATTATAAAATTTGTTGGAGTTGTTATATTAGGTTTTTGGCCAATACGGAACCTAAATTAAATTAATCAGTGAAAGTGCATCGTTGTGCAATTTTGATTTATCCGAAGCGAGAGAAAGTTAGAATATTTCGTATTTGACGACTGACATCAAGAAACGAGGCCCTTTCCGGTATCCATTTTGGAAGAAAAGTCGTACGATTTTTGTCCGTTATGAATTTGCAATATTTTTGAGTTTTCTGGAGTCAAACTTGATTCCGGAAGTAATTTAGTGATTATTTGCGTTATTCCTTTATACAGGAAGTTATTAAATTATTTTCCGAGCGAAATTTTTGAGAATTGGTTAAATTGAGGTTATATTGTTGGTCGATAAAGAAGATTGCGTTCTCGTTGCCGTGGGCATTAAAGTTACACCCAGAGAAAGTTTGTTAAGATACAAAAATCAATTTACTTTTTGTGATTTTTTTATTTTTATTTTAAACTAATTCCGTCCTGTATGTAATGGGTAGTCAGGCGATTTTATTTAGTAAATATCTCCTTGAATAATATAAGCGACAGAAGTACTCAATTTGAATTTGTTATCGTTCCGCATTTCAATTTAATAAAAATAATCCGTTGGTTTTGGTGATGAGATAACAGCACACAAATTGTCTTTCCAAAATTAAAAGTTTGTTTATTCCTATCTGGATTTTCATTTCAAATTAATACCTAAAGCGTCATTCATCGTATTCGCTTAAGAATTAAAGAGCAATTAAGAGTCATAGCTAGTCGGTGCATTTAGGATTGTCATTGATATATCTGTGGTGATTTAATCATCTAAAACAACAATTATTGCCTACATGGATAAAATTGATAAAATACCCCTACCATTATAGTTAAGTATGATCTGAAAATTACAAGCTTGTTTTCATTAGCTGATGTCTAAAGGCACAAGAAAACTTATAATGAAAGAGATATTATGCATATCTTAAAGTTCAAAATTTTGATTACGATAATATAATCATGGCGTTCATTATTAAACTAAAATTTTGCTTTACTTAATTGATACAATTAATCTTTCAATTAAAGAGTATTCGTTCTTGGTATTTATATAACTATAATAACTTTAATCTTTCTTTCTTTAGTTGCATGAAAATCATTTTATAATTATAAAAAAACAATCACTTTATATCGTTTTTGCTTTGTTGTAATTTATTTAAATTTGTTTTACTTTATTGAGGCAATTAAAATTTCCATTCAAAAGCATTCGCGCTCTATTATTACACTACATGAGGCCATTATTTGTAAAACCCGCTCTTTGTTTTGAAGGAAATTGTTGAAAAATTGATAACATTTAATTGCTAATGTATTGAATTTTGGTTAATAAATTTTTGAAACTTTAAAGTCAATTAAGTTGCTAAAAATACAATTTTCTTTTCAGTTTTATTTACATAAGTTTACCAACCTTACCATTACCAACTTATTTATTTAAATTTGTAGTTTGAATGTAGTGACCAAAACCGCATCTTTAGTAAATGGGACGTTACTTTTAAATAATTAAGGGCCGATTTCATAATACTTTTAACGAGCCATTAAAAATAAAAGTGGATTTCTATTGGCTTGTTACAGTGAACGGACGTTTTCTATTGGTTAACAAGGATCTTTTAGTTAAGTGTCCATTAACGTTTTGATTATGAAATCGGCCCTATGATATATTATTTTAAAATATTTTATTTATTTATTATACGAATTAATAACTTATAGCTATTAAGGCAACTAGTGTTTTATAGACTGTTTAAAAATCGATGTCGTAGTTTAAATCCGAACGACCGTAGGGAGTGAGGATTTAATAGGCAAAGATTTTTAATCTATAAAACACGCGTTGTCTTCAATATTTTTTCTAACACTAACAGAAAAATTAGAATTTTAACTTATTTCATATCCTAAAAATATACGTTGTCATTGACAACGTTACATTATAATTCTATAAAGTACGTTGCCATTGACAATATTAGAAAAAAAATTAAATACGTTACCTATGGTACGTAGATAGGTAATCTATATACCTTGGTGGTAACCAGACAGATATTTCAATGCAAAGATCGAAGCAGTAAACGGGATCGAAAACCAGCGTTCACTGTATGAGCAGGCTTAGCTTAGTTTATTATCCGCAGTCCGTTCAGCGGTAGGGGAACAATTTAAATTTCCCTTTATAGTAAAATAAAATTGTGAACATTTTCATAAAAATATCAGTTGTGGCAGTTTTTGAACCGCTTTCTTTAAGTAATTGTCCGCACTCTTTCCAAAAATTTGTCGTTCAAAACCGACATTTAATGTGGGTTCTTCCATAATATGACTATAGGTCAGCATGAACACTTTCGGGTTCGGTCTTGTTAGGATGCTTGCAGCAGTTGGAATGACTTGGCCTTCGGCATCGTGATCGTAAAAAAATATTTTAAAGAAGATTGTTATAATATTAGAATAGGATTATTTTTCGCATAAATGTTTGAAGTAAGAGTATCAATATGTAAATAATGGAATGGCTCCTCCACAGTTTAGCTAACTTCAAGTATGAAACATAACACTCTCGCATAAATGTAATGCTAGGTATCCAAATGTACTAAATGCTGGCAAAAATGGATAAAAGCAAATAAAAATAGAACATAATAATATCAAGTCAACTATTCGCATTCTTGTTGCTTTGGACCCTAGGTCTTGTATTTTACAAATAGCCTTTTATAATGTGATTAATCCAATGTAATCTGTAATTCAATTTTGAAGATTGTTGAGATTCTGTAGTTGAATACTAAATAGTAAGCTTCTAAAAACAGATTCCTAGAATATAATGTACTATCATCCTACGACAAGGTCGTTCGGCGAATCATGTCCTTATAAAATAGATCGATTCAATATTTGCTAAACACTTGAGCTATGATGCTGGTAGTAAATTTAATATTAGGATTTAAAATCTTGTTTCACGGCAAAGAAAATTACATAAAATTAGTAAGGAAAGCACGTGGCCGAATGATGAGCCATTAGTTCTCGTATTTTAGTAAGAAAAATAAGTAAGTGGTTTCTACAAATAGTATGGTTTCTGGCAATGAATCCCTGCATTGTCTATTCATGTATTAGATCGATTAGATAAGTTAACCTCAAATTAGTAAACTATGACAACTTGACATATTGTTTGATATAAATATAATGACCCAGTGAATGTAATGTTGTCGTTAATATTGACCAATTAACGCGAAGGTTCAGTACGAAGGCAATGTTGAAAAGTTGAAGGCCCCAGTTGGTGAAATTTATTTAAAAATATTAATTTAAATCTTTTGCAGATAATGTCAAAATAACATAATTGTAACCAATCAACGTTGACGTTATTGGTAATTTGATCACGTTGCACAAATTATTCAGAAAATTTATGTAGGGTGGAAAAAATATCAAGAAATTTGACATTTATTGGTTAGAACTTTGAAAATGTTCAATTGACATTGCTTTTTTGCATTATGAGGTAAATGCTTAATGTAATAATTGTTGAGCAATTTATTCGTTTCATGATTTTTTTATAATTATAAATTATTAGTGTCCATTAAAATGCTAAGAGCTACTTAATGGATATTTACTTCACATGCGAGTGTGGAATTCAAACACACGCCTATTTGATAACATAACATATTAGTCGTTATACCGCTCTTTTGGGCTAATTTATTTTATAATAATTATTATGAGTACTAGTTATTAACAAAATTGTATGATTCCAAATATAATGTTTAATATCTCTTAGAGGGTGTGTTATTTAGTTAGGGCAAGGTTACAATCACGCTTAGGGGTGAAATAAAATCAATTGTGTAATCAAATAAATTAAATTGCGTTACAGAAATAGCTTACATCCATTGGGTGTGAAATTCAAATAACTTCTCTCTTTGTTTTTGTGTAACAAGTCCATTTTTTCTTAATTGTTATAGACCCTTAAGATAGATAAGAAAGCCCGAAACGTGGCTTTATAATAATAATAATAATAATAAAACTTTTTGTTTTATTAAAAGGTGTAGGGGAAATATGGCTGTGATGGTACCATTCCTATGATGGTATATTTTTACTATTTCTAAATATAATAATTTCTTTATGCAGCTCTAGATTCTGTATTCTGTAACCTTTAAAATTTTAAAAAAATTATGTATGCTATCATAGGTTCATAGGTATATGCACATGTCATATCATGGAACTTCCCAGAAGTAGAAATCTAATTTCAATTTGTATTTCATCAGGGTCTTAAAATTTAAACTTATTACAAATGAGGTATTTATTATTATTAATATTTACATACACAAACAGAAAGTTAAAAATTGATTACCGAATGATTTATTATACAAATAAACATAGACATATTTCCCCTACCTATGTAAAAATTGAACAGAATAGCTCAACTAAATTTCTACTACTATTAGTTTAGCCAATTATCTTTAACGTAAAAATAACCCAGAAATACGATTTTTTCTTGCTTAAACTATTTAATTCTTCATGCCAAAAAGGCTCTGTTTTCGACATCAGAATTGGAATGCAACAAATAAGGTAAATATTTCCAAGAGGTTAGAAAAATTATAGTCGTAGATTGACATTTCCTACGCATTAATCCCCAATAGTTGTTAGCTACATAGGAAATCGTATGTGTACCCTATAAATCCCGAAGTTTTTGAGAGCTTTCCTAAAAGACAGTTGTTTCCATTTTTCAACATAGAACTTTTTTCTATTCTATTGACGTCTAAAGGTGAGTTAAAATTTTTTCAAATTTTCAAATTTTTTGAAAAATTTGGTGATCAGTTTTGATATTCCAAATGTCAGTTTTCCATTTACTGTTAGTGTCAGTTGATAATTTTAATTAATATTTTAGTAATTTAGATAACCCACACGAGGCACTGGATAAATTTGAATTTAGATACGTCGTACCCTATAGTATGCTTAATGCAACTGCTGTTGAGCCACTTAATTGAGAAACTATCATTGTTCGTTTACAAAAATTGCGACGACAAGCTATCGTTTTCGCCTGTTATTTGTTCTATGGTTTCTTTGAACTCCGCGATATAAACCGAGAACTTCCGCTCAATCAACGATCACAGCACCCAGTACTATGGATATGTTATATTAAAAGCCACAAACAGTTTTAAAAGTTTTAAATATTATACAATAGCCATATCCTAGATTTTCTTTATTATTAGATGAATTGTCTTCACTGCTCACTTTTGTTATTATTTGAGTTATATTGTTACATTGGAGTTATTTCATAATATGAAATCATTGAAAACATAAATAAAAATTGTTGCTACACTAGTTTAGATTTTGCTCAAACTTTGTGGGAATGTTCTTTGGGGTTCCAAAGATCAAAATACAAAAGGATTTAATTTTCGCACTCGGCACTTCCGGTCCACACAAAATAAAATAATTAAAAAGTCTTATTATTGTGCTTTGCGGTTTTAGCTGTAAATTGTTTTCTATTGGAGCTATCTACTCGGTCAAGGAGGAATTTTGAAGCTCAAATATGGTAGTTTCTAAACAAAGTATAAAAATGTATACAGTGTGTTCACGGAAAATGGTAACAGTGAATAATTCTTATATGTTACTAGATACAAAAAAAAGTTGAAATAGTTTTTTATTCAACTGGAAATTTACTATCGGAAACTGCTGAGGTATATTTTTTTATATGTAAAACTCAACTGGAAGTGATTATCAATTTTTTTTTCAAATGGCAACATGTCTTTTTTTTTACATTTTCGTAATCTGCAGTTTTTTCTCTATAAATATATATAAAATTTTCATAAGGTTACATAAGAAATTATTCGAGAAAATTCAAGATGTAAACAAACATTAATTATTAATTATTTAAACACAGATATATAGAGTGCTATGAACTTTTTTGGTAACTTTTTTCTAATGGGTCATTAAAAACAGTGGTTTACGCAAATCCGCCATTAAATTTAGAGGATTTCAAAAACAAAAAATTAATTTAGCGCGATTAAATATCAGTAAAACAACAAAAAAAACATCTAAAGATGAACTTCTGCGTATATTAGAATAATGTCTTGAACAAAATGGTGGAAATTTTGAAAAATTTATCCGATAAATGACAGTTGTGTTTTCCGTGCCGTGATTTTTGTTTTTCATAGCACTCTACATACGTTTATGTGTAAGTAATTAATAAATTATTATTGTTTGTTTACATCTTGAATTTTCTCGAATATTTTCTTATGTAACCTTATGAAAATTTTATATACATTTATAGAGAAAAAACTGCAGATTGCGAAAATGTTAAAAAAAAGACATGTTGCCATTTGAAAAAAAAATTTGATAATCACTTCCGGTTGAGTTTAACATATAAAAAAATATACCTCAACAGTTTCCGACAGTAAATTTCCAGTTGAATAAAAAACTATTTAAACTTTTTTTTGTATCTAGTAACATATAAGAATTATTCACTGTTACCATTTTCCGTCAACACACTATAAGTTTTATACCTGCAAAATAACATGGTGTTGAAAATACGTGTAATTTATTGATTTTTTGTAATTTTCAATTGATTCCAGTGTCTGCGCTGTTGAATATAAAAGTCTAATCATTCTCAGATATCAAAGTGCACATATCCTAAGAGAATAAGAAATTAAAATGGAGTCGTTCAGTCACCTCGTTATGAAAAAATCTTTGCTTGAAATTTTAAGAATTTTGCATATTTCAGCCTACAATTTGGACGTGTTTGGTAAGAGAAAAAATTTGGAATTTACAGGATACTTAAGTTCTTACCTTTATCTTAAAAAAAACTTCAAGGTCCTTTTTGGGTATTCGTCCTCTCGCGGATGTACAGGCGCTTAAAGAGCTGACACTGGGAGTCAATTGAAAATCACAAAATATCTATAAAATAGTCGTATTTTCAATACCATGTTGTTTTTCAGGTATACAAATTTTGTACATTTTTTATTTTTTTAGAAACTACCATCTTTCAGCTTCAAAATACCTCCTTTGTAGAGTAAATAGCTCTAATAGAAAAAGTTTTACAGCTAAAACCGCCAAGCACAAAAATAAGACTTTTCAATTACTTTATTTTATGTGAACCGGAAGTAACGAGTACGAATATTAAATCCTTTTGGATTTTTGTCTTTAGAACCCTAAAGAATATTCCCACAAAGTTTGAGCAAAATCAAGAATATGCTGGCTTTGCCGATTTGATGATTTCATATGGAATAATTGATATTATATTTTGAGAATCTAATACTTCCCCCCATTCCCAAGGGCACCTTTTGTTTTGTCTAATACTGTCAAATTCAAATTTTATTTTACTTTTGTTTATGAATAACTGAAACTTTTTGAATATCTGAGATTTTGCTTCGAAGGCTGGCACCCAGAGATCATACCTTAGTAGTTTGTTTGCTTTACCATTCGTGGATCATGGGGACAAATATATGAAATTTAGAGCAATTTATGCTTCACAGTATTTAATTTCAAGCTATAATTTCCCCCCACTTCCTTAGCTTAATTTTGACCTTATTTAGAATGGTAAGGTCTTTTCCCACTTCTCATTAGTCCCCTCTTATTGAATATGAGTTTGAACTCACGTCGTCATGCAATATCTGATATGTAAGACTTGTAGTCCAAGTTGTAACGAATTTTTGCACTTCGTTATGTGGTACTTTCTCATTTCATTTGAATATTTCTAGGTACGGTCCATGCATTTTATTTAAATGCAATCGTTATATTCAATACATTTTGCTAGCAGATGATTGAAACCAGTAGTTCAGCAGTCGTGTAGTGTTTCTGAGCTCCTGTATTTACATCTGTTTTAGCAAAAGTGATAAGAGAGGCTCTTAATGCGCAACCTTTTAGTGCGCAAGTTGTGGAACCATTTTGGATTTTCTTCAGTTAGCAACGTTTTGCTGTTGTTATTGTTGTTGTTTATTTGATCACTTGGAAAATTCCTTCGTCATCTGGATGGTTCAGCGTTACGTAATATCTCCAACAACATCTCTCTCACTGGTCCAGTTCCAGCTACAGATCTGCAAGCAATGTTTTAGTGTCGCGAACGCTGATCAAGTGTTTTCATGTGTAAATTAGCAAGTTACAGATTTTCATCTTTTAAGCGGAACGTTGGACAGCGATTGGAAACGAACACCTGTTACCATGATATTGTAAACTTACATAAGGCGCTGGACTGAGTAAATTTTATCTTTACCAATTCGTATGATCCGACGTGGTATTCAGGCTTTTGTATATTTCATTTGAGTAACCATTAGATGTTATTATTCTGTTTATATTTGGGTACTTGTTTATTTGAACTGGGTGCACTTTATGATTGTCATCATTCATTGCTAATGTATGTCTGTTTACCACAGTAATTTACACTGCAAGTATTGTAACAGTGATAGCAACTACCAGGTTATGTGCGTCAGTTAAAGCATTTTTTTACTATTTGCGTTTTTTGAGTTCCACACTTAATCAGGAGCTAGTCTATTAACATCGTGGCCAAACAAACTGGAGAGGTCATCTCCGGATGGTGACGGACCCTGGTCTTTGTTTGGGTTAACCCTCTCATTAGGGGTTGCGTCTCAGAGGGTAGTTTTTGTTGGATAGTTACATTTAATTATTAGATATTCTTCAGAGCTACGCAAGTCTGCCGTATATATTACGATAAAGCTGAAGCTAAAGATAAACAGGAATGTCGAAGAAAATTGTGTATGTAACCCTTTTTTATATTTCTAATTAGGCGTTCATTATTACTAACATAATAATATCTTCAGTGCGGCGTTTAGGTCCCACAGCCAAGCAATCCATATAATGTTTTTGCAATAGTTTTAGGGCGGCTTTTAATCTGCGCAATCTAGTATTGCACATAATAATCGCGTTAATGCCCTTAAAAACTAACTAATCGGCTAATTTAGTGGTTGTCTAGTAATGATGATTAAAACGTTGTTATAAAAACCAAAGAACTGCCATCATTGAAGTTCTACCTTGTTATTTTCAGGTTTTTCATTTTAAATGTTTTTGATTTGATTTAAAGTGATTTTGTAAAGTACAATATTTTATTTTGCAAATTAAATTAGTTTTTATGATATTTTTGTTGATTTGACTTGATTTACCAGTTTTCGTACAATTTTCTGATTTTCTCAATTATGTCACAAACTTTACATCTAAACGTGATCTCTTTCACGATTATGTCACTATTTTAAAGTCGTTCTTTCCTTTTCTTTCCTTTGTCTGGAAACTGAGATTTGAGAGTGCCAAATAGTATCAGTGTATAGGCGATCAATCTGGCTCAAGGTAAGAAGATTTACTATGGAAATGTTAATGGGGTGGTTTCCCGTTACATTCTCCATAGTCCACAGATTGATGATTGATCTTGAACTTTAACATTGCAGCAGCGTATTCCACTCGACCAGGATTATAACCGCAGTTTCCTCGCTCCCTAGCCTGTCGAATGATTTACGTCACACTGCTATTTTTTTAAATTGTAGAATACTTTTAACAAAATAATGAAATATTGGTTTTTAGAAAGTACGTCAGGGTCGTCAGGTCTTCTAAGTAAAGGTAAACAAATTAATTTCATCCACAAAGTATAAACATATTTCAAACGTACAGCAATTTAGGTGAACTCATAGTATAGTAAATTATGTAGCTATAATATAATGATGTGTATTCAGGTATATTATAGGAACGGCCGACAAAAAGATTGCGAAGGAAAAATTAAAGGATAGTGATATAAAGTTGATATTATAGCGTACCATGGATACTAAATAAAGTTACGTCAGGCATTGGTATATGAGCAAGAAAGATAAACTCCAGACAGCCAATAACTTAACTGCTTTTATCACCTCACATTTATGTAGTTGTTTATTGCTATTCTTTGGCTTTTCCTAGACAATAGATCATAATAAACCTCACTATTATGTTATAATAATATAATAACAAATATTTAGCGTAGCGGATTAGCGACTCAATAGAGTATTCCTTATCTATGGTATGGAATAAATGGTATGGATCTCCTTATTCAGCAACAAATTTTATAAATAGTATATTAATTTTAAATAGAACTTTGCTTTGTAATAAAATAATTTTGTTAAAGACCAAAGAGTTGTTTTAATCAAGAGTCGGTATTAATACTGACAAAAATTTTCGGCAAAATTATAAATATTAATTAAACGTGTTTTAATTAAAAGTTTGGCATTAAGAGTTTCTTTTACAAAAAACATTTCAACTTACAACGAAATTTATAGCTCGACTCCATTAGTGATTAAATTAATTAAATTGATGCTAACACACCTACCTAGTTACAGGAGGTGGTGGTGGAGGTATGTTGGTGTTGGCATTGTAATGATCCAGAACAGAACGGGGTCGCTCTAAACGGACAGATTCGTCATCTGAAGGCATCCATGTATATCGTCTGGGATCGGCACGTGGTTTACGTCTAAAGTACGAACACTCTAATTCTTCGTCATACGGATAGATTTCTGGAGGTGGTGCCCCCCAGGGATATCTAAAAAAAACGAGTCGTCAAAATGGATCATTCCAAGTAAATGTGAAACAGTTTAAGATAATAAGTTAGCTAGATCTATTTCCTTAAATGTCAAAACCAAAAATTAGATAGTAAATATTATATTAAATCAATCCAAATTAAACTTCACAAAGAACTTAATTAAATTAACAGATATAATAATTACCCCAAAATTAATAAAGCGTTGCTTTAAATTGACCCCTTTTCAACATCATGCCAAGATTGGTCAAGTTTTGTTTCTCTTCACTTATTTAGGTCGCACATAAATAAATTTTGTTTGGAAGTGAAAAACAAAATAAAACAAACCCTAATTTTAACATACAAAATAGCATATTTTATTATTCAATTCATGCAACAATTTTTGGAATACAATGCTAAAATTGAAATACCTTGAGCGTCTATAATTTGTTGCGTATTCGAATGGATATCGCTTGAGAATATCCTGAAGATTTTCATCTGAAGGAATTTTCTGTTTAACACACACAGTAAGAAGGGATCCACGATTTGAACAGGGTGAATTGTGGTGATTAGACAAACAACTGAATAGACTTCGACGATCAGTTTCTAAAGCCCCCAACCCTCGATCTGATATACAGTATTGTTCACGAATGTCCTGCTTACTATACAATGGAGTGCCTCTTCTGCCACGTGAATGAAATCGACCCATATTTTCATCTTCTGATTCATAGCTCAAAGCTGTATGTTGAATGTCCGCCTGCAATAAAAAGTAAACTGTAGAAAAATGACTTCTAAGTCGCAAAATACACACTTGTTTTCTTTTCAGATTTTTTAAAACATAAAAACATCGCGCTTTATAAAAGAAGTTGTTTATGGTCAAAACGTTTTTGTAATATAAAAATATCGTAACAATTTTTTGTTTCCTGCCCGTAACAGAGACCCTGACTTGTATTGTTGTTCTGCAAGGCTCTGATTGATCGACATAAATTTATACATTAGTTGTTACAGTATTTCATCGATGAAGAGAAATTGGCAGCTCAATTTGAAAAACTTTAATATCGTACTATGCAATCAAAAATTAGATAAGAAGTGAAGCAGCCATGAATAGCTTAAGATAAAATTATTATAATATTTTTTTTGAATTGTAAAACCAAAATAAAAATGAAATTTATGTGTTCAATGCATTACAATGGATGCAAAATTTAAAAAAGTAATAAATTGAAATTTTATGGAAATGTAGCTCTAAAGAATTCTTGGCTATGTTGGTCCCACTGCACGTGCAGTGAAAAAATAACTAACTATTCAGATGTGACTGGGAAAATTTGAATTTTATGCTATAATAAAGGGTTTCAACTATTATCTGCTTATTCACGTATTGATAAACCGCTCTTTATTATTCACTATATTGGAAATTTGGTGGATACAAAAAAAATGCATTTTTGCTTTGAAAGAACAATGTTTTCCTCTTTTAGTGGTAATAATCATGGATTATCCGTGAAAAACATTACCAATTGAAATTTTCTTGAAATAGAAATAGAAATTTTCTTGAAATAGAAATTGAAGTTTTCTTTCATATAATATGACGAGTATGATTAGGTATGTTGGTCGCGATTAGACTAATGAGAACATGGAAGTTATTCATTGAAATTTGCATAATTATTATACTTTGTTGATTACATTTGAACCCCTAACCTAACTTTATAACGCGTGCAGTTATTTTTATCTGATTTCGAAAGAAGTTTACTTTTGCCACTTAGCGGCGATGGGAAAACGTTAATTTTTTATTCTAAGTGCAAACAGTAAATTTACAAATATTATTAAGTTATTATTCGAACTTTTTCAAACGGAATCACATTTTTTTATTTTTTACATATTGTGTAAAAATGCATTGTCGCATTCACTCGATACAGCTGCCGCGTTCACCCGTGCTTCATAAATAATTACTTATAATCAATACATATAAAGAGAAAGGTCCTCACCCACTTTTAAAAAATCGGGATTGATTTCAAGTGCTATACAGGTAATTTCTAACTTAAGGATGTGTATATGGTAGTAATCTCTTGAGTATTTATTGCTGAGACGCACTAGGTTCAGCTGGTGCTAGGTGCATAATTAATAAAGTAGAAGAAATAGTCAGTAAAGTTTTTTTTGTAAACACCACTCTTCATTCTCATTAACAGTCTCGAATACTGGAAGTTGAAATTGGTGCTTGAGCAAATTTGACCCCCGAGTTTTTATAAAATAATTGAGAATGTTCACAATTTTTGGGAAGATTGGAGATCCTTTTCTAAATTAACAATTAACTAAGTTTGCTCGGTAATACTTGAGACTTTTTAAAAATTGTGAAAGATTCCACTCGATTTAGAAATCAGAATAAACAATAAAATTCCGGTTAGACAAAATAATAAACTTTTATTTTTAAATTTTTGAAAAATAGATCGTAATATGTACAATAATTATTGAATACAAAGCTGACACATTCAATATCAGGTGGTTGAAAATATTTAGATACGCAGATCTTATCAAATTTTATAAGTGAAAAATTCCACAAAGCACAGTTACAGCTGTATTACCCAAGCTCTCTAACTTTCTAAAATTGTTAGACGAAATCAATGTTATTTTATAAATAAAATTACAAAAATTTTGCGCCATTGTATTATTTAGGTCACTCGATGGGACGTGAATGTATGAAAAGTTTGTAACTTGTCGTGTCGTACACAGCTGCTAGTTTGAAATTTTTAATAAAATGTTTTTAATTAATATTGTGAATTTCAAAGCCAATGACAAACTCTTCTTCTTCTTCTTCTTCTTCTTAGTTTAAGCCTTAAGGCTTGTTATTACCAACATATGCGTCGTTTCCTTGGCAGTGTTGGTTCTGTGAGCATATAAATATTTTACATCCATCAGGTAGCTTGCTAGACTTGCCGTCAGATGTGCCATGTATCCTGGTTTTTATGTTAATGGTGGCAATTCACTAACCCAGGGGACCACCGGCTTAACGTGCCTTCTGAACGCGTCATTGTTCCAATGACAAACTCAATTGTAATAATCCAGCTTTCATCCAGCTACGTGACTTTTGAAATTAACCTTAAAATTTTACTTTCAATTTGGAACATCCCAAAATAGCAGCTTCTTCATCTGTAGAACTAATAAACTTTACGCAGATTTAACTTCTTTCGCCCTTTATTTTCTTTATTTTCTAAAGAAAATTTGAGAAGAGCTTTCGCATAGGTGTGCTTAGGTTGACGGCTTGCACAAAAAAGCATTCAGTTCTCCAATTGAGAACTGGACGTAAATCAATCACATTTGTTTATTGCTAAAGTTGGAAAATTGAATAATTTGTTACAAAATATTAAGCCGTTTCATTCATAATACCACAAAGTTTGGTTTGTTTCAATCACTTCGGATTTTAATATTATGTTTATACAAATTTTAAAACAATAAACACATCAAAATGACTTTGAGTTCAGATCACATTCGATTTTCAACCCTTATCATGAGCACAGATGCCCTTAGTCGACCTGAAAGCTGCGTTTTTCCTATCCAGGAAGTATTTAATTTATAAATCATAATACAAATTCATATAGTAATTACTTTAAAGCTATCTAAACTTTATTTACCATTCAATCTTCGAGCTCAAGTTATACTATTTAATTTTTATCATCAATTTTAGAATACGACAATAATATTACCACAAATAAAAACAAAATATGTGTACATGAGATCCCCAAATTCAATTTGACGTGTCACTGCTTATGTAAGTACACGCCTCTGCCACCTTCGGAATCGAATTTTTTAGGTATAATTGATATAAAAAATTTGAGATTTGTTGTAGGTTCCATTTTTTCTTTGTGCTCCATATAAAATATCGCGGTGATACTATTGAAAACTTGGGAGGGGGGAGGTCACGTTGACACCTTCAGTAAAATTTTGGTACTATGCTTAATTGGTGGTTAAACTTTTTAACATCATTGAGCTGCAATTCTTTTCATTGGAACGACAACCACCACGAATTTATTCTGTATTATTTTGAGGTGTAAGCAGATACACATATTTCTCTAATTTCCTACGTATTTCGAATTTTTGTGTAAAACTTATATCGATCGATAGAAATTTGTTAAACTTTAAAATCTTCATTTAGTAACCAACCTACACATTATGAAATATTTGCGCTACAAAATTTCTAAACTTTAAATGCTTATAACTCTAGAATACAAACTTATATTGCCAATCAATATTTTCGTCTTGAGACGAACCTTCTGAAAAAAATAATTAAAAAAATTAATTAATTATGATTTTCAATTTTCATGTATAAAACTCATCGCAGGATCTTGATCGGTTGCATCTTTTTAAAATTTTTAAACAAAATACTTTTTAAACTTTTAAGTTCGAAATAATTTTGAAACGTGTGCTTAACTTTATGGCGCCCAACGTGAGGCTATAAAAGTGACAACATATTTGCCACATTTATTATTATAAAATTGTTACCTACTACAATATCCAAATTATTTGTTATAAAAATTGAATTTTAGAGCATTGGTGCATAAATAATTCTTGCAAAATAAGCGCAAAGATTTAAAAGTCCTGCCAAATCCTAAAAAATTAGTACAGCTCATTATTCGTTAATTTTTATATGAAATTGGTTAATCACGCATAATTTAGTTTTATATTTTATTTATATTTCTGCGTTACAATAACTACTTGAAAGTTTGAAAAGAGGATAGGAGAAATGAGAAAAATCTGAATAATAATACGATTAATCTTAAGTTTAAAACTTATTTCGAACTTTAGTATTGCTATAAAAAGAAGCTTATTTAAATTGTTAACGATTATAATACATTTAAGTTTTACTTCAGAGAACAAAATTTTCTTTTTGGATCGTAATATAATTAGGACATTGTCGATGGTTTTGCTTTTTATGGAAATATAGGTGAATGGAATACAAAACGAAACTAATTAACCAAATTGAACGTATGGAAATATTTAGTAAAGCTTGGCTTTGTGAAATATTAAATATTAAAAATTGGTACCATAGAGAAGCATTGTTAACTGATTCCTCTTGATGTGGTAATTCTGGTTTTGCATATACGTGAAAGTTAAAACATAAATTTACAATTAATGAGTATGATATTTCAGTAATAATCGATTTTATTAATATTTTATCGTAAATTTTACATTGTAATGTGTAATAAAATTGTGTAGCCTGATAAAATTAAAAGTGTTTTTATTAGGAATTACCCATAAAGTAAGGTTCTAAAAATCACAAAAGGGTAGAAAATAAAATTAATAATTAAAAAGGAAGTTCAATAATTTCTTATTAACTGGTTTACTTTTTGGAAGAAAGGAATAAAAGTGTAAATAAACACAGAAAGCATACACTTTTCTACAAAATGAGTTTTTCTTTATCCTTATTTACTGAGTGATTTTATAAGAAATTGAAGCTTTTATATGCATTGTTTGCTTTTTTCATGTCCTGAGTACCTAAATGGAATTCTTCCATTCGGCTATCTTTTAATTATGGAAGTTAACAATGCTGATAATGTAATCTTAATTTTAATAATCAATATGAAAATATCAACTCGATTTTGATACAAATGAAAGATGTTACGGATGCAAACTTGAAAGAAACTTTCTGACTTAATTAAAATTTTTTAATTTATTTTTTTAATTAATTTAGAATTATTACTTATTATTATTATTTTTAAGTATTGCTTCCTGCAAGTTTAATTAAAATTTTCAAGAAATTGGTCTTTATTATCTAAAACCATTATAAAACTAATAAAATATGCATATGGTAATAATGCATACATCATCATTCATCACTAAAAAATATACGAACACATTCAATAAATTAGTATTTAATAAACATCGTCTAATAACTATACCGTCGATCTAGGATAGTTCATATTTAAGTTTCTTTCCTTAAGACGATTAATGAGCACTGTAACGCAGTAACGGATCTAGTACTGAGTGCGTCTCGGTGTAAAAAACATTCATGGGCCCTAATTTGCATTAACTTTACATTCAAAATTGATTTTCCGGAATGGTTCCGGGTCCAGTGCGTTAGACCCCCTTAAACTGCATTATATTGAGACCAAATTATTTTTTAAATTGTACACCTCTCAATCGAGGGTCAAACTTTCTTAAGACAACTATTCTTCGTGATTCTGAAGGTACGTTCAGCCGGTGGTCCTGTTGGGTTAAAGAATTGCCATCACGATCATAAAAATCCAGGGTACAGGTACATGTGAGGGCCAGCCTAGCAAGCTACGTACCAGATGTAAAACAACTATATGCTTACAGCTCCAACTAAACTGTTGCACACACAGTTGCTAGTAGAACAGATAAAAAATGATCTTAAAGAAGTTATAAAGAAGAAGAAGAAAAAGTATTAATATTAATTTGCATTTGCAAATTAATGGATCCATTTATTAACGTAAACTCGTTTTAAAGTTTATCGATTATTGATCAAACATCATACTAATAATTGATTTAAGTTACATTGTGGTTACCGTATAAGTTGAATTTTATCTAACCCAATTCATGATTTTTCATATAGCGTATTAAATAATTATTATTTATTTTTTTATACTATTAAGGCGACGAAGGCCCTATTGATATCTTTCAGTGGCGGCTGGTGATTTTTTTGATGGGGGGACTCAAGTCTAAAGGCCGTTTTACAGATGTACTAATTTTTTATAAAGTAAAAAAAAAGTAAAGTCCATTGATTGGTTAAACAATCAACACCGGTTCCAACATTGGTTTGTTACCAAATTTTAAAAAAAATTAGTAGTACAAATTAGTACCTACTAAATTTATTTACCTATTCAAAATAAAATAATGTAGGTATATACAAATATTTAAAATTAAATAAAAAAAATAAGTTTAATTTGTAATAAATGTAAATTAATTAAATGTAATGATAACAACGGACTAAATGGAAAATATCAAAAGTAATATTTGAAAATATTAAAAAAAGGTTCAGGTAACAAGTAGGGGTGCCAGGTAGGGCAGGCAGGTAGGTGTGGGCGTAAATGCTTTGAGTCCAAACGCCTGTTGTTACTAAACCTATTGGATATGCTTTTTAATCGATCAGTCATGATTTTTAACTTTTTTTGAAATATTAACTCATATTAAATTTAATTTAAACAAATTTTTAAACAAATATTTTATATTTTTCGAGAGAAATTAAAAAAATTTAAATTTTGTACTTATTAGCTTATTGTTATTATATTACCATTGCACTCTGAATGGATTTTTATTGAAATCGAGTGAATAGCAAATCTTTTATTTATTTCAATTTCTCGGCAAAAGTGTGGTTAATTCAAATTAATTAATTAAAATACCCACGATCGCATGACGACGATGAACGAACGGGACTGTGATTATGACTTGGGACTCTATGATTATGAGTCCAACCGCCTAACCATTACCCATTATGCTACTATGTACGATCCGTCACGATCGCATGACGACGATGAACGAGCGAGAGAATTTTGGGACTCCAGGATTATGAGTCCAACCGCGTAACCATTACACATTATGCTACTATGTACGATCCGTCACGATAGCATGACGACGATGACCGAGCGAGAGAATCTCGGGACTCCAGGATTATGAGTCCAACCTGACTACCTGAGTCCATAATCCAACCAAATGTTGGTACAAAAAAAATTTAAATACGCTTAATTTCTAAATTGTCTAATCCATTTTTTTTTATTATACAAAAACTTAACAAACAAAAATTTAATTTGATTTCTTATAATTATAATTCTTATTTCTTTTGATATCGCCAGGGGGGGCGACGCCCCAGAGTCCCCCCTCACCAGCCGCCACTGATATCTTTTGTGCTAATTTTATTATACAGGGGTAACCTTTGAGCTGTAAAGGAACAACAAAAGCTAGGCGAGCGAAGGTAACTTCAACACCCCCGTTGGGAATCTCATACTTTACTTCTGAGCTACCGGAGTGCGCGTTCAAATAAAACTGCTTTCTTTAATAAATGAATAAAAAAGTTATTAAAATTTCCTGTTATATCATAAACTAATAAAATCACGTCGATTCGATATCTAATAAATATTTCAAAATCGTGGAAAACAATTTCCAAACAAAACAATAATTCACAATATGAAATTTATTAAAAACTTTCTGCAAATCACTTTCATAAAAATAATGTTATCAAAACCTACGTAACGTTTTGTATATTATGATAACGTATATTATATATCCACGTTAATGTGTACTACATGAAATTCGCTATTCGTAAATTAAAACGTCGTCCAAAGAAAATTTTTCACACCTAGCAAGTAAAATAACGAACCAAATTACGTGCGTTCATCGATCGAAAACCCTACAGCCACTTGCAATTTAACTATTAAACGCAAATCTACTTTAAATTTGCAAAATCATAAAATTTGTCTAAATTTTAATGAAGCGCCCAAAACAGCTGGCCGCTAGCTCCGCTTATTGCACCAAAAAGCCACGAGCATTTTCATTCTCGTTATAAAGTTAGTAAGTTGAACTTTGACGTCTGCTAACCTGTTTCAGGTTTATTTTCAAAATTTTGTTCAAAAAACAAGTTTCCTAAATTGATTTTGTACCGTCACAAAAACACTGGACATCGTCAGTGCCCATGCACTTTTTATTAATTGAAAATTATTGACACTATTTTTGGTAATTTAAAAAAAAATTATCCTCGATGAAATCAAAATGAATATTATTAGTTCATATTTTTTTAGATGTTCAAATAACTAACACATTTGCAAGCTTAAAGTTTTTTTTGGGGTTATTTGCACTACGACAATATTTATTATATTACACAAAATATGATTCATGATTGTAGTAGTGATAATTTAAAACGAAAATTAATTAAAAACTCATCAATTGTGAACAAAATAATATTATTAACTTATAATTAAAACCTTTAGAAATTTTCATAATAATAATATTTGTGGATAGTGGAATGCCAACAATATACAGACACTAAAATGGTTGGACAATATTAATCAACTTTTATTAAAAATAATTTTTGCTTATTTATAATTTTAATGATAATCTGAAATTAAAGTCAAGAGATGTCTCGTGTTGTTCGGTAACCAGGATACTAGTCTTTTATGCCGGTCTGAAATGAAGTTATATACTTATTCCACTCAAGTACGGAAAGTTTCATTCATTTAAAGTTTAGAAAAATTCTATTCATTTAAATATTACGAACAGTAGGTATATTTAATTCAAAAATTAATTACAGAAAATAAATTTTCAATTTACACTGAAGAAATAGTAAACGAGGTGCAGAACCAGATAATTACACATTTAACGTACGCATCTGATAATAATAATAATAATAATAATATGTTTAAAAGCAACGAAGCACATGAAAATTATAGAGGTATTTAGAAATCCGGACAAAAATGAATTCCTTGAACCTCTTAATACACTTTAAACTCAAATAACTGAAGTTGGAGCGAGCATAGATAGAGGAAATTTGTATCTATCAGATATTTTGTTGCAACAAATTAACATTGTTAAGAATTTGGATGTGATGATTGATAAATGACTGAAGTTTAATAAGCACATGTCGCTTATCATCAAGAAGCGTACAGTTCTTTAAGAGTAAGACAGATAAATTCGTTTAGAGAGCTTCTTCCTTGCGATCGATGTCAAACTAATGCTAGCGAAATTGTTGCTATTGTGTCATTTGAACTATAGAGATTGTATTTATAGATTGTATCATCCAGTAAAGTAGTCGTCTAGACGTTAAAAGTTCAAAAGGCGTCTATGCGTTTTTTTCGTAATGTTTTGTCGCTGTTCAAAATTGATAAGAATATGTTGAACAATTTGGGGACCAGTTTCTAAAAGTTAGTACACAGTAAAAATTTTGAGTTTCCATTTAGACAAACACAAATTTCGTTCCGAGTCGTACGGTAAAACGTCGAAGACAGCGGTTGTGTGTTGCTCTAGATCTAATTTTCTGCACCGTGCGGCCTCAGTTGTTTAACTAAATGTGAGGTAATCCTAATTAGTGAAAAATAAAGTGCATCGAAACGTACGAGGTTATTATTTGTATCAAAAGTAAGGAAAATGTGTTTATACTACGGCAAGCAGCGGAATACTGTCATGGTAGAGTGGAATATCTTTTCGTTGTGTGAGTTTCATCGACATCTATTGCATCCATCGAAGTAAAATTCCACCTTATTATATGACGAAATTGTGTAGACAGGCTAAAAGGGTTTTTTTGGATAGAGAAAAAATTAGAAACATTTTCAAAGTAGCGCGGTTTGAAAATTTGAGGTTTTTGTGATTAAATAGATACAGAAAACACCAGAGACAACGTTGTCCAATTCAACAAAGACGAGAAAATATTGACTGGATTTGATCATCTGGTAGCTAACGAAATTTTCACAATAATTAAAAACACAGGTGTTGGTGGGAAAATAACTAACCTACGAATGACAAGAATTTCCACAAGTTGCAAAGTCCAGATGCGTGATAAAAAGAACAGTGGCGTACTTAAACAGGATAATAATTATACGGTAGAAAGATTTGTACGATTAAATAATTTTAAGAAATATTTTATTTAGATTCTATATATGTGGTTAATTGCATTACATAGAAAAATTTTGAAGTAAATAAATGTTCGTAGTGCAGGAATCATAATTACACACTTTGACAAATGAATTGGATTTCATGTTCGAAGCATACTGGACGAGTTGCTTATTTGCTTATTTATCCACAAAATTAGAAAATTTGTTTGCATTGGATCACAAGGACACAATCTTGGTGTTTCTTCTAGGGGTTGTTGCCGAACGTGGGAAGTTATTTTGATTGTGGTTGGAGATACAAGAAGTTATAAGTTGAATTCACATAAAGTTGTGACAAACATGGATTCATCTCATGATATTAAATTTTTTTAAATGTTTTATGATTTTTTTTCTTCGGTTTTTGGCTCTAATTAACTTTTAGCAATATATCTAATATTATTATAATATTCACTATATTTTAAGAAGAAATTCAAGACTTGTTCAATAATAGTGAGCTGATTCTACAGACTTACAAGTTTTGTAAAGCTTGGTTTTTGACTGATGTCAATTATTACTCTTGTATTATAGATTGATTAATTTAAGATTTTTTGTTTATGGTAAAATAGATAAATTGAGAGGAAAATCAAGTAGTAATTTGGAATTAAATTAATTATTTGAAATAAAAGTTGAGTTAACTAAAGAGGATAAAATCATACATAATTTTTTATTGATTGAATATCAATGGAGTGGAGTGTCTTTCTCGTCGAAAATCAACAATTTACCCAATTAAAAAACTTTCAATTTATTCTGTTTGTGTTTTTATAATTAATGAATCCTATAAATTAAACAAATTTATTCCTGTATGTACGAGTAAATACAAACAATACCAATAACGATTAAAATGGTATGTAATTCTGATGACTTCGTGACAAAGGTCAGAAAACCACCATCAAAGCTAATAATATATTTAACCATGTTTACTTTTAAAAGTTTCCCAAAACAAAATTCATTCTTAAGAGCTGTAGATGTATCAATACAAAGTAAAGAAAATCACAGATCCTTGTAACTTTTGTGATCTGGTGCTTTTGGGGTGGTTTTAAGTTTAATATATCTTATTCTATACTGTCTTGATGAGTGTTTGCATGGCTTTCTTTTGCTTGTTGAAAGGCACTTTCTTTACAAAAGTTCTGCTGTAACTGACGACTTTAGCCTGATCAAATTAAAAAACATACAAAAAGTTTGACGATTTTAGAAAATCACGTTACATGAAGAAATGTGCAACACATTTACTTTGATGTAAATATTTTTAACATTTTCCAATGCTATATTCAATTTTTGTGCAAGTATTCATATTTATTTTATACTTTGGGATATTATATCGTTTCGTTAAATATTTAACTCAACTCTACCTTCATTTTTAAATTTTTCCTTATGACTGACACTATGATTATGACTTTGTATGCTTTGTAATATTAATACTTTCATTTGTTGTTCCAATTTTTAGGTTTAGAATTTGATTGTTTCACATAAGGTAACTGCTCCTTTATTCACCCTTAGGCTGAGTATACGTAGGTACTCCATACAATAAACAGACGAATACTGAATAACGAAAATATAAGGAAATCACCGAAGGCCAATAATTCCGGAAATGTGTATGATGCCAATGGCGACGGAACAAATGAGAACAGCGTAATGTCCAAATCGTAAATGAACGAACAACAATAATAAATTAATTGTTCGTCAAACATTCAATTTGTCAATTAAGTTTAATTTGTTATATAGGGTGTTTTTTTAGCTGCATGAGAACTTCAAAATGAAATAAAACATTAAAAACCTGACGGAATGTTTTCGTTATAATTTTTTTATGAAAGTACAGTTAATGGCATTTATGATTTGAACATGACTTCCGGCATGTGACCACCACGACTAATGGTTACGAAGCGCATCCGTTCAGTCCAATTTTTGACCACTTTTTCCAATATTTCTGGCTTTATTTCATAAATGGCTTGCTGAATATTAGCCTCCAATGCTTCTAGAGTTGTTGGTTTGTTAGCATAAACCATGGATTTAACATACCCCCACAGAAAATAATCTGGAGGTGTCAAATCACACGATCTTGGAGGCCAATTGATAGGACCACGTTTTGAAATAATGTTGTCACCAAATTGTCCTTTCAATAAATTGATGGTTTCGTTGGCTGTGTGGCACGTAGCACCATCCTGTTGGAACCATAAGTTGTCAATGTTTAGCTCTTGAAGTTTTGGAAACAAAAATGTATTGAGCATGTGTCGATATCTCACACCATTCACCGTAACGGTAGCTCCTTCCTCATTTCTAAAGACATATGGACCAATGATGCCGTTGGCGTGTATTCCACACCAAACAGTCAATTTTAATGGATGCAATGGAGTCTCAAGATAATGTCCCGGATTGGTCTCACTCCATATACGGCAATTTTGTTTGTTCACATACCCATTTAACCAGAAATGTGCCTCGTCACTGAACAAAATTTTACGGTAAAAAAATGGATCCACTTCCAATTGGTTGTGAGCCCAATTTGGTAGCGTTGTTCAATGGTCAATCTATGCATTATCAAATGCCAAACCTTGCTAAACACAAATGTCAAAAAACTGTTTCCATAGCAATCTTGATTCAATTGTTATCCCTATTGAAAGTTCTCATGCAGCTAAAAAAACACCCTATATTAGAGTATATTATTATGTATAAAGAAAAAATTGCAATATTTGTAAAACTTTTTTATAAAATTATTTTGGGCTTGGTTTTGAGACTTTTTTCTTTGTCGAACTGCTAATTAGGACTATGTCCTGTTCTACCAGCTGTATCAGGTACAAATGCACTTAATAGCAGGTTTCCTGAGCATTATAATTATTGTTTAACGTCCGATAAGTGGCTTGCTAGGGTGGCATTCAAATGTGTCTGTAATTTTTTTTTGTTAATGGTGGCAATTCATAACCCAGGAGGACTAATGCATGGAGACTATCATAAGAAAGGTTGAATTTCCCCAGATTAGAAGTTGCAGTAGTAGTTGTAGTTGCATTAGCAGTTGGTGGTGCTAACTACAAGGAAAATGATGTGAATAAATAATTAATTCAAGAGATAAAAATATTCTACATAATAAATTAATTACCATAATAAATTATGTATGTGGTTAATAAACTATAGATTGAATTTCAGAAATGTAGCGTATTATGATGTACCGTAAAATGGGGTGAATCACAACACTTTTTATTCTTTCTGGTCAAATATCTCCGAAACCATTTGACATACAAAAACCTATTATGTCGCAAAAGTCTTATTTGAACGCTACCATAATACTTGAGAAACAAAAAATTACAAGTTTGCTTTTAACTATTATTTTTTTTTAAAAATGCTTCGTGTTGTGATTCACCCACCACTCGGGGTGAATCACAACACTATGTTATTAACTACTAAATTAAACATACAAAAGTGAAAATAAAAGTTTTATTCTATAGAGGTGGTATAAAATTAATCAAAAGTCATTATTCATGTTGGAGGTGTTTACTGAAAACCTGATTACTCCTCTTCTTTCCATTTTCGGGGCGTCCAGTGCACCAATAACCAACTTAAATGGGAATATATTATCGGGTATATTATATCTTCGTTCTCTTGCCCAAAGTTTTCATTCTTGTGTTCAGATTCAACATTCTTCACTGCTATTATACTATCCTATATAATGGGGATCTTGGTAATCTCTATCGCTAGTTTCACTGTCATATCCTTTAATGCTTTTTCCAGCTCAACTTCTCATTTATTCCTTTTTCTTCCAGCAAAAAGTTCCTTTGGGGAAACCCCAGCACGGATTTGCTTTATATTTTGGCTAATGCCTTCAGATATGCGGATCTTTGTGGCGATGAATGAAATTTACAGCAAATGACCTGTATGATCTACACCATGAGCTTCTGCTGCCAGTCTGAAGCTTATTCCAGCCCTGACACTTTCTATGGCCGATTGAATTGTGTTTGTATGAAATTTTTAGTACCTTTTCCCATGAGGATCGGGTTTATATACACGAGGCATGGTGTTGTGATTCACCCCGTTTTAAACCCAATGCTGTCGATTCTGAGAAATGGTTAGAATACTAAATGAATGAATGGAACAATCTTAATCCAAATGTACCATGACTTACCTCTATAGTAACCACTTCACACACAATATTTATTATGTTAAATATTTCGTTGTTTAGTCACAACACACCAAATTTTGAAGCAGCTAATTTTTAACGGTTTCTTGCTGCATGAAACAAATGACGTTTTCTGTATTTTTTATCGAGGCTATCGGTATAATAATAGAAGATTGTAAAAGCTTATTACCAAAGGAACGTTTGCTGACATAACAGATTCCTTAACTATTCAATGTTGCAGTACAAAAAAATTATTTGTCGCTTCCCCGACTTCTGTTGTGATTCACCTGCCTGTTGTGATTCACCCCATTTTACGGTACTAGATTCACCATAATAAGAAAATATTCTTATACAAAAAATAAAACCTCTTTGTTTGATTTCAGTGTAAGTTTTAGATTTGGCATATTCAAATCTTTATAATTCAGTTTTATTTCAGAATATTAATATAAAGTTTAATATAAATGCAATGTTTTTCAACAGTCTCTAATGAAACTCAATATATCTTCAAACTAATTTTGAATTCAATTTAGCATTGGACTTTTCCAACAGAAGCCCTTCTATTTTTATTTGTGATTAAAAACTTAAATACACATTGCACTACTCTAAATTAAGGTCTTAACTTCTGGAATTTTCATCAATTTGGTATGTACAATTTCTGTCTACTATCTGGTCATAAAGTCCTTTTTATTAATCTATCAGGCTACACAACATAAAAATATAATTTTGAATTATTTCTGATTTTATGTTTACCATTTTTGTAAAATTAGTTTAAAAAATTATAAGTTTTACAATTTTTAAGCTGTTAAAAAGTTAATATTTTTTACACCGAGGAAGGTATGTAAATATTTCGTATTCATTATTTGTATTTCAATTAAAAACTTTTGGAATACTTTTTTAAATCAGGTATTACCCTTATCCAGTATATTAATTTAACAAAGAACTTTATAAAAACATTTTGATTCCTATGGTATCCAAATACATAAGTCTCAATTATCGACCAAGAATGATAAATGGAAACAACTAAAGTATAAGTTTTTTATTTTTATTTTCTATTTGTCATTTGGAGTAAGAATAGTAATTGGTTATTTTATCCAATTTGCAAGAAAAGAATTTTCGATTTTACCATATTAAATGTTAGAACAGTCTAATTCGTCGTTCTAACACGATTTAACTATTTTAATGATACGATTTGAAAATTAAAACTTTTTGTGACGTTGGAACCCAATATCTACCGATAAGAGATAATTTTAAAATTCTTTATTTTTGGTGACCCGGTGCGCCGCAGTGTCCAATATATTCTTAAAACTTCTGTCACTCGTACCTACCCATTGTCATTTATTACCACTATTATGCAAAAAAAATATGGGGAAAAATTTATTAGTAAGTAGCAGAGTAACTCCTTGCTTTGCTCCGACTAGCTCATAAATACTCAAAAATAACTAATTTCTCTAAAAAGGAACAAGCACCATGCGTGAGAATTGCTCACATAATCAATAGCTCTTTTACGTGAATAAAAAATTTTAATTAACCCAAAGGATAAATTTTGTGCTTACAAAAAATAAATTAAAAATCAACACTATTTATACTACAGATATTTTAATTGGTAAAATATCCGTAGTTAATATTAGTAGTAGTTAACTTATGATATTAAATTAATTGATATATTGTAAATAATTTTACGAGGTTAATTAAATTACTATATTATATTTTTATCAAGCTTTCAGGCATTTGTGTGCTCTTCGTCAAAATAATTCGTAATGGGTAAACATGGAAACATATTATACATTGCATGCAGATTGCATTACTATTTGAAAAGTAACTAGATCAAATACAATAACATAGAGTTAGGAAAAACCTGAATTGTGTTCCGGCAAAAAAGGAAAACCTAACTCCAATACATAAATGGAATTAGATGAGTATAATTGGCTGTATTAGCACTTAAATGCTAGAAAGCTTGATAAAAATATAATGTAATTTTAAAAGATTATTTAAAATATACCAATTAATATACTACAAATAATGGATACTTTTAAATAACAAATTAACTTGCTACTTAGAATCTCACGAAGAATAAATTTATAATCGAAAAATTACCTTATGATCTTCTTTAAATCTTGAATAACCAAGGAATACAAAAACACCCACAAATTACTTCTACAGATTGAAATAACTTTGAAAATGTAATTTTTAGACATTTGCATTCCAAATCCCATTCGACTTTTTAAAAATCACTAACTTTACTTTTTAATTTTAATTAATAATAATTCATATAATATTTAATATCAAATATTGATATTATTTCAAATACGGAAAGGCATCTATCTCTTTACATCGATACCATCTTAATTATTCTCCGTTACTATGGAAAGCAGAAATCTTTAAAAGTTAATTGACCAATACATTCTAAAGGAATCATTAAATTCTTAACGAAACCAAACTAAAACTTTAACTAAATTCTTAAACTAAAATCTTGTCCGTAAATTTAACTCTTTGCGCTAATGATCTTCCGTCTGAAACATCAGGCAGCTTTAATCCCAAAGGAAATAAAATAACGACGAATTTCTCTTATCTATTCAAAAGTATTATTCAAACGATTTGCTGCAAAAGTTGTCAATTTTATTGTTTTAATGTTATGTCATCATACGGCTGCAGAGGATTTCCTCCCGCATTATTAAACTCTTTAAGGGATAATGATGTTTTCCTCCAGGTTGTTTCAAAAATTATTATACAATTATTAGAAGCAACTGTGTTTTAGTTTTTGGTATTGTTAAATTTTTATTTTCATCGCTTTTGGTTTATTTATGCATGAAAATTTGTCTTTTGTGGTTTACCAAAATCGAATTTTATTCAGATTTAATCTTAGTTTTTCAACTACTTATCTGTAACTTTTTGGTATGTTCTGGGATGTTTCCATGCCAGGCGGATTAGTAACAACATTATAATCTATCGATTCGTGATTAATGTACTGTAAGTAACATAATTGTAGACTAACTAAAAATGCACTAAAACACTTTTAGAACTAAAAATGTATTGTATAGGGTGTTTTTTTAGCTGCATGAGAACTTTCAATAGGGATAACAATTGAATCAAGATTGCTATGGAAACAGTTTTTTGACATTTGTGTTTAGCAAGGTTTGGCATTTGATAATGCATAGATTGACCATTGAACAACGCTACCAAATTGGGCTCACAACCAATTGGAAGTGGATCCATTTTTTTACCGTAAAATTTTGTTCAGTGACGAGGCACATTTCTGGTTAAATGGGTATGTGAACAAACAAAATTGCCGTATATGGAGTGAGACCAATCCGGGACATTATCTTGAGACTCCATTGCATCCATTAAAATTGACTGTTTGGTGTGGAATACACGCCAACGGCATCATTGGTCCATATGTCTTTCGAAATGAGGAAGGAGCTACCGTTACGGTGAATGGTGTGAGATATCGACACATGCTCAATACATTTTTGTTTCCAAAACTTCAAGAGCTAAACATTGACAACTTATGGTTCCAACAGGATGGTGCTACGTGCCACACAGCCAACGAAACCATCAATTTATTGAAAGGACAATTTGGTGACAACATTATTTCAAAACGTGGTCCTATCAATTGGCCTCCAAGATCGTGTGATTTGACACCTCCAGATTATTTTCTGTGGGGGTATGTTAAATCCATGGTTTATGCTAACAAACCAACAACTCTAGAAGCATTGGAGGCTAATATTCAGCAAGCCATTTATGAAATAAAGCCAGAAATATTGGAAAAAGTGGTCAAAAATTGGACTGAACGGATGCGCTTCGTAACCATTAGTCGTGGTGGTCACATGCCGGAAGTCATGTTCAAATCATAAATGCCTTTAACTGTACTTTCATAAAAAAGTTATAACCAAAACATTCCGTCAGGTTTTTAATGTTTTATTTCATTTTGAAGTGCTCATGCAGCTAAAAAAACACCCTATAGTTATCACAATGTAAAATATAATGAAAGTATAATTTATTTACAAACGTTTTCATTATACTACAACATCGTCAGGTGGCTATATAAAACAGAAGTTTTATAAAAGATTGTCATCTGGATTGCAAACCGAAGATAAAATAATCCTGGATTTCTATCCGCTAAGTGTAGATATTAGCTTTCGAGTATCTTTCGGTTTTGATTTTTTGCTTGATTCCAGTCAACTTACCATCATTTTAGAGTGGAATGCCAACGGGACTTTACAAAGATGTTTAGTGCTTCTTTGTAATCGCGTTTTCGAATGATTGACGTTTTGATCAATTCTACCTGATATTTTATATTATTATAGCCTTGAAGGTAACCAATCTTTTTGATACCCGAAGTTTTAATTTTGTTAGATTTTTTCTTCAGAATAGCTCACTTATAATATACCTTATAATATACCTTTTAGGTTTTGTTGATCGAATTCTTCAGATTAGCAGTAATATAACTTTCTTATTTGTCAGACTGATACCTTAAGAAAGAAACCATGAGTTCCTAAATTCCAAAGGCTAGATAAATATGCGTGGCAAGTATGGGGTTGAGCGATGTTATCACTATAGATTTAAAATTATGATAATGTGATCATAGTTGGCTTCACAATACCTTGTTCAAGTAATGATTTAATTAAAATTGGATTATTTTATAAATATGTTAACTAAATTTTAATCAGAATTATAATATATTCAAAATATCCTAATGTAAATTTATCGATTAACCATCGCGTTGATGATAAAATAATATAGGTCTATCGAGGACTTCGCATGTGGAGTATAAGATGCTTATTGTTATTTCCTCCTGTCACTTTTCTGACATTCCTTCATATAGTTGGAAAGGTTTACAATACATTTTATCGTCTCCTATTGCAATACCTACATAACATTATAATGAATATATTAAGTATTAGTTTCCATTTTTTTTAAACAAAACACAATTTTGTTTGTTTTCTTTTGCGAGAATAATAATTAGCGCTTTTATTAACATTTTTTTAAGTCACGTATATTGGAAGCAATAGAGCACAATTTTAGAGCTGTCTGTTGAAATAACATAAGACCCTACTATAAATGTAAGTGTTGAGCACTTACCGTAATTGCATGTTGGAAATGCCGATACTTGTTTCTTTTTGCATTATTATCTGACTTGTGCTAATCTTTTATGCTAGTGATACAAATTTTTTTATGATCGAAAGATTGCGACCCTTGTGATTAACAAGAAGCAATGTATCAATTTTAATTGCAATTAAACGGCAATTACCTAAACTAACTATATTTGGAGTTAGTAAGTTGATGAAGCGATAAGGAGACATTTTGACAAGTTTGAAATTTTGTGAAATACGCTGAAATTGTATTGCCTTTAATAATATTATAAAATTGTTCATAATCACTCTTAATTAACTCTTGGGTGGAAAACAACTAATGGGAAAATTTCTGTTTTCAATCCGAGAAACTTTTAAAATATAAAGATTTTTCAGAAGCTCATGCCCAGTGTCAACTTTATTTAACGATAAAAATGGGGTTTGAGTTTAGTGCTCTCAGATTTGAAGGATCTAAGCTAAACCGCTTATGTGGTTGCACGAGAAACTATTGGCTACTTATGCGGCATTTGTGGGTCAGACCCATCTATTTCTTGCAAACTAGCCGCAATTTCAAATAAAACAAAAGTTTACACAACATCTAATATTTTAAAGAAAATGTTCATACCTGAGTAGACACATCGTAGTGGTTAAGCACAACTCGTGAATTCCCAAGGTAACCTGAAAAATAAAAAATAAGTAAGTTTGTTGTTTGTAACATCGGGAAAAAATTAGGTCAACACAAAATTATAAAATAATTATTTGACCGAGACGCTATTTTAGAGAAATGGCTGCTGCATAAAGTAGTATCCACTTCAGTCGAGATTTCCAGATCGGTATCAAAATTCAACTTTCGAGCACGTTCTGATTTTGTGGTATCTTAACGACAAAAATGAGAGAAGCGTCGGCGAGGAATTTTTTTGCCAAAACGTTTTTGTTATTCCTGTGTACCTACCACTATGTGTTTTTTCTGATGTAACATGATTATACCATTTCGCAATTTCTGAGAGGTTCAAATTTGATCTTCGTTGTCCTTAATTGGCATAATCTAATTTTTGTTTTTAAAAGAATTTTGGTTTGGAAAACGCAAAGCTTTAAAGTTATGTAAATCTGCGATTTAATGTAAATTCTATGAAAACCTCTGACCGTCACTTTTGTTTCGGTTTTGTTTACTTAAAACGAGTGCGGAATTAGCAAATACATGTTCATTAAACACTTGGTAATATTTCATTGTAACTTTGAGAGATAATTTTAGATTTACCGTTGTGTTTTGTTAGGTACTACCGCAATAGCATGAAAATTTATATTTATAACTTACACTTAAAATATGTGTTACTACCATTGCAAAATATGCTCATAAAACAGCATGGTTTATGTATTAAAGTGCACTCTCCAGCCGCCGATAACATGGGAAATTGAACATCAATAGCAATGAATAGGTCGATTTGGTTGAGTAACACTATCACCCGGTCAGACGATTTCCGATTTTCGGTTTCAATGTATGAATATTTTTATATTACGAAAAGAATGTTAAATTTACTAAAAATACGATAACTCATATTCATATCCCCTTCAAAAGAAATATTTTTACCCATTAAAAGGGTATACTTGGTACTTTCTTATAATGTAAAAAATAAATAATATAATATAATATAAAAAATGTAACGTTTTCTCCAATAATCAATATTACAGTTGGAACAACTCGAAAAGTTGTCGTCTGAAGGATGAAAAAAAAATAATAGAAAACACAGATAGTTCATTCTATTTCTTCTTCATAACTTACTTTCAGTTTAGTTACTTTTAGTGCAAAACTTGGATTCGGATTTGAAATCTTTTAGTTACTTTTCAATTAACCGCAACAATGAACAATGTTCGCCCTAAAAGTGCCATGAAACGAATAATCTACCCAGTTGTTATTAATATTGAAATTTAATTAGATTTACAATTATTAATCTGCTGTTATTGCAGCATACATAAAATTTTTACTATTCAATTTAGAGGAGTTTGGGTGTATAAATTGTATTTTATGTGCAAAGGTAAAATAACGAAAACTGATGTTACTATAACAAAACATTGATAACTTTAGAAAGCTGAAATTTCCAAAAAGTTAAAAAAGTAGGAACAGTAGTAAAATTTTTATGTAAGGAAACAGTCTTGAATTTTTAACGTGGAATCGGTTTAAAAGAATATAGAAAGCAAAATCTGTAACAACTGTTCTGTTGTTGCAAAAATAGGCACGTACACGGTGACTTACAAACAAAACACTTACAAAACTAAAATTATGTTATTTTAAATCCAGTTGAATAGAAAATTGAGTTCAGTCTAGCGATGCCTTTATGACTTTATATAATATGCATGTTCTGTTTTAATAACCAACAGTTGCAAAAGTCACGTAATTGGCTAATATTGATGTGATGCCGTAGTTTGAAAGTTTCGCTATAGTATAGAAGCTAAACCATCGGATGCAAAAATAATACAACAAACTTATTCCATCTAGAATCAAAATTGTATCGTCCGAATAATTTTATGTGTGGGCAGTAGTAAAACCAAATTATCAAATCAATCTGAATGATTGTTAATACAAATTTCGATTTCTGAGAAAAAGTATAAGGTATTTTAAAAGTATGTGGTTATTAGGGACACAAATCATTAATTACCTCCCAAATCATTTATGTCACTAATTTTCGCATTTTGGTTATTGTATCAAATCCTCGTCTCATGAAACTATAAAGTTTTTATTATTTATAACTCTTCTTCACGAAATATCAGGTTTATTGTCAGAAAGAGTTCGCTGCAGCGGGTGAAAAAGGTGTTAAGTCATAAAAGTCGATTTTGAGTAAACGCTTGTCAAAAAAATAGTTGGAAAATTTCATTTTCATTTTAACATATTTTTACTTAATCTTTTGCGGATTTTTTTTTGTATATTAATGTGATAACATTAAAGATAAAAGAAATATATAATTTTTTAAAAAATAATTGTGCTAAAGTGACTTTTGATTGACTTATCTTTTTTTACACTAAACATTTTTTTGGCATATCTTTCTTAATTGAATTGATAGGACTCAAATATTTTACCAATGCAAAGATGAACACTTATAGGTTCCAAAAATGACAAAAACCCATTTTCGAAAAACATGACTTAACACCTTTTTCACCCGCTGCAGTGAGTTGGTAATCAACAGAACTTATTATAAATAATAGCACAAATCGAAGTTCACTTTAATAATTTTAAATAAAAATTAAATATGGAAAAACGTCCGTTTACTGTGAAACAGTGCGCGCAGAACAATTAATTAAAATAATTCAATTGAAAAATAAAATATAGGTTATGTTGAAGCTTTAAAATTTAATCATATCTCTGGCTTTCAATCGAAATCGACATCAGCTAGAAGGTTATTTTGCCATCGTAAATTTAATAATAATGTTATAAATCATAAAATTTCCTGTGTAAAATAAGGTGATAAAAATATTCACTACCATAGTATTACTTTACCTACTTATAAAGTACTGAGCAATCTTTCAAATTTTAAAAAACTTCTTATTTTTAAATTAACCTCTCAAAAACAAATTAGTATTCTGAAGCCAACGAGTGAGCTGATTACTATTATAGTAAATAAAAAAAACCCTGTTTCTGGACGAAAAATTAAACGAGCCAAAATATAAAACATCAAAAATGCAAGAAAAAACGTAACCTTGTAGTTAATGACAGGAAAAATGCAAAGCAGAGGAAGATTGCATTTAGTGCCTGCCCTGCAGTAAATATTATCATGAACGACGTGATTTTAATGGCCACTATTATTATTTTACGTAATATTCAATATTATGCAAGGATGAAGATTGAATATCCGTTTGCCCAAGGCAAACGAGTAAAACTATCATTTTAGCTTTTGTATACCGTAATCCAAAATGTTTTTATATTTTTTATTGCAATAAATAAATTTTTTGTAATAGTAAAACTTGTTTTTAAAAAGAAAAATCCATAACTTCCAGCGACCCATTAAAGTTATTGGAATTAAAATGATAAGATAGTCCGTTTGCCTCTGGGTTACGCCATTTATGGCTTTTGGTCTTTGTAAACATAGAACTCTCCTGCATTTTAGACATTTCAACTGATTTATGTATCATTGTAGATTTTATGTGCAACAATTATGTATTGTGACAAACACCAAATAATTGTTAATATACCTATTACGATCTTTTACTTGCATTTTACTATATTGTCCAAATTCTTCCAACTTAGGAAGTGGCGCCCAAATGAAAATTGCATAAAACCTAACCTCAACACTTGAAGAGGAGCAAACAAGTAACGATGTAAGTCCAAACTTTACCGTATGCCAAGATAAGCCACCCTCCTTATCATTAAACCCTATCTACATGACTACATGTAGATTTTAACGTCAAGAAGTAAAATCGGTCGAGAGACGGCAATTTACATTGTAGTTATTTAGATCACTAATTGATGATGCCTTATGACTGTTTCCATAACGATCCGACTTCACAATTCACACCTTATCGCCTTCCAATGTTAATTAATATAACTGAAGATAAACAAAGCAGATAGAGACGTTTCGGCGTGAGGACGTTTCGGCTACTATTGCACAAATTTCGATCCAGATATTTGTCGATTTTGCATGGAATACTCCATAATATTCTTTTAATGAAAAAGAAGAAAGAACTACCAACCTCGTCGAATTGGCATTTGGTTTGTTGGCATTTTACATTTTTACTTACGATGAGGAGCAAGCCCGAGGTAGAACCCCCAACCTGGAGGATCAGAGAAACGGCCAAAATAAAGTTCTTACTTCGCCCGGAGTCGAACCGGGTATTTAGCGTTCATAGTGGACCGTTATGCTTCGTCCGTCACTTGACGAATTACATGAAAAATGGAAGTATCATAATCCAATTTTTCCAATTTTATATTAGTAATGTGAGGCGAAATACGAGGTGAGGTACGAATATGTTATTTAATAAGTTGTATAAGGTAGGTTAATGTTATAAACTCAAGAAGAGGGATTTGTTTATCTGAACTTAAAGAAAACCGAAGTTTACAAGGTTAGTCGAGTTTTATGTGGATGACGATACAGTTGAAAACGAGTGACGATGCAATGGGGTGGCTCTGAACGAATAAGTTGACCGTACTATGACCGGCAACTTAACGAATAATTAATAAGTAGAACATAATATTATAACGGTTTTATATTTTATGAATTTTGCATTTATTACAATTAAATATATTTATATTTAGTGGAAAAATTTAGCGACAACGATTTAAAAAATCTTAGTTGCGATGGAGACATTAGCGAGTAGTGAAAGTGAATAAAAAGAACTGAATAAACGTGAATCTGAACAGTTAATACGTGAAAAATATGCAATGAATAGGAAATTATCAGTTGAAACGGCAGAACAAAATATTGCGTTTTATACACAGTAGATTGTGTGATTTAACAGGACATTTGAACATAGATTGCGGGATGGTTAAAAACAATTACCAATGTTTCGGAGAGTGATGAAAGGAAAAACTTGAAATAACTACGAGCCCGAAATCGGTATTTCACAGAAAGCAAATGTTAAACATAAGGAGGATTTCATGGGAGCAGTGCCAAGGTACAAAAGTTTGAAATAGAAGCTTTGAGGATTTCTGTTAGTGAAGCCAAAAATATTTGTTGTGCAGATATCCCTTGAAGCGTTAAGGAAGTTGGTAACTTACAAAAGGCGAAAGTGGAGTATGGTTCTGACGAAATTCTACCGAAAGGGCCTGAAACAGTAGCGTAGCTAGTGAGGGGCGGAGGGAGCGGATCGCCCCGGGCAGAACATATTTTAGGGTTAAAAAAAGGTCATTCAAAAATTTTTAGGGGCGACATTAAGGGCGGCAAAAGAATTTTTTTTGATATTTCATCAATTAGGAAATACGATTAATAACAGGTCATTTAAAAACATTTTCCGCCACTGGCGGCAAAAGTTCTAGCTACGCCACTGGTCGGAAATCGACGTTTTGGGTTGCTTGATTAACGAAAGCAAAGAAGTAGCCGATGAATGCATACTAACGTTGGAAAACGGGGTATTTTTTGTAGATAAGACGGTGTCATTGAAGGAGGGGTTATTCCGCATGAAGTAATAATAGAAGAGTTCGATTGTAAATTAGAGTACTTAAATTCGAGTTTTTTATCCACGAGTGACGAAGGTGCATTAAAAGACAATATTTTGAGGCGTTTTGGTGATAAATAGAGTTATCTCGAGAAATTTATAAACCATTATTATTTTTTGGTGAAAATTGGTGAAAAATGTGAGAATCGGATAAACAATTACGAAGGAATATTTGATTGCGATACCAATATGAAGGAAAAACAGCTATTGAGGGATGGATTGGGTGAACGGGTTAAACGGATAAGTTATAGGCATGTTGTGGTATTCCAGATGGCCAGTGTACTTTCGAAGGTTTTATTGGTGGTAAGATCAAATAACACGAAGAAATGATCGACTTTGCGAAAACGAAAATTAACGAATATTGGGCATCGATGCAGGGTAAATGCGGCTACTATTGTATTGAATTTCTTCAACGAAGCAATATTTGTAGACGATTTATTTTTAGGTGTTTTGTTTATTATGTTAGATGTTTTGGGCCTAATTAGATGCATTGCTTGTTAGCCAACAGAAGTTGTTAGCTGTCGATTAATTTTAACGATATTGGATTTTTATATGTTTTATTTAGGGCCGGTCTTTTCACCTTTTATAAACGTCAAGTAGTTACTTGACGATTATTTTACTTGAGCTTTTTAATGGTTGAGTAAGAAAGTTAGGTTTTTTTGTCGCATTGTATGCAACTAATATGCTAACTTAATATTATGATAATAAATTTACTAGCTAATAAGCTGATTTAGTAGGTAAAAAACTCAATTAAAATAATCGTCAAGTAACTACTTGACGTTTATAAAAGGTGAAAAGATCGGCCCTTAGTATGATAGATGTTTTTTGATAGATGCTTGTTTAGGGGTCTAAACAAATTTAAGGGGTAAAAATAGGTATGAATATGTTATTAATAAGTCATAGTAGGTAGGTTAATGCAAGAAACTCAAGAAGAGGGGTCTGTATACCTAAAAAGGAGGAAGAGCGAGGTCTGCAATGGTAGTTGAGTTTTAGGTGGACGAAGATACAGATGTATACGAGTAACGATGCAATGGGGTGGTTCTGAACGAATAATTGACCGCAAGACGACCGGCAACTTAACGAATAATTGATAGAACATAATAATTGTATAATCAATCCAAATCCAAATACTCGTACCTATATAGTAATGACATTTTGAAATAGTCAAAATAAAAGATAAAAATAGCATCTTTAATAGATAAGATGTTGTTTCAAATATAGTGAGCTAGAGAGGCTTACCCCTAATAAATTAAAAAGAAACACTTAAAATGTGATAAAATAAAATTATTATTTAGGTTATATTCTTCAAAAAGTTCCCCTAGTACTCTTCTGAGCTGGAGAGTACTCTATACCTCAAAGAACCTCTAATTATTTAGATTATTATTTCCCCATTATTTTCGCCTTTTGGCCCTCCCTTGCACCTGCAGTAAAATTTGCTCATGATGAAACTTTTTATATTTATCTTAATTTTGGATAATGTAGGAAGTGGTGTCCGTAGGTAATTAATGACCGTATTCAGAGCAATGTTTTCTTTGTGACATAAAAATTTTATTTCAAACAAATGTTACAAAAGCTTTTGGTTATTCACCCTTAACTCATTTCAACACAAATATTCCTTCAGCTCCGCCTCCTCGTATTATTTAAAATAAGGTATCTCGAAATCAAAAAGATTAAAATTGAAAATGAAAGAAGTTCGCTTAGGCACAAGCAAAGTAAAAATGATCAAGATAAATTTACAATGGAAATTTAAAATGGAGGACAGCGTGTAAATGTTTCATGCTTTCGGAGAGGAATTTTCATGCAAACACTGTACCCACTACTAGATTACATTGGCGTACTTTCTGGCAAAAGCAACATATTTCAAGTTGTGGTATTTAAATATTAAGATAATTCAAATAATAATTCATATTTCAGATACAGCAATCCGAAAATATTTTTTGTTGCTATGCCATTAAAACTAACCCCATCCCTTAAACCAACTATAAAAAATGATTACAGAGATAATTCTATTTTGAGAGTTTTGCGGAAGGGTAATGGTCATATCATAATATAATTTCTCGTCTCGTTGGTTCTAAACATTTTCATAAAATTCACTTCCCGTTTGTTTATGAATTATTATGTGAATTATTATTAGTGGGACGAACAGGAAGAAATAAAGTATTATACTACATGGTGGCTACATATTTTGACACACCACTATAATAGTGTTACCGACTACATGACATGTTTAGTAATATCATTTCGAAATAGTTGCTTTTTTTTAGAAATTTTTAAAAATCCATTTATTCGTTTCTAACGTACAAACTGAAAATATTGTCTATCTAGCGCTTGTCAGGTATAATAATAAATTGATGGTTTCAAAACGAAAAAGGTACAAACGGTTTAGATTATTTTAGATACAAAATTTGAAATGCTAAAATAATAAATTATTGTCCTCAGTTCCAGCCCCACAACTTTTTCAAATAATTTGAAAACAAAAACGGGAGGAACTAATTTGAAGAGGTACAAACTAGATATCAATGATTGACTATCTTGGATTCGATAAAGGGGCGAAAGCTGATAATTTTTTAATAATTTTAAAAACAAAATGGATAAAAATGAAAATTAAACACATACAGCTACAAGCTAGGTACAGTCCTTGCCAGCGTACCTTGGTGTTACGTTGTAAGGATCTGAATTTTAGCATAGACAACTTTATATTTATTTTGACTAATATAAATCATAAGTGCGACAAAGTAGTAACGTAAATTTGTGGTGATGTCACAGCGCCTAGAATTACCAACCAAAGTTGGACAATATTTTCTCAGTGCAGTACTGTCTATACTATGATTCAAATTTTGTTATATGGACCATAAGCAATGAGTCAATATTGGACCAATACCTAGCCCATTTAGGTTTTCAATTCTAGGCATTGTAACGTCACATTAATGGAGTCAATTTATAGTTGGTTTTTCAACACAGAAATTACAAATACTTAGTTTGACAATAATGACAAACATAAAATATTATGAAGATGGAAGCTAATTTAACTATGGATTTAATCATCAATTCATATATTAATTACGAACGATGCCGTAACACAAAAGTTCTCTGATAAAGACTGTATAAACATTTTGAATTCAAATTTCAAAATGGATGGGGGCTAGTAATATTCACCTGCTACTGCGATTTATTGATTAAGTTAGAAAGAAGTACAATTTGTGGTATAAATCTTATTAAACAAAAAAACCTTTTGCAACCAAAACTAACATTTGAAGCTACAGTTTGCAGCAATTTAGTGCAGCAGTTTTATGAAGTTTACAATATCGAAAGGTGCTCGCATCGGCAAGCTGATTGCCAATATTTCTAGCAAGAAAGTTTACTATTCATACAATGCCAAAAGGATATTTATTACAAATTCGGTGTGCTCAGAAGATCAAACTAAAATTTTATTCCAATAATTATATTAGAATTTCAAACTAAACCTTTTACCATTTTTAAGATAAAATTATTTAATATTTTTTATGATTTAACATTCCCTTAATAATACAACACAAGAATTTGAAAAATACGGAGCTAAACATAAGCCTAACGTATAAATATTACCTAATATCACTTCAACGAGGTTGGATGATTGATGATATACGTAAAATAAAACAAAAAGAACCTACAGAGCAAATACAATTTCAAAAAATCGGATGTGGCTAACCCATGTCTTTTTTCACCTTGTTATTTAACCGTAATAACATATTTTTTGTTTTATGAATGCCCATCAACTTCTTTTTATTAAAACTTTTTAACTACTTATTTCATAAAAAATAAGTAAAAATAATTATTGTATTCGTAAACAGTTGATTTTTAAATATTTCCTACAATAATTTGAACAGAACAACAGAAGAGACGGTCGGAACATAGTGGTCATGTGAGTTGACTATGAACGCTAAATACCCGGTTCGAATCCGAGTGAAGTAAGAACTTTATTCTGGCCGTCTCTCTGGTCCTCCAGGTTGGGGGTTCTTCGTCGGGCTGGCTCCCCGTCGTAGGTAAAAAAAATGCAATGCTGTGAATGCCATTTGATATTAAAAGTTAATATTATAAATGGTCAGTCAAGACCCATCAAGGTTGTAGCGCTACACGATAGATAGATAGAATTTGAACAGTTTTATGTAAATCTTAAATATTTTGCTTTCCATACAATAACAATTCATTAATTTATTAATTCACAGAACAAAAACGCATCCTTTCGAAAATATCTTTAAAAAAATTCCAATTAGCTCCTAGATTTTCCACCATTTAGCTCGACCAGCCGTCACACCAAGCCACTCTTGTAGTTCCAGAATTTATAGAAAATTTTAATACCTAGTTGCGGTTCTACATTGTATAGGTGCAATTGATTGTTTTGTGAGAGATGTTGTGTCGGTCGGTTATGTTTAGCTACTGCTAAAAGTTTGTTTTAGCTTACAAAACTGTCGCAAACTTTATCATAGCGACAAGGAATTTTATATATAAAACTGTATCCAATTTGGAAAGTTTTCATTATAATAAAAGGTTTGAGGTGTGAGTATTATACATTTTTCAAACTTGAGCACAAGCAATTGAAATAGCATGAAATTATTGAATAGTTCTTGGTTGTTCATCTTGAACATCCAATGTTATTTACCGTAACGAAATAATAAAAAATAAACGAAAAAGTATTCAAATCTATCTAAAATGATTAGACGCGTACTTGGGATAAAACGAAAATTAATGGGTGAAAATCGTACTTCAAGCATTTACTAAAGCTATAAAGTCTAAAAGAAGTATTTTTATCCCACAAGTACGATAATAATATATTTTCACACGTGTTGCATACAAGCTTTTTTGTATATACTTCGTTTAGAAAAAGTCGTAAAGTTTTGAATATTTTCGAGTGTGAGGAATTAAATTCGTGTCTCTTTACCGCACTAGAGAGAAAATCGAAAGGTTAAGATATTTACAAACATTACTTAAATAAAATATACTAGTTCTAACAAATACTTTTTCAATAAAGCAGTGTAAATTGTATATTATTTTGGTTTTCTGTTCATTTCTACGTTGCTTTTATGGATGTGTTTCTTTTTACTTTTTTAGCTTGATGTTTTGATAATTGGTAAGTCTTATGTCAATATAAACCAATAATTATTAAATCCAGATTTTGTCGATGTTAACCGGAAGACCGAGCTAAAACTTTGTGAAATGCAAGATTCGAATCCAGCATTTCCGCTTTGAACTAGCGATCATATCAAGCTATTGCTGTATTTTGTAGCTATTGGAAGGTTGGAAGAATATAATGTCGAGAATATTTCAACAATTCCTTAATTTAATATTTATTTTTAGAAATTTTCTAATGCCACTGCAATAATCTTTGAAACTTTGCATTGTTTAAAAAAGTTGATATTATAAAAGTCCTATCTGCCAGAGATATGAATTTAAAGAGTTTCTTCAAATGCAAAGTCTTATCAATAGTAAATATTCTTTGGGTTCATCGCACGTTCTTATTGATGGCAACGACACGGAAATTGGTGAATCAGAAGATCCGCTTCTTTTTCGTAACGAAGGTCTGCTGGCAACTGAGACTTCGATAAGGGTTCCATCATGGTACAGATTATAATACTGAACATGAAATATTTGGATTGAATTATTTTAACTGTTTTATTGCAAATAAATGTATAGGTAGCTTTCAAATTATCATAAGAATATTAGACATAAGGTTTGTTCGTTTGTATGAACTAACTTACTCGGTTCTTACTTCTTCTTCTTACTTAGTGCAATGTACTGTGTTCGTTTGGCTGCTCAGTTCATAACCGAACATGAACTTCTTGCTCGACCTCCATAGGAGGAGTAGGCATTGCAAGTTAGAACACTATCTAACTTTTGTGGTGGGAGTATTTTGTCTCGAAAGATAACCCAGTTCAAGTTAGTTCATACAAACGAACAAACCTATATTCAGCAGTATATCATATAAGGCAGAAGCAGAGTGTATACTTTTGAAGTGGATGTACATGGAATTCTGTAAAAATTTTCCTGTCAATTTGTAAGGTTATGTTACAAAATTTTTCAGAATGTCATTGTCAAAAGTTTAAAATCACATGAAACTTCACAAACCAGCGTTGAACGATGTGCACAGAAGCTTTCACTGAATGCCATTTTAACCTTTTTGGTTACTTCTGATGAGTTGTTGCCGAGTGTGAACTCGTTTTTTATCAAAAAGTGCATTTGTTTACTGTAAACTATAAAGGGATTTCACAATAAATTTGTAGATTAGCAGTAAATTGTAAGTAAAAAGCACAAAACTCCACACAATTGACAGTAAAACATTTTATGTTTCCTACAACGCTATCGGATTTCATCAAATGTGATATCTTTAGCACCAACATAACTTTGAAAATAATAATTAATGTATGAGTGCAAATATAAATAATATTTTAAAATGCAATCGTCCACAGCGTGTAGTGGTTTGGTAAACCGGTGGTTGAAAATTCTGTACAGCCACACTTTACATTAGAAAAATTATCACCCAGAAAGAAACAAATTTTGAAAATTTATGGTGTGCTATTTTGCAAAGCTTTAAAAGGAGAGTTTTTTTTCGAAATTTTTAATAAATTACTTAAGCATAATCAGCGAGGCAAGTAAATGATAGTCGTTACAAGAAAGTCAGCTTTTAAAACTAGGAAAAGCCTGTCGTGTGCTAAAATGGTGAGCTTTTTATCTACACTTACAGCTCTACAGACTTTCACTCGAGTGAAATTTAAAAAATTCTAAATTGTGATGTGATTTTACGATTTAAAAATCGATTTGGTTAAAGGATATTCTTATAAAAAGAATTTACCGAAAAGCCTTCATTAGATGAAATACCTAATTTAAAGTTGGGCGCTGTATCATGTACCTCATAATGAAAGCACAATAAAGTTTAATTAAAATAATTTTGTGAGTAGTTCGTGTTAAATAAGCCATTTTATTTTCAGTTTAATTACAGCTAACGTATTACCTTAATTGTTGCACCCTGAACCATAGAAATTTAACAATCTTAAAACCAACCAATGCAAAATTGTTAATATTAATGAAGTGCTAAAGATGCTCACAGAAAATTTGCTAAATTGAGGAATTTAATTATGAATTAATTGCTTTTACAATCTTATTATCCTACCTCGATATCTCGACCAATTTAAAGTACCTAATGACTTATGAGTCTGCAAGTGTAGTTTTGTGGAAAATTCATTAGAATAATTAGCAATTCCATGGAAACTTGAAACTTGGGAAGTTATAAGCATTTCACTTTCCTACTTTAAACCGATAAATTAAATTAACTGTTAAGGTATAATTATTATAGTTTAGGTACATACTAACTATTTGATATATTTGCAAACAAACAAAACGTTACATTACCATAATTATAATTACATCTCAAGTCTCTTAAAAAAATTAACACCAAGTAATATCCATTTCAAAATTAGATTTTACAAGAAAAGAAAAATATGATAAAAAATTAAAACGACGTGTAAAAGTAAAAAGGTTTAATTAAATTTTCATTAAAAACAAAAATTTAATGAATTTACATAAATTTTGTTTAAATGATCCTAAGTCTAAATAAATTGTAAAATATGTAATACTACCATAAATAAGCAGAATTTCCTAAAAACACGTTTAATTAAAACTGTTTCACTTTGTAATTTTCAATACGTTTTTACACCGCGATGTGTTTGTTACTCACTCACTGGAGTCTGTAAAGCTTTTAAAGCTCTAGGAGTAGTATGAAATATCCTGATCCTAGCGCATGCACAACCCCGCGGACGAGTTAGATGTTCGTTTTTAATGTTTGTTTTCATTATATAAAAAATATTTACTGACACCTAAGGTAGTCAATATTAACTGATCAATTTACAAATTACATTTTGCTAGCTTCCATGGATTCTTTATTTCTGACGAAAATTTCAATTAAATTTATTTTGTAACAGCTACATTTTATTACTTTAAATTATTTAAAATATTTAGAAAATTATTTTTAATAAGGTGGAAAATTTTCGGAATATAATAATGCGTTCGAGCAATTTGCGACAACAAAAGAATTTTAACACTTTCTATTTTTTATTTTATTTTTATTTCGTAAAGCAATATTGGAACATTTGGAAGCAAATTTGAAATTTAAATAAAATTAGTAGTACCCTTATCGATACGTACTATGTCGTTAAAGTGTAACCCGAAGCTTTTCAAAGCACCTGAAAGCGTTGAAGGCGAAATTTGTAGAGCGAAGTGTTTAAGTAATAAAAATGGTTCTTTTTATCCTGTAATTGAAAACTGTTTATGTGATATGTTTTGCAGTAAAACGATGCTTTATATAGGTATAAATAAATAAATTGTTCTTTTGGAATTGATTTGTTGTTGCAACAAATTGATGGCCTAGATGAAACCGTGTACCAATTAATTGGTACCAATGTAAACCTAAATTTCATACAATCTGTATGTCCAGAATAATAAACACGAAATAGTTGTAAATTTTTATAATCTGCAAATTTAGCAGTAAAAGCAAAAAATTATGTACGGAACGGTGAAACTAATTTGTTATTTAAATTGCTACATTTTTTTATATGTATATTTTTTCATTTTTTCAAATAATATAAAACTGTAATATTCTAATCCACTTGGCGATGGCAAGGAACTTAGACTTCCAGTTTGAAATTAATTCAAATTCGATTACAATTATTTGAATTTGGTTTGAAATTCTGAATCTGATTAACTGACACTTTGATTAAATTTTTATTGGCGAATAAAAGTTTCATTGATATTGATATCGAAATATTCGCAGCAATTATTTTAATGTAACTGTTTTATTTATAAATGCATTTGAATTTAGAGAAGAAAACTATTTTAGACTACAACTCACTCTGTGCTTTGAACATAAATTAGCTTATATTTCCTCTATTATCAGAAGTTCACAATGTAAATTTATTGCAACGGTGCATTAACACGTTGATTGTCACCTTGTTCAAACTGTTTAAAAAATTTCCCGTAGTTTTGCAGTCAACGTATTAATGTTCAAAAATTAATTTTTTATTTTATCTATTATCTCTTTTAATTCTTATCGTCTGGGGTAGGGGCTACTTCAAATGATATGGTGAACCAAAATGATTTGAATTAATATACAGAGTGCTACCTACTACAAATTAATTATTATAAATAAATAACTCCAGTTTATACTCTAATCTTGTAAATTAATTGGATGGTCTAGAAAATTCATTCAGGTTTTTACTTCTTTCTCAATTTTAAACTGTAAACGAGGTTGAAAAGTTCTATAATATAGTCTTCATTGCTTTTCAGATTACCAGTAATAATATCATCAATATACCTTCCATTTATAAAATGGCATTTAATTATATTTTTAAATCTTATTACCCTTCCAAACTTTATTCACAAAGTTTAGGTGATTTAAATTATTTATGTTCTTAGGTCAACTGGGCAGTCTAGCTACTACGATGCGTTGCATATTGCATGAACAAAATGAGCGTGGTTGTGCACTAATTTAAAACTTGGGAAAAGAAGTTACTAAACCCTTAATCTAATCAAATAAGAATGGATAACGTTGATTCAAATATATTAAATGTAATGCGTTTCAGTAGTTGCCATTACTTGCGAAGATTAGTTTGGAAGCTTCGTCAACTTTAAAGAAAAGCTTCTAACATTTTTCACCTTCAAAAATCGATTCATAAAGCCAAAAGTAAAATATTGTGAAATAATCGAAACTTTGCAGTTGATTATTGGCTAAATTAATCGATATTTGACATTATTCACTTTAAACGATTCATTTTAATGTTATCTGTCACATTCCCTTGAGTTTTTATTATTAAATTTAATATCTTCTGGACCTCCTTAGCGTAGCGTCCCCATAGATGATATTATAATTATAATAACATATTGTCGTCTTCTAAAATTGGTCGGTACAACGATAGTACTATTTCGAATCATAAACGAAACATTTCAATAATGAAACAATAAAAATTGTAGTAAAGTTGTATTTTGCATATAAAAATGATTGGAATTACCTAAACAAGTGGTACCCAATTAGCTTCATTTTATTTATTCCTTGATAAGAATTTAAAACTTCCAATATATTAATTTGGATGTTTCTATTGTTGATTATGTAACCTGCGGCAGTGCAGCAAAAAACCTATAAGTAAAAGGTACCACTAAAAATGTCTAACTGATTGCCTTTTTCGTGCAGCGAGAAACCGATAAGCAGAAAAATTTGTGCTCCGGTAATCATCTATCCAGAAAATTAATTATTCGACTTTTATATTTTCAATAAATGTATTAAATTTTCATCATCATCATTTTTGATTTGTCAGTGTTAGGAAACTATTCTTTTTTATGAAGCCCGAAGAGAGATCCACCGGTTAAGCTTAGGTTAGTGTTAGTAAACGATATTTTTTAAATTAATTCTTAGTTTGACACTTACAAGGAGACACTACAGTGAGGTACCCACCAATCGGGATCCCAATTTTTTTGGTAATTCTATGAGTTAAAAAAATTACCACTTTCTGGGCGTTTAGTCCAATGGCTCTTAGTTTTTGAGTTCTGAATTTTTAAAATGGGCTGGTTTTACCATAGGTTTAGCATTTATTGGAGTTGTAAGGCATCGGTCCTGAGATTTTTTGTTGTAAATTATGTAATTTCTTATCGGAATTAAAAAATTAACGACCTACGAATTACCATTCTAAATTCTTAACCGTTAGATCACCACGGTTTTTTGTAATAATAGCTAATAGTAATAGCAGTTAACCCAATATGGTATTTTCAAAAATTCATAACTCAAAAACTAAGGGCCATTGGACTAAACGCCCAGAAAGTGATAATTTTTTTATTTCCTAGAATCACCAAAAAAATTGGGATCTCCATTGGTGGGTACCTCACTGTAGTGTCCCCTTATTAGTTAATAACGGTTAATAATAAATGTTTACTCGTAAAATTCTTTTCTTCTTTTCTTTCTTTATTGGCCCTTTTTCCGCCCACTGCTGGACATAAGCCTCTCCATATTATGGAGGTTTTTGGCCATAACTCACCACGATGGCCAGACGGGTTGGTGAGTAGTCCGCAGATCGATTTTGAACTATAGTTGTTTTACATCCGGTAGCAGCTTGCTAGCCTAACATTCAGATGTGCCTGTTGCCCTGTTTTTTCTTAACGGTGGCAATTCATCAACTCAGGAGGACCGCCGGCTTAACGTGCCCTCCGAAGCACGGAGACTTGGCCATAAGAAAGTTTGACTGTCCCCGGGTTTGAACCCGATACCCCAAATTTGCATCCAACTGCATTAGCTGCAAGGTAAAATTACCGAGTTCTATATATTTTTTGAAAATTGTGTTTCTGGCTTTCCAACCACGATTTTTGGAAGTGGTTGGGGACGCTACGCTAAGGATGTCCAGAATATATTCAATTTATTAATAAAAACTCAAGGAAATGTGACAGATATTATGAAAAAATATGATACGAAAAAATATCGGATGTGGTTGTCATGTAATGTCTAACATGACAACCACATCCGATATTTTTTCTTTTAAATCGTAAATTGAAGGTAAAGATTTCAAAATATTTTTTTAAATTTTGAAAATTTTTAGGATTTAACCTTAATTACCCTCCATATTAGTGTCTCCTTCTAGCCGCCTTTGGTGCAGATTAATTTTCCTTAAAGAAATTAGAATTGCCAAAAACGTTTTTAAGTAGTCGGGAAGAGAGAGATGAGCTGGTCAGCCGGTACCGGTAAATCTGTATTCACTCTGGAAGCAGCTTAACCGACTACGAATAAGTTAATTCTTTCTTTCTCGGTCCTTTACCCTAAAGAGGGTTTGGTGAACCTTTTAATTTGGGGACGATTTATGTACTTTATATGTTTCGTACTAAGTCCTTTTTTTTTTTTTTACCCTAAGACAAGGTTTCTCTTGGCAGATTACACCCCGGTGGTTTGCCATTGCCTGCCGAGGGAGAGACGGCCAGAATAAGTTCTTACTTTACTCGGATTCGAACCGGGTATTTAGCGTTCATAGTCAACTCGCGTGAACGCTAAGCTCCGACCGCCTCTATAATAAGAATAAGTTAATACGATATAGTAAATGACTAAACCCTTAAATCAGCCAATTATGTACAAGTGTAAATGATTCGGGGCCTGTTTAGGAATTTAGAATCTTCATATATTTTTTGATTACGATTGTAAAATAATGAAGAAGACCATGGTGGGTTTAAAGTCGTTGTACTGGTATGCGATTTAGGGAGATATATTTTAGGAGTGCGCACAGCATCAATGTTAGGTTAGAAATGTCTTGGTTTCCAAATAAAGAAGATTTCAACCGAAATGTGTAAAATTCATCATCGAAGGACCGATTTCATTTTCAAATACAAAATCAGACTGTCAAGAATGCAGGCAGATAAAAAGTTAAATTGGCAAGTAGATACTGTTTTAATTAATGAAATTACGGTGAAAATTTGAAAAAAGGATGGATAATTGCCATCAGTGTCAAATTGACATAATATTATTCTTTACCCTTAGATCATGCCTTAGATTAAATTTGAAATAAACTGTAAATTGTACTTTGATTTGGTTTGTTGTATTAAGGTCGTGTTCTAGTTTGGAATTAAAAATAATCAAGTTTTTGTTTTTTTGCATATTCTTAAAGTTTAGACCTTTAAGAATATATTCTCAAGAGAAAATTTTAAAATTCCAACAGTTTACCACGTTTTAGCTATTTTAGTGACGCAGCAACTGAACTTAGCAGTGAGCAACTTACCGAAGGTCGTAGTAATTATGTATTTTATGACATTTTAACATTTTTCAACCTGGTTGACATAATATCTCAAGTTCTATTTAACCGATTTGCTTCAAATTTTGTACCAACCTTCACTATATAGCTGTCTATCGCCCCTACTACTTTTGTATCAAAATTCTTTGTTTTACTGGTTGAAACTTTTGCTTAAAACTTTAAACGTATTTTTCTCAAAACAACATTTTTCAACCTGGTTGACATAATATCTCAAATTCTATTCAACCGATTTGCTTCAAATTTTATATCAACCTTTACTATATAACTGTCTATCGCCCCTACTATTTTGGTACAAAAATTATTTGATTTACTATTTTAAAAAATTAAGAATTGTGAAAAAAATAGTCAAAAAATGAATTTTTTTCTTCAGACATCCGCCATTTTGCGAAACATTTTTTTTCCGTTTTCATTTTAGTAGGGGCTATAACGACATTCTTACTAATTAAGAATCTTTTTTGAAATCTTGTTTTCGATGACCAGAAGGGTTGCAATAATGTCAACCAGCACACTATCAATTTTCTTTACCCCCAACTTTACCAGCTTATAGCTTGTTTAATTTTAATTTTTTTTTATTAAAATATTTTCTGTATATTCTCGAAATATCAACAAATATGTTGTAAAAAACTGAATGGTAAAACTTTTGTTTGTTTTGTTTTTATTGAGCTCGACAAATCGCCCATAATTTATGCTTTTAAACCAGAAGACGGCCTTAATCAAAATAATCTCAAAAAATGTTGGATTTTATGAAAAATATGCTGAATTTTAGAAAAAATTGATAACTTCAGGGTCAAATTAATACTTTTGGCCATTACGGCCTGACCAAAATTCTGAAAATAGTTTACATCACTGTAACACGATGTACATCACTCTTGGAACGAAAATAAATTCAAAAATGACGAGGGTCACAGCAAGATCGATTTGGCGTGGAATGCTCTATACATATCACTAAGTTGTGTATTTTTATTGTAAAGCTTAATTTAATTTAAGACCAATATACATGCAAAATGCTTGTATTTCTCCAGATATTTGAAATTCTAACTGTTCATAGAAGAAAAGTTGTATTTCAAAACATAAATCGGAAACAAACTACATTTTTGTTGTAAAAAGAAAAAATATTATTTAAATCCAGTATTTTTTAAATCCGTTTCCAAATATAATATTCACGGAACTGTGGCGAATACATTGTTGCAATATTTTTCAATTTCTCGATATGAATATATGAGCATCTGTTTTTCTCGCAGGAATATTGACTTTTCGTAGAAACTTCTAAGTACGGTAGAGCCCCGGGGGTCACTTTTGGGCTTTTGCCATTCATAGTATACTTAAATCCCTCAATGAGTCACCAAAGCAAGTTAAAAATAGTATACAGGGTGTTTTTAAAATAATTGACACAACTTCCCTAATGAAATCCATTTACAATAAAAATAAAAACAAGGAAATTTCCTAAAATCCAAGTCCATATAATCTGATTCTCTAATACTAACGCAAAGAGAAAAGTGTAGAGACTATTGGATGAGTTGACATCTCGGTTGACAGTTAAAAACTAAAGGGCAAAATGTGAAAAATAGAAAGACATGTCGATATATTGTTAATAAAGCTACATGTTATAGTAAAAATTAGTACCTAGTAGTGTAAGAGTAATCCACCTCATGAAACGGATTATGAAGGTCTCAAAAAAGCAAAATTTTCCGATACGAACATACAACGCCAAAGATTAATTGATTTATTATTAATCTAAAATTATTTTTTATGTTTTTCGTCTCTCTGTGATGTTACCTTTTATTTTTGTTCTTGTTGCCTTGTTGTAAATTTTTTCTCACATTTTCCATTACGAGCTATAATAGCTAACTTTCATTATACATATACGAATTATTTTTTTTCACAATTTTTTAATCACCTGAAATTATTTTTTATTATATGACTCATAAGACCAATGACCCAAAGTAATATATTTAATCTGAACTCATACCACCCCCGAGGGCCTGGATTTAAAGTTTTCTTGCCTTAACTGCGAATTCCTTTTCCTTAATTTACTAAATTAATATACAGCAAATTTGAAATGGCGATGAGGTGAGGATATTCCCTTCGGAATGTTTCAAAAATGGACCAAGCATTTTTTCTTAAAATCGGATGTAAGACTTAAATCCTTTGTTGAATCCCACAGTGTGTCTTTGTCCGTTGTAAATAAATTGCTAGTTTAAAGTTATTATATTATTTATATTGGATCAGTACACAATTTTCTGATATAAAGTTGGTTATTTGAAAAATATTTATTGAATTTTCCAAGCAATTTCAGGATATGACATTTCATTAAAAAATTGTTAGTATTTTTTCAAATTTAAAATTATAGTAAAAAAGCTGTTGCAAGTTATTCAACTGTTGTCATTTCAAAAATATTTAATTCTGTATTATGAATCCCTCTGCTTACAGTTTGAGTGTCATCACTTCGCAAGTTTTGCAATTCAATTTTTGTTGTCAAAAATTTATTTATTTAAATTAAAAGTAATTTTTTAAAAGCATTTTAATTTTCTTTAAACGATTTTCGAGCCATGGGAGTGAAAGTGACATTTTAGTCCCTTAAAATGAAGAGTCTGGTAACACCTTATTCTTTATTTACTTCCAGGAGTGCAAAAAACTATTATTTCTACACAATGATCCATTTATATAATGTATCAATGGGCTGATTTATCAAGAGAATGACACTAAAACACACAGACTCCTAGGTGGTAGAATTTAGTTCCGCGATAGCCATAGCGACGAGCAGTTCTATTTATTTTTGGACAACGATGGTCTTAAGTGCCGGTAGTTTTGCGTGGGCGAATATCCTTTTGGTCCCGACGGCACTATTTTTCGTGCCAAGTCGTGTAAGACAAGTAGTCCAGTCGTCGCTTGTATTATTTGGTCTTTGGTGTTGCTTTTTTGACAACCAGAACTTAATCTACAAATTTCGTTCTCTGTTGGAACTACGGATCACTTGGAGAACCTTTCCATTACCTGGAATTTGTAGTTTCCACCTTCGGTAAGGTAAATTTAATACGAATGGCAAGTAGGCATTAAGGGTAATAGATTGTGACCGGTTCTTGAGGGGTTAAAGTGACGGACTCGAGAATAGAACTTTAAGATTCGATGCGTGGTAGTTCAGGTTTTATATGGAAAGATAGAAGTACGAAGTGATTAACGATAAGCGAAGCAAGTGAACTAATTAACAAAAAATTCATGAACAAATTAATTCATCCATTTCGAATCAACACTAGCTAATTATAATATTATTTAGTTTAGTACAAGTACAAGAGTAAAATTTCTATGACCACATTAATTCAAAATTTCTTTCCTCGAGTAAAGTTTTCCAAAATTGATTTTAAGATTTTCCATGATTTATTGCTAAAATGACATCAAAATAATATTTTCTGTGCAGCATAATTTATGCTCGAATAAATTATATTCTTTTGGGAACATTTTGTTTGAAGTTTTACTTTTAATCATTACTTATATAAAAGTTTTTTAAATAGGGTATTACCAAATTTGCATTAGTAGACAGAAAAGAAATGTCGTGCATGATAAGTATAATTATATTGGACGCTCACAATATCAAACAAATTAAAAAATGCCAACTGGAAGTTTTTACTACATTATGAAAGCTGTTGTGCTTTATCGACCTTTTAATAAATAGCGCACATATTTTTTCCAGATAAACTAACGATTTTAAATTATACAAATAATTTAAAAATTAAACGTATAAGTTGCAAATTTCTTTGGACAAAAATAATGATGTTTGATGTAGTCACAATTTTCACTAATTTTCTTTTAAACGCACATTAATTTGCATGGGATGACCCAGTTTTTACAAACTCACAGTGAATCCAAAATTTTTCTAGCGGTCATTTCAAAATTTATACGACTGTAATTACAGAAGAGGTATTTTATTTAAATAAAAAAAGTATGGTAAACCACAACTAATTGATTGGAAATTGATTGAAATGCATTGGAAAATAAAATTAATTAAGTTTTCATTTATATTTCAATATACTTGATGAGAGGTTTACAAAAAATAATTACTAAATTATAAATTAATGTAATATCTATATGAAATATTTTTATTTACTTTAAAGCAGGCAGCTACAACCATTTTATTAAATGAAGTTTTTCGTGTAAAATTCAAAATATGTAGGTCGAGCGCTCATCACAGTTAGCTTATGGTTAAAAAATCTTCGAATAGTTACTTACAACTTACATTAACTAATAAAACCCCCTTTTTTTTTTTTGGATTAAACTAACTTTCTTGAAAGTCGATAAAGCTAAAACATAGTACAAGTCGATCACATTAAGAAGATTTATTAAATTTGCGGTAGCCGAAGAGCACTTTCAATCTCAATTGAATTTGTTAACTGCATTTTTAAACAGCATTTATAATTAAAATGGAAGAGTACGTTTTCTTGTGGTTTAATATTTTTTGGGATCTTGCAAAAATTTTATTTTGCCATCTATTTTGAAAACTTATCAATTATTTTTAAATTTCAATTTTCTTCTTACAAAAATTAAATTGTAATATTATACAAGTAGGTACCTATATTTTGTTTCAACAATTCCAAAGCAACACCGATTTTTATTAAAATTGGAGTTATAGTTTCTTGGTTTTTATTTGCTGTAGAAAGATAGAAATCACAAACAAACCACAAAATTGTTCTTAATCTGTCTGTGTATTTATTAAGCATCTTCTATTAATGTTTAATTTGCGTATTATTAACTTTTGTTAGGAATCATCCACATTTGGTCCAAATATGTGTATAAGGCAAAGCAGTGTCCCGATAGTTGTAATTTATGGATTTTTGTTTCAAATCCAACCTTAAAAAGAGGTTCGTAAGTAAGGGTGAGAAGGAATAGAACATAGATAAACCATTCGTCATTTGATGGTTATCCTATTCACAAACTTGAAAAAGTTTTGTTCATTGGTCAGTATGATGAGTTTACTTTGCATATCCTACCGTTCTTCAATCGCTTTTTGAAACAAATTGTAGTCAGATTAAGTGCTTCTTCTAACTTTTACAAACAATATTTTCTATTTTGAATTGCTAGCAGCTTTTATTTTAAATTTTATTGATATGGTCGATTCATACTCAACATTTTAACATATATCATTTAACATTTAAAAAGATTAACTAATGGTTAAATACATAACGGTTAAAATAAATGGTTATATTACATAATTATAATGGTTAATTTCTTAAATATAAAATGATAATTTATGTTTCCTGATATTTTTGGGGTAGTGGACTATTACTGGTTTATGTAAAACTCAATGTTTCGCTATGTTTATTTTCAGTTTCGTCAGAACTATTCCTGACTGAAAAATAAGAAAAAATAAATTAATAAGAAATGGACGAAAATATATCCTTATATTAAATGATAAAATCATAAATGAAATGAGCATAACTGAGACTTAAATAATATAATCCCTTATTGAGCTCAGGAGGTTAATAAACATTTGATTTCCTAATTTGTCTACCTCATTTATATTGCCACAATATTAATATTTTAGAAAATAAGTTGAAACCTAAAATTTCATAATTAGCATTTCAAAATTAATTTAAACCAAATTAAGTAATACTGAAAAAGACATGGAATTAATATTATTAAAAGCAGTTGTAATAAAAGCAATAATATCAATTTATTCAATCAATCAATCAAGGGCTTTTCCATTCCTGTCGGAATATTGCCACTTCTTTGAAGTCTTCACAATCCATTTCACGAGGTGGATTACTCCTCTTTTACTAATCTTTTTACTACAACTTTTTACCACAGCGTGTGGATGCCCACTGGAAGGCCGAGTTAAGAAATTCTGCGAAGTCCGCGATTTGAACCCAGAATTTCCGCTCTGTAACTCAAACAGCGATAACATCACTCCACTGCTGTGTATATCAATTTATTATTAATTATTATAAAGGTGTATGTACTACTCCCCATAACTTAATTTTAAATAATATGCACAAAAACATTTCCTAAACATCTCAAAATTAGTGTAACACAAAGATAAAACAGAGAGGAACATTATTGCAAACAATTCACAGCCAGAATAATTTATAAGGCCACAATATCGAAAAAAACATAAAATTCCATGATGGCAGGGAGGACAATGGCGACCATGAATCAACAAATTTATAATTTATTGCATTTTACATTGAAAGAATTGACAGCCAAGCCAGTGTAACGTAAAATCGTCATTTGACGTGTTGCTCGCACGCATATGGATTTACTCCTTTTACTCGTATGTTACGCATATGGGGAATAGCGGTGGTGTTGTGCACTAGAGTTTGTCATTTTTTTGAAGAGCGTTTGGTTAGTGTTAAGAAGCTGTTTTTAATACTTTTTGGTTTACGTTCAATTGATACCGCTAAAATTAGGAGGAAGGCACCTGTTCTTGCTCCTGAGTTACATTGACGACGCGGTGCTCGATTGCGCATTTTCCCGTTTTGTTGATTTGATCCAGGCTTCGGCTACTACGTTGTAAGTACTTTTACCATCATTTCCGGTTCTAATTCTAATCGTTTTAGATCGAAATTCTACAATTTCAGCGTTGACCTCGAAGAGTGGTACAGTGTTTTTTTTTATTCGTATACCTTTGTGTGTTGGAATCCAAAACCGTGACCTTGTGGGTTCCACACGTGGCGGATGACCTTGGGTCAATTTGTATTATTTAGGCCAACATTACCAACTTCCTGCTCAGCAAGCCGTATACCAGGAGATCCTTTTTGTTTGGGACTGGCGAGAAGAGGACAGTGGAATACCATTTTTTTTCATCCATACTATCGATCGCGTAGAGAGAAATCTGTATAAGGTAAAATTTGTGAGCACCGAAAGTTCTGAGGTGAGTTTTTTATCCTCTTTATTGCGATTGTGTTGTGTTTAATTATAGACCGTTTAAGGTCTGCTCAGGTACCACGTACCTTCTTAAGCCATTTGACCTTGTTAAATTTAATATTCCGACCCAGTTTTATTACCTCGAGAAGTTGCAAACCTAATCTTCACCTTACCTCCTAATTATCCTAGAGTTAGTTTTTCCATCAGGGTCACCCACACATGCAAACTGACCAGTCTAACTGGGTGTGGGGGGGATTTCGAATTGTTCAGGTGATTCGGACTTCCGTTGCACCAGGAGATTCCACCTAAGTTTTCTGCCAAGAAGCAGCGCTTTGGTAAAGTGCTCCATAAAGTACAAATTAATATTTATTACAATGCACTGTTGACAAATTAGGTTGGATACATATATTTTTTTTAATTTATAATAATACGAATTATGTTTAATATTCTTATTAACCCATCGTTAGGGAATACATTAATTAATTAATCTAAAATGCTTTACTTTACTAATTGTACAGTTTGTGCAAATATTGTTAATTATATTATTTGTTACCATAGAGAGGTTATCTTTACTAAACAGCTACAACCCCCAATTAAGCAAAATTTTCTCGACGAGGAACAAGATATCCAAATTTAAGGTACCTCAAACACAGCCGAATTTAACCGCGACATATTTTGAAGGGCGCCGAATCCTTGTCAAAAGGGCCTTAATCTATTGAAATTAGTTATTTTAAATTTAATTATTATGTGTGATATTTATCTTTCAGTTATTAATTAATTTCAATATTTGGTAAAGGAAACTCCAAGTTCTTTTGATTTTCTATAGGAAATTCTTTCCAGCTGCAGTTGAAAGTCAAAATTAACCGCGACGATATGCATAATAAAATGTAGAATATGATCTTAAAAAAGAAATTTTTCAATAATAGAGTGTGATTTTAGTATGTGTTTATATGAAATATAAATTAAACAAAAACTTAACTAGACGTTAAAATATTAGATTTTAACTGTAAGTAAAGAACAACATACATGACAATTTTATTTAAAAACATTTAAAGAACATTTCTAACCTTTTTGTGACAAACAAAGACTACTTATTTGAAAAATTGAGAAAACTTTTTTCTCTTAAATGAGAAATCTTCTCTTAAATGAGAAAACAGTTTTCTCATTTTTTCAAATAGTCTCTGTTTGTACCTTGTCACAAAAAGGTTAGAAATGTTAGTGGTTTTAAATAAAATTTTCTTGTATGTTGTTCTTTACTTACAGTTAAAATCTAATATTTTAATGTCTAGTTAAGTTTTTGTTTAATTTATATTTCTAATAAAATGTGTTGAATTTTTTTTTTTTTATAATATTGCTTCAAGTAACTTTTTTCTGTACTGTTTTTACTTCTTATTCTTCATCTTAGTTGTATTATGGTTTTTAACAACAGCCTCATGACCTTTTAACAAAGATTTTCATGGCAGATTATACCCCGGTGGTTTTCCATTGACTTCCGAGTGGAGACGGTCAGAATAAGGTTCTTTCTTTGCCAAAAATGGTTGTCAGAAATAGTAGTTAGTGCACTTACATGCTATGTCAATGACCGTCTCAATATTTTTATTAGCAATAAACCTTTATTTTTTTATAGTAGAATACTGTTTTTTAATTCATGCTCAACCTAATCCAATCCTAATTATGTAAAGATCTACTTTTCTAATTCTAATTTAAAAATAAGATATTATGTACGTTTTTGAGGCTACACAGCCTATAATAAATAATATAATAGATCTTCAGATTAAAACGTATCATCTTAAACTTCATCACATCCTCAATGGCTGGTCGAGTTTCTTGATATAAATAGCTTTGTTTTTGGTTTCATTAGCGTTGATAGCATGAAGTACTAGGACACTAGGAGAGGATTATATCTCCTTATTGTAGGGCGTCGCGTGTAAAATGTGAAACCATTAGCTTTAGAAGGATTTTGAAAATCTTTCAAAATCAATTGAGAACGGAGTAGTCAAATGTAAGGAAATATTCTGATCGAAGTAATCTTCTGAAGAACTTTGAACATTTTGAGGTTATCACTGGCATTGCAAATCACTGTATATAGCTATAGCATATCAACGGTAATGTACTTCATTTACAATAATAATTATATGATGCTGATTTATTCTGTATTCACAGTTTTTTCGTAAATTATTCATGCTGTTTTCGTGTAGTTTTAATGGTAAATGTACCTATTGCAATATGTCCCAAGCTTTCAACACTGAGCATAATGGCCAATTGCCTTCGCACCAAGGGGCTAGGCCAGTAGTGTGTAAGGTTGAGCCTCCCGTTTTCAGTACAAAAACAATTTCTTTTAAGATTTTAGTTTTTTGTAATTTTTTGTAAATCTGTAGTAATAAAAATATTATATCTCCGTGATATTATGTAATTAGTACAATTTTAGTGTGAAATTTTATGCTGTGGTGTAATTAGTAGCCATGAATTAATAATTTCTCCATTTTATAATATTTAAAAGAAATGCCTACACAATAAAGAACTAAAATTGAGTGAAAGTAAATTAGTGTGAAAATATGATGAGAAAATGATTTTTAATATTGTTCAAACACATTCATCAAGATTGATGCGGCATTGTTTTTGATGCACGAGGTTTTCCACTGGAAGCTTTTCATTACGTGCAGCAGCATGACTGGTTGTATTGCATTAAACTTTTATACATTATTCTGACAAGACATTGTTAAGATACTTGCTGTAATTTTTCACACGAAACCTCAGGATTAAGATTTAATTAATTTAATTTCAAATCCGTTTCAACCAAACGGAAGTTTTAAATAAATTAAACGTATCGTAAATATTCAAGTAATAATACGTGAAATAGACCAAGGCATAAAAATTAAAAAGTAAAATAAACGCATTTCTTGCTAAGAAATAAAAAGAAATTGTTGGAAAACACTTTTACGTGTTTATCAAAATCCACTTCGTTTTTTATCATTGTTTTACTAAATATTAGAATCCTGCGATTATGATTAATATAATTGCATTTATAAATTTGTTCTTTAGACAAACTTATTATTATTTCAAGCTGTTCCTGAAAAAATAACGTGTAAAATCTCCTTAGGGAAATTCACAAAGATAAATTTAAAATATAAAATCCTGTAGTTGAAACATGCGAATGTAAAATACAACACAAACGATAAACAAAAAGGAAAATATTTTATATCATTACGATTTAGGAAGCAAAATTTTCATGTTCTATCTGGCATGAACAAACGCAATACCACAAAATTTAATAGTAGGAATATTAGAAATCTTGCTACTTCGGCAAAAAGCAATTTTTGATCAACAAAAACCAAAATTTATTCGCATCCAAAAGGGGCGTTGACGAAGTCTACTACCTGACCACACCAAATAATATACAAATATTGCAAAATTTATGCCCCAAGTTAATCTACTAATTTGTTGTGGAAATTATAATACGTAAATTCAATATCAGATGGTTGGAATAAATTTTGATAACTTTATGGGTTGAGATGTATAAATTACACAAAATTTATAATATGTATGTGGTTATCACATAGGTTACAATTAAATTTAAATTATCTCTACCCGATAACATAAATTTGTATATATTGAAAACCCCTTTGAGCAATTTGTAATGTAATTGCTAAATGTTTTGGTTTATTGATATTTTCTTTTTCAAAATAACTACACCTTGAAAATAAAAGCACCATAAAAAATGACAAAAAACTTTTATTACTTATAGATAAACTGTAGGTACTACTTTTTTTAAAATTATTTTCATTATTATATTCGTCCGTATCCATACTGAGTAACATTTCAAATGTCAGTTTTCACTTAGCGTCCGTTGATAAATAATTTTAACATTACAACAATGTTAGCAGATATTGTAAAGAAACAAGGAACGCTAAACAAATTTGAATTTAGTTCGGAAATTGCTTACCCATAATGGAGACGTGAAGTTAGATTTGGAGGAAGGGGAGAAATATTTACCTTAATTTCATCAGCTTCTTATAATAAATATGATTATGATATTGATTTATTAAAAGTTTATTTAAAACTTAATTTTTAGGAAGTACATTGTTTGTTATACTTATTACTAAATTTCAGTGTTCCTAAATATCGACTTTCCTGTTCCAGCAGATATTTTTAGAATAAAATAATGAAGCGTAGTTCGTAATAATTATCTTTGCAAAACTTTTCATCAATTTCTACCAAGATTCGGTTACTGTGGTATACTATACGCTATTTGTTACAGGTTACAAATTTATTAGGTTCATTTATCAATATTTTATATCCAGACAGCAAAATTTTTTATTAATCAGTGTATTTAATTACATTTATAAAGAATAAATATAATTAAACCACAGTATATTCTTACCAAGAAATATTCGAGTGACAAAGTTTAGATATTAAAATTAGGTGTTGTAATTAATACATTTGGCATGGTTTCTTACGTAGAAATATTTACAGTAAAAGCTTCAACACTTAGCAATTATGACAATTTAGTGAGAAAATAGATTATTTCAACAACAATTGAATATTAACAATCTTAAAGGAGCCATCTTTGCTTATGTATGGTAGGTATCCCTCACTTTATCAAATTTTAATAGTAACGTTTTAATCACTAAAGGTACAAACAGGAAAAAAGCAGGCTTCCTGCTTCCGGAGCCAGTAAGCACTGTTTTGAAATTAAAAGTATCCAAAGAAAGTAAATAACATATTGATGAATGCAAATGAAGATTGCTTTCTAATGTTCAATAAAATAAAAAATACAATGTCCAATAATGTTTCCCATGTAGCACACAATGTTGGCGCAATATTGGGCCAATATTGCGCCAATATAGAATCTTGGCGCAATATTGCAAGATTCAGCCAATATTGGTCCAATATTGTTTTCCGACATTGGGGCAATATAGATAATCAATATTGCACCAATATTGGCTTTAGCTTGGCGCAATATTGCACCAATATTGGCAACCAATATTGTCTGCCAATATTTATCCAATATTGGTCCAATATTGTTTTCCGATATTGGGTCAATATAGGAAATCAATATAGCACCAATATTGGCTGCAGCTTGGCGCTATATTGCACCAATATTGGAAACCAATATTGTCTGCCAATATTTAGCCAATATTGGTCCAATATTGTTTTCCGATATTGGGTCAATATAGGAAATCAATATAGCACCAATATTGGCTGCAGCTTGGCGCTATATTGCACCAATATTGGAAACCAATATTGTCTGCCAATATTTAGCCAATATTGGTCCAATATTGTCTTCCGATATTGGGTCAATATAGGAAATCAATATAGCACCAATATTGGCTGCAGCTTGGCGATATATTGCACCAATATTGGAAACCAATATTGTCTGCCAATATTTAGCCAATATTGGTTCAATATTGTTTACCGATATTGGATCAATATAGGAAATCAATATAGCACCAATATTGGCTGCAGCTTGGCGCTATATTGCACCAATATTGGAAACCAATATTGTCTGCCAATATTTAGCCAATATTGGTCCAATATTGTTTTCCGATATTGGGTCAATATAGGAAATCAATATAGCACCAATATTGGCTGCAGCTTGGCGCTATATTGCACCAATATTGGAAACCAATATTGTCTGCCAATATTTAGCCAATATTGGTCCAATAGTGTTTTCCGATATAGGGGCAATATAAGAAATCAAATATTTGGTCTGTTATATTACTCCGAACTATTCCCAATAAGTTCATGTAAAAAATTGCGAGAATTGATTGGTGTAATAATGGGGTTGGTGATTTCAAGTTACTTAAAATACAGTGTATTTAACCCCATAATCGAAACAAATTTTAATCTCATCAAATAGAAGATTATCGTACGGAACTTGCTCGGAGGACTCGAAAAATTTAAATACCCGTAACTTTGTTAACGAAAATAAGACTTGCGCAAACCTGCACAAACGAAACACAAACGTCATAGACTTCACCCCTATTCTGTAACTTTTTCGTTATCGTTAAGGTTATCGTTAAGATTGGCTTCGCTATGAACTTTCAACCGAATTTCGCTATGACTGGTATTCTCTAACTTCATTCGGTACGGCGATCGCTCGCATCACGTTTTTAACGAAAAAACCCAGGTTTCTTGTACGAATAATTACGAAGTTGTTTTCGTATCATGCATTCATCTTCGGTTTTTGAAATTTAAATTTAATTATTTTATTTATTAAGTGTATGGCGGCATAATTATAAATCTACAAGGCTTTAACAAATTTTATTTTTTCTTGCGAATTCTTCATTTCGTGATTTATAAATTTTAGGATTAGATAGAATTTAAGAAAATGAACATTATTATAAAAATAATGGTTAACACCCTTATTTTGTAACTTTTTTTAAGAGACACTTGACACTACTTGTCTATGCCATAATAAGAATGAATAGGAACTAATAAATTTTTCAATTTTATTATGTTATTGTACTATTTATTCCTAGGAACTGGTGCTTCTCCCTGTAGATACCTGTTTTTAGGGTCTACTAAAGTATCGGTTTATGCTCATTTTTATTTTGGATTTTGAAGCCCTATAAGAATTTTTACATAATTATTCTTTGCGTAATTTTATGTAGATAGTTTCTTAGAATGTAGTTATCTGATTCAAATTTCGTTTTTTGTAATAGCCTTTCACTCAGAATTTTTTGAAAATACAGAAAAACGCTATTCTTTTCAAGCTGTAGTTTATCGCTAACATAATTCGCATCCATTTTGTACTTTTTAGTAAAATATTAAACAAAAACCAACAGAAATACTACTAATTTGAACAAAATACGCAAGTGTCACAGCCACAATGTATTCGTTATGCTCTTAACGCGACACTTGGAGCATTCGTCCATTATGTCGATCTTACCGAATGCGGTACCGAATATGCTTACGAATTTTAAGTTACGGAATACGAACTTAACAACTTAAAGAATTTTGCGGTTCAACGATAACGAAAAAGTTACAGAATAGGGGTGGTAGACTATTTTAAATCCGAAATTTAAAAAAAGCATGTCTCCAGCCCCCCCCCCCCAGCGAAATTTTGAAATTTCTCAAAACTATTTGGGTATAGGTTATTTTATTTTATTCATAGTGGTTGGCGCGTGACTTTGGCTTGCGCGGCAAATGGGGAGGGACAGTGGCGGATTTCCGAACAGGCGCATGAGCCGCGCGCCTCGGGCCTCATAAATCCAGGGGGCCTCAAATTTCAGCTCTCACAATAAAATAAAATAATTTTATTTTTATGATAAAAATAATTAATATTATCACAGCGTACTTCATAATTTCATAGATGTTGCTCTTATATAACTTGATGATTAATCTGATGAACAGGTTGCCAAATCGGGCCAGAACAATGGTGGGGTGTTTTGTGATGCCAGAAAGGGTAGCAACCGTTTCTTGATGCATTCATTTAAATAAATTTCTGTATTTATAGACCCCATTGTTACAAATTCTACCGATTTTAATCTGCAGGTAGGTACAAATTGCTTGCCAAATAAGCTACTTTTTGGGAAATTTTGAAATTTATTTTGTTTTGTACCTTTCTTCTACCTGGCCTTGACCTACTGTTATTTGTGATGTACTCATATCAGAATTATCACGAAGAAGCGCCATTTAGAGTGAAGTTTTAAAAGATTTTGGATTATTTTTTGATTTTAAAATGCCTGACGTCCAATTTAATGATTGTGTGGAAAACTTATGTACAAAATATCAAAATGATATTGATATTAAAAACTTTAAAGACGAACTTGTTCATTTTATTGCCTACGTAAGAGAAGAAAATGTCACCAATCCTGTGGAGATGTATAAATTGTTAATTGCAGGTTTGCAATCGACATTTCCTAATGTAGAGACAATTTTAAAAATATTTTTGACAATTCCAATTTGTAATGCAAGTGGAGAACGTTCTTTTTCAGTTCTTAAAAGAGTTAAAAATTATTTAAGAAATTCCTTATCTTAACTTCATTTAAGTCATTTGTCTATGATGTTTATAGAAAATGATATAGTTATGTTAATTGATTATGAAAGTCTAATTGATAAATTTGCTAAAGCTAAAGCGAGAAAAGTTCCGATTTAGTTTGTTGTTAGTATTGCGAAAAAAGATTTGTTATTTTTATTATTATACCTACTTATATTTAATGTTTAATAAACAGTGATAATGATACCCATTTGATAATTTCATTATTTTTTTTTGTTAAAGATCCCAATTTTGAAACAAACCGTATACAGGTGGTCCAAAAAGTGTGACATAGGAGTGAAAATATTTAGAGGGGGCCTCAAAATTGAATTGCGCCTCGGGCCTCTGAAGTGCTAAATCCGCCACTGTGGAGGGAGCACCCTTGACACCCAAATTCCACCAATTAACACAAACAGCACCGAAATGACGAATATTCGTTTATGCACATTAGTCACTCCCGACCACTATAAATAAAATTACCTCTAGAAACTAAAATAATTTTTGTACAAACAGGTACAAACCACGATACGTACAAACGATACACAGACGATTTAGACTATTTTGGATTCAAAATTCTAAATGGGGGGGGGGGCGACATGCACCGCCGCTGTATATAGGGTGTAATAAACCCAAATAGTTTTTGAAGTAGTTAAAGAACATCGACGACATTGATGCGCATGATTGATTTATTTTCCGAAGGTCATGATTAGAGACAGGATAGTTAGGTAAAATAAAACACCCTATTTATTATAATCCCTAATATAACTAAATATGTTTATTCCATAATATAAATTTGTTTTACTAAATATGTTTATTCCATAATATATTTAATTCAAAATTTTATGGTACCAACCCGTCGCTATACGTATTTTTAGAGGTGCATGTCGCTGCCCCCCGCAAATCGAATTTTGGAGTGCAATTGGTGTCAATCGTTAGAGCCTAAATGAGATTCCATTTGTTTCGTTTAAGTCTCAACCATCGCGAAGATATTCGCGAAAAATGGGGGGGGGCTGTAGACACGTTGGCCCCCCACAAGTCGAATTTTGGGATGAAAATGGTGTCAAACGTTAGAGCTTCGTTAGAGTCTAAATGAGCTTCCATTTTTTTCGTTTGAGCCTCAACCGTCCCGGAGTTATTCGCGAAACAGTTGGGGGGGGGGCAGGCTGTAGACTGTTTTTCTATTTTTGCAATTTTTGTGAATTTTTAGGTAAAATGGTATCAAACGTTAGGGCTTCGTCAGAGCCTAAATGAGCTTCCACTTCCAACATCTTAATTTCAGTTTCTAAAAAGTTACGGTCATTTCAAATTTTCGATTCCTCCGAGCAAGTTGCGTCCGATAATTTATTTGTTGTTCTTTCTTCTATGTTGAATTTTTATAAATAAATAAATTAATTTTTTTTTTCATTTACTACATTAAATTTTTATTGATAAATCTATAAAATGCTGCATTTATTTTTGGTCATTTGTAATCTTTCAAGGGATTTTCAAGTTTGTTAATCCCCATTGTGCAACTTCTAATACTTCATAAGGAAGGTACTCGGCCCGCATCGGTGGAATTGTCCACTGTTCAAACGTAACCATTTTAGCGTCGAGGATTTAAAATTGACCATCGCCATCGGTGGAAATGTCTCTAGTCTTAATAATATAATTTTTAATCGGTTTCGATAACGGGTTAATAATTTCATCATGTTAAGGTGGCCGATTTCTATGGGGATTATCAACTTAACTAAAATTACTACAGTTACGAAAATTTTACAGGTTGTTGCTCAAGGCTTCACGTATAACATATTGAAATATGAGACAATAAATTATTATGTGTATTAGTTTTCGCATGCGCAATACCCAAGTAACATTTCAATCCTGGCAATTACCTGCAAAATCAAATTTTACCTGCCAAGCCTGCGCCAGGCCTGGCTGACTCCAAATAAATAGTAATTTACAGGTTACTTAGCGATACCTGAGAATGTCCTGCGCTTGGCTTGGTGCAAGCCAGTGTCAGGTTATGAAGCCATACCTGAGAATAACTTGCAGATCTCCTGCGCACTCCGGCGCCTGGCCTGTGTAGCCTCGGCGCCAAGCCAATCTCGAACTAGTTCGTAGATACTCGTTCGCATCGTTCGCATATGTTCGTATGTCAAATTTTTTTTTCTATCTCATTCATTTTCATTATACTCATATCGCAGACTCATTTTTTTATTACTACCATGTGTTTAGGTAATTTTTGCAGAATTAAACAAAATAATTTTATATTGTTTTGATTTCTTCTTCGTAAAAGGTAAGTAAGAATAATACAAAACCCTATCAATTTTTACTGGGTTGTATAATAATGTTACAATATATTGTTCTCCAACCAAATCTTAAGAGCGTGCTGCAAATGTTGATGCAAAAACATGTTTCAACAGATGGCGCGCCCTGAAATATTAATCTTTTATACTAATCTTTTCACCAATACAGAATTATAAAGATTTCAAAGATTCGTAGAAAAGATTAATATTTTAGGGCACGCCTTTTGTTGAACATGTTTTTGCATCAAAATTTGCAGCGCGCTCTTAATTAAACATTTAAATCACTTTAATTTACTTTTAACAGATTGAACCACGAAAATCAGAAGAACCAGGAGGACCCAGCAGTAGCGAATTAAGAAATTGACAATTGTTTCGAAGGAATAAGCCACTTCTTCTACTCAAAGTTTTTGTGTCTTTGAAAAAGAAGTGGTGTATCCCTTCAAAACAGTTGTGGATTTGTTAATAAATTACATGGGATTGAGCAAATATTGCCGATATTGAAAAGGTATCTTCAAAATTAGAACAAATAATTTATTGTTTAATAAAATTTTTTAATATTAAATCATTTTTTTTTATTTTTTGGAGTATTCATCAATGTTCTTGCATCTTTTGGTAAAATTAAGTTAAAAGTATTATATAAAAGTGCTAAAAGATCTTTAACAGCAGGCCCGTAGCCAGGATTTCATTTCGGGGGGGGGGGGGCACTTGTAAAAAGCCTTATGTAAAATTTTCGGTAGTTATTACAAATAAATATATTATTTAAGAATATTTCCACTGAAACTAGGGCGACTGTAAATCACTTCTTCCACTTCATATTCACTGATGTGCTCACTTGCAACAGGCACTGCATTATCCGTATTGCTGTCGTCATCTAATTTTATCCTTTTGGGGGTTTTAGTAAAAAAAGATAACAAAGTACCATCTCTCTTTTTTCCACTCATTTCACACACACCTTCTTAAATTTGTTCCTTTTTTTATAATTTTCACTACAATAATCACTACAGGTCAAAGTTAATTAAAAGCTGTTTGTATATTTTAGTTTGCATACTGCATTGTAACAGTACCCTAATATATTGATAAGTTATAAAACAAGTATCAACCTGCAACAAAATAATTACAACAAATGTAGGAAATTCCAAAAATGAGTAATACCGTTACATGGCTTTTAAATTAAATTAATCCCATGGTTTTCAGGTAAAAAGGGATAAGTAGGTTTGACCAACTATAAGCCGACAATGAATTACGGCAAATAAATTTAGAAAAAAACTTAGTCCTACTTGCAAGTTGCAATTGAATCGGATAACGCAATCTTGTCTTCGGTTAATTTTGACGTTGATGGTGACGTTCGTTCACTAAAATTTTTACCAAAAATATATGATAATCAAATTTACGATATAATAATTAACAAAAGATGCATAAGGCCGTCCGGCACGTGTTTTTAAAAAATTTAAAAAAGATTAGTATACACGTACCTTTAATTTAATTACGTAGATACACGTAATAAATTTTTAAATTTGTAAATAGTTCATAAGATTATAATACCTACTTAATTATTAGAGACAGGGTAGTTAGGCAAAAACAGATCTGACTCACCAATAGAGAAACTTTATTACCAATATTTAAAACGTTTATTAGCGTTCCTAAGTCAGTTCTGTTTTTGCCTATTATTCCTATTAATCTATTAATTATACAACTCCCTCAAAATCTACAAACAAAATTTGTTTGTACAACATTTATGCCTGTTTTCACCAACAATTTATTTAAGAATTTCCTAGTAAAGAATTACTTAGCTAGGATTCCATAAATTTGATTGGTCAAATTTGACATATGAATTTTTTATGTCAATACTATGTCAAATTTTACCAATCACATTTATGGAATCCTAGCTAAAGTAATTCTTTACTAGGAAATTCTTAAATAAATTGTTGGTAAAAACAGGCATTAATGTTGGTTGTTTAACCATCAATTTAAATTTTTTACCAAAAACCTATATTTTCAAAAAATTTCAAAAATTAGTAGGTACACGTGCCTTTATACCGGGTGACGATCGCCGATGTGAACATAGGAAATTAACGTGGGAAATTAATTTTTCTTTAATTCCTGCTTCATAATTAATAACTAATTTTGTTGTTAATGTGTTTTGAACTCATTTAATTAAATAGACAATATTTGATCAATCTAAAAAAATGTATATGATTATAATCACAGGTTTTTAAATCATGATTTTTACAACTAAACTTGGTGGCGTAGTGCATAACACTCCAGGTTAAAAAACACTCCAGGTTATTATTGGATCGATTCAACATTTTATCAGCCGAAATACGATACGATCGATATCGAGGAGAAAGAAGAAGTGGCCGAGAATAATAATATTTTGGTGGAAAGTGGCCCATATATCGACCACGATAGAAATACCAATTTCAAAAGGACGTTCCCCATTGGCGGGATTTTAAAAACACGATGGATGACAAGGTTAATAACGACACCAATGAGAGCGAAGAAAATTTAAATAAAGAATACACTGGTCACGCGGGAAATTTGAATTTGAATGATACTAAAAATACGCAAAACAATGGAAGAGGAAACAAAATAACGGAAGAGGACATCATGTGGAGGGTGTTCTCTCAACGTCAAGGAAAGATAAATAGGATGAAGGAGATGTTAAAAAGGAAAGCCGATGTAGCCGAAAGCCAAAATAGTGAAGAAAGCGCCCGGCGCCGGCGTCCCACACCACAGGTCAGGAAAAGAATAACGAACGTGTAACGAAGAAACCCAAGAGAGGAAGAACGCAATCAAAGGTATCGGTTGGAACAACGGAGACCTTGAACAGATTTCAAGTACTGGCCGGGCTTGAGGAGGGCCAACAGGATAATCCCCCAGAAAACCCAATAAGAAATCAAGAAGATAATGACGTGTCTATGGATGAAGACGAAGACGATAATGAGAAGGAAGAAGATGATGAAGTCCAGATTATAGGGGCTAAGAAACAGCAGAAAAATACAACGAAGGTGAAACCCCCACCAATAATTATTGCAATGCAGGTAGAAGGCAAACAGGAAGATTTCCGCAAGTTAATACGAAAATATGCGACGAAAGGTTTCCAGCTATCCTATAGGCAGGACTCAGTGGCGGTGCATGTAACCAATAAGGATGAATACGAATTGTTGTTGGCCCAATTAGACAAACAAATGATGTTACATCATACTTACACCCCAAAGGATGAAAGGACACACGCCTTTGTCCTAAGGGGTCTTACGAACGATGCAAACATGGCAGAAATACAAGACGAACTACGGTCGCAGAATATCTCGGTCAAGAAAGTGTATAGAATGAACGGCATGCGTTCGGCAGCGTTCCTGGTGATTACTGAAAACAATGTGACACTGAAGACTCTGAACGCGAATGTACGTAAACTACTGGATGCAAGAATAAATTGGGACCGGCACAGGAATAATAAAAAAATAATCCAATGCCACCGCTGCCAGATGTGGGGCCATGCCACTGCGAACTGCAGAAGGGCATTCAATTGCCTGAAATGTGCGCAAGAGCATCCCACATCGGAGTGCACGCGAGTGGCAACGGAAAAACCAACCTGTGCCAATTGTGGCGGGGATCACACTGCCAATAACATAAACTGTGAGGTATACCTCAGAAAATTAAGACAACTCGAAGAAACTGAAAAGAAAAGGGGCCCTCCTCAACCCGGCCCTCGATTCATTGACGCTCCTATACCCACCAAGCCGGCATGGCAAAGGAATACCATGCCCGCATTCTCGAGCTCGCAGCCACCCAAGGCATCGGCGCGCATGGAGTTCCCACCGTTGCGCACTCCATGGGCTACCCAAACTCAAGTGCGACCCCAGACACAGCAGCAACCACCCCAACAAAAACAACTACATGAACCATCTCAACAACGAACACACATGCAAAAATCACAACCACCTAATCAACAACAAGCACACCAGCAACAGCAAGGATCAATGCCGCAATCACCTCTGAACTTTGGGAACTTGTTTGCAGATTGCGCCCAGGCGTGCAATGTAATTAACCAACAGACGAACGTAGGAGAACTTCTAAGGGCCCTAAGGGATTATGGCAACCTTCTGACGAGATGCAATTCGCAAACTGATCGCTTCGCAGCTTCGCTAAACTTTTTCTCAAACTTAAGCTCTTATGGCTTCTAAGCTGAAGATAAACTTATGGAACGCTAACGGGATAAATAATAAGCTTTATGAGCTCAAAAATCATCTAGTCACCAATAATATAGATATTTGTCTTATTACAGAAACCAAACTCACAACCAACAGATGCCTCAAGATTCAGGGATACTCCGTTCACCGGCAGGACAGGGGAGGTCACGGAGCTGGAGGAGTGGCAGCAATAGTACGGAACGATATCCCTCACAAAAGAATACAAAACATACCAGGTAATAGTATGGAAGTCTTGGGGATAAAACTCCAACAAAACATAACACTAGTGGTCGCATACAACCGGCCACTAAACACATTCAGTCAAACAGATTTCAGGGACCTGTTTGGATTGGACGGAAAGGTCATCGTGGCTGGCGACTTCAATGCCAAACATCCACTTTGGAACTGCCATACGTCCAATCCAAACGGGAACACACTCTTAAACTTTTCCACATACAATCACATACAAATTTTACACCCAGACAAACACACACATATTCCAATGAATGGTATGACTCCAACCACGATCGATCTCGTTCTAACCAAAAACATTCCTCACATATCTAAACCCACAGTCAAACATTCCCTAAACTCAGATCACAATATAGTTCAATTCTTTCTTCATAATATCACTCGCAATAGGTCCCTCAGACAAATAACCAGCTTCAAACACACCGATTGGTCCAAATTCCGTCGTAGGCTAGACGATCTTATCTGCATTAACAATAACATCATTGACACGGACACGGTAGATCGAGAAATCGAACTCCTTACCCAAAACATCAACAAAGCCAAAGCCGAAAATTCCAAAACGATAACGCCTAAAAACGACAGGGACGTCTTTCCGGACGATATCCAGTTGTTGATAGGCGAACGTAAACGGAAAAGAAAGCAATGGCAACAGACGGGAGATATCTCCCACAAAACCGCTATGATTGACTTGAACAGGCAAATACAACAAAAAATTACACTTCACAAAAACAATTCCTGGGAAAAACTTCTTTCCTCATTAAGTCCTTCAGACAATACCCTCTTCAAGGTTTCCAAATTACTGCGGAAACCTTACCAGCCAATCCCGGCCCTATCCGACACTAGTTCTCCCGCCATGAGCGATGCCCAAAAAGCTGAGCTCTTGGCCTCCACCTTCCAAAAAATTCATACATTAGATAATACCGATACACCGGAGCAAACCGAGATAAAACAAACCGTTCTTGCCTTTTCAAGTCAAACATATGCAATCCCAGCCAATCAGCTTGCATCTTATCAAACCAGTCCCTTTGAAATTTCACAAATTCTTAAATTTTTACACAATAACAAAGCTCCAGGCCCGGACAAAATTGAGAACAAAGTTCTCAAAAATTTGTCCCGGAAGGCTACTGTTCAGTTGAATTACATCATTAACGCTATTCTTAAACTGCAGTACTTTCCGAAAGCCTGGAAGCACGGCCTCACCATTCCGATTCATAAACCCAATAAAGACCCCTCCCTGCCTCTCAGTTACAGGCCAATAACGTTACTTAACACGATGGCCAAAGTAACTGAGAGAATTATTCACAAGCGGCTGATTGGCGAACAAACGAAACTGAAAATCACGAACCTGTCGCAATTCGGATTCACAGCGGGCCTTAACACGTCCCTGCAAGTGACCCGAATCGTGAAAGACGTGATCGAAGGTTTCAATAAGGGTAATGTCACGGTCATGACGTTGCTGGATATAGAGAAAGCCTTCGACAGAACTTGGACCGACGGTCTCATATATAAATTAATTCACTACGGCTTCACCAATCACCTCATTAAACTCATTTACTCATACCTCACAGACAGATCGATCGCGGTTAGAGTCAACGCCACCATCTCAAATACGAAACACATACAAGTTGGAGTTCCCCAAGGGTCCGTACTAGCACCGACTTTATTCAATCTTTACATAAACGACACTCCGTCGTTTATGAGAACACAGATGGCTATGTACGCTGACGATACGGCGATTTATGCGCAATCGTTCAGCGCACAAGTGGCCACAAAGCAAACTCAAATTCATCTTGATATGATCAAACGTCATTGTGATAAATGGAAGATTCGATTGAATGCCGGTAAGACGGAGACGATAGTTTTCGCCAGAAAGCGGACAAATCATAGGGTCTTCCAAAAACTCAAATTAGACGGACATCCCATAGAACCTAAGACGAGTGTCAAGTACCTAGGTGTGACTCTTGACTCTAGGCTAAACTTCGACACTCATCTTAAGGTCAGACGTCAGCTGGCGTACGCAGCAAATCGCAAGATTTACCCCTTGATGAAAGGGAATCAGATGAGCTCCGAAAACAAGCGTACGTTATACAAAACCGTGCTAAGACCGATCCTAACGTATGCTTGCCCTGCTTGGGCGAACGTGTCTAAGACGCGCTTCCGTCCCTTGCAGGTGTTTCAGAACCGCTGTCTCCGTCTAGTCACGGGGGCTGATAGATACGCCAGACTGACGTCAATCCACGATGACGCAAAGGTAGAATTTTTGAGAGACCACGTAACTCGGTTATCGACAAAATTCTACCAAACGCAGATTCAAAAAAGCCCTTTAACGGCAAACATGACACAGGACAATGCACCCCGCAAATATGGGCTTCCGTTCCAAACACTCCCCTCATACACTACATCCTGAACACACAGAATTCCGTACTAAAGCTGCCACTATGGGCGAAGTATCCTTGAAAATATGAGTGCACAGGTGAGACCCGTTAGCGTTCCAGCGGCTGCAAAACATCCAGCACTACGACAACTTCTCATATGATTGTATGAATTATATGAATTATACCATTACCCGTCACTCCACTGTTATTTATAACATTCCATTCTGTTACTGTTACTGTTATCCTATTCTATTTTGTTATTTGTTATTATTGTTATTATTATTCTTCTTGTTATTGTTATCATTATTCTTTTTGTTACTGTTATTCATTGTCTATCATCTGTTATCGTCATGGCGAATCTGTAAATAGTTCCTAATTTTCAGAAGTTGGTTTTTCAGTTGTTTTCCAACAAACAAATACGAAAACGCATCAAGGTACCACAACATCCTTCAAGATAGAAGGAAGAAAATATATCTAATTATTGTAAAACCTCTTGGAAGGTTATTTAGAAGAAACCCGGGGATATGTTTCGACGAGGGGCCCCAAACCTTGTATTAAAATTAAAATGTAAGACCCAACGGCGCTTTGCATCGAAAGGTCAAACAAATTTGTATATATTATTAATTAATAAAAGATTTTTAAAAGTAAAAGTAAGTACTCCAGGTTAACGAAGTACAAGTGAGAAGGTCCGTGGATCGATTCCCAGCTCCGGTAAGATTTTTAAAATTTATAATTATATTTACAGATTTACAGACTCCAGCAGACGCAACCCGTGGATAAATTCAGGACCAACTATCATCAAATGAAATAATTAGGAGAAAATCGTAATTTATGAGTTCAACCATAATAAGAGAATTAAAAAATATAATAATAGATAATTAATTAATAGAGAAAAGAATACTAAAAAAGGATATTAAGTTAAGAAATTAATTAAATTAAAATAAATTAATTTTTTCATTTTTTGAAAATTATTTACAATAAATTTTTTTTTGACACGTGGAAATCAAAACCGTTGCAGGCTTTTCTCAAGTATGCCACAGGGCTGCCTCAGGTAAATTCGTGCGCCAAATTACTCAGACAGCACCTGTAGCAGACTTGCCTCATTCCTGCCTCCGACTTACCCTCAATCCTCTCTCAGGGTTGCCCCAGGCTTTTCTCAGGTGTGCGACAAGCGTGGTGCAGGTTTGCGCCAGCACCAGCTTGCTTTCTCCCAAGTGTGCCACAGGGCTGCCTCAGGTAAATTCATGCGCCAAATTACTCAGACAGCACCTGTAGCAGGCTTGCTTCACTCCTGCCACAGGAGCAGGTCCTGGGTGAGTTTTCACTGACAGGCAAATGCCAGAAATTTCCCAGGTTAAAATGTTACTTGGGTACACGTCATCGCTTTATATATTTAATTATTATCAATTTAATAATTGTCTTCTACGCCTCATATTTCAATATGTTACACAAGAAGCTTTGAACAATAATTTGTAAAATTTTCGTAATTGTAGCAATCGTGTAGCGCTACAACCCTAATGGGTCTTGGCTGACCATTATAATATTAACTTTTTAATATCAAATGGCATTCACAGCATTTAATTTTTTACCTACGACGGGGAGCCAGCCCGACGAAGAACCCCCAACCTGGAGGACAAGAGAGACGGTTAGAATAAAGTTCTTACTTCACTCGGATTCGAACGGGGTATTTAGCATTCAGCATTCATAGTCAACTCGCATGACCACTATGTTCCGACCGTCTCTCTTTGTAGCAATAGTATTATTTAATTGCAATCGTTGTTAAATAAATTTTAAAAATAAAAATAAAGTAGATAATCCCCATAGAAATCGACCACCTTAATGAACAATTTTACTTTCATTCTTTCCAACCAATGAAAGACGTCACCAAATACTTTAGTATTTGACGTCATCTATGTAAATCTAAATAGTTTTTACCATGTTTTACCAACATAATTTGAAAAAACCGACCTGCGCCAGAGGCATTTTAAAACAAGTGCAAATTTTACGGAAAATTTTTAAATAAATTTTCTTATAATTTAATTTTGGTAAATTTATATAATAATATAATTAAATATAAATTAATTGTAAAAACAATAAACACGTCGAAATCTAGATCTACGAAAAGTATGTCCATACGTTTTTTCTAAAACAAAAAAAATAGTAAAATGTAGATTAAAAAAATATTATGTAATATTTGAATTTTTCAAAACGATATAAAAACATCTTATTAAATCACCGACAAACTCCGAAAATAAGTATGTTCCCCTATAGGTTAGTGGTTAGAGTAGACGGCTCTAGTACAATTCGAAAGATCTATCGTAGGTTCGAATCCCGGTGGGATCTAAGGTAAGAAAAAAAATCTTCAAATTTAATTTTCAGATTCACAGAAATGATTGGCGCTGCAACATATCCATGGACACTAGTAGAAAAATTGATTTAAAAAGATTTTCTTCAGGTACACTAACTTCATTTAGGAGCCTTTAATATAAATACAATATGGTAGATTAAATAAAAATGAACCAATAATAATAATACTAAAATAAAAAATAATTAATTTTTTTGCAAATAAATATTGGCAACCAATATTGCACCAATATTGGAAAATGTTCACATCTCGATATTGGCGCAATATTGGAAATAAATATTGCACCAATATTGGAAACCAATATTGCACCAATATTGGAAAATGTTCACATCTCGATATTGGCGCAATATTGGAAATAAATATTGCGCCAATATTGAAAGCCAATATTGTACCAATATTGGAAAATGTTCACATCTCGATATTGGCGCAATATTGGAAATAAATATTGCGCCAATATTGGAAGCCAATATTGTACCAATATTGGAAAATGTTCACATCTCGATATTGGCGCAATATTGGAAATAAATATTGCACCAATATTGGAAACCAATATTGCACCAATATTGGAAATCAATATTGCACCAATATTGGAAATCAATATTGCACCAATATTGGAAAATGTTCACATCTCAATATTGGCGCAATATTGGAAATAAATATTGCGCCAATATTGGAAGCCAATATTGTACCAATATTGGAAAATGTTCACATCTCGATATTGGCCCAATATATATTTTCAATATTGGACCAATATTGAGCCAACATTGTGTGCTACATGGGTTACCTACCTTGTTAATTTTTAAATTCTAATTTAATATTAAAATTCGCAATCTAATAAAAATGTAAGAATAAATATTAAATGAAGAATTTAATTTCTTAATTTACAATTTCTGCTCACGTGCAAGCATTTCTTACAAAATTCTTACAACCAGATTACATTAAAATAAAATTATAGGGTTTACACCCTCTTTAAGTAAATTGAAATGTAGATTTCCAGCATTTTCTCTAGATTTATTAATTGAACGAACCGCTTACATTTTTTATTAGGTGATCTAAAAATAAATTTTAGCACCTCTAACTAATACTAAATTATAAATTTTCATGGTACACATCAAATTAAAATTTAATTAATCTTTTAGCGACAACTTAAACATTTTATTTTGTAAAACATTTCGTTTTTACAATATTACCATTACTTTTCAGTCCCTATTTCACTAACAATAACGTAAGAAGTTTCTTAAGTGAAATTGTAGTCGTTTAGAAAATAAAGAAGAGTTGGGGTTGTACCGGTTGTACAAAGAAAATAATTCAAGGGAAATACGACTACAACACTTACGTAAAGACAAACAGAATGTTTTAATGTTTAATTATTTCAGAGACAAATTCTACCCCAAGCTTCTAGGGTTGAGTTATGAAATGTAGGCTGCAAACATTTAGTTAATGCCTTGATTTGATATTATCACAACCGAATACAAAAAAAATGCATAATTGCAGTAATTTAAGTTAGAACATAAGATTTATTGAAGTAGTTAAATATTAATTTAATGTAAGGAATTTTAAGTAGAAATTGTTAGAAAATTCAAATTTTTCTGCTTAAAAATAAATGAGTTGATAATAACTGGGATGAAAGTGGTTATTTCTGAATAGAAAGGAATTTTTATTGAATGTAACGCCCAAGTAGGTATTAAATGTGAAGAGAAAATGAAAATTTTTCACCATAATAGCGTCGTTATTTTAATTTTAATTGAATTTAATTTAAGATGCAGTAATTAATTTTAGTTTTTATTTCAACGTTTTTATGCAAAGTAAGCTAAAATTAATTGGTATAGGTAACAGGTGAATATGCAGCTACACGTTTTCGTATTTAAAAATTGCAATTAGGAATATTTTTACTCATGTTTCGATCTTGTTAGCTATAGAGCTTACCTAATGCTATGAAATAATACTTATATTGCTCTCATTTTATTACAATGCTGTTATTTTTAATTTAAAATCTCATTCGATCATTTTTTAGAAATTATATCTTTCAGAAGTTAACAAACAATAACACTCCTGAATGATAACCGAAAGTCGAGGTTAGACAAGTGAAACTCCACGCACGCCAGGGTAAATTTGTCACGCACGATTAAATTTTCTTATTGGAAAACAATATAAAATTCAGTTAAGTTAAATTAATACTAAAAATTTGTTTGTTAGTGGAAACAAATACGAAAATCTAAAAAAATTGTTTTATATCTGAAATAAAAATTAGATATAATTTATTTCAATCTTTCGTTCTATTTTGTGGAAAACGGTTATCGCTAACCCTGCTTTTGAGTAATCTTAAACGAAAGAAGCTAGAAATGGTGAAAAATAAATACATGTCCCCAGGTTGATAACAATAAGGTAGTTTTAAATGGCTTTTTGTTAGAAAGGTCAAAAAATTTCAGAAGCCGTTAGCTTCAACGGTAATGACCACAGAAAATTATAGTCAAAAAGTACCTACATCACATGAATCCGTATTAACTTTTATCTCCTCAGATGGATTTAATTTAGTAGCAATTATAAATTGGAAAAATTTTATAAAAAGTTCAAGTTCAAAAAATTACTTAAATTTTCGATTTTATATTTTTGAATTATAATTTGCGGAAAACATAAGTCATGAAGAAATAATGCATATCTACAAAATGTCTTGAAATGGCAAGAAGTTTTTGGTTTTATAGTCTTTTTGTTTGTAAAAGTTTATGGTATTTTAATTCGGCCATTCATTGTAAAGTTTATTGTGGATTTAATTTGTCTGCTACAGTATATTTTTATGTTCGGCGGTGCACAAGTTAAATAAATTTAGTTTACAATTGTAATAAAAGGAAATCAGTTTTATACTAAAGAGAAAAAAATTCTACTTCTGGTTTCCTAGCTTTTCCAACGTTTGTTTTAGTAAAACACAGATTAACGAATGAAAGTTAAAAATTAATTCGAAAATTCTATTGAAAGAATAGAATTTAATCTTTGAATAGAATTTTCTAATTTATCGAATTGATTTTATTCTTTTGTTAATCTAAATGTCTTTAAGAAAACACTAATACCGTCGACAGACTGCCACTAACGATCATCAATAAGAATGATCATTCTAAATATATCTTCATTACGAAATATAGGTGACAGACTGCGAATATTTAAATTAACATTTGTTAAAAACAGTGCTGCACAACCCGCGGCTCGAATGGGCATTGAGTTAACAGTTGATAAAGTGAATTGATACTTTCATATTCTTTAAAATACCTCTTTTTCGAATTTTGTATAATTTTTATACCTTGCTTTCATGAAAACAAGGTAAACAAAACTTTAAAATTTTGATTAAATTAGTGTGGAGTGCCAAATACAAAGAGGTTGAATACCACTGATTATAAAGATGTCATAATCATAACCTCAATAAAGCTTGTCCCATTTTAAAGAATTTCTATAATGAAAATGGTAACGATATTCCAGAATATTGAAGAGATGGTTTGAGATATACCGATGGTAGACTAATAAGTATAATATTAATTATTTTTTTTAGTGGTTTCTAAAATTGTTTTAATGATGGCTTCCGATACAATACTAAATCTTAATTGTGTCTCAATTATTGCCTTTGGTTGATTGGTGAAAGTTCTCGTTCTGTAATATTATTGAATCTTGCAAGTTCATACAAGAACTTGTCATCGTTATCTGCTTGGTCTTTCTTTTTAAATTTCTCACTGTTTTAAGAGATTTTGGTATGTACCGCAGGTGCAAGATATTGACGATGGCAACGAATAAAAATAATGCCTATGTATCATTATTATTAATAAAATATTAATTAAATTTACTTTATACATTTATAATTAAAAAGCTTTTTTCAACCAACAATGTATCGTTGCATACAACCTAGCAAGAGCTTGCTACTTGCGCCTTCTTGTAAACATACGAGATACTACCTGAAGCTATCCGGAGTCAATCTGAGGACAATTACAGGGATCGTAACTGGAAACTGCAGATTACATAAACAACTTCACCTGACGGGATATGCACATGACCCTATATATCGTCGCTGTTTTGTAGTAAGGGCGAATAAACCAAATGAAAAATTTAACAAGCAAGACGTTTACGGCTATTGTATGAGTTATATATTAACAATTTAAAATTTGTTAAGTGTTCATATTAAAGTTTAAGGATATTACTTACTATAAAATATAAAAATAATGCTTCAAATTATTTGTGCAAAGAGAAAGAATTGATAGAAATATGTAATTCGCATTTTCGTAAAATGGCTTATTCGCCCTTACTACAAACCAGCGACGATATGTCGTTTGATGTTACTGTCCAGCATTAACTTCAATGAGAGAATCTGTGTTGGGGGAATTCTGGTCTGACATGGCTAGAATCAGTAACACCCTGTTTTCTAAGCTTCTGGAATTCATTCTATAGCTGGAATGGCTTGGGGAGTGACTGGATCGGGTGAAGCTGAAAACCGGAGGTAGTACAATGGGCCCGCATTAGATCTTCCCTTTACAACAAATTCAGAATGTATACACTTTATTAATGCTATTTGATATATTACTATAAGAATTAATAAAATTTTAGGATTATACAATTATTATTATAAATTTAAATAAAATAATGTAAATTTTAAAATTGGCGCCACCTTCCAAACAAATTATTTTAAGAACAGTATAAAAAAATTTGAAAAACCCTAAAATTTCCCTAGAACTAGAGACGTTTCTCTAGATCTGGCATCATAGCATTCAATAAATCAAACTTAAATGAAGACCGAAGCTTGTCGAACACCACCGTCAACGTTTTGAAAACTCTTTCGGAAATATGCCACTAATTAAGAATAATTATTTTAATATAACCACACAAAATTTGACAATTTTATTTTGGATATATTTTATCTAGCAGATTGTCATTTTTATTTTATTTCTTGATTAAATAATTTGTTAAATAATATTTATTCATTTAAATGCCTTAAAAAACAATATGCTAAAATCAGCTGATCCCAACAAGTGTCATTTGCATAGACGAGAATTGCCGAAATCGATCTTCGTGTAACCGACAGCGGAATTTAATTTACTAAAATTAAGTTTAAACGAAGTTATAAATTAATAATTTATAAATGAGACCTGACAGACTGAAGATAATGAAGTTCATTTAGGATTAATGAAGATCAACGCTCTCAGTGTGTCGTAGGTATAATATAATAATAATTGTGCTCAGCACATATAATTTGCGTTGTTATCGATGCATTTTGTTCATCGAATTTAAACAAAGTACGGATCCGGAACTCAAAGGGTTAATTTTACTTCTGCGGATAAAAATAGTGTAAATTAGTTGCATTCTCTCATTTCATACAGATGTAACATTTAAGGTGGCTGAAGCGTTTTCTCATCCATGTGAAAAATGTGAAATTTTGCTTATATGTGACCTGGTCTATGAAAAAGGGGTTTAGGTGTCAAAAAATTATTTTCCATTTTTTTGCCGATTCGGATAGAGTATGAGACGCTCTTTCAGATGGTGAAAACCAGAAAGTCATAATTTGAGGAATTACCAGGCAACGCAGATAAACGGGAACACCTAATGCGAAATTGATGCAACGAGTTGTTACCTTTAACTGCTGTTTTCTCGATAACTTATTTGATCATTTTCCACTTTTTTGCCGATTTTGATAGAGTATGAGACGCTCTTTCAGATGATGAAAACCAGAAGGTCATAATTTGTGGAATTATCAGACAACGCAGATAAACGGGAACAACTAACGCGAAACTGATGCAACATTGTTTTCTTTAACTGTTGTTTTCTCGATAACTTGATTTCGCACGTAAGCTCCCTTTTCATAGACCAGGTCACATATAGAATCGTGGTAAATATGTCTTGAGTTGGTAATAAACTAACAACCAATCAGAAATTTTAATTAGCGCTATGGACAGAGAGAGATAGAATGACAGTAGCTACTTTCAAATTGGGCAGGGGGGGCTAAGTCAAATATAAAATCGAATACAACTGCTATATTTTTCACCTTATGAAGAACAATGCTAATTCAGCTTGTACGTGTACTTAGCATAACCAAATCTCATACTCCATCTGTGCTTGGAGGGATATTCCATGCCTTGAAAATGATACGAAGAACCTTATTTTGGATTCCCTGTATTATAATATGTTTGAGTTGGTAGCTGAGCCCCAGAGTTGAATACTACACGTTCTGATGGGCATCTGTATGGATTTATACAATAATATGTTGTTTTCGATGGACAACACTGGGAATTTCGCCCGATAAGCCAGTACATATGTGTCTTAGTTTGCAGTCTCTTCGTGATTACGTGCTTTCTCAACGTCAAGCATCTGTCCAGATGCATACCGAGGTATTTGATATTCTCAGTTTGTGGTAATTGGCAATTTTTGAGCTTTACAGGTGGACAGGTGTCTCTCTTCATAGTGAAGGTCACATGTGCAGACTTGGTCTCGATTGCCTTTATTCGCCATTTTTTCATCCATTCCTGCACTCTGTTAAGGTAATCTTGCAGACGTCTAGATGCTATAGTTGCATCTGCTTGCTAGGTGAGTATCGCTGTGTTGTCAGTAAAAGTGGCGAATGTAACAAATCTTGCTGATGGTATGTCGTTTGTATATATGAGGTACAGGAGAGAACCGAGGACACTTTCCTGAGGAACTCCAGCATTGATTGGGCGAAGGTCAATGTAATCGTTTTCTTGTTTGACTAGGAAATGTTTATTAATTACTAAGATAGGTATAATGCCTTATTGGTATTCCACTATTGGTCTCAGTTTGTCTATAAACACCTTTTTAAATACCTTCGACATCAAAAGGAAGCAGGTTTTTTTCCAGGCTTCGGGCTCATTATTATCTGTGCAACTCTCCATTGACTTGGAAAATGGTTAGTGCTAATAACAGCATTGAATATTTGAGTTAAACCCCATTTCGGACAGTTCTTGTAGGACTTTCCCGGTGATAAAATCGAATCAGGGCGCCTTTTTTTGGATTGACCTTTTTCTTAATAGCGTTTTTAATATCTGTAATTTTGAGATCGGTAGGTCCATTTGGAAAGGAGCTTCCAGATAGTCGTGAATTTATCTTCTTCCTCAGTTGTGTTCAATGATGGATTAGGTTGGAAAGTGTTTTCTAAATGTTCTGCGAAGGCCTCAGCCTTCTGTTTGTTGTTTCTAGTCCACTTGATATTTCTGTTCTTGATTGGAGGATTTATATGCATTGGCTTCTTTAGCGTTCTTGTAGCTTACCATAGAGAATAATCAGTAGCGTCCTTTGCACTTCAATTTTCGAGGTAGCCTTGAAGTCCTTTATTTCGAATATCGGTTAATATTTATTTTAACTCTTTAGCTGCTTTATTGAGGTTTGCTTTAGCTATTGGAGATCTTGTTTGTTGCCATCTTTTTCGTAATTTGCGCTTTTTAGCTATTTGCTGTTGAACTATGAGTGGCGTTATCTCTTTGATTTATGTTTCATTGATGTTCGTTCGTTAATTGCGTTTTCCATATCCTGTTCTGACTTCAAGGGGACTGTTACACTTATGAGTTGGTCCAGCTTTCTTTTGAAGGCATTCCAGTCAGTGTTTGTACTCGTTAGGGTTGGTTGTTTTTGTTTTCTTTGTATTTCAGAGTAGATGGAAAAGATCATTGGGGAGTGATCGGAGGAAAGGTCAAAACTGGTTTCCAATGAGGTTTTTTTTTATGTCGATACTCTTCGTAACAAAAACATCAATTATTCCTTCATTGTAAGCCCAATGAGCTGGGTCTCTTGTAAATATGGTTTGCAGAGCTTTGGTCTTTATAGTTTTGATTAATTCTCTTCCTCTCGTAGTTGTTAATTTGGAACCCCATGCTGAATATTTAGCATTGAAATGCCACTGTAAGAAGGCCAATTACGAATGGCGCTCTTAAAAGCATAGTGGTAGGTTGTGTGTATTTTGATGATGACTAATCGCGTATTGAGGATTATGGTTCGTTTTTCTTCATTGAGAACGAGAGAGTTACTTTATGTTTCCGCGAAAATCAACTCTAGCGTCCTTTTCTATCTCTTAATTTTAACCTGTGGCCTCTCGCTAGTGAACCCGCATATTTAGAACTGTTACAGGTGGATAAATGTTGCTGCGAGTAAATATATCATACCAATTTTTACATATTGTCCACACCTTTAATTAGTACAAGTACCTATTATAATAAGGGGTGTGTAATTATAAAATTATTTAAAATAATTCGTATAATTTTTATTACTGTTGGTCGACTTGGACTTGATATTGATCAGGACTGGCCTTCATATGATTCCATTTAGGTATATGCAATTAAATTTATCCATTTTCTAGGTTCTACGATGTAGTTCTTGGATTAGTTCTTTTAACTTCTTCTTTTAAATAAAACATATTTAATATAATTAACGACTCAGGAAAAAAACTAAACAAAACACAAATAAAGTAGAATTCAAATATAAAATAAAATATGTCTGCAATAAATTTATTTCAAAAAAATATTGATAATCTTTATTGTTTTCCAGATCTGTAGTGCTACACAATGAAAGGTGAAATGGGGCAATGCTTGGTAGTGTAGATGTCTGATAAAACGGAATTTCGGTTAAAAAGGGTGAGATAGTCTCGATGCGATTGTAGTTATCTTAATCTGATTATAAAAATGCTAAAATTCAGTTCAATTTATTGGTCCAATAAATTAAAAATTATATTGGTACTTTTAGTTCATATTTTCGAAACCATTATATTATAATTAGAAAACTAAGCAAATGCAAAATCTACTTTTATGTTGAAAAGTTGAAAATTTTCAAGTAGTTATCGCTACAAAACAGACATCTAACAGTCTTGAGGAAGAAAACTCAAAGAAAGAAATTTTTAAGTCGGAAAAGTAGTACAATCTAGAATTTGTAACTTTATAAAATTGCATTTCGCAGATTTGAGTTTCAAAACTGTAAATTTGCTTACAGTAATCTATACTTGGTGGCGGTTGCTTTCTACATTGAATCGATTTGCAAGGGAGTTTTCAATGCTAGTTTTTCATTGCTAAATTTTCAGTAGAAATTCAACCTCTCTTTCATAGATGGCGCGCCTGTATTTGGAAAACTGAATTTTGCTTTAAAAACTTGATGAAAATTTTTATTTCAAAACATTTTGTGAATAAACAGAAAGTTTGTAGATCATTTTTTTGTTAACTATCGAGCGATATCTAGTTTAATATTTTTTTGGCGATTATGTAAACTAAATTTATAATTCAGTTAGCTTGAAGCACGTGCGCTGTTCCTTTATCATAAACAGTTTTCTTTCTTTCAGAAACTAATAATTACTAAAACGAAGAATCAGGTTTTAAATTAAAATTTTTTTTATTATTAACTGAACCGGTGTAACAATTTTGTGTTTGTTGCTAAACGATTGAAATGTTTAATAAACCCTTATTAATTAAAAGTTATGAAAGTTTCCTTGAAAAACTTTAACCGTCTTCGAGTTTATGAATATATTATTAATAATAAATTAATCATGGTACTCACAATTTCAGATGAAGTTAACTAGGTTTTCAGTTTTGTTCAATTTATTATTAACAAACTGGAGTTTCATTTTCTAGCAGCAACAGTTATAAAAATTTCTTTGGAATCTGACGCATTAACCCTTCACTGCATGACATTTTTTTTTGCCTTAAAAAAAATATATTTTGTTTATTGTGGTTTCCTGATATATAGAAAAATATTAAAAAAAATATTTCTTGCAAGGAATTTTTTTTATCGAATAAAATGATGTTTTTTTCTAAATATGTTATTTGCTATAAAATTTTTTCTTTTGCACTAATTTATAAATAAATTAAATAAATGTGTTACTCAATACCTTTCTAAACTAAATATAACTTCACAACAATAAAAAAAAACAATTTAAAACGAAAATAATTAATAAATGAATACGGAGCGAAATATGCAGTAACAAGCAATCACATTAGATTCACGACTTCGAAAGAGTAATCTGCTGAAATCTGCTTATCTTTTGAAATTTATACCTTTTGCACGTGATAGCAAGAATCTCAGATATATCGTGGCATTGTTTAAAGAAAAATGTTCAAATAAATCCAAAAGTTTAAATTTTTACAGGTGATTTAAATTTATGTTGTTTATAAACATCACGATGCAGTGAAGGGTTAACTTTCATTTTTATATTGCAATTTTGCGCTTTGGGAAAAAATTCTTTATAGTTTATTTTGCAATCGCGCAGGTCACAGTACTTACTAAATTTTTTTACAAGAGGGTGAACTTTCCGAGTACCGATTACCTTTAAACATGGCACATTACTACTATGGTAGTAAAAAGTCCTGACCACTGATTTTAACAGATAATAAAGTGAAAGCTATGGAGTGAAAAAATCTATCATTTCTTATTGGTGGCAAATTGATATCTTACAAAAATTCTAGATTTCCAACTTAAGCTTTTTTAAGTTATTTCGAGAAATTTACAATAAATTGTATCTTTTGTTTAATTTACATTTTACAAATTTTCCTGTACATGGATTTTTTTCTAATTTTCTTCTATAAACTTGATTCAATTTAATCATTTTCTCGCTAAAAGCAACAAGAACTTCATTGAAACATAGTTTATTAATTTAATTTGTTTAGAAGCTATAACAAAATTCGCATTTAAATAATTTGAAATGGGAAAGAGATGAAAAGAAGGTCGGTTGAAACAAAAACTGCCCTCTGGATTGCAACCCCTAATGAGAGGGTTAGTACACCAAAAGCCAGAGTCTGCAACAATCCGGAGAGAACCTCTCCAGTTTGTTTTGCCACGATGGAAATTTAGACCAGCTCTTTATTTGGGCGGTGGCTGGATCGGGGTTCTGTAAATAATAGGTAGCTAAGGGTGAAAAAACAATAAAACACCTATGATGGTAAATGTGCTTTAATTCAATGATAACAGAATCTGAGATGCTCTTACAGTTCCAAACAATTGCAATGTATAAATTACTGTGGTAAAACTGCACAGTAGCAAATGAAATAATGAGCGGTTCATTCACAAAGAGCTCCGTCGTAAATATAAACAAGTACCAAACAAGATAACAACACTAAGGTTGTACAATTTGAAAACAAAGCACACACACGTTGATGCTTTCGATATGGAAAAATAAAAATGCTTACCTCGATATCTCGCTAAGCTTACAATATCAAAGATGACAGGCACTTCCAATCGAGACCAACGGGTGCTATTCAGGTGAAGCTGGATCTTGTTGAACTATCTAAACAGTAGCACTTGATAGAACTACGCGCACAGATAAACACGGCTTGGATTAGGTGATGGTGTATTGAGAGCAGGTGAAATGCTGATCGAACGAAACTTCGTTACAGTTGGAGAATCCAGGATGGCAATCGATCGGTTTGATGTTGTAAGGAGACCAAAACAAACATCACAACTCGATATCTTGTCAAAAGGATAAACAAGAACTGGCTTGCGCAAAACCTTGCGTGCGGGGAGAAATCGTGCAATATGCTGATAATGGTGAATTTTGTAAAATCCACAGGTGGTATACTTCCACAGTAGAAAAAACTGTAACGCTACAGCGAATGGCTTAAAGTAATGCTCAATAGAAACAGGAGCTGGCCAATTTAAAATAATGGATAAAGCACCAGTAATTCGGCACTAAAAGGCACTTTAAAACTCCGCACACGAAGGTCGAACGTACACATTCAATATCTCAAACCCAACTGATACGGCTCAACCGCGTCCGACAGCAAGCCACATTGCATTCCAAAATTGCAAGGTCAATGCTAAATGCATTTAAAAATGCATACAAGGCAATGGGCCGTACTCAGTAACAAAGCAAAAATTTGTTACACAGCCCCCTCCTCAAATCATCTCACGCCGATGAAGATGGAAAACTAAAGATGTTGAAAATAAAAAATGTCAAGCGTGAACGTGACGTGAGTCGGACGTGATCGACGTAACAGTGAAATGGACGTGATGGAAGTCCACAGTGATACCTAAAGGTACTGAGGTCGTGTGGAACACAAGCATTGTTCGATAAACTACTAACTTAAGGAATACGTAATTAAAGCTCGATAAACTGTAGGATAAAATAAAAAGGTTTGATTCTAAAATCAAATAAAAGTTAATCATAAAAAAATGAAATAAGGTGGCAATTCCCCTAGGATAACGAAACGTTACCCTACTTTTTCCGCATAAAGCGAGAAGCCAAGGTGACAAAGCAAAGTCGCTTTAAAATGTCAAAAAAACGTATATTAAATATACTAAGTACTCCAGTGCGGACGTCAGCACGGAGCCTGCAGCGCAGTCACGGCACCCCATAGGACCCATGAGAATGAATGGTAATGCAAATTGCATCTAAAATGCAAAACTGCTACAAAAAAAAATTCCGTGATCACACAACCGGGATCAACGGGATAGACCACCTAGGACCTATCTCACTGCTGAAGGCAAAGTGTTTGCGAACAAAACAGCACTCACCCAGCATAAATCAGGTTTCCGGTCGAGGCAATCAAGTGTCCTCGAAACTCGGAATAATTATCAAAACTAAAAAATTACTTATTTGTCAAAAATGACTTACTAATCCCTCTACAGTTATCTAACAATGACTATTAAAAGTTGAGAGAAAAATCTCTGATGGCACAATCTAGAACTTACGATGGAACTGTTCCAAATCGTAAAAAAAGTTGACCTAGGTCAGTGTGGTAGGCTTTAAAAACTCGCGCAGCCCGCCTCCGAGGTGCGTTCATTGTTGGGGGAATGACAGAAGGTCATTGGAAACCTAAAAAACTCGCGTAGTCCGCCTCCAAAACTACGTTCATTGTACTAACCAAGGAAGTGTAAGTCAGGTGTTCGACTTAATAGAGAGATCCAGGCGCGCAGATAAAAGCCTGAATCAATGTCTGATCTTAGTTGTTTGCGGACCAGCAGTGACAACATTACCCATCCTACCACCCATGTAATGTTTTCTCACTCTAAGGCTGTTCTCCTATGTCATCATGGGGATGTTGTTTTAAATCCTTAACATGGAATACGCCCACGTCTCTGCCTCGCTCATTAGTGAGCCGATAGGTCAATGGACCGGTGACCTCGCGGACCTTGCATTTAAGGAACTTCGGTGCAAGCTTACTCATAAAGTTTTTGCCAGCGTTGGACAAGGCAAAATTCCGACGCCAAACGACATCACCCACTCGAAAGCGAATGGTGCGTTTGCGTAGGTTATAATGTGAAGCATTGCGCTGGTAGGCTTCACCCAAACGATGAGTCACGTCCTTAAATAGCTCGTTTAACCGATTCATTTCCCCAGCGACCCGCTCGCGGCTTCCTAAAGTTAAATCCTCCTCCTTCAAATCCAAAACGCGACCGTAATAGTCTCCCCTCGCGGGAACAGTACGTCCAAGGTTCAAAAGAGAGGGTGTAAACCCGGTTACCTCGTGCGTAGCCGAACGCAGCGCATGAGCGATCTTAAAGATCTCTACATCCCATGTTCTGTGATCGTTCTTGATGTAAGAACGGATGGCTGTACCCACTACCCTGTTAACTCGCTCTACGAAATTCACCTGAGGCGTATAAGCTGGTGTATACCATAGATGCTCCACCTTGTAATCGCTCATGAGTTTTCGAAACTCGTGACTGATAAATTGCGGCCCGTTATCAACCATGCATATCTGGGGAACCCCAAATAGCAGGAAAACTTGATTTTCTAGAAACTCACAAATCTTTTTGGAAGTGGCTTTACGCAGTGGTTGTACCAGCACGAACTTCGAAAACCAATCGCAAACTACAAGTAGCATCGTATTTCCCTGAGACGAGCGCGGAAAAGGACCCATTAAATCCACTGAAATGCACTGGAAGGGGAACCGTACCTTCTTCTCTTTACCCATCAACCCATACCTTCCACCCTGACAAGCTTTGGAAGACAAACACACGGTGCATCGACGCACATATCGACCGACGTCGGCACGCATCCTGGGCCAATAGTACAACTCGTTGATCTTACTGAAGGTCTTAAAAGTTCCTAAATGAGCTGAAGTCGGATCGTCGTGACAACGCTGAAGGATGTCCTTTCGACGTGACTTTGGAACAACTTGCTTCCATTCTACAAGATTGGAAGTCAGATCATGACGATTCGGGACGAGTTTGATCAGTCAGTCCTATCGACGATATGACCCAAAAAGGTCAAACTCGAGCGACAGAACTCACACTTTTCTAAATTTATGGTCAGGTTCGCTTCCAGCAGACGCGCACGTACCTGTTCGAGCAGTTCCAAATGCTCAGCGAAGGTGTTCGAGATGACAATTATGTCATCTAAATAGACAAAAATTTTTTCGCCCAGAAGGGGTCCAAAAATATTATCCATCAAGCGCTGTAATGTCATAGGAGAATTGGAAATACCCATGGGGCAGACAACATACTCGAACAAGCCACGACCCGGTACCGTAAACGCTGTTTTCTCACAAGATGACGGTGTGAGCGGTATCTGCCAAAAGGCTTTCTTCAAGTCAATGGAAGACAAGAAGCGCGCATCTTGCAAACGAGACAAGATATCGTCCAATCGCGGTAATGGATAAGCATCCTTCCGAGTCACCTGGTTAAGCTTGCGTCCATCGAAACACAATCGATAGGAACCGCTAGACTTCTTAACCAGCAACATCGGAGACGACCACGGAGAGTTGGAAGGGCGCACGATGTTGTTTTTAAGCATCTCGTCCAGCTCTTCATGAGCAATGACGCGCATTGCTGGCGAAAGAGGATAAAACCTTTGCTTAATGGGTGCAGCATCCCCAGTGTTGATGTCGTGAGCAACCTTATGAGTTTTCGTCAACCCATCTTTTGACAAAATTTCAAAATTTTCTCTAAGTGCAGCGAGTGCAACTTGTTGTTCGATAGTAAGATCCAAAGCCGACCGGATGCATTCCAAAGAATGAATTTTTTCGACGAAAAAATTATCGCTACCAAAATCTGCTTTGATCCCAAACAGTTTGCAAAAATCAATTCCCAGTGTTAAAGCGGTAGTAATGCTTCGGCAAACTAATACATCTAACGACCGGACTACCCCACAAATATTTATAGGCAACAGCACGGTTCCTATGACGTCCTGCGAGGTCCCGTCAGCAGATCGCAAGACACACGAGCTGCCACTGGTATACTCAATATCGAGTTGATTTATTAAAAAATGACCGGCTGTGCCTAATACCGAAATATTAGCTCCCGAATCTAGAAGTGCTGTGAGTTGCACGCCGCGCACAGACAGGTTGACGTATGGTCGTTGATCTGACCTTGGGTGAGAAAACAATGTGGAATTGTTGGATGGTGGAGCAGATCCGCAGAAAGCGTTAACTCGGGTCAACCAACTCTTCCACAACAAAAGATCGGCTTGAATAGCCTTTCTCAGCGACGCGCCGCGACGCCGCTTGGCTCTGCGATGTCTTGAGTGATTTTCCGTGCATGTTTGTGTGGTAAAACCTGCTTGACCGCAAATAAAACAGAAAAAACCCAAAGGCTTACTACAGGTGTGAAAAGAATGTCCGGGCTCGGAGCAATTCCAACAAAATGTCCGCTTCGATGACCGAGGAGTCTTAAGGATCTTCCTAGTAGGTTCAACAACTGTGGGATCCGCAATAAGAACCGAGGTGGTTGGTTCAGGTGTGGTAGTCCACTTAATTAATCTTTCAGCTGCTTGGGCTGACGTAATAAAATCCACCCTGGTATGAATAGGAGCGTTTCCCATAGCCAGTGAAATATTTGGTAATAAATTTTTACGAATTACCCACAGCTGTTCTTCCACGTCAGGTATAGGACAAACATGCGAGAATCTGGCAAACATTGCCTCGATGTACGTGCGTACCGATTCCTGAGGTTGCTGAAAATACGTTCGAATTTGGTCCACGTACTCTCTGTTGAAGTCTAGAGATAAAAAACGAATTTTTAACTCTTCAACTAATTGAGTCCAAGATGTTATGTGTGGACCTAGACTCCGATACCATATTAAAGCATCACCAGAAAAAAATTCGGCTGCTTTATTAAAAAGTTCATCTTCACTAACACCTCTGCATAATGATAATTCACGGGATCGATTTAAAAAGTCGAACACCTGTTGAAAACCACCAGACCCGTCAAAAGTCAAATGCCATTTATGCACCCCTACATATTCCTTATTAGAATTAACCTGACTAATCAGTGAACCTAAAAGATTCGTTAAATCAGCATTATCTAACCCGGATTTCACATAAGGTGACAAGGACATCTTACTAATTTAAAAATGCACAGAATTACACAACAAATCTCGTAAAAAATTTAACACACGTTCTACTGTGTTAATAAAACAAGCAAGTGCACAGTAACACTGCAAAAATAAAATTTGCCAGCGTAATTCACAAATTAACGTTACTGTAACAAACAAGCTTGGGAGTTGAGTTCTTTGGTTTGCAGAGCACCACTGCAAAATAAAATTTGCCAGTGTAATACGAATATATACGATACTGCAAAACACAAAAACCTTGAATCGATGGAAAATAGAAGTTGTTATTGCACTCTCTCAATAAAACCAACCTGTAACAAATTACAGAAATCCAAGCAGGTTTAAAAAAGACAATTGCAATTGATTGAAAAAGCGAGCACTCCCAACATTCAATTAAAATCCCCTAAAGCTACAGAAAATGTGACCAAAACACGTTAAGGGCGCCAATGAAACAAAAACTGCCCTCTGGATTGCAACCCCTAATGAGAGGGTTAGTACACCAAAAGCCAGAGTCTGCAACAATCCGGAGAGAACCTCTCCAGTTTGTTTTGCCACGATGGAAATTTAGACCAGCTCTTTATTTGGGCGGTGGCTGGATCGGGGTTCTGTAAATAATAGGTAGCTAAGGGTGAAAAAACAATAAAACACCTATGATGGTAAATGTGCTTTAATTCAATGATAACAGAATCTGAGATGCTCTTACAGTTCCAAACAATTGCAATGTATAAATTACTGTGGTAAAACTGCACAGTAGCAAATGAAATAATGAGCGGTTCATTCACAAAGAGCTCCGTCGTAAATATAAACAAGTACCAAACAAGATAACAACACTAAGGTTGTACAATTTGAAAACAAAGCACACACACGTTGATGCTTTCGATATGGAAAAATAAAAATGCTTACCTCGATATCTCGCTAAGCTTACAATATCAAAGATGACAGGCACTTCCAATCGAGACCAACGGGTGCTATTCAGGTGAAGCTGGATCTTGTTGAACTATCTAAACAGTAGCACTTGATAGAACTACGCGCACAGATAAACACGGCTTGGATTAGGTGATGGTGTATTGAGAGCAGGTGAAATGCTGATCGAACGAAACTTCGTTACAGTTGGAGAATCCAGGATGGCAATCGATCGGTTTGATGTTGTAAGGAGACCAAAACAAACATCACAACTCGATATCTTGTCAAAAGGATAAACAAGAACTGGCTTGCGCAAAACCTTGCGTGCGGGGAGAAATCGTGCAATATGCTGATAATGGTGAATTTTGTAAAATCCACAGGTGGTATACTTCCACAGTAGAAAAAACTGTAACGCTACAGCGAATGGCTTAAAGTAATGCTCAATAGAAACAGGAGCTGGCCAATTTAAAATAATGGATAAAGCACCAGTAATTCGGCACTAAAAGGCACTTTAAAACTCCGCACACGAAGGTCGAACGTACACATTCAATATCTCAAACCCAACTGATACGGCTCAACCGCGTCCGACAGCAAGCCACATTGCATTCCAAAATTGCAAGGTCAATGCTAAATGCATTTAAAAATGCATACAAGGCAATGGGCCGTACTCAGTAACAAAGCAAAAATTTGTTACACGGTTAAGTTTGGCTTTCCTAGGAAATATTATGTTACCGCGATGCATAAATAATAAGACGTGAGTTTCCTCTCTTCACTCCTGGTACAATGCAACGCGTCAAGCTGTTGCAATTTTGTTAATTATTTTAAATTTCGTTCTTATCTAAAGCTTTTTATTTATTATAATTATTATAACTGACGGTTAATGATATAAAAATAGTTCGATCAATAATTTTTTCCTTATTACTTATAATAACGAAAAACTGTACTGCATATATATGTATTTTATATATTTTTTATAATTTTAAAATTAATATTGTCACAAATGAAATATTTGGAAAATCAAATGTTAATAATGAAAATAAAAATACTTAAAACTTACAAAGTAACCTAGTAATAAAAACGGAAATTAAAAAGTAATAAAAGTCAGAAAAGCGGAATTCGTAAACACAAATTGAAGTCATAGGTCAAAGGAAATAGCCAATAAAATTAAGTTAATGGACCGTGAGATCTCAATAAAAGGCCAAACAACCAGAACTCATCAGCTGACAGTTGCATTAGTAATGTCACTCGTAATTAAAATTAAAATAAATTAAGTAAAAGCAACAATTTGCATTATTAAATTATCGATACCAACTGTACCATAAAGCAAAATAAACTTGAATTGCGAATTTCTCGCTTATGCTTGAATTGTGCACTTTGTTACTTTAGTTTAGAAGTTGAAGAAAATCGGTGAACCATAAGGTTGACTTATTCCTTGTTAGGCACGGTGGTTATAGTTGCAAGTTTAAAGTAGTTGGGCGATATTCAAGGTTCAAAGATGAAACTTCATGGAGAGTTGCAGCCCAAAGCTGTTAGGTTCCCAACCCACAGTTCTATTAACTTTGATGCAGCTGTATAATCAAAAACTACAAGAAAATGAGGTAGATCATAGCTTTCATTATAAAAAGAGCTAACTATCTATTATTATAATATAAAACTAGCTAATAAGAAAAATTATAGTTGAGAATGCGGTCATTAATGATCTAAATATAGATCCGAGTTTTACTTCTTACATATCATCATAACAAAAATGGAAACAAACAGGTCCGTCTCAGGGATAGGTACGAAGTTCATTGAAATAATCGGCAAGAATAAATTATAAAATCAAAAGACACCTTAACGGATTACATATGTTTCAATCTTAGGACGTTTTTACACGTGCCACTGATATCATCAGATCCGTACTGGTTTAATGAAAATACAACTTTACTTACCAATTCCTTCAAAAAACTTGATCCCATAGGTCCTGACTGTACACCCATCTCTGTGATAATAACATGTAAGAAGTAAGTATGCAAGTGCCTATTATAGTTACGGCAATTAATCTTGCAGTTTTGCCAACCTCAGGAACAAATTGATAAAATAATGTTTGAAAAATTTGAATTTAAAATATAAGAAATATACAAAAAATAAAAATCTTTAAACGTTTAAAGATTTTTATTTTTTGTATATTTTTTGTATATTTCTTATATTTTCAATTCAAATTTTTCAAACATTATTTTATAAAACTAGCTACTTTCAACAAAGTGTGTGAGCTAGCAGTTGCCAAAAATTTATATAAATAAGGATTTGAAGCGGATAATATATAAAAATCACGAGCTGATAACAATTATTCATATTCATTATAAAAAGAGCTAACTATTTATTACATAGAACTAGCTATTTTCAACAAAATGTGTAAGCAAGTAGTTGCCAAGGAAATATAAGGATTTAAAGTGGCAAATAAATTAAAATCACAAGCTATTAACAATTCAGCTTTAACGCGCTTATATTTTGAAAATGGTATAATTTAGAGCTCTGTATATCCTAGAATGAGTAACAAATATAGCGGATTCGCGCAAACATAAAACCAATCGTCTTGTTAGTGCACTTGGTTTAGATTGCGAATTCGCAGCTAACACTCCAGGGTTGAAATCCAAATCGAGGATTATATTTTTAGCTAAAGCACTGTATTTAGAATTCACATCAAGGCAACACATTTAGATAATAATCACTACTATGATTGTTTGTATTACATTATATTATGCACAAAATATTTATTCCATAGTTTCTTTTTTCATCATTTGGGACAAAAAATTGTAGATTTTAGATCCTTTACAATTTTGTATGCCTACGATGTATTTCAACTTAAAGCTTTGTTGAGATAATATGATGTAAAAAAAGGATAATATGGTAATAACTTCGATAATAGGAAGCTTATCTTACACAATAATATTATAATACCATAAAATGTTGATTATTATAGTTATTATTTACTTATTACTTTACTAATTTTGAAACATAGTAAGTGGTATAATATACAGGTTGATTTAAATTAAGTGAATCGGCATTGAATTAACGATTAAATTATCAAAGTTCTCGTAGGGTAGAATCGGGTTAACTGAAAGGGCAGGATAATAAAAGTTTCTTCATCATAAAAAGCATTTTGTAATTTGATGGTGGTATAGTACAAATTATTTTTCTAAAATTATATATTTAAAATTGATTTATTATTAATTCGTTTATTATATTATATCTAAATTTTAAATTAAAGAAACACTAAAATTTAAATCTAAAATTAAAAATTTAAAAGTTTTTACTCATAAGGGGGTTAAGTAAACATAATGGCGAATGCGGTAATTGAAAATACTTGTTAGAGTATTATTTACGTAATTAACAATTTCTTTTAGAAAATAAAGAACAGTTTGATATATTTATAAAGATGTCCGGTTATCCTGCCCGTATAGTTCAGTTAACATGCCAATCATGTTAATTGAACCATTTCATCATTAGGCGCAAAAGCTAAACTGTTACATTAAATTGAATTTTGCTATATCTCGCAATTAAAGCGCTTTTATATTGCCAAAAAATGATCATGTTACCTATACAAAGTCCTTTATTATTTTGCAATCATTCGAACATAAATGCAGTCACCTGATAGTTGCCGGATCCTGCATACCTGGTATAGGTTTGGTGCTAACGGTTCTAGTCACCCAGCCTAAATGAGGTAAGCCAGATTTGGTCCTGACCAACTTTGGCATTACATTACGGATCCGATCCGGACCAGGTTGCCTGATCCGCACCTCATCTTTCCTAGGATAAATCGCATCCGGACCGCATTCCAGCTCCAAGAGATTTCTAGTGGGGTAATCGATCACTTTCCGCGCTACGCTGTTTAATTTCATTATTTAATTTCACACCGCATAATTCTTTTCTATGTTTGTGATTCTAATTTTTTGTTTAGTGTTAGCTTGTACGGGCAACTAGAAAACATAAATTGCATTTTTACCAGGAGATCCGCGGCGATCGGCATCTCCAAGCATTCCTAATTCAAATTAAACCAGTCAATGCCTTTCTTTTTAGTCTTCAACCGATCAAAATCCTGGCGAATCCCTGCTTAATGGGATTAGATTAGAAAATTATTAGATTATTAGATAGATTAGATTAGGGTATGCTGATTAGAAAAGAATCACCTACTTTTCCCAAGTGGGCTAATCTTTCTCTCTAACCTTTAAATAACCAAACACTTCCGCTATCTCTCTCGATTTCATTCTGTATATTACGTATGATACCATAGAACGCAATTCTTCAATTTCTCGCCTCATCATGATTGATTCGCGATCCGCAAGCTCTTCCTGCACCTAATTAATGGAATCCCGGTATTTGTCTTTCCCGGAGAGACGTGTAATATGTCGACATCTCCAGTAGCTATTCCAACCTTGCTGCCATCATCTCCATCGTTTGAGATTTGCGCTATCCATTCACCAGATGAATCGTTGAGACATTAATCAATCGAATAGCTCAGCTTTGCTACCCATCGTGGTTAAACCCTCGCATCTTAATTGAAGGGCTTGGTGCAATAACCGTCCACGTACAGCATACATTTCATTATATTGCCACCAATAAATTCATATTTCACAACAACGCTTGCTACATATTTGGTGCAATAGTGGGTCACGTAGACATATTCGGTATTTCTAAGCGTAATACGTGAACGATTCTTGCACCAAACGATGAAGCGGCATTTTTTTGATCGAAAACTGACGTTAACTCAATTTTGACAAAATCTGTCTTTGACCGGTTATTGCACCAAACCCTTCAATTGTACTTTATGTTCACATAACTTAAAATCATTAATCGTTAGCTTCTCCATTGAATCTGTTTTTAATTGTTCACACTAATTAACAATATTTATATTTTATTTTATAACAATTTTATATTGAAATTATCAATGATGTGTATTTTTAAAATTCTTGAGAATTATTTCATTTTTTCAAGACGTCTTGAAAATTTGAAGTCCTGATCCTGATCCTGTAATTATAACGTTGCAATAATTAATTTTGGTTATCGACGTCCATATTATGCTATGTAGGATGTAGGGTAATCCCCGATGAGCGTTCGTTAAATTGATGGTGTGCGAATAAGTTTTTGTTATATTTTTTTACCTTCCTAAATGAGATATTTTCAATTATTTATCGCTTTCGGTTACAGGAAGTTTATCCAACCCCAATATTGTCTACTAGTTGCTACGAGCTGCTTATCTAGACATCAGATTCGTAGACATTATAAGCTTTACCACATCGACATGTCACTGCAATCAAGTGATATATAGCTGATTCAAGTAAATATTTAAAATTGATTGCTTTATACTTAATTTGTAATTTTAAAAACTGAGTTTAGTGAGATGTGACGTGCAGGTGCATCTACATTGAATAATATATTGGTTCTTGTCATTATTAATTTATTATACTGCATTATTATTCATCATTCATATTAAATATTTCATTTTTTATGATTTTTTAAATTAATGTTTAAATTGTGAAAATTATTCACCGTTTTAACAGTTCACATGCATTTTACTTTTATTATCCTACATTGGACTATATTTTACTATTTTATAAAGCACCAATTTATACCAATTATGGCAAAAGGAAAATCTTTATAAATTACAAATTACTATTTACACATTTTCACATAAAAATTTACGTATTTGTCTTGCCAAATTTTCTGCGTGCCAGTAAAATTTTATCTTGTGCTAACGTTGGTAAACAGAGCAAATTCGCAAGGATGTGTGATATGTTTTGTTTTATGAAGTTGAATAAAATATTAAAATAGTATTTAAAAATTTATAGGCAGCTCCACTAAAAGATTATAAGTTAGACATATTAATATATTCCAATTTAACGTAATGAGTGTAAGAAAATATAATATGTAAAGCAGCTCACCACATCTAATTAACTTTTATATCGGAATGTAACCTCAACAGAATATAATGATGTATTGGAGATTGTGCGAACTTCTTTTGGCGAAATTTTGTATCTTTACATCCATCAGCAGAAATACCATGCAATTAAAGATTTTGAAGTTGGTTGGATGAGATGAAAACATAAACTCTTTCGGTTTCTTAAAATTTTACGCAACTTGCATCTCAATATCTTTTTAAGCTTACGAAATATTAATATTATGTTATAGTTGAAATTTTCAATCAATCAATCAATCAACAAACTCGTAAAGTTATATTATGAATAATCTCATTGCTTCAATTAAAAATTATTAAAATTTACACAGAAGTACACAATTTTAATAACGGAGCTCTCTCATGTAAGCATATTATCTTGAATATACACACTTTAAAATTTTCTTTAAAATTGTTGAATGACAGGAAACCGGTAACAACTCATAATAACGACTCCTTTAACAGGAACATCGACGCATTGAATCTTCAAAGCATTTCAGTTTTCAAATTCTTTTCAGCATATTGTAAATATATGAGAAAGGCGTAATGCTTCCGAGTAAGCACTCCCTCGGGAGCGTGAACTGCCTACTTCTGAGCAACTAGGCCGTTGGAAAGATTACGAAAAACGCCGCAAACTGAGATTCCATAATTGAATGCAATAGGACTAGAAAGGACTGAAATAGGATAGTTTTATTTGTGTATTCACATAGAGACGTAGAGGTACTCAACTTTGTTGTAATAAATTTTCTAGATTCTAGAATTTATTTAGCGACACGAAATGAACATCCTTTAAAAATATATTATCTTATCAAAGGTTTCATCGTACATCCTACAAGTATACAATTTACACCTGATACCCGTATAAGTAGCGTATGCAATAATAATGTTCACCACCGTATCTGTTTGGTAGTATTTTTCGGGTTGATTAGTTTCCGTGTCACTCAGCATTTTCTTTGCTTTCTCGTTAGTATTTGTTTTTAATGGTGTCTGTAAAAATCATCTTATAATCAACTAGCGACATGGAAGTAGTGGCGGATAGATTAGAGCAGTTTATGTGACAGTATATTGGCGCCCAACGTGGGGCTAGTACAAGGAATGGATATGCAGTGTTCCGCTCGGTGTACATTTTAGGGCTATGAAATGAAACTAAAACTCCAGAGTAATTTATGTTCCACGGGGAGGAAGAAAACCTTTTCACTACCATATAATCAGTTTGAAATGCATTTTTAATGAAACGTGTATGTCTGTTAGAATGATCCTATATGGTAGGTATGTACGTACGCTACGGATTCTATGTACCTAAGTTAAAAAGGGTTTAAAAAAAATTAAAAATTCATTGTCGCTTTTAAAATTCGTGAGTATGCATGACTTAAACATTACCCACCAACTTGTAAACTACGAACATAGGAACAAGAATCAGAATGTTTACACGCAAAAGAAAAGCTATTTCACATTGAATGCACACTATTTACCATTCCTTTGCTTATACCTTTATGTAAATAAATGAAGCGTCTGTTTTCTATACACAAATTTATGTCTTTTATTTTATACTTTTTTCATTAATATTTAACACCCTTGTCATAAAATTCCAATCATAGAACCCGATCTGAATAACGTTTGCGAACTTATATTGTTTGTATAATAAAATACCATTCAAGTTGGGTTATTTTATTGTTGTAAGTTGAATGTATGTATTTGGATTCAATACAAAATGGTTCACAATAAAGAACAATTTTTATTTTCCGCACTAGTAGAAGTGTTAGCATCAGATTGCTTGAAATATAGTTTGATATATTTTTATTGCAAAATATAAATTCAAAACTCAGTTAAATCCAAATATCAATATATTTAATATTTAATATCAAATAGAAACTTTTCTGCTTTAATAAACAGGACGTCGTCACAGCAGGAGAATACTGTGCTGAGAAATATATTAAATAAATTTGCTTCCATGCCAAGGTATTGTTATCTGACTATTGGTGAGACCAATATGGGTTAGAAAAATTTTGGAGCTTAAACATGTGATGTGTCTAAATTCTAACTTTGAGAAATATAGTTAATTATGTTGCTATAATACCATAAAACGATAACTTTATATGGGATTATCCATTGTATTTACTGTTTCAATTGAGAGATATTTATATATTTGATATAAATTTACCCTAAATCGACAAATGTAGTTATGAAGCTATCTTAAATAATGTAAATATGTAAAGAAACTTTATTGTTTAAAAAATAATTGTAAGTGGTTGAAGTAAACTACCACATAACCATATATTTTACTAAGACATTGAATAATAGTGGTTACAACTAAAGCTCATTATTTACCTGTACACTCCATGCTAAATCCTTTTCGTAATGGCTGATTCATTATGGGAAATGGTAACTGAAACAGAATTTCAATAATTAGTTAACATGAACTGTGTATTCTCTAATTAACAAGTCTATCACAATAAACTTGTAGCAATTAACTTCTCAAGCTGATATTAGAATAATCTTCCTAATTATACCAAAATATAATTTTAATAACCTACAGTAGCTAAGAAGCAAGTATCAGAAATTGTTAATTTAATGATTCTTATTAACACATTTGCAAAAAACATTTTCACCATTAAAGTCTAACGTGAGCACGAAAATTTTAGTTTATTATTTAAATGCAAATTATTACTCGAAAACCTTTAAAAGTTTCAGAAAATTTTATTTTCATACATTTATGGTTATGAAAAAAGCGATCCCTCGAAAGTTTTCTTTTGAACTGCCGTATATCTTATACAAAGGTTTTATCCTATGTGTACGCAATGTTTCGAAAGTGCAAACATTTTTTCACTTTCAACACCAAAAAGTTTTGCTGGGAATAACTTTAAAATATAAACAAAAAGTGAATAATGAATGTGTCTACGTTTTATCAGCTTTCACCGTTGAGTATTATAAATAATTAAATTATTATAAAATTTTAAGTGATCGATTGAATTAAAATTTTATGTTGAGTTACTAATCAGATGGGCTGTAATTTTACAGTTATCCATATTATCGATTCTTAGGATGCTAGTTTCTTTAAATGGAAAAATCCAAAAAAGTTCCATTGTACTTTTAGATAAAAAAGATGGTTAATATCATGCTAGATTCAGTTGGAAGAATATCCGCATTCGAAGACAACTTTCTGTGTGCCAGAAAAAATTCTCGTTGAATTGAATGTGTTATCCAATTCGCTCCAACTGCTCAAAGGCGCAATATAGTATAAGCACAGACAATACAGAAATTAAATGAAATAAACAATCGTAAGGAGCTTATCGCATTGCAAGGATTGGTTTAACTTTTTTACTTAATCAGATAATAATATTGCACATAAAAAGATTTCTTAGCCTTGGAGGATATCTCGAGAAAGTACTCGAAATTCTTAAGAAGTTTTAGAAAAATTTATACGTATACATTTGTTGTCACAGAAAAAGGAATCCCTCTAAGCTTTTTTTGAACTGTAGTACATATATCTTATAGAAAAGTTTTCTACGCCGTATACTGGATGCAATGTAACAGAAAAATGTAAACATTTTTTCATTTTCAACACCCAAAAAATTTTGCTATAGCATTAGTTCCAATAAATGAACAAAAAATCAATAAATAATATTTTTAGAATTTATAAGGTTGTTGGAGTGCTAAAAATAATTAAATTATAATAAAATTTTAAGTGATAGACGGAGTTGAAATTTTAAATAAAATATTTTCGTACCTAGGAAGATAAATATTGCTTTATAAAAATATATTGAAAAATGAAAATGTGTTGATGTAATGGAATCATAGATATATTTGAGAGTAATAAAACCCACGTCAAGGGAATGAGCTTCGGAGAATACAGAAGTAATTGAAAGCATCGCAAGCTGTGGAGTAAAATATAAGTGAGTTTTTATATTTTGAAATTTTTGATATTCTTGATCTATCGGCATTAAATTGTCTCACTATTGAAAGCATTTCCAATTTTACTATTTCTCAGTTATCCGAATTTTATTTTCATAGAATTTTATTATAAAAGGATTTTGATAAAAATGTAACCATCATAGCTATCATAGTAGGTATATAAAACGCAATTTATTCTTAATACGCTTACAAACACCTTACTAAATATATATCACATTATAGTGCTCCTTACGCCTGCAGCCCTTACGCCTGGAGTAAATAATTTCTACCAAACAAGTGACTACAACGCAAACTTCTACGGGATATACATAAGTCTAACGGTACAAACATAGCAAGGATGTGGATGTCGATATTAAATTAGAAATTTACTTAATAAATACACATCCTAAAATTATTATTAGAGATTTAAAGCGTATTTTCGCGAGGAGATTAGTACCGCTCGGTTACTTTTGGTCAACTTTGGTTAGTCCCCCACCACAATTTCTAATTTAACATAACCTCAAATCCTCGTCTTTAGAACGTTTAGAACCACTTCCAACTTTAAAATTTAAATTATGGCGCACATTTGTACTAGCAAAGCAACCGCAAAAAGTAACCACTGATTTTGAGCGGTCGTCTTTGGTTAACTTTGGTTGGGTAACTTTTTAACCAAAAACTACCTCCCCTCTAACCGTTCGTCGCGAAAATGACACCGGTTAGTTTTGGTCACTTTTGGTTAACTTTCATGCCTCGCGAAAATACGCCTCAAATTTCCTACAATTTTTGTCCCCACGATTTTTATGTAAAATCAAAAATGACCGGGTTATTCAAGAGAAACCGTTTTTTAAGAATAAAAAAACATTTTTCGAATATACGCAAAAGCATAATTTGGTCGAGATTTTCAATTTACACTCCCAGTGACCCCCCGAGACAGCTGCGAGAAAAAAACCACTAAGAAATTATTCACGGGTCAAAGTCTATAATGACTGGACTAACAATTACAATTACAATTATAATACAATAACGAAACACAAACAACAATTAAAACAAAAGACAAACAAAGAAAAATAAAATAATAAAACAAAATTAGCATAAAAATGCATTACATACATAAATAAATACATAACACAAACATAAAGTAAAACAACAAATTATACACTAGAATTATTTGGGATAGATAGATCGTGAATTTACTAACACCAAACTAGTTAGTTCTAGTTTTAACTAAACTAATCCAGTTAAAACTAGAATTTACTAGTTAGATCGGGTTTTAACATTAGAATATTTGAAAATCTGGGAATTGCCAATTACCCATTGTTTGTTTAACTGCTCTGGGAAATCCAGTTGTATATTATAATGGACGTATGCTGACTGCACTGATGGTCAGATGTGGATTGCACCGATATAAATAGTTAACACTTGGAAATGGTTTTAATTAATTTAATCCGAATCGGATTTAGTTGTCTTGTCAAAACTTACTCTTCCGCGACTTCGCTCCGCGCCACTCCGCTTCGACGTTCCAGAGCCAATTCGGCAATTGTGCTATTGGGAAGGGAATGGATCTCTCTTTTTTTTACATTGCACTTTTTAAATCATCTAGCTATGAAAAACAGAAAATGGAAATACAATCTGGATTATTTGCATACTTCTATAATAAATTATAAATACCTATTGCTGAGTGACCATCGCAGTAATCAACGATATCTATCAATAATTATGAACACACTAAAATTAATTTTGACCTCCCAATCGCATTTGCGTCCGCTTTGAAGCGTAAATGAAGACTAAATTCAAAAATCGGCGCACGGCCCTTTTATATGTTTTCAATTTTTCAAGATAGTTCTCTTCTTACCCCCATATAATAAATTTTCAGTGGTTTTCCTGGCTTCTTGATAGTGATTTTCGATTTTTTCCAACTTGAAAGTGTCTATTTTTGGTAATTTTATCCTATCAACTTTACTTTTTATTTTCAAAGGCTAAATTAGCAAAGTTATACAGTATAATTTTAACTAAGAATTGTGCGTATTCACCTGTGATACCTTTTGCTAAGTGCACCACTGCTTTATAGATTGCTTTAGTACACCTCTGAACATTTCCACATTTGATGACGCATGCTAATAAACGTTTTCAAGCAAGTTGAATGAGTGGCAGATGTTTCAATGTTATGATTTCCTTTTGAATAATAAAGTTGCTTGTCAGGTTGTCGGCATGCTACTGACACCGTGACAAAAAGCCACCATCATATCCTTTATTTTGACAATAGCCAGAAATATCATTACAACATCCGCTCGTCGTATGCTTCTTGATAGTAGCGTCGTTACTTTAAAAAAGGCTTTGGTGGTAGATTACACCTCTGTGATGGTTTGCCATTGCTTTCCGAGGACAGACGGCCAGAATAAGATTCTTACTTAATCCGGAGGCGAACCAGGTACTCAGAATTAGCACTGAGCAAACTTAATGTCATATATCATAATATTAATTTAAGCAAATTATTTAAAGAAGTACTATAAGGCATTTACGACAATTTCCTTTGTAAGTTTGAAAATGGAAATTATTTTCAGTGCCATTTCATGTACTTTTATTGTCGATTGATATGGGCTTGCTAATGATCCAGGACCTTCATTATAAAATTTAATATCGATGGTCACTCTAGTCAGATGTTAATCAATATCGGTCTTCATATTGTTGACCATCATATACGGTCTGGTCCATCGTTACTATTATTTGGTCACACAATCTTCTAATCTGTATAATATTCCAAATGATTGCATTGGTGTCGATAATTTTGTACTGACCAACCAACTAAATTAGTACATTATTTTCTACGATATGACAGAGAAGGTGCGAAAGGACTTAATTAACAAAAAAAAAGAAATGGAATTTTATTAGAATATTTCGTGAAAACCAAGAGAACTTCAAAATTTTAAAGCTTCTAGAATATTCAAAAATAAATAATATAATTTTAAATATTTATTTTATATTAAAAATGCAAGTAGAACTTGAAAAATTCTGGCCTTATCAAAAACGTTACAATAAAAGAATTTGGGCAGCAAAATAACAAAGTTAATTAATAGAATTGTGGTTAACTGTAATTAGTACAACACCTCATTAAGCAATGAACAAAGACTCGTTTGCAATAATATAGAACTTCCACTTCCCGATAAGGACCCTTAATATACATAGATATATGAATAAGTAATTCATTATGAAATAATTTTCTGCCAATTGTGAAAATAGGGGAAATATAATATTTTTTCATTCAGTATTTGGTTGCTTTATCAACACAAAAAATTAAATTGTATTTCAGTTAAATTAAATTGAGTTTGTTTAATTAACCGTTTATGGTTTAAAGTTTAAAAGTTATTAAGTTAATATTAAATGCTATAAAAATTATTTACATTCTCATGTAATGAACGCCATTGACGGGATTCTTTAAGGTCTTTAAGGCAAATTTATACTCAACCCTTCATAAGGTAAACCAGTGAGGTTAATCCTCAGGACTATCGAAGTGATAGTCCTTTGAATGACATGATTAGAAAAGCGTTTCTATTGTACAATCACTTTACTTATCAAAAATGTCCAGGAATAAACTGAAAACGCCAAGGCTTTTTAAAAGTGGTTTTACAGTAACTTTAAGTACATAATAATATATTGGAATCAAATTGAAAAATTATATGTTTAACTAACAAAGTTACTCAATCAATCAATTATACGAGTTATTTTTAAATTGAGTGGCTTTAGAACTTTAGGGGACTTTTTTCAATTGGAAATGAAAATACCGATTCCATCGTACATTATCAGTTAGTAATTTATAAAATGAACTTTTTGTTATTTTGGGATAATAACCTAAAAAATGTGATACATTTTCGTACTTTCGACCTTCTCTCCGATAATTGGTTTTTAGGTTAGTTGATGAAGTTGATAATAAGACATTTATTGACGTTTCGGGTACTTGATGTACCCATTTTCTAGGTTATACTGGAAAAACTGATTCAAACATCATTTCCATCAGATGACGACCGTCCAAACCAGATAGTACAAAAATGTTGTACGCACACTTTGCTAGGTCGTCGTCTGCAAAAAATGACTTTTCGTTACGCCGGACGTATTTGAGCACTTTTCATGTACGTTTTGAGGTACGAAAAGAGTATGTTTTCGTCGACATTTGCAGGAAAAAACCAATAAAAATGGTATAAAAGCATAAGTTTCTATTGTATTATGTACAAAATAAGTACAAAATATGTACAAAAGGAAAGTATTATAGAGACACGTCCCTCTATAGTACTTTCTATTTACAATATTTACAGAGAAACGGAAAGAAGCATAGAGTCACGTCCCTCTATACTACTTTCTATATGCAATATTTAGAACGTGATAGTGTAACTTAGTTTGGCTAGCATATAATAGTTACTTATTTGGCGCCGTCGCGTCGAGACAAATTGCTGCACGTGTTCCTTAGTAAACACTAACACGGCAGCTTTTTTAATGTCGCGCGGCGCATCATTGTTCCTCCTGCAAATATTACGCACATTGTGGAATCCACTTATATCTATTCCATCCTGTGCTATAAGGGTCGACTTAACCATAGAGGTGCACCACATACGCCAGACACGTATCCTCTTCGACGTTTTGCACAGTACAGAACGTTGAAAGTAGACGGCTAACGAAAAGTTCTTCTCACCACGCTGCCGTAAAACTACTTTTTCACCTCGGAAGCGGTCGGGTTCCTCGGCTGCGCTACGCTCCGCCTCGGAACCCCCGCTCCCCTCGAACGAAAAATCGCGTTTTACGTCCTTGTGATGAAAAGTACTATTCTGAATCTCACAGTTTTTGAATGATCATTATTTTATAGCAAAAGTTTTTATTACAACCGTTAATAATTTCTAATAATATAGATTTATGATCGTCATCAAAAATAAAGTTAATCAAAGTTGGTTTTAAAGGTGACAGTAAGTATAGTGGGATAAAATTAAGAAGTTAGTGTATTTGAAGGCACACGAATTCATTCATTAACCGCAGCGTTAATATCTAATTAAATGACAGAAACAGTAACGACATCAATTTGACTCCAGTTGAAACGTTGCGAATAACTCGCTATTAATGATTTTATTACCACATTGTGGTTTTGATGCCGTAATTAAATATCGCTTTCAGTTGAAATATTTTTAAGAGTTGGCCATTTTCCAAATTGTCAAAATGGCTAATTATGTCATGAACTTTTTAATTATTTTTCTCATTTTATATCAATTCAACTTATCCACAGGTTCTATTTCAAATTTGGAACGCAGTCCACAATCTAAAAACGATAATAGCAAACAGTTAAAAGAAAATTCTGACAAAATCGGAGAATTAGAGAGCGACGAGGGTTCGGAAGATGACACTGCTGTCGATATTAAAAGTAAGATTTTAATTTCAATTATTGAAACAGTAAAATTATCACCAATAATTATTATTTGACAAAAGTTAAATAAAATTTCAATAAGGTTCCTTTATTTTTAAATTTATATAATCTATGAAAAAAAAGTTGCAAACTTTTAATCACGAGAAATAATTAAAAGCTACGTGCAGTGCTTTAATTTCAAAGAACTTTGTTTAATTTATTACTTGCGTCAAAACTTTGAGTGTTTACTTAAAAAATAATTTTGTTGAAAGATGTGACAAGTTAAGCCGCATTAATTTTTCGGAAAACTTTAGCTGTTGTATTTTTATGTTGTAACTTTATAACTTGATATTCATGAAGTATGAAAATTATCACTCAACTGTTTAATGCAGTTCCTGTAATTCAAATCTTGATGTAGGTAAAGTTGATGGAAAACGAACTGGACCTAAAGTATGGGATAGATGGGGAAAATGGGGAAGTTGTTCTGTTACGTGTGGAATTGGAAGAATGACAAGGTGGCGACATTGCGTTTCTGGAGGTTGTGCTGCTGGAGAAAAGGAAGCCCAAATAAGAACTTGCAGTTTGTCTGCTTGCTAATGATTAAAATATCTTGACGACTTTTTGAAGGTTTTAATAAAAACGATTATTAAATTTGAAAAGCTAAGAGTTAATTCATTTTAAACTTAAATATGTTATAAATGTAAGCAAAAATATAATTCAAAATATTCCTGAAGTTTAAATTAAAAATTATGAATTAATGAGAAGAGGGATTCTACATATTAAGTAAAGAGAGTCATTATGTTTGTGCAACGCATTTCTCATTTGACTTGTCAACATTTCCTTAGTTATGTCCCAAATTAATTTCACAGTTGTTTTAGAATACACTTTTTTGATATTTAGAAAGAATTAATTCAAATAGTACATTTCAACGTCTTCTAGTTTACGTTTTACAGTTATACTTCTCTGATCTGGTGGATAAATTGGTGCAACGCTTAGCATTAGTCAGAAAAAAGGGTAGGTAGTTGTTGTATTCAACCGTCAAGGTGGTACCCATGCATATAGTATAAACAATTAACCATAATAACGCTTCGTTACAGTATTCCCCCTTCCGAGAATATTGGTGCCACATAATAATTTTTATCATTTTATGGACAAAATTACTACCACTCCACTGTTGTCAGCCAGCCACTAGTTCATAGAATGTTGATTATAATCTCAGTGCCCATTTCAATAATCACACAATATCGATTCGGAAAAAAATAATTCGTTTTCTAGTGCCTGTCCGTTTCGAATGTTAGGGATCACATGGCAATATTTTCTTGCATAAATATTTAGTTATGTACTGTACATGTTTGTTCCAGATGTAATATTACGTTAGCAAGGAGCTGACCCATCAAAAGCATGATCGAAGGCTTGTACGCTGCAACGATGTGATGATGACTAATCGTGTGCTTCAAACCTTGACTCGTTGGTTTTGATTGAGCACGAGAGGATCATGTGAGTTTCCGCGAAATCGACTCTGGCGCCCTTGTTTTAAAAATTCAAAAAATAAAACCCAAAATGTTTATTGTACTACATATGAAATCTAAACGATGACAATAATATATTAAATATTTTTGTTTGTATTGTTTATTTCGTTTTCTTATCGATGCTATTAATCTTGAAAGCATGGAAATATTAATGTTGTGTTTTTATGATATACTTCATAATCGTTTATTTGTGGGTAATATAATTTACAAAATGTGGCAGGCTTAAATCTCTGGAATGTACATTTTTACATTAATTTTCAGTTAAAATTAATTATAACATATCAGTTAAATTACGTTTCCAAATTTCCACAATTTACAAATATGCCATCAAATTCACCCCTGCTCAAAAATTACTGTGAATAAATTTCGAATTCTGCATAATGGAATAAATTCAGATGTGTACAAGAAACTTTACAAAGGTCTGAAATACCGCATAATTAAAGTTGGTGGTTTATCTTGTAAAGTTTTTATTGCGTAACACTTGAAACAAAAGAAAAGTTTTCTAAACTGATTTTTGTTTCAAGACATTAGGTACAATTTATAATGCACCCCTTTTCGTAAAATAACCAAAAAAAATTCGAGAAGTTACAACTGCGACCCTATTAAAACTTATTCTTACTTTTGGTTTAAATTATTTTAACTTTTCATGTATTTTTAGATAAAATTCCTTATAGTAGGTAATTATTTTTCCGAACTTTGGACAAAACATAATGGAATAGAATATTTATTTAGGATTAATTTTTGTTCCACAAATTATATAACGAAAAATGTATTATCCGAATTAAATTAATAAAGTTTCCATTTTTAATGTGAAATTTAAGAGCACAAAGAGCTAATTGGGTTTTCAAATTTCGTATTACAACGACCGACTTATTATCCTTTTCGATAAAACACTTTGAGTTGTGTTCAATTATTGAATGTAAACAAAAATAAATTTTGAATGGATTACTATTTCCATGGGTACATAACAGTTTTCAATGATAACACGCATTGGTATAGAATTTTCACTTAATTTTCAGTAATTTTTGTCATTACACATGCTGGTTAATGGAATTCATAGATTCGGTAACCTGCATTTGAGCGATGCAGATTCCATTAGTTCCAATGCAGGTACCTTCATACATCGATTAATTGTCTATTTGTGGAAATCATGGTGTTTGTATCTAATTTAATTTCAAGAGTATTGCTTTTATGATAAATTTTAAGACATTAGATGGCAGATAAGCTCTTAACAAGAATTGTATACTTAAATAAGTCAAATTTATATTAATTTGTGTAAATCATAGCTAAATGAATTAGAAATTTGCATTAATTATTTTTTCCAAAAATCGTCATAGAAACAACACTTCCCTGCGTATCTACGCGCAGGGAAATTGAATTATACTGACTAGTCCGGTAATGTCAGTAATTGATTTTTTCAATGTGTTTTGACACATTGACAAACTTGATTTTTGCTAATTTTAAAAATGTTGTTCAAGTTTTGACACATTGACAAACTTGATTTTTGCTCATTTTAAAAATGTTGTTCAATTAGTGTTTTAAAATTTCGATTTTTTACGATTTTTGGAAAAATTTAATACAAAATACGTCAGGAAAATATCTCACTTTACTCGGAGCTCTAAAATACTCGGCACAAAGTGCCTCGTATTTCAACATTGCTCCTCGTCAGTAATATATCATTTTCCTGACTTTCATGTAAATAACTATTTTCCAAAAATCGTCATAGAAACAACACTTCCCTGCGTATCTACGCGCAGGGAAATTGAATTATACTGACTAGTCCGGTAATGTCAGTAATTGATTTTTTCAATGTGTTTTGACACATTGACAAACTTGATTTTTGCTCATTTTAAAAATGTTCAAGTTTTGACACATTGACAAACTTGATTTTTGTTCATTTTAAAAATGTTGTTCAAAAATTTCGATTTTTTACGATTTTTGGAAAAATTTAATACAAAATACGTCAGGAAAATATCTCACTTTACTCGGAGCTCTAAAATACTCGGCACAAAGTGCCTCGTATTTCAACATTGCTCCTCGTCAGTAATATATCATTTTCCTGACTTTCATGTAAATAACTATTTCAAAACAAAAAATAAACATTACACGATGTTTAAAATATAATTTGTTTTTGAGTTGCTAATTTATCATCAAATTTTCTACCTACACGTGCGTTTCTTCTGTAATAACTTTCCTTTTATGCACTTAAATTTTGAAATTTCAAAGATTGGAGAGACAACAAAGTTAATTAAACTTGGTACTAATTAAGTCTTTGCGTAGGAGAAAATTATTGTTAAAGTGTGAACTGTGTCTGTTGATAAATTTATAATGCAGAAAATATAATTTTTGTTTATCTACTTACTCTTTCAAAATTAGTATTAGCTTTCAAATGTAATTCAATTATTAATCATTTAAAGGAAATGTTTTTATAAGTTGTTAGTTATAAATGAATGAGATAAAAATAAATGTACTTAGATTAACCACTACTTTTTCTTTTATTTGAGTCATAAAACGCTAAATTCTTTCATTTAGTAATGTGTGGCACTCGAAAACCAAAAAAACACCTAAAAATTATTTACCTTTCTGGGCAGATAAGCAAAAATGTAAGTGACCATATAATTACATGCAGACCCTGATATACGAAATGTTTTCCAGGCCTGAAGATAAAAATAATTAGAATGCATTACAAAAAGTTTATTATTTATTAACACCATTATTATTTTAGCCCTTGATCTATCAATACATATATAATTATTACTATTGGTAATAAGCTAGAGATTTCGGCTATTATGCGTAGGACATTCATTGTATTTGAATGCAGTTATCCTAATATTGTGATAATAGTTGTGATAATAGAGTATAATTAGGTCCTGAATGAACTGTGCTTGGATTAATTAAAATTTAATTTTCATTTTGTATTCAATATCTAAACCATAAGAGTAAAATCATGGTATAGATAATAATAGTCATATTAAAAATATTGAACCACAAAAAATAGGCAAAAATAATATTATATTGTTCTATAATTTTTCACCCACAAATAAATTGAATAAAAATTTAAATATATAATTTAATTCAAAATAAGAGGATTCCTATGGCATCAAATTAAGCACTCAGATTCTGTAAACTAGCTCAATCGGTTTTCTTTTGTCGCATGAGATCTCTTTCTAAATAATTGTATTATCAACACCAAATTTTAATAACAAACAGAAAATCACAGTTTCCAATCAACATTACCAAGTAATCATCCATAATACAATTTCTAACAGTTATTTGTTTCAAACAAACTAATTAGGCTCAATGAAAATAATAAGAAGAAATTCGCTTTTCGTGTTTTTACAGTCAATCGTGTTGTACAATGCTTAGTAGGCAATAGGCTCCAAAGTGTTATAAATGCTATTAAATATTCGTGATTGATATTCAGGAACAATATAATATATTATATCAAACGGTCGTTCCAATTTAATATCTTCTACGTACCTACTAGTTAAAGTAAGTTTTTTATAAATATAATCTAACTTGCATGACATGCATTTAACCCGTATCGAATTGTTCATGTTTTATCGTGTTTTATATTCATAAATATACCAATTATGCCAATCATGCGCGATCTTGGTTAATTTGACGAGTAGTATGTCGTTCACTAGAACTTTAATGATTGATCATGTGCGAATCTACATGGCTTTCAAGAAAAATTGAGTAATTTAGGAAAAATACATATCACTGTTGGTAGCAAACACTACAGATAATTGATTCATAGCTGTTTTCACCAATTGTATAACAAAATCGCAAAATCTATTCAAAATTTGCCAAAATTATTAAAACCACCTAAACTTGGCTGGCACCTCCCTAATACTTAGGCTGTTGGCAAAAAATCCAAGTTTCGTTTTATTCTCCAAGTTGGTAAGTTGAATATTATTTAAATACAACCTAATAGAAATTTAAAAAAAATACAAGTCTCTTGTGAAATTTTATGCTCTACAAAACTTGTTAGAACTACTTCACCCGAAATTTGCATTACAAATGAGATATAATATAGGAAAGTTAGATTATTTCGCGATTTCAGCTGGTTTTTATCAAGATGGCGGGGGTCGCGTGCACAGGCGCGTCGAGGTGGAAGACTAGGATTTAACAGTAGGCGACCAATTTATATAACATAAAATATAATAAAAAAAAGCCTGTAATGGTAGAGGGTGGGATTAACTATGTCCTCTTAACGCCGTAGCCAACCATTATTGGCTCCTGTATCCACAATCAGGAACACTAGGAAATATTTGTTTTACTATAATCCAAATGTGGAGAAATACATATGACGTTAAGGAGGCCCTTTGGAACAGCTGCCCTGCGGAAGGATGGAGTTTTATGCAGAAGATATCATAAAAAGAATGAAAATCTTTTACACATATTGAGCGAATACGTAGCTGGCAAACCCGCACGTATTATTAGACATAACGATATAATGAGAGAGATCATGAAGTTTACAAAGAGCAAAGTTTTATCACGGCTAGCGTTGCGTACTGAAGCTTGACCTTGTCATTGAAGACGAGAGAAAAGTTATCAGTATCACAGTAGACCTATCCGTTAGGTATGAACAGGGCGTTTCTCTCCGATGCAAAAGTTGAGAAATTGAAAGAAAAACTCAAAGTTGGAACAGTCTCCATCGTCCCCTTAATCTTCGGCTCCAGATGTGCTATCCTCGGAATCATATAAAATGCTCTGAAAAACCTGGGCATAAGCTGTAGAACGACAATCTTGATGGTGCCTAACATCTTGCGATCATCAGTAGGGATAGCAAGATCGCACCTCGATTACCAACAACCGGGCGTATAGGATGTGCAGTCACCCACAGTAACAAAACTGGAGTAGAATCACTCCCATGGGGAGTAGCAAATAGGAAAAAGAGAAGAAGAAAGAAAAAGAGTTTTTTAGACATGACTTACGAGAGATCCAACAGAGTCTTGGATGAATTTTAATATGTTCAAAGATGATGTTGTGTACAATGTAATAGAGTGTTAAGTGTGCACCTCTTTTGCAGAAATCTATGTTTGGAGTCTCAATGTGGCGGCCTCCATTACTTATACTAGAGCTAAAGGTCATCGAGTGGGCAAGAGTGGCAGCCTCCTTGTCCGAGACCGTAGACTGCTCGGGCTCGAATTTAAGCCAATAATGACGAACCTGCTAAGTGAGGAAACTCAATGACTTGGGTATGAGAACTGAGTCTAATTTTTTGGTCAACTAAAGTATCTATGACTCTCTGCAGGTAGTCAAATGCCTTGCGATTTTAATGACGATTTGGACAGATTAAAGATCTGCGTTACAGGTCACGTTGGTGTGTCCCTGCAGGCTGCTTTTCGATATCCTGAGGGCTGTATCAGCATGTGATATTCAATCCTTCACGTGCAGACCCAGGAAGGATGCATTTGAGGGTGTAGTAATAATTAGCACTCGCGTTGAGGCCATCAGGTGGGTAAGAGTCAGCAACCAACCATCTTGTGCGAAACCGTAGACTGTTCGGCCTTGGGTGCCGGCCAAATACATTGAAAGAAGACCCTGCACCTAATGGTCCAACTGTTTGGCAGAATTGGGCTTATGATTACTTGGCCAACTGAAGTCAGTGGAAAATTATGGTATATAATAGCTTCAAGCAATAACTAAATGCGCGGTAGTGTAAGCTGGAGTGTGGAACCATAAGTCATTATATGACTGAATATGGAGTTGAAGTTTCCTAAAGGCAACGACCCTAACATATGATTTAGTCATGCCGCAAGCGGTTGAGTCTTGATGGAAATAAATTAAAAGGGAAAACAGCATTAACCCATGACTTGCTTATGGTGTAGAAGGTTGAGCCCTGGCGGACACCAAAGTGCCCAAAATTTTGAGATGGCAAGTAAATTTCTAAATCATCCTTAAATATTGTCTTCGCCCATCAGAATGATTTGACTCGTAGTGGTTGAGATCGCAAAAAGTGTATAGAGTTGAACTTCAGCGCTCTCCAGAGTACGGCTGGTCAACATTGGAACTAAGTACGGCTTGTCTGTTGTAGATTCCTCCACTTAAGGCCATTGCAGGTCTTGCAGCCAGTAGTAGGTAGGTAATTCGGCTTGCCGGGGATCCATCTGCAATGCATACATCATGGCCGTTATCTCTCTAGGGGAATGATGCGGGGCAAATTAATTTATCTCCTAACATCTAAAATTATAAATTGATCCTGGATGGTCTATAATGGTTTTGGATTTTAATCTTAGTTGAAGTTTTTGGTTATACAACATTTGGGATATACTTAAGTGTAAATAATTTGATATGGTAGTATTGTAAATTAATATACTATAGGTACATTAATATACATAATAAAAGTATAGAGGCGGTCGGAGCATAGCGGTCACGCGAGTTGACTATGAACACTAATCACCCGGTTCGAATCCGAGTGAAGTAAGAACTTTATTTCTGACCGTCTCTCCCCTCGGAAGGCAATGGCAAACCACCGGGGTGTAATCTGCCATGAACGCCTTTAACAAGGATTGTTAAAGGTCACGACGCTTCTGTCAAGAAGCAATACGACGGAGGTACATTAATGTCTTCTTATAACTAGGTAACATTTTTTATTACGAAAAATCCATTTTCTACTTGTTTCCAAATAGAATACGACATTTGGTAAGGGGTTAAATACCTAAATGGTATTAGTAGCTGGCATAATGCAGTCTCTGGCCGCCGTTAACCATATTGGGCTTGGAATTATTTTTAAGTTAGTAAACTTTTTGGCATGGATGAAAGAAGCAATTAGAATTGTTTCTATAAATGACACACAGGAGCAGAAGAAGCTTCTCTATGAGCTTTTTAGAAAATTATTATATTGGAAATGAAGAATTGGATGTTGTTAGAGTGGAAAGGTTTTGTAGAAAATTATACAATTTTCAGTAGTATCTAGAGTATGGAAATAATATTTATATACTTTTGTTTTTACAAAATCATGCTGACGAATGGTGAATTTGAATTTATCTCCCATTGTGAGATTTTATTAGTTTTCCTCGATTAACGACAATTAATGTCGGTTTTATAGTAGTAATAATTATCTTCGTAATGAGTTATAATTACTTAGAAATCCTAACACGTGTTTTAATGACTGTAATTTTGTCAAATTACTTGAAATTGGAGTTTACAAGCCCCGTAAGAATCGTTGTACAGAATGTATGATTAAATAAAGCAAACATTTGTGTCTCTCTTATTACAAATATTTTGAAGAAACTTCAACTCGCTGATTTTTAATAAAAAAAAGCAACCAAGAATGTAATAAATTTAAACGGTGTTTACGTGTACATGAAAGAACGTGACACTCCAGCATACATTGCTGCATTAAAACACATGGTTTTCTACTATTACTCCAACAACTGCGACGGTATCAGAATTTTCAACCACAAGAAAATACTAAAGAAACGCAAAATGAGAGAAGCTAGAAACATTCACCTGAAAGAAAAACTGACGATAAAAAGGATATTATCTAAGATTTTCACCGTGACGGATACAAAAAATACGTCCCGAATAACATGAACACGACACTATCTTGGTAAATTTTGACCCTTGTGGGAATGGTTGCATTAGGTTTCTTATTATTTTACCTATCTTTCGTATTATATTTTTCTCGAAAACTTTTAAAATTTTCAAAATAAACTTCAAGCTAAATAATTGGATACGTTATCTTTATTGCTAGTTCAGATACCTCAATTTAATCAAGCAATCCTCTTAATAAGATAAGTTAGCTGAAATGCTAATGGAATTATGTACATGGAGAAAGTCATTTGCCAGAAGAAATTATGGTATGTAGGTAGATTGTAATTTTACAACAATTAATTGTAGTTTCAACATTACAATACTTATAATTCCATATAATATTATAGACCTGCCGCAGTAATTTGTAGACTAGAATATCCTGTTTAATATTATCCAATGGTGTTAGTTTAGTTATGTTTTTACAGATTCAAATAAATGTTTAACGAAGATGTAATGGGACAACTCATGGTTTTCCTAGTTACTTAATTGGTTTAATTACCTTTTATTTCGGGATACAGTTAGTCAAAAAATGTCACCATCTTAAATAATATCTAATTTACATATTTTTTAAATTACCATAAACTTTATAATATTTATAATTTTTAAATTGCTGCGATTTGTAAATATTATAACTTAAGTATAATTAAATTTTATTTGTTTGCTTTACTGTGGGCTTTGTATGAAATTAAAATTTCACAAAAATAGGCATATCATAACCATAACTGCAAACAAAGAAATTAAATTTAAAAATTTCTTCAGTTCCGATATAATAATATTTAAATTTCATTTAAAATGAAATTTACTTTATATGTAGCACTACTAAAAAAATTTAACGTATTAAATATTCATAGAATTAATTGTTTATTGAGATTTCGAACAAAGTATTATAATATTCTAGAATACGATAAATTGAAAAACCGCTTTTGCGAAATTTTTATAATAAATTGTATTTTAATTCAACGATGATGGAAGTAGTTAATTACTGACTAGTCTATAGCTTAACGTGGAATCCAAACCATTAACATGTTAAAAGGGGCAGCATATTGGTGCTTTTATATTTAACCTTACAGTTAAAAATTCACATATTTTAACGGTAAGTTAAGTTTTTTGCACACATTATACTTTTGATGCTTTTAAGAAGTTCATACAGAAAATTTAGTTAATGCAGTTCCAATTTCCTTGCAACCTGAATTCTGCATTTTTGCAATTAATTATAAGTAGGATGCACTTTTATGAATTAATATGAATGTACATTGGATGTGGTGTTGTTAATTATATAACGGTTTATACTATTAACTTATTTATGAACATTGTTAATTCAGGATATTTGATAATGGACGGATTATTTGGTATTACTTATTAGGTAATTAAGATTAATATCGCTTAAGCTAAAGGTATATTTACGTATTCCCAAATCAAATGTTGATTTTTGAAACGTTTTCATCAAATTTGATGCTGTTATAGATTTAATTTTTTGTCCATTATCCATTTTCCCATCTGTTATTTTTGAGTAAAGCAAAACTTAACAAAAACCTTAAGGTTGCTCATCGATTTATCGTTCATTAAATTTAGTCCCGTTGGCCCTTATTCACAGATTGCGAATAAATTACAAAGAACATGGGGGCAATCAAGCAATCATTTTGAATCTCAAGTTATTGATTGCTACTAACCTTTTAAACTTTACACGTTAAGTTAATCTGTGCTATGCATGTATATTTAGTTAGTTATAAGCTTATAAGTTTACAAACTGAAAGCTTTGTACGAGAAATGAAATTCATTTGAACAAGTTTGTAATGTGAGCATATCGAATTTATTCCCTAATTTATATTTTATGTAATTTGTAAAATTAGTCTCAACAATTTATTATATGGAATTTATGCGCAAGTAAGTAAACTTGAGAAAAATATCTGTCCCTATATAAAATTTAAAAGCTTTCCTCTCAATTTTAATTATAATTAATTTTAAAATTTATAATTCGATGATTTTCTATCGATTTCGTGCCTTTATTAGCAAATCGCAATTTGCAGGCGTGTCATAAAGTAATCCTTGTTCTCTTATCCGAATTGTAATATTTTCTCTTTGGATATCTTGAAGAGTAGCTGAAAAAAATAAAAATAAAATGCATTTGATATAATTTATTCACGTTACAGTATATAAAATAATAATTCTTTTGAATAAAAAATATCGCATGAAAGATTATGGCAAGGAAGGCTACCATGTAAGACTGCAGGTCGAAGAACAACTACATATGATCCTCTCATTCTAGAAAGTTTCGCATTTCCATTCTAAAACCGAATATCCATAACATTTTGAAAGAGACATTTTTTGTAAAAATTTGAAGACTTAATTAATTTTTGTATTTTAAACATGATTTATTTTAACAATTTTATAAAAATTGGTATTAATTTATTTCTTTTGTATTAACGTAAAAAATGTACCCATCCATTGGATTAAAGCTTTAATCCAAATTAAGTGGTATATTTTCAAATTTTATTAGGGTTTTCTAGTTAATGTTTATAATTTATCAGCTAAGTTAGGTGTGACATGTCAATTAAAAATTTAGTGATACATGATCAGAAAACTTTTGAGCAATTTATTCACGTAGAAATTTATTGTTGCAAATGGATTTCCGCATAAAATATAAAAATAGGCGTTCGAGTGCTATATGCATAAATAACGGTTATCTAAATTTACAGCTCGCGATTTGCATTTTCAATTTTGAGTGGCAACGTTCGAGTTTGGCGTTTGTTGAAAAATCTAATTAACTGTTATGCTATATATTATACATACCTACATATAGGTAGGTACTTCATAGTTTTTAATAATAATAATAATAATAATATAACTTTCGAAAGCTTATGGTAATTAAACTTAAATAGTGCATGCATGTTGATGACAAACTTATTTAACTGACACATACATTTGAATGTTAACTGTAGAAATGAAATATACACATAAAATTATATTCATACAGCATTTAAAAATCATGTTTTATTTACCGATTTGTGACCGAATAGAATAAGAAAGTGATTTAAAATTATTTTGAATTTTACTTAATAGCATTTTTGGTACCCTAGAAATTACGCGCATGAATGGATGAAAGGCGGTGTCCTCGCAATCTTGTAGAAAGTTTGTTAATAATAATTCTTAATTAAAATTTTTGCCTAACTTCATACCATTCGAGGGTGGTTAGCTTTAAAGTAATTTTCCTAATGTCAACATTGAAATGGCAATAGCACAGAAGCTATAGAGTTTCTAATATAATTGAATAGTTTGTTACAAAAAGGTAAGTACTACAAATTCAATTTTTCGAGATACCTGATTTAAAGTGCCTGATGTGTGTAAATTGATCTCAATTGTATATTTTTTTCACAATCCTTCAGAAATATATTTTCTTTATAATATGAAATGGCAAAAAAAATACAATTTTGCGATCAATTTTACACACAGCAGACACTTTAAATCAAGTATCTCGAAAAATTGAATTTTTAGTACTTACCTTTTTGCAACAAACGACTCAATTGTTTTAGTACTTTTTTAATGATTTGTTGATACTAAAATAATTACTTATCTGTTATTTTATTGCGGCGAAGAAGGCCATATTGGTGATTTGTGTGTCAATTTTATTTTGTAGAATCAACCACTGGGTTGTAAAGGCACAACAAAAATAGGCAAGCTAAAGTAACTTCAACAACCATCTGAGTATCTCATTCTTTATTACTGAGCTACCGGAGTGTGCTTTTCTTTCCGTAGGGAGAGTGTATCATGTTAGCGGTACAATTTAGCAGTAATTCAAAGTTTTAGTTCAGCAAAATTCCCATTTTTTTTAGCAAAAATTCGTTAGTTTGTTTTATTTTATTTGTATTTGTTTTGTATACTTCCATCCTCGAATTTCAGTATTTTGTGCAGTGGATTGAATTTTCCTGCATCATTTTTCTGATTAACACTGCTGACGATGTAGACAAACCGAATAGGACGACCATGAATAAGGACCACCGTATGCTCATTTAGACTGATCCTTATGTACTTAGGTTTATTTCTAACACAATTAGCCAAAATGAATTTTTTAAATTTAGTTTTATAAAAATGATTTTATCCCAATAATGTTTCTATATTTTGTATATTCCTAAAATAAGGATAATGATCTGATTTAATTTGCTTCCAACCAAACAAAGGCGGAAAGAATTGGTTCTTTTTCTCTACGATGCGCGACGACTACAATGTTTATAAACTGCACTGCCTTTTTGGATTATCTGATTATTTTTGATTTATTTTTTACAAACTTGGTACTCCTATTTAATAGGATAAGTTTTGCATTGACATTTTGAATAATCCTTCGTTGATTATTTGCAATGTATGAACCCAACTTGAAACAATTTTGTTTCTTCATTAATACAAGAGAATTTGTTAAAAATTGAATAATTAAGTGCTCTTAACTTTAAAAGTTAAATACAACAAATATTTTTAACGCAATTGTGCTATAAATACCACAGTTGAAAAGTTTAGGAAAATAACGATTAATATTATAATGCCAGATTTTTCCACGCATCTAACGAGAGAGTAATCATTTTGATTGTATTGCTAAAGGCGCAAAAAATAAATTTTAAGTTAAGAATTCAAATAAAACTTTTCATACATGTTTACATTTTAGTTGTTAACTTTATTAATTCAAAAACTTCTTACACGTTTAAAAAATTTGAGATATTACTATGTTATTGTTAGGGAATTACTAAAGTTTTCCGAATTCATTCTTATTCGAATTTGGAAGTAAATAACTGTTACATCGATTAATGCAACTTTCTCTGGATACTAACAAGGGGACCTTGTCGACGACTTTTCCACGATTTGCACAATTTTTAACATACCTTTTAGGCAATAATCTGTTATACTTCAGGTTAAAATTGCAGGACCCGGATTTGAATAAATTTTGATTAAATCGATTTTAAAAATCGAATAAATTGGTATTATAAATTAGGTCTAATGAGAAGTAAAATACGAAGGCCTCCGATTCATTTGACACTTTGACATAACCTCGCATTTCGTAACAACGACATATTAAAAATTAATTAATTTAAAGAAATTTTAACCAGATACAAACAATCAATTAAACTACGATGAGCAAAAAAACCAAATTGCATAAATATCAGGTTAGTCTTGACTTGAAAAGACGAATTTTGTAACAACAACCCACAAAAAATACGTTCATGTACATGGTTGAAATTTTCTGTAATTACACGGTAAGTTAATAATTAATATTATAATATCCGTAGATTCATTTAGATAATTTTTATATAGGTTGCATTGACGTGTTAACAACTGTCCATTGCACTTGTTTCCGAACATCAATAATTATCGAATTCTCAACAATATTTTTATAGTAATTGATTATAATATAATTTAATAAATAATTAATAGTAGATATAGTAATTTATTACAATTCTCTGTTCTAGTTGTACATCATAAATACATAATACAAAAAAAATTATTATAATAATTCCTTTGTCGACACCAACGAACAGTAAGTACTAGGTAGCCCTAGTTGTACGTAGTTGCACGTAGACTTTAGTTTGCATTCTTCTTCAAGTGCCTATCCGATTTCGGATGTTAGCGATCCTCCTGGCTAAGCCAAGAAGACTTTATTAGGGAAATGTTAATGGGGTGGTTTCCCGTTGCCTTCCTCATAGTCCACAGTTCGATTTTGGACTTTTTAGATCACAGCACATATCCGACGCAATCAGGATTAGAACCGCGGCTTCTCGCTCTGTAGTCTATTTGTGTTTGATTTACGCCAGACTGCTGGTAGTTAGCATTATGAAGATACAATTTAAGTGTGTCGTTTAACACATTGCATGCCACGTCCTGCACATGAATGACAATTGTACTGAAGTATTTATTGCCATGTCCTGTTCAATGAGAGCATTGTCATCTGCACATACTGTTGGGCCTTTCCTATTTGCTGGGAGGTCGTTGATGTAAACCACACCGATTTCTAATGCTCTACTAATGTAACATTGTAAATCGTTTCTAACGAAGAGAAGCAAATAGCTGAGCGTTAACATTCTGAACTTCTTTCAAGATTCCCTGTGTATTAAAATGTTTTTACTGTTTTAAATTAACTATATTAATTATTATCTTACCATGTAATTACAGAAAATTTCAACCATGTACATGAACATATTTTTTGTGGGTTGTTGTTACAAAATTCGTCTTTTCAAGTCAAGACTAACCTGATATTTATGCAATTTGGTTTTTTTGCTCATCGTAGTTTAATTGATTGTTTGTATCTGGTTAAAATTTCTTTAAATTAATTAATTTTTAATATGTCGTTGTTACGAAATGCGAGGTTATGTCAAAGTGTCAAATGAATCGGAGGCCTTCGTATTTTACTTCTCATTAGACCTAATTTATAATACCAATTTATTCGATTTTTAAAATCGATTTAATCAAAATTTATTCAAATCCGGGTCCTGCAATTTTAACCTGAAGTATAACAGATTATTGCCCAAAAGGTATGTTAAAAATTGTGCAAATCGTGGAAAAGTCGTCGACAAGGTCCCCTTGTAAGTGCCACTTACATTGCTTTAAGTTACGTAATTACAAAACTTTTTGAATTTATTTTTACTTTTATCTTTTACTTGTCTTTTTATAAGGAAAACTTGGTAATATGCTAATTGCCTTAATTATTCAAATCACTTAGATTTGGATGTTATAGATTTAATTTATTTTTAACATGGATTTAATAAAACAATAATAAATTTTATGTAATGGTTAAATCCATTAACTTTTAGCTTTAAAAGTAATTTAATAGCTGATGCTTGTTTTAATTAAAATATCTGAAAACATACACCAATGCAGGTCAGTTTAAATTGTTGAAAGGCCTGTAATAAAATAAACCTTTTAACATTTGTTGAAAGCATTTCATATCGATTATCTATAATGGAGAAAATGAACACTTAGAAACTAAGATGCGTCTTTTATATTATATTATGGTACACTTAATAAGGGGTAGTAACATCGATTTGTTCGTATTTTTGATTATTACCTAATTTCACAAATCACAATTTGAATTGAGCACTTCAAAGCAATTTTATGAAATTATGCTAAGTGATTTCGGAATGTAATTTTTTATTACAAAAATGAAGAAACTTCAATTAGGTATGTACTGTTATTTCTATGAACATGTCATGTTATGATTTGTAACATATGTGGATGACATTTTGGTTGTAAGTTCTAAAATTTATGCCACCGCATGCTATCTTAAAAATGATTTCACACAAAATTTAATTAAACTAAACTGCATTATGAAAGGATGACCTCATTAATCCTACTATTTATTAGAGTTGAAAGCTGCGGTATAGATTTTTTATACCTAATGTTGGTGTGCTTCGTTTATAACTTTTTGCAAAGTTACTGATTAGTTGTTAACTTTTCATTGATAAGTGTATAATAATATAATATACACATAATTAATTGAAAAAGTTTATCAATTCATTATCAAGGCTATTGAGGAAAAGTCTAATAAGCGTTCGGAAAAGGACACGACTTTGTAATGGTACGTAAAAACCATGCAAAATTATAACTGACATAACCAATAAAACTAAGTTAACTTTATTGACTTGTGGGAACAAAGCTTTCTTTCTATTTGGCGAGTTTTTAAGTAGCATCCTTAATTATAAGTTAATAAATTTATCTTTCCATTATTTTTATCAGTAGTCTATACTGATGAAGTTACCCGAAATAAATCTGAACCACCCTGTATGCACTAGTACTATGATAAATATTGAAATTTACCACATTATCCATAGATTCTAAGCAAACTCCATACTATAACTGCCAAAAGTTTTCAAGACGCTATTACTGGGGCTGTTTGGCATACACTACATACGGGTACTTTGGAAAGTTCGTTTTTATTGGTTTATACTTAACTATACTTATAAAGTTTATATTAATAAATCACAAAACTACCTTGCGAACGTAGTAGCGGTTTTAGTAAGTACAAAATTTTCAAGTTCCATTAGGGGTAAGTAAGTATAAGAAAAGTTGCTTCGATGAAACTACAAGATAATGGTTTATAAGTCTGATTCCATTGGGAAAATTATAAATAACTTTCTACATGCAATATACATTTATGTACTCGGTGGATGGAAGTACCCATAATACGAGTAGGTATACTAACTTGAGGTTCATAGAGTACCTACCTCCATTAAAAAAAAATTGTACGTTTCAATTCTTCTACTACATAATATTATAATACGACTCCAAAATTAATATCAAATATTGACTAGGTAATTATTAAGCAGGTTAAAGCTAACTGGAGTGGTACTAGACCATTAAATAAGAAAGATTAAAAGTCGTGTAATTTCACATAAGTTGAAAACTTTATAAAAGTTTACAGAACGAGCGATAATATGATAATTAATTTAAATGAAGTCAAACAAAGTTAGCAATTTTACCATAATGAACTTTTTAATTATATTATATTATATTATAGTATATTACGTACCAAGTTTGGAAATTCATTTTATTACGCGATACAAGCAAGTTTACAGAATGAATATAATTATCAGCGCTCAAAAGTAAGTAGGTAGGTACTTCATCTGCTCCCGTCCATCTATCATAACTACCACATGATCGCCATATACTATTTTTATTTAAAGTTATATCTAACAAGAGCATGTATGTATGATTCGACGTACGGATGTTACCAAAACGAAAGAAATATTCAAATTCAGAAAGTGTGAAGAGATATAATTAAATATGAACATCAATAGATAATCGCTCGAATGACATCAGCTACAAGAATTAGTTCACTAAAAATTAACTTGCGCACAAATAAAGCTATAAGTTGAAGTTAAAAGTACCCACTTTAAATTACCAATCCTTTTTCTCTGCTTATATGGTTTAAACCGTTATTAATATGAGTTATAGTGCTCAAATCCAGGATTTGACAGCCGGCCAAAATATATTTTGAAAATGCCAGTGCACTGCTTAGACTTTTGAATTTTAATTATAATTTATTACAATTTCCACACATTACTTTCATGATATATTATTCGGAGTTTTTCATAACGCAACAAGTCTATTATAAGGGAAATGAAGCTACGAATGCAAAGATATAAATACATTAACAGGAATTAATTGTTCTATGTACATTTGTAAAGCTCTTGGACAACCGCAGACAACATAAAAGCAATTCAGGTATTATAATGTAACATTTCCAAAGTTAGATTTTAATATGGTTTTCAATTTCAATCTATATACAAAATAAAATTTTTTTATTTTTTATCAACAAATTTGATAGATAAGCTGAATCTGTGAGGTGATGCTGGACGTTAAATTAATTTTAATTCAGGTTATTACCTAATTTTGAATCCTGTACGGGAAAAATTCAGTCAGCTACGCCAACTAAATTGTAAAACTCTGTTTTTCTTTCCAACATTGACGACGAGCCACAATTATATATTTTTCTCGTCGCTTTTATGTGTTAATTAAACATCAGCAACAATTTTAATAAAGTAAATTGGTTATGTATAAGTTGATTGCTTTAAACTAACTGTGCAAGTTTTGTTTTTGTGAATGTAAATTTTGGCTTCAATAAATATTTTTAAGAACGGAGATCTCTCAATTGCCTATAGTTTTATCGAGGTTAATAGAAAGCTTACGTTCACAGGCGATATGAATGTTGTTAACTTTTATGTAGTTCTAGTCAGCTTTATTCTGAATTTCCATTTTAAATAGATTAAGTAGATAAGGAAAGGGTATGTTGAATTATAATAATTGATTCACTTACTTTTGCAAAACTTTTGCAAATGTTTAATTTAGTATTCTAACTTTGCTAAGCCTACCATAAACAGTCTCCTGGATGGGAAAATAATTTTTGCTTGAATATAATCTTCAGATGATCGTTCATCTGTTCACTTTTTATTTTTTTTCATTGTAATTTATATTGATTATTTAGATATTTATATGTGAAAATCTTCTTTCTTGCTGTATAGTATATAAACAAATTCGACAAGGGTAATTAATTATTATCGTCAATTTTACTTGGCAGTGTGTCGACGGGATTAGCATCTTTGGTTTTAGATAGCTTATAGGGAATTTAGGGATAAAATTTATACCCGTATTCACAAACGTTCGTAACTGATTTAACGGTCTGTTAAACGTTACGGACCGTTAAATAGTCATATTTTATTTCATAATCGAGCAAAATAATAACGAGAGCTCTTTGGGTCGTAATAAAAATAACAGTCCTTTAATACAATGTCACGAAAGGTTTATTTAAAAGTGAAATTAAACGATTAAAGTTAAAAAATTTTTAATTAAACGATCCGTTACGTAATCGTTCGTTATACGTTTCTTTGTAAATACGGGCATTAGACATATTATGATCACCATTATCGATATTCAGCCGTATTCATAAAAAAACTTAAAACAGTCTTGTAAGCCTGTTTTAGTTAATGAGCTCTTTAAACCATAACCTAACTTTTTTCTACTTGCATTTCGAAAATTTTTAGGTTAAAATACCAACTTATTACAGTAAACGCGCTAAACTCCCTATAAAATAGTTTACTAAATAGTAAGACCCTATCAAATTTATAGGGAGTTTAGCGCGTTTACTGTAATAAGTTGGTATTTTAACCTAAAAAAAATTCGAAATGCAAGCAAAAACAAGTTAGGTTATGGGTTAAAGAGCTCATTAAGTAAAACAGGCTTACAAGACTGTTTTAAGTTTTCTATGAATACGGCTGTAGATGTTTAAGGTTTCTTTTATAAAATTGTTATTAACCACCCAAGTTGTACAGCTACGAGGCCGCACTAGAACGATAGAGAGAACTATAGGGAGAGATCGACAGAGTTCTCTACGACATTCTTATTCTTATAGTTATTAGGTCACAGGTTATTATGATTTTATAGCGGGTTTCTGGTAACTAATAGGCGGCAATAAATTTGTTCCCAAAACGGTCAGATGGATTGACCTGCGCACAGTAGGTACTAAGAACTAAATGTTAGCCTTAATGAGGCAAAGCCACCTTATACGTCAAAATGATCAAAACGAACTCAATTCTTGCAATAAAACAATGCATATGGAAATACACTAATGATTAGGTGAACAAGCGACCGGTGGGACCTGCTCTGAACTTATGGAAGCGCTAAAGATCGGTGAGATTAAGGTCGGGTTTAATAACTTGCAACACTCGTAGGTTATTAAGATAACTTGTTATTTGCTGAAAAATTAAAGGAACGAATATTTTGAGTTTTAAATCTACGATACAGCGAGGAAAGGTCGAGGGATCTTGAAAGTAGCCATGGGCTGTAGCCTATGCGATAGAATGCTGAATTAATATCATCGTTGACTAGAAATATAAGAAATACTTAGTTACCCGTGGTAGCTTATAAGCTGAGTCAATGACAAAGTATAAACATAATCAAATTGGTAGGCATTCGTGTAGCAGGTGACAAGAGTAATTTTATTGAAAATAATCTTTATCAATCTCACAAATCAAAAGATACTACGTGAACGGAAGACTAGAGTTTTGTCTTTGCTGTTTAAAGGTCCTAGCGCTTAAAATTGAACAATACAGACATTTTGAATTATTATTTCACTACCCTACCATCTAATGTGTGATTGCTGTGGTTGTTCGGATTTGGCGTTCCTCAGCAGCAATACAACCATATATTCAACATCCAGGTTGTAGTTCTTGTGCTGTTGGTCTCCTTGGCGTGAGTGTAAGAAATCTGGGACAACCTTGTTTGTAAACATTTTTAGTTCGTTATAAATAAAAGAACCAATCAGAGGCAATGACATGGAGGAGGAGATTTCTAGCAAATTAGTATAATATGAATAGGAATTAGAAAACTTCTACTTCTGCTTCTTTAACTTCTTTTAGATTTAGATCTCTTGGCACAATTTATTACCACTGTGAGCATAATATAATTGCTTTACATCTGGTAGCTTGCTGGGCTGACCAGTCGATGTGCCTGTATCCTGGTTTGTTTATGTTAATGTTGGCAATTCACTTCCGAAGCACGGAGACTAGTTATAAGAAAGTTTGACCCTTTCAGGGATTTTAACCCAGTACCTCGGATTCGCTACCGATCAGAACTAGAGAAGTTAGATTTTCAAAACTGCATGAATTTTGTGAGCAATGAATGAAAGTTCAAAGGTTTTATTGAGTGTTTATGTTTTCATCGACAATCTTGCAGTGTTTTATTAGATCATAAGCCCCTTTATGGAGGTCCGTTATCAATATTATAGTGTTGGAGTCTTTGTTAACGATACCTGCTCTTAGTACCTGAAAAGTACTGCAATGGAGTACCGAATATTTATTGAATTTCTTTCTATTTAAATATGTAGAATTGTGGCATAACATTATACGGTGATTAAATTTTTACAAATTCACAAGATACATTTTATGGAAACCTCGTCGCTTGATTTTGTAATAGTTTTTGCATTTTTATTCAACATTATCACAAAAACTATCTATTTAGTATGCAAAAACCATTAAAACAGCTGAAGTGAGTTCACATTGTGGTTATCAATTTTATTTACTTCTCAACTTTCGTTGTGGTTTGTTTCAACAACCGTAAGTAAGCAACCGCAAAGTTTACAATAATTTTATACGGTTTACTCGTCTCCATTTGAGATCAGCTTTTATTTAGTTAAACTGTAGCTTATTTGCTTTAGAGCAGTTTAGGGCAGTGGCGTAGACTGTGATTGTTAATATTTGGTACAATAATGAAGGTATGAACAGAAAGAAAGCAGGTTTCATGCGCTGGTTTGCTAGCGCTGAAAATATTTCGACATTAATATGTGTAACCGCATAGAAAGGAATTATGAAATCGGAAAGATATTCAAATACAAAGATTGGCACTGTTAGATAGGCAAATGATATCCTATTTATTTTCTATTAATATCTTTACACTGAATAACTTCGCAACGCGCCGATGAAGGTGATGGTAAATTATTTAGTATTTCAAGATATATGAATATTATTTGTTGAAGCATAATTTTTATAGTGGGAAGTTTATTTTCTTCATTAAACATCAAACAATTTTAAAATATTTTCCAGTCGAATTAATCGTAAGTATATAGTATCTCAATTATGTACATATATTATATAGTACCTATGTATTTTAGTAAATTTCAAAATATAAAGCGAATATAAATATTATACAAAAATAATAATTAAATTATGCTTAGAACCGAATTAAATTCTACCAGAGAAAATTAAAATAACAACGAATTGCCTTATTTGTAGCTTTTCATCTTTTATTCATGTCAGAGAGTTGATTTCCATTAGTAGTTCAACATAAATATGAATCCAGTTACTTTTAAAAATGTGGTGGATTTTCTCAAGAGAAAATTTTTTTTATATTAAAATAAAATTTATGTTACCTAACAGGATCTTAATAATTTATCAATAGAACATAAAAATGTTTTATTTAAGTACTGTTTTCGGAATGTCTCACGCACTTTTGGAAGAAACATAAAATCTGAAATATTAAAATTTTTGATGATAAGTAGTGAATATTATATTCCCTTACTGACAGTTATTTTAGAACATGGAACATTTGCATTAAAAGCACTGATAAAAAACTCATTAATATCATTCCAGAGAATTACATCCAATAAAAATGAAAAATAGTTCTGCGAAATGGGAAAACAATTATTTACGAGTTGTAAATTCCTCAATTCTACCTATAATCCCTTTGCGTATGCAAATATATACTAAATCGTTGCCCGGATGGCTATTCACAAATCTCTGGTGATTTGAACTATTAGCTTAAATTTAAATTATCTGTTATATCGCTGCAGCCTAGTTAAACATTGACATATCCTTTGTATAGACTAAACTAATCCCATTGTAATATTAAAAGCTTTACCCAAAACTCGTAAACTAAGGGTGTGTACTATTTATAACAATATTGATAAAAAATGTTTTCCTGTTTGAACATAATTTTATAAAATTAATTTAAACTGCATCAGGGAATTTATTTCAAAATAACATTTGAATTTGATTTTAAGCCATAATAATATTATGCATAATTTTTGATTAGTTTACTAGATTTATACTGATGAGAGAAAATTAACTCGAAAATTGGATCATAATTAAGTTATAAACGTATTCCACTATTTCCAATACATTGTATCCACATAAAATCGACCAGCAACTATAATTTTGAACGAAATTCAAAACAGATCTTCAGATTGATACATTCTGGTTTAACGTCTCAAGAAAGCACTTTTTTTTAAATTTTTTAATTTTAATTTTGTGTACTTTTATAATCCAATGTACTTCTCTTAATTATTATCACTGTTTCTACATTCAAATCTAATTTCACCTAATTAAATTAGTAAATTGGTAGATGTGATTTGTTCGACATTTTTCTTTCTGTTTACAACAACTTTACTGCGTGGGTTTACAATGTAAACAAAAATAATAAACCACCATAATTGAAATATTTACAATAAATTTAAAACGCATTATATAAATTTTTCAAAATTTCTAATGAAAAGAAGAGTTTTAACGAATATGAAATTTTCAATCCGTTTGACTTTTAATGATTGTGGTTATATATTTTTTGACATAATTATTATTGTCACCTATAAAAGCAGCTTATTTACGCACAGATTCGAATTAGACCTTCACAGCAGAGGTGGTTGTTAATGGACACCTGTCTTGATGCTTTGATGTGTCTTAAAGAGTTGGATAGGGTTTCCATTTACCTATGTTAGTTCTAACCTACTAATTTACTACATGCGTAGGTAAATGGAAATAAAATCTAAGGAAATAAAATAAATGTCTTCTTGTAGTAATAAAAAAAATTTTGTTACCTAAAGCGATCTCCCAAAAAACTGTTGTAGGTTCTGGTCCTTATGAATTATCCTGTATAATAAAGAGATAAATGTTATTAGTATTAGTGCAATGGCATGAAAATAATTAATACTTCGACCTTAAAAGTACTGGATGTTATCCACGGGTTGGTAAACCTACAGGCTACAATTTCCATATTAATAAAGTTTGCTTGTAACATCTAAAAGCAACATTATAGAAATAATTTCACATTGTTGAAATTTCTAACAATCGACGAAAATTGGTGTGTTGGAGGAACAACTAAAATCGTGAGCAAGGTCGAAACATGTACTTAACACTTTAATTTTATATATTTTTTGTTAATAATTCAGATGATAAGTAATTGTGAATATTGTCCTGATTATAATAAAGGTAATTTTATTATTGGTGAACTTCTGGTGGACAGAGTTGTCTCCATTCAGGAAGCATAGAGCAGTCATATGTCTAATTACATTTTAAAACTAGGTGGTCCCTATAAGTAAACATTCTCTTTGATATAGCAAAAATTATTAATAAGTATTAATTCTCCGTACTCTCAGTTGTACCCCCTTCCACCGTAGTCTAATTGTCACATCCCGGTTTGGTTTATTAACAATTTGAAACTCTAAGTTAGTATCTCAGTTGGGTTTACAATTTCCGAAATCATTATGCTTATGCAACATTGGCATAAATTTAAATTTAAATTTAATTTTTTGGAATTCGACTTCGGATTATTCCGTAATCTACCTGCCTCATTCAGTAAAGTAACCTTTTCCAAGCTTGTGCTTATTACAGTGCATACTCAACTATTGTAATATTTCAAATGTTAGTTTTCCGCACTTAAGCGTCAGTTACTTACGCCCGGATTCATAGTCAATGACTTACTTATACTTACAACGTTACTTACGAAATATTCCCTTAGCACTTAAGTAAGCGATTTTTATCGATGCATTTCATAGTCGTTGCTTCGTGAATACTCGGGAAAGTAACACTTGAGCAGTGAAATCTGGGGAAATCTGGTGACATTTGGTAATTTTTATTAATTCGTGTAAGTTTTGTTTGCATTTAGGTAAATTTAACCTAAGTATTTGTGCTATCTTAAAATTAATTTTTTAATTGAAATGGATGATTTTTATGACTATGTGGAAATGGTAGAAGAAGTTGAACTACGACCAGATCGCCTACCAAAGAGATATATACGTGATGGAAACAATCCCATCGAATATTTCTCCGAAGTTGACTTTCGTGCTCGATATAGGGTTTCAAAACATTGTGTGATATCAGTTATTTAACCCTGTTAACAAAAACACTTAAAACACTCAATTAACACAAAAATAAGTAATAAACACGCAATGACCCACAGATTAATGATATCGCGCATCCCTTGAGTAAGCTAGCGTAATACTTGAGTATTTTAAAATGTTCACGCCCCCTAAGTATCAAATATGCGTCTATGAAATACAAATTCGTTACTTACTACTCAATACTTGGTACTTGTTACTTGTTACTTGACTATGAATTCGGGCGTTAGTAATTTTTATAACTAATAACAATTTTAGTAACTTAGTTTGCAAAGTAGTACTAGACGCTAGGCAAATTTGAATTAGAATACGCCGCACTTTATATGCATAATAAAATTTCTGTACGCCACCTAAATTTTCTAACTATCATTTTCATTTTCCATAAAATCAATCAATCAAGGGGGCTTTTCCATTCCTGTCGGAATATTGCCACTTCTATTGAAGTCTTTACAATCCATTTCACGAGGTGGATTAATCCTCTTTTGCTACTCTTTTTACTACAACTTTTCACCACAGCGTGAGGATGTCCACCGGAAGGCCAGGCTAAGAAACTCTGCGAAGTCCGCGACTTGAACCCAGAATTTCCGCTCCGTAACTCAACCAGCGATCACATCACTCCATACCGTGGTCTTTCCATAAAAACAAAGTCAAAATATACGTTTGCTAGTTTTTCCTGATTTTTTGGAAGCCCTAAAATGTTTGTTCTAATCCAACTCCGATGGGTAACCTTGTGGGTAAGTCATAACTATTATTATTCCACATTAGACAAATTTTGACGAATTACAATAAAATTATAGCTTCAAAAATTACGTCAAGTTGTTCTATGATGCGTAAATTTTGGTTTCAGCTTCAATTATGGAATTTTGTGGAGAGTCCAAGTTGAGTATATTCGATTGTGCATCTGATACTTTTCAACCATCGCCATTTTATGACTAATAATATGGAAACCAGCACATGGATGACAGTTGTAGCAATTATACCTGCGCCGAACTTATCGCAGTGTACTTTTATTCAATACTTTTAGGTAATTGCGGGCTGATAAAGTTCTCGCAAGGAATCATGGCCGGGCGGAGTTAATGTGCAGAAACGAAAATTAGTCCATTTAACTTTATGTTCATGTCAATTGAGTTGGATGTCACATGTCATCTATTGCTCAATTTTTTGGCTCCGCCCGGCCCCGATTCTTTGCGAGAACTTTAGTTACTTTAGACTTTTCTTTGTCGGCCAGTTCCGAGCTTGATCTCCTCTTTTTGAAATAATTATTTTATTTACCAAATTCCGTTTCACAACAAAAAGTTTTTATCGCAATTCAGTTTCAAATTCATAAACAAATTTTGATAATTAGAATTCCTCAATCGGAATAAACTTAGTAGTTTACTTCGATTAAGTTCATTGATCTTTACGAAATTACTGCGTTAGTTTATCTACAGTCACGTAATGACAGGAATAGAATAGTCTCTGTAGGTCAATTACAACCGACAGAGTCACACTAGGGAACCTGATTAAGAAGGACACCCCAAGTCAACTCAATTAAAGCATTCACGCAAAGGACCATTATTTGTTGCTGCCATTGGTGTATCGTTACTATCGGAGAATGCCTAAACTTATTATTGTTGTTAATAGATTAACATTTTGAAGTTTATTTGTTTACTCAATTGTAAAGACAAAAGGCACAACATGATATATCGTCAATTTTCAATAATTTTTCTTTTCGCTCACCCCCCTTTCTGAAAATCCCGTGTAATGGTGCCTCACTAAGCAGATCCAGTACTAATAAGTGAAAGAAGCAACGAAATAATCGGGAAATACCAGCGATGGATGGTACAAATTCCACATATCGGTAGGGTTCTACAAACTCTTCAATTATTTGTTTGCATTTTTTTTATAGTAATTATAAAATAACCATCAGGATTATATTTATACCAATTTATGCATAAAGCAGAACACCATTAATTCAAAATTGCTCCCCCTTTCTGAAAATCCTGTGTAATGGTGCCTCACTAATCAGATCCAGTACTAATAAGTGAAAGAAGCAACGAAATAATCGGGAAATACCAGCGATGGATGGTACAAATTCCACATATCGGTAGGGTTCTACAAACTCTTCAATTATTTGTTTGCATTTTTTTTATAGTAATTATAAAATAACCATCAGGATTATATTTATACCAATTTATGCATAAAGCAGAATACCATTAATTCAAAATTGCTCAGTCACAATTAAAGTTCAAATATTAAAATTTTGTTAAGCTTTTTATAATTTGAATATTTGTTATGAATAATTTGCATAAGATATTGATTTGCGTGAAAGGCAATATAAAAAAGTGAACGAAATCAAATATGCGTAAATTTAAGGCTATCAATACTTAATATTGAAGACTTTTCACTCAGAATTAAAAAGTTTTTAATTAAAAAAAGCTTAAAACTTCGCAATTATAATTATTCACAATGAATTAGAAGTGAAAATTTTTTGCCAAGTTACTTGCAGAATAAATTTGTAATTTGGTGTTTCAATAACCAAAATGCGAATTCCTTGCATATACAGGAAAACGTGATCTAATTTGCATAAGTTGGTGCTTTTCAACAAAAATTTATTTGACAATAATTTTGATAAAAATGCGAAAACGTATTGGATTTTAAGTGCCAGCTTTAAATTGTACAATGTTTTTAATTGGAGAAAAATTATTAAAATATAAACATTTCTCCAAAAGATTGATGTTTTTCTGAAGTCAAGTAAAGTTTTATATCCGCACAAATTCTATTTTTATTTTTACTTCTAAGCCCTCACGTTTTTATGTGTATGTAAAGAGAAATGAAATTTGTCAGCGTAATGTGTTAATAAAAAATTTCATTTTTTAAACAATACGTCCGAACTTTTTAATATCACCGTAAAGCTGTAGTAGATTTGAAAATTAAGCTAATGGATGACAATAAAAATCAGAGCTTGATTTAAAAAAATAAAGAGGCCGGAAATAGAAGTACCAACATAAAAAAAACACAGGTCGTGTTGATGCGGTTGGTTGTCGCTGAATAAAACATCGTTTTCGTAAGAGGGTAATTTAGAAAGACAATAGAGTGACATACGCGATAATGACACAAAAAAACCGGAAGCTTTTATACACCATCAGTCACTAGGTACATAATTTATATAAAATTTATGTGACCATATTATAAAATCCATCCTCTTCATTTTTAAAATGGAAAAACATTTGGTATACCATTATTGTTTTAAGTAAATTATAGGCTCAATTCGGATGTTCTACGGTCGATAATAATAATTATGACTGATTAATTGCGTAAATTTCAAATAATAAAATATTTCAATGCAAAATATATTCACCCTTCCATGGACATTATAGGTAAATTTTGGAAAGTGTTAAATTTATTTTTATGGTGGCACTTGATTATCTAACCCTTATAATTCACACCACTACAGTTATTACAATTAAAAAGGAAATTTTTGTAATTAGAAGTTATTATTTCAAGCATCTGATGGAATAAGAACTTTCGTATTACATCACAAAAGCAATTAATTAAAGTTTTCTTAAGGGTAGTTAAATTTTTTGCAATTTAGTTCTACACAAAATGCGATCCAGAGGGAACAATGAAATAAACGTGTATCATTGTTTTTATTGGTATATGCAAATTAGGAATTTATTGTTGGAAAATGTATACGCTTAACGTAACAAATTTAATTGTAAAACTAAATACAATTATTTGATGATACGACACGTACAATTCTACTACATCGATGATAATATTATAGGGACTCCAATTTGTGCAATTGCATAAAGAGCATAAAACTAAAGATAAAATTCTTGTAAAAGATAAAATAACTTAATATTTAAGATAAAGTGAATGAGAATTTTATTTTATAGTGAAATATATGCGATCAATTTTAACATTGTATTAAATAAAATATTGAAGAATTATTCCCAAGAGCAGTCGTAGCTTTCGAGAAAATTGTGTTAAAAGCAAATGCTTATACATTGTTTGTTTATGTTTATACCTAAATAGTTAAAATACAAAAATCAATAAAAAGTTTGTATTACCGACAACACAATGAATAATAATAATTATATAATAGCAATAAATACATAATTGAATATCAATTTACAAATTTCTGAATTAAAATAATATTGTTTGTGAGTTCACAAGTCACTTACTAAACTAAACCAATATAAAATTAAAAAGAAAATCGAACTTGTGGTGAAATGTGCGGTTAGAGGCCTGTCCAGTACTGAAATATTTTGGAACTTTTTTGTGTAATGGCAAGCCATCACTTAATTATTGCAAGTTTTTGATTTTGCTACTTTTATTCTCTCCAAGTCCGAATATAATCTAAAAGTATGTCGTTGAGGTTGGAAGTCAATAATTGTCGCTATTGTGCTGGGGATTTGTTTTGGGTTGCTTAATTAATAATTACGGAAGTTGGTATTTTTTTTTGTTATATCTCATGATCATTATTTTGTGTAAGTTTTAGTTGTGCTTAATTTTTTTATCGTTTTACACCTTTGTAGTTCATTTAGGTATTATCTTGATTACATCCTCTCGCCAGGATTTCTCGTGGAGATTATTATCCATGACGAGAACGAAGTTTAGTTGTTTTTTCTTTGGGTTTTATAATTCTTTATGTTCCTGTTCTATTTAAAAAACTCACTACCAACAACACATTTTCAAGCAGCATTTTGCCATACTACATCAGGGCCAACTATTTGGAGTTCAAGCGTTGGTGCCATGTTGGTCTAGATTCAAATTTGGACATGACTTTGTATAAGGTTGGTTTTTGTGAGCATCAACAGTATATTGTGGAGAGTTTATGTATTCTATTTGCGACTTTTTGTTATTTCTGCGAGAATCAAATTACTTTTCAGAAAATCTGCGCCTCGGCCTCCGAATATTAAAAATCGCGAATGTTGTAAGAATAATTTAATCTGACAGATTTCCGTTTAGGAACTTGCTTCTAGCGATGAAGTCGTGAGAGTGTTTACGAGGTGCTGATATGGCAAAATCAAAGCATAGTCGATTGTATTGCGCGTCCGTTAGAAAATAGGCTTGGGAACGCGAAGAATTTGCATCGATTTACGAACTTTTACTGCCTAGGTTAGGCCACCAGTGTAACATTGGTGCTTAGAACTGTAGGAACTTCCTTTCTTCGCTTTAAATCTTTGATGCCCAGTTAGTTCTGTTAAACGATTGCATCCCATTGTTGAATATCGTATGAACGGAATTAGAAAAGTTATAAAATTACCACCTTCAAGAAGTCAAATTATTATCTCGTGTTTTATTTTGCAGTAAATTAAGTGTATCGATGACCGATCTTTATTCAATTTTAAGACGCTGTAATTTATTCGCGTTTGATCCCTTATCGTTTGGAAGAGAAATTCCAAATTTCGTTCCAAAAAAAATAGCTTAATTCGTTGGTGTAAGAGTAAAGCACATTAATGCCTGTTTTCACATACAATTTATTTAAGAATTTCCTAGTAAAGAATTACTTAGCTAGGATTCCATAAATGTGATAGGTCAAATTTGACATATGAGTTTTTTATGTCAATACTATGTCAAATTTCACCAATCACATTTATGGAATGCCTAACTAAGGAATTTTTTATTAGGATATTCTTAAATAAATGTTGGTGAAATCGGGCATTAATGTTGTATACTTCAAATGCAGCAGTTCCCAGAATAACCCCAGGAGATCAGGATGATAACTTCAAAAGCTACAAATAAAGAAAGGAGTGCAGAAACAGTGAATATTATGTCGGTCGGTCTAATAAAAACAGGTCATATTCTCATTGTGGGTACAGAGCAACGGCAGCTAGATTCTGAAAAATTAGTTGGAGGAAAGCTGTCCCTATAAATAAATAAAACTTCGCTAATTCATAAATTCAAGTAAAATTCCGACAAGGTAAAAATTTCGATAAAACCAAAATGTAGGAGGCGTAAATTCTGACAATATAGAATGCAAATAATGTAGAAGAATCCCGGCAACGACAAAGTTATGCAAAATTTAGAAGTGCTTAGGTTTGGCTTCCATATATTTGCAATAACTACTCACATAGACGGCGCCGGCTGGCGCAGTGAAACAAGTAAAATTGTGATTAACCAGTAACCAATTATCCTAAACCTAAATTAATATGTACCTACTTGTAGTTTGTGAAAATTTGGCGCCCAACGTGGGGCGTACAGGTCATCAAAATTTGGTATCTTAGATTCTACTAATGCGTTATATAATTAAAAATTTTAAATTTTGGTTGTAAATCTCAATTAGCAATGACATAAAGATAAAAATAACTTTGGTCGAGTAGTAGCACTTAAAACGTTTCACGTATTGAAATATCTATTGCAAAATGGTCTGAAGCCTAAGATGTGCAATTGGATCTGTTGGCATCGTTGTAATGTATATCCGAGAGCACTAAACGTGGCTCCCGATACGTCAAAATAATTTTGAATAAAAGTATAAACTCTGAGTTGGGTTAATGATACAAAGTATAATCTCCTTGGCTATTAACTAATTTTGTAGTCCTACCATTAAACAAATTACAAGCCGTATAGCTTTTCCTACAGGCTTTGAATTATATCGGGAGTGAGACATTACAACTTTGCAGCACTAACGACAGTATCGATTAAAATATTTCAATCCAGAGCTTTCTCTATTTTAAATACATTAACCAAATACGCGTGCAATTCGATCAAAGAGTATAAATCAAGCACAAGTATATTAGAAAAGATTTTACTTCCTGGATACCAGTCGTAAGTATTTAATTGAGAACAAACTTTATAGTATGTACAGAGAAATCCATAATCAAATTCGATATCTTCCACAATAGGTCCACAAGGAAGATGACGTTACTATCACTCGATGGATATTTTGCATTTCAAATTTTCAAGTAATAATTAAAATTTCTTTTGATGATAATGTTAACTTTTGACTTTGACTTTGTAATGTTTTCTCAGAAATATCACTTCAAATTTCTGTGATGCAAAAACGTGCGGCATTTGCAAATAATGCTAACGATGTTGGGGTTATTTTAATACGTTCCAACAGCATAACAATTGCAATGTTATATTACGCCTGCGTTATGCAAGTATGGAGTACATTATTTTTATTAAATTAATGTAAACATAATTTACGGTTACGCAAATGTAATTTTCTTAAGTATTTGTTTCTTTAGTTGTAAATGTTAAGGGTTTCCTGAGTTTAAGGGTGCGGTATCCGATGCGTTAAGAGCTTTTTTTTCTAATTTAAGAGCCTGAAATATACCAAATACACCCAATATTTTTTATTCCTGTGAGTTTTAATTGAAAATTTTCTGCTCGAGTATTAAGTATTGGTTGGTATTTTAACTTCAATAAGAAAATTTTCTGATTAGTTTGAAAATCAGATGCTATATTTATTATGACATATAAGAAAGCGTAGGGGATTTCAATTATTTATGCGTAGATAGATGGTGTAAAATTAATTTCAAAGAACTTCAAAGGCGAAGTATAATATTATAGTAGGTTATTTACAAACATTGTATGGTTTTACCACCATTTTTGTTTGTAACCCATTATTCATAGGTGCATTCGATAACCGGTCATCCTTTTAAGCAATAGAGGCAGCAATGCAAAAAGATCCGGCCGTAAATTTAATATTTTGTGACAGTGTAATCAATATTGATATTTATAGTTCTATGGTGCCAAAGAAAATAACTTTTAGCAGTCGTCCGAAAAGCTACCGTCAAGAAACTCGTGATTATGTCATAAATAAGTATCCCTGTTTGTAAATTACTGTATCATCTATACTAACATCAACTTAAGATTTATAAGGCAGGTATTAACTGATATGAACAATGCGCTCTGGAAGAAATCGAAATAAAGTAAAAAGTCGAAGGGTGATATAGAGTAGTCACGGTCCTGTTAATGTTCGGTTCTGTGAAATTTCTGGATTTTCGGGTCTGCGGTTTATTGTTTTGGAAGGAAGTTGTTGCTCAATACGTTGAAGTAAAGTAGTGGTTCTTTTACCAAAGTGTATATTATTTGGAATATGTCATTTCCCGTCCGACTAAATTTCGAGTTCGTTCCATTGATTTTCATCTCGCAATTCTGTTTTTTTACGTATGATTAAGTTTTAATTTGCTCTTCTTTTGGTTTGTTACATCCGATATCTTCGTTAACAATATTATTTATATCAATAAAAAAGTGGAAATAGGTATGAGTTTGTATCCCTTCCGTAAGTTTTTTTATCACGGCTTGCCAATTGTATAAAAAACCTGGAGTTCGACAACGCGAAGAAAGACTAATTAAAAGTCACCCAATCTTACTTACACGCAGAAAGATCCAATCGACGTAAAAGTAATCCTGGAATACTGAATTAGTTGCAAATAAATAAAGAAAAGTTAGTGCAGCACTAATTCTTAATTTCATATCAATTCATTACGAATTGCGAGAAATAATACGTAGCTTTTACTTATTTAACGGTTTAGAATTTCCTTCGTTAAATATAGCGTAAAACTTAATCACTCTAAAGCTATTACAAGCATCACAACCGACAGGTTCACAGCTTATGTTAGTCAGTTTAAATTTTTCGGGAAATGACTATAGCACTTAAGTGACGAAAAGTAAATCAGTTTCGTCATTATAACCTTGTCATTTACATAAAAATGAATTTTAACGAAGCAATGTCGGTATAATGTAAAAACATGTCTGCTTTATCTAAACGACATGACGACATGTAACATGGTGGCATTATGTTCCTCCACGTGGATCTCTTATTAATTGTACCAAATTCTATTATACTGAATGATATTAAAAATTGTTTACAAAAGAAATATAAAAACGGAAAGCTTTCCGAATTCACTTTCAAAATACAATACAATAATCCTTTTTTTACTTTTAACAATGTAACTGAATCTTTTTAAACAATAATGTTTTAACGTATCATGCCAGCTTACGAACAATTATGTTATTTTTACCAATAATATTAGTCATTGTTCACACAGATGTATGAATTGTCTGAAAGACACTTCAACTTGTCAACTTTTTAAGTTTCATTTATTTACTTTACCAATTTATCGGCGAAATTTATCGAAATTTTTCATTATTTTTTGAGTTTTAAGCACTAGCAGCCCGAAGATACAAACCACTAGGAAAAAGAAGCATAGGCCGATCTAGGAAAAGATGGGTGCCGGAACAGGCAACATAGCCTAATCGTGAAGCGAAGAAGAAGATTAATAAAAACACCAGCAAGATCGAAATTCAGCTATGTGGATTAAATTAAAGCAGGATATTTGAGTTTCAATTACTTACGTGATTTTTTATTAGGAATTTTTTAAAAATTGAAATATATGATTGTCGGTAAACACCAGCAAGATCAATATTTCAGCTAGTTGGATTAAATAAAAGCAGGATATTTGAGTTTTAATAAATTAGTTACGTGATTTTTTATTAGGAATTTCAGAGAGAATAATCCCAAATTGTTATACAATAATTTATTTGTCATCTAAATTTTTAAGCAAAAATTATTGATTTCAAATTTTCCACTTTCTAATATTACAGATTTAAATAATTCATTTGCATCGCTTTATATACTACTTTAGAAATGTTCTAAATTTTAACCCTTCGGCAGTCGCGCCTTTTATTTTCCTTAGAGCAGTCGCGCCGCGGACCTTAGGTCCGCATTATGAAATATCAGTTGTTTTGTGAGATTATGTTGCATATCACACATATTTTTGTGTATTATTGTGTACATATAAATTGGCGAGGTCATTACAATAAAAGGACTTAACAAAGAATTTAAATAAAACAAATATAGAAATAAATTGCCACATTTTAAGAAGCAAATTATATTATACCAAAATTTTAACGGAATCGTAAAATTATCTATGAAAAATTGAAAATCAGTGAAAATCGAGAGAATATGTACTACGCATAATATGTGTACCAGGGGTCCGAAGAGGATATAAAAATAACTAAAAACACTGACATGATCAGTCGCGCAAGGGAACGGAGGTCCGAAAAAACACACCACTAGACATCAAAGACTGATAACATACTGAAGGTAATTTTCTAGTCGGGTGATATTGATATCAAATTTTGCCTACCATAGTCAGGAAAGCATACCTAAGCACATCATTCGATATAATGATGATTATGTAAACAATATCAAATTTTATCAATAGTGCGGACCTCTGTTCCTCGACACGACTGCCGGAGGGTTAAATAAACATCACAACCCGTGTAACTTTTGATTACATAATACAATTTACTTCTAGATTTGTACAAAAATTAATAACCAATAATGTTAATCCCATTAAAACAAACCAATCTCAAATCCTTCGTAATAAAACTGATTTCAATAAAATATTTAGAGCAACCAAATTTCCCAAGAAAATGTAAAAATAAAAATCGCAAATGTATCGAACATTCAAAAGTGCTAATAACTTTGTACTTGATGCACGTTAAAAATAAAAAAGAAATGCACGTGTAATTATTAATGATACAATAATATCAGATTAAGCATTTTATAAATTATTGCCGACATTCTGGAGCCTCCTATGACGTCAACAAGTTGGGATTGAAATGTATTCCGATGCTCACTGCAGTTGTTTATAATAGACTAGATACTTCAACAAACTTCTTATCAAGTTAGTTCCGTAATACGCAGCGGAAACAAAAATAGATGCTAAGCTGCTTGTTATATTTAAATAATAGTTAGTAAGACGCAGAGAAAATCTACTTTAACCAGCGTTTACTGTGATTAGATCGCTTGAACGCAAGCGCCGACTGTCGGTACAGATAATCAGCAAGCATGGTGCCTGCTTTTACTGTGAGCGTACCTCTACGTTGAACAATGCGGTTTAGTCAGTGCTGATAAGCAACCGACTTGCACTCTGAACACTTCATTACGGTAAATATCAGCGCCCATTGCCACTTTCAGTGCTTATTTATCTGGTTTTACTGTCAGTACCAACAATTTAAAACCAGCAACCTGCCTCTACGCTGTGCCTACCTTTACGCATGAAATGTTTAAGAAACTTTTTGGGAAGTAATTAAAAGTTTAAAAGATCACGTGGGTTTCGTGAAAATGTTAATTACAAGGTAAGCATTGTTACAATATCCTGTTACGTACATTTTCAATTAATTTGGCAATTAAGTAGTATACAGTTTTGAGATTTAACCACCGATTTTGCTTTTTGTATGTATTATAGTACCTAATTTTCTAACATTTTATTGAAATAGATGTATTAGACGATAGCATACATTGAAGCAAATCAAACGTGGTATTCGGAGTATCAATTAATTTATACCACACTACAATCGGATAATTGGTACTCCAGGACTATTGTACGTATTATAATAAAATAAGAGAAACCACAATAATGTCTCAAAAGTTGGTGGTAGCGGAGACGTTTTAGAAGAGTGTGTGGGCAGGTTTTTCTGTCGTCGCATTTTATTTGTATTGAATCTTTAATAAGTTGAGACATATTTTTAATTATTTTTCGTGTTAAACTAGTTGCATTTGAGTGTGCAAATTAGCAATTTATATTTGTCATATTCGAAATCCTAGAATTACTTCGAAATCATTTTCTAACGTATTCGAGTATATTTATTTATTTATATTTTGATTCGAAGCATTGGGGCTTTGAATAAATTGTAATTTCATCACTTTACTCGCGCCAGTGAGAACAATGAAAGCATTGTTAACTGCAACACGCTATAAATGTCAAAGAGCAAACTGCATGATCGTTATAGTGCAATTTAAGGTACGTTAGAATTAAAATGAAGCGAAATATTCTTTTTATTCTTGTTTAATTATATCGCTCTCTAACCTTTTTCGTTTACGACCTGTCCTAACTTTGTTTTGTGTCTTAGATTTAGTCAGTTAAGTATAGATTGTCATGTAGTAAGAAAGACGAACTTAGTTCTTTTGCTGGGCTACCAACATAAATTAGAATATTTAATAGTAACATTTTATTATTTCTATTGTTTAAGTCAGGATTGATCATTGTTTATCGATATTGAAGAGGTTATAACGTAATCCAATTTATTATACTACGTTTGAAGATTTACGCCCATCTGGTGCTCTTGGCCACTAGGCTTCGTAAGGAAGGATGATTGCTGAATTTCATTATTTTCCAATTTTTTAGAGTCCTTCTAAGGTAACCTTTGAGTTTGGCCAAATAACTCAGGTAGAAAAATTATTATTCAACGTTTGACCACATTGATAGTGTAATTATACCAGTGCAGTGGTTTATTACCAATTATTATTTGTTACATTATACGAACACTTACAAATTAACTGGAACATTTTATTTACTAGTAGTGATTTAAATGTGGCAAACTACATGCCACTTAAGTTGTGTTGAGCTTGCATACGATGGAGTGCTCGAATCGATATTTCCACCTGAGTGTATCAAGGTCACGTTACGTTCCCGTGAATTTGATTCTGGCGCCCATATATCCTTTCCCCTTATATAGAATTTTACCGAACGAGTCCAGCGAAGTCTGCAAAACGGCTTAGATATATTTTGTACTTATTATCTCGTACCATCTATCCACGCCCACCCACGCCGCTACTAAATCGGCACTTTAACTTTTATTACAATAAGTGGGTAAATGTCGTTTTGTGGAAAAAGCTCGTAACAAGTAGGGTGAGCAAGATTGTCCACCGTGCATTTTCAAATTAATTATCGTGTTGAAAGAACGTGATTCTTCAGGAAACGGAAATAGAATATATTATACAATGTTGAGAATTACGAAGAACATTGATTTCTTATAATAACAAAATTACAAGCGAAGATGTAACATGTAGTAATTGTTTTCCATTATTCTAGTTTTTGAATTAATTTCAAAATGTCACTTCATCGATGTAGATCTTGGTGGTGGATCTTCAAACCCTATTGGATCGAAATAAATTAGTCTAAGCTCATTTTTGTTGAAAATTGAGTTTTTTGAAAATAATTTATTTCCTGAGAATTCTGTGCAAGAAGCTTATAAAATCGCAGGGAAATTTTCCATAAAATCAAATAAAAATAATTTAATTTGTGAAACTGTTCGTAACATAAATAACCTCTCGAAGTAGACAACTACCCATGTAACTACAAACAGAACTGAAACATCATTAGGAAAATGTTTAATTGAACATTTTCATATGGTTATTGTTTAAAACATATTCGAGCCCCAGGGAAAGCGTCCATAGTATTCTTTTTATAGAGAATTTAATTACGTTCAATTTTCTATAACAAACGATTGCGCATAGCATGAATTAAACTAGTTATCGCACTAAAATAAGAAAAACAGAACAAACGGTGAATCTGAGTGTTTTCTTTACAAGATTTTCTGTATAAACCATACTTCGTGCAGAACAGAGGCTAATGTATGATGGTAAATTCTAGCACGCAATCAAAATATCTTTGTAGAGCTGTTTCGTGAAATCGACTAATTTTCTTTAAAAAATGCTCATAACTGAAGTGGTAAAAGGGGAAAATGTTCTATTAAAATAAGTTAATAAACGTTTTATATAAACAAGTTTTCAAATCTCGGATGATTTTGTTAATAATTGAGGTCAATCTTCACTTCTTATAGCTCTATATCACCCAAACTATTTTAGTTTCCACAGAAGATCGTATTACATTATTTTTGTTTCCGTCAAAAGTGACGGGCGTTACATCTAGAAATAAAACGGTCATATGAGATGCTTAGTGGAAATCATTTTTTTATAAACTTTCGAAATATGGACCACTTATCCATGAATAGTGTACAATTAAATACCCGTAGAGTTTTCCCTCCTCCGGCGATTGTGACATCTCTAAAAATTGAATTCCCCAAATGGTGCAAATGGTGCATCTGAGTTGTTTTTCCTAATTATATCTTAAACTACGGTTTAAGAAAAAAAAATTTTATAAAATAATTTATTATAAATTCAGCTTCCAGTAAATACCTGAAGTCGAAATCTTTAAGGGTTATCTTCTCAGATGTCAAACTAAATTGTCTAGTAAAACAAATTATTTCCTGATTATTTCCACCCAAAAGTATCTAACTATTGAGTGAACCAATCGATTTTAATAAAAGAAAACCAGTTTAGTAGCAAATATTCAGCGAGGCCCTGGAGGACCAATGTGGAGAAGAGTTTCGTGTGAATAACCGTTACGACATCAGATGCCGATTAACAACCCAAAACAAATGGAAGTAGAAAAATGTAGTTATTTAACAGTAGAAGGTAAAAAGGTGTGTACGGTAGTATTACAAAAACTCTTCAAACACAATAAGAACTGCATCACTCTTGCTAATGAAATTTCAAATTATCGAAGTTGTACTGTATTACTATTAAATACTTATAAGGTGCATTTTTTTAAGTGCATAAGTATAATTATTATCTTTTTATAAAATGCAAAATGCTGGAAGTAGAAGTATTCCTGTCATTTTTCTTATTTTTAGTTCTACTGTTTTCAGTCTCTGTAAAATAGTTTGAGGTAATCCGATAATTTGATTCTGCTCTTTGGATAGACGTGTTTATTAATTTACCACTTAATAAAATGATGGCTGAATTCACGTCGCACTTAATAATACAAAACAACTTTAATATGTATTTGAAATTTGTGTTCAATAATTACTTCAGGTAATTTCAGAATAAGTGGTTTGTCTTGGATGAGAAAATCCCACAAACCAATAAACAACTATATAAATTTACGGTTACTTTAAAATTGATAGAAAAACACCGATTTTGTTTGCTTAGGTTTTCCTAAAACAACCATCGTAGTTTTGTTCTAACAACATACAATTACTACAATCTTTAGTTCCTTAGCTTCGGTTGCTTACCCATTTGTAGGATATTTACCAACCAAATAAGTAGTTAATAATTCACACCTCACAAGTAGAGGTATACCACCAATGATTTCTCTTCCCATTACAGGTATCGTGGCGTATATCTACAAATTCTATCTTGATTAAATACACGTAGTGCTAACTGGAGCTATGTAATTTGCATATCCGATAGAATCCATTATCCACTTGTTTGCGACTGTTAAGAAAATATAGGTTGTTTAATTAAAAAGCTTATTATATTTTTGGGATTATGTTGAAAACCAATATTCATCAGTACATTGTAGGTTTCGGATTGCGTAAAAACACTTTTGCACGTTTTCCATTAATTTAGGGTCGTAGCATGAATAGAATAGCTATTATATTTTACCAACTTCATGATAAGGATTTTGTATTTTTAGAGTTTAGTACTATGGTTTTTATTGCAAAGGAAATGATTTATCAATAGATAACCCATCGTTTCGTCAAATTACAACTGTGAATTGTGTCAAATAAATTTCGAAATCTTAAAATTTTGTTAAGAAAAGAGATTTTGAAAATTGGGAAGTAAAGTTAAAAATAATTATCTGAAATAGAATAGAAATGCAGACAAAAAAATTAGTAGGGGAGAGTCGGGTAATTGTGCGCGGCGGCTAATCGTGCGCATGCCTTTATGTCCATAACCGGCTGATATAATTCGAAATTCGGTATTCAGGCACTATCTCTTGACAAACCTATGTACTATGACATATAAGTCAGGTGGATCGTTTTACTTTATTTACCTATAATGGTCGCTTTGTTGTTTATGTATGTTTTGTTCTAGTAGGAGCTTCGAAGAAAATAAGCCCTAAGTATTTCCATTTTTACATTTTTTAATAATCGTGTGCGTAAATACATTGCTTAATGAGTTCCCTTTCTACTGATATATGTAGTTTAGGCAAAAAAAGCGCTTTTTATTGGTTTATACAATTTAAAAGCGAATATGCCACTTTCGGTTAATCGGGCGCAGTATGCGCACCGTGTGTGTTGTGACACCTAATAACCTTTTTCATTATTTTCATTTTATAAAATTTTTTATATTTCGTTATAGTTTAGTTTTTTATTAAATCATAGGTTAATAGGCTTTATTAAATAAATTTAAAATTGGTTTATTATTAATTCGTGAAAATAAATTTGTTTAATTATTAATAAATTACGAATTAAGGAATAATTATAATGTTATATTTGAGCTTTCGATCTTGCATTAAATAAATAACTATATTTTTAGCTTTAATTAATTGTGTTATTTGTGTCCCTTTTCAATGCGCACGATTATCCTACCTATGCGCACCATTAGCCGCATACGTCGGGTAATTGTGCGCTTTGCCATTTTTTCAAATTTAGTATTTTAAAGTCACAATGTGCATTTTTATTTAAAAGTGACTCCAGAATATTACAGCCAAACCGTTAAAGAATCCTGATAGTAAACCTGTAAGTCCAATCTTTTGTCATTTCAGAAATATTACAATTTTGGCTTAGGTGCGCACCATTACCCGACTCTCCCCTACTAATCCACCATACAAATCACGTCAAATGTCAAACGTTTAAGATACGAACGGAAATAAAGCAGGCTGTTTGCTTCTGGATAGCTGTGCCGAATATCTCATATAATCGTAAGAGAGAAGCAGAAACCGTTCCGTACCTCGAGATTAGATGAACAACAGCCTAATACACGTATGGTGTAGGATCGGCTTTAGATGTATCTACAGAAAATGAAGCATTTTATAACAAAGCGACTCATAATAACTTCAACAATCCAATTTAAAATTTTGCAGCCACATATTGTAATATTATTTAGTTGATGCAATCCTGCGAAGTGACTTTTGGGATTTTGTGTTATACATCCATATCGTATTCGTAATATAACCTCAAATTCAATTACACGAGTAGCATAAAATAGCCCCTTTGGATATAAAACTTTTCCGATGTAAAAAAGGGTTATTGGAATTTTAGATTGCTGATCCTAAAATTACACAAAATGTTTATATTTACGAAAAGTATTTTGGTAACAAAAGCTTTTCGCTTAACGTGATCCATGTGTGTTAATAATGCATAAGTTATTTAATTCAATTATTTGTCAGGCGGAAATAGGTAGCACGCACCAGTTTCCGCTTAACAACCGCCCGCAGTTAATATCGAAATTGTCGGAGGTTCATTAAGCGCAGGCAACAATATTCACATTTAATTGTAAACTAAAGCTTTTAGAGGCTAAATTTTAAGCATTCCATTACTCTATAATTCAAGTATTTAGATAGATTACAACTTGATGCTTCGAGTTAGAAATAGATTAGAATTTCACAAGTCATCTTTCCATTCCAAACAAATAGAGATGAAAACTTAGCAGTAAAGTTATGTTTTTCAAAGCATTTTTAATTTTATATGCCAAACTTTTATAAATGTATTATAACAAAATTGTTTGTGGAGTGAAAGTCTTAAACTTTAAATTTATTTCAATTTATTTTTGAGATATAGTATTCCCAACACAAATTGAAAGTTAAACTTTGAAATCTGAAGTTGTCACAAGAATTTCTTTTTATTGTAGTAGTAATTTAAAAAGATTCTGTTTCTAACATTTATAATTGCGTAAGATTAATCATCACTCAACCAACCCACGTACGTAGTGCACGTACAAAAATTGATCTTTTAATTAACGTCAAAACGGCAACAATTTCAACTCTCTCACTCAAGATCTACTTTATGGCATTTAATTATACAATCGCTCACTTAGATACTTCAGATTCTTGAGATAACCAAGAGCTTGACATGATTGCTGGTTGACTCGTAAGGTCAGAAATGAAGAGTTTTTTTTTAATTTTATAGAATTTATTATAGGCCAGTCAAATTATATTGATTTTATGACTGAAATGAAATTAAATAAAGAGTTGGTAAAACCTAAGCTATTTGATAAAAATTACATTATCCAATGAAATATACAAAAGTTACCCACATAAAATGTGAACTCGGACAACAATATGCAAAACCGACACGTTGTTTTGTATTGATCAGGTTTGGGATGACGTTATAACCACTTTTTTATCAACTCCAAGCAAAATCAATTCTCCTTAAGAGGATGCCCTGGGTATGTAATGTGAAAGTAATTTTTTTTTGCAATTGCACTTCTCGGTTTTGCCCTGATGTTTTCCGTCGGCGATTTGGGCAGATGGCGCGATGTGCTACGCTACGACGTGATACCAAAGTTCCCCGGCAATCAGACTAAAATGTTAGATAAGCCTTCTGAAGTATTTAGACAAATATCTTTAGAAGGAACCAAATTAATAATTACTCTGCTGGAAAATGATTGACAAATATTGTATAGATGTGAGATTCGATTCTTAGCAGGAGACGGTTAATTATTAGAGAGGTGCGAGAAGGGTATTAAATATTATTGTTAAATAATGTGACCTTTAATTTAATTCCGGCACAAAAATATTCACAAAAAGAAAATATACATTTTTCCAGCACGTATTTATGTAGCTAAACTTTATAAGCTGGTATAAACATTTTAACCCTTTGAATTTTGAGCTTATTCTACAACTTTTTGACTGCCTCTTTTGCTGTGCGGCATCCGTTTGTCCCAATATCATATTATATTTTAAACTATACTGAACTGCAAATATGACTTAACATCAGTAAAATTTATAGAATATATTTTGTTTCATTTTTTTTTTTATAATAAACTTCCAACCCCAGTTTTACATAGCCGAAGTTGCTGATACGTAGTACAATAGAGGAAAACGCATTTGGACGAATTCAATATCTACCGAAATATTGTTTTTCTATTTATAAAATCACTTGGACCCTTCGTTTTACTTTAAAAGCGCTCTCTTTAAGACTAAACCGTATCTAAGTTTGAAATAAATAGCAACTGTAGGTATTTGAAAATAAATTTCAAATTATGTCTAAACATTATTTTGAGAAAATAATATTGATGATGCAGGTAATAAATCAAGGTAGTAGTCATTCTGTATCATAGGATTTTTTTGATAGTTTTATTGGAAAAATATTTTGCCCAATTTAAGTTTGGTAAGGATTACGGGTAAAAAGTAATTTTTTGTAGGAATTTGGTAGTGGGTGTCGGTTGGAACCGCGTCATTGTCTTATAGTAAACTTCGTATTGTAGTGGTTATTGATAATGTAATAATATCAATTTATTATAGCATTTATTAATTTATTTTATATCAAAATAATTACACTTTTACATATTAACTTAATACATTAGACGGCATGCATCATCACGCCCTGCATATATCATCGCCATGCAGTTTGATAAATACGACGCTGATTCAGACTTCAACTTGAACTGTTTCCCATTGTGCATAATATGGAGAGTTTATAATATTATATGATTGTAACTTCCTTGTTTCTTTGTTCCTCGCAAGTTCACTTAAGTTTATTCTATTTCTTAAAAATAAACTTCCGTTCTTGTTTTTCTTGCAATTCTTACATATAAGATTTCATTTATGGTTGTTAGTAGCGTATTTAACAGCCTTGAATTCTCTTAAGACAGCGAAGGAGTCAAACAAATTTCCAAAATAAATTTTGCCTTTTTGAATAGTCATTTCAAATGAAATCATCGAAAAACAAAAATAAAAATTGTTGCTGCACTATTTTAGATTTTGCTCAAACTTTGTGGAAATGTTCTTTGGGGTTCTAAAGACCAATATCCAAAAGGATTTCATTTTCGCATCCGCCACTTCCGCTTCACACAAAATACAGTAATTAAAAGTAAATAAAATCAAGGTCCTTTTTGTGTTTTCGTCCTCTCGGGGATGTACAGGCGTTTAAAAAGATGCAAACAATGTAGCGATTTGTTTATTTATTTAGTTTGAATTTTTTTTTATTTTTGCATATATTTTTTTACTGGCCTGAGTACACTACTGAGGCTGGTATAAAAATTTTATAAAAGTTTGTAAAAAAACAAGAAACAAGAAATAAAACTGAATAAATAAACAATAAATCGCTAAATTTCTTGCTGCTCTTTGAACGCCTGTGCATTTGCGAGACGATAAAAACCCAAAGAGGACCTTGAAGTTATTTTAAGTTAAAGGTAAGAACTAAGTATCATGCAAATTTAAAATTTTTGTCTTTTATCAAACACGTTGAAATTGTAGCATGAAATATGCAAATTATTAAAAAATTCAAGGAAAGCTTCGTTTGAACGCCTGTACATTCGCGAGAGGACCAATACTCAAACAGGACCTTTAAGTTAAAGGTAAGAACTAAGTATGCTGTAAATTTCAAAAAATTTTTCTAGCAAACACGGCCAAATCGTAGCCTGAAATATGCAAATTCTTAAAAATTTCAAGCAAAGATTTTTTCAAAACGATGAGTTGACTGAACAAATCAATTTTAATTTTTTATTCTCTTAGGATATGTGCATTTTGATATCTGAGAATTTTAGATTTTTACATTCAACAGCGCAGACACTGGAATCAATTGAAAATCACAAAATATCAATAAAATACACAAAATTAGTGATATTTTATTTTTTGGAGTAACTTCTTCCAGGGACCAAAATTTAGTGAGATTTTGATTAAGCTCCTCATTTGTGATTGAGACGTTCGATGCAGAAAGATTCGAAACAGCTGTTAAGGATTGTGCATTTACTATTTGTAATCATATTTCCAGAAGCGATCCAGCCAAGTAATTGTTTTTGTAAACTTGGTTTATTTTTTCCTAATGAAATTTGCCCAATACATAATAGTTCGTTAGATAAGGACGCACCTAGTAGCAAGTCAATTGGAGCAGATTTATTAAAATGTTTATCAGCTAGCGGTACATCTTCGGGGATTTTAAGGATATCAGTTTGGAATGGAATTGAAGGAAGATTGGAAGTGATCTTAGGAATAACTAAACAAGTTGACACTTGAGGTGATGAGACTTGCCTTGGAATTTATATCAATGATTTCCGTATTACATTCAATTTGTTGCTGAGTGATTCCATGACGAAACAGGTCATGCTACCTGAATCTAAAACTGCTCGAGCTTGAAACCATTTTCCTTTTGAGATTTTAACTTCCACAATTGCTGTTGAGAGAAGTACCTGAAAATTGGTTGTATGACATGGTAATGCCGTCTGTGGTTCGGTTAAAGACTTTTCTTTTGGAGAGGATGCAGGTCGTGTAGTATCAACAATGTTAGGTTTGGTAGAACTATTAGAAACTGCAGAACTTTTATTATTATGCTGTTTATGACAAAATTTGCAAGTAAATTTGGAATTCCATTTCATGCTATTGGAGTGTCTCAAACAATTAGTGCATATGTCCAAATTTGAGACTATGGTTTGTCTTTCCTGTACTGATTTTGCTAGAAAGGCTGGACACTGGGCGATTGGGTGGTTTTTACTACAAACTAAGATAATAGACTGCACTAGCTGTAGCCAATTATGATATACTCAACGGTTGGCATTGTTCCATATTCATTTGTAATTTTTTATAGATAATTCCAGTTATCTGCTCACCTTCAATAGAAATCAGGAACTTTTCAAATCTATTCAATTTGCTTATTATAGCGTCTGCTTTCTGCCAATAATGATTTTGACTCGGATTTTCTAGACTTTGATGGTTCCATTTTGCAGGAATTAGTAATTAAAAGTAGTAGAAGCAAAGAAAGCTAAAATTGTGAAATCAGAATTATAATAAAATAAATTTGACTTACCTGAATTATTATACTTACCTTAGAATTATAGCGTAAATAGAATATCGTTGCGGATGATTTTAATTTTGAGCTTATAGTATTTTTTCAAAAGAATCCGGTTCGAAGGACCACATAAATAAATGCCCGCAATGAATAAATAAAGGCAAATGAAGCAGAAACAAGTTACAAAAATCGTCATAAAGCGCAAAATTTGGAATTTAAATCAAAATTTTTAAATAAAAATAATAAGTACTACTGGAAGTGAATATTCATGCACGTGCGTTGAATCGATAAAACTTGTTATTAATGATTCAATTAATTACACTGATGTAAAAGTGACGCTCTAACACTAAATTAATTAGTCATAAAGGAACATTTGCTTATTATATTATGTTTATAATTTAAACAATATAATCTTCCTTGTCGTCAAAATCCACACTGTTCTTTAATGTTAAAGCATGAATACATTATGGTTTATAAATACAAATTAGCTTTCTGCGACCAATTAAATAAAAATCATATTTAATTAAATTAGAAAAAAAATGCCACAGTTCTAAAACTAACCCTTTTATTAAATAATAGCGGCAAGCTGCTTTAAAACAGTTTAATTTATTAAATTTTGTTTACATTAAAAATTCTGTACCATGCTCTGTATTCAACACCACCACAAGAAGGGCGCCTTGTTTACGAATGATATCTATTAGCTTCATTACTTCATCAACTCAAAAATAAAATCAAAATAGGATAAAAAAAGTACGTTTAAAGTTTGGTGTTATAATTTCAAACAACTTTTAATTTGAGCAGCAACCAAATAGCATACTTGCATTTGGTTGCATTGATTGCAGAACTACGAGTACAATCATCAGTGATAGCTCTTGATAAAATTACGGATTTATTAAAAATAAGTTTACCAGCCAATCTCATTTGTTCAAATAAGAAAAGGCTTTTGTTTGATTTGATTTGCTTAATGTTTCTTTTATATATTATTTCCTCTTCGAAAAGCGAACTACCGGCACTAAGAATATTAAAACATTACAATACCTTTGGCTGAGGTCCTTTATTTAATCTTCATTAAATTAAGAACTTTCTCCGTTTTTGCAGTAGTTAACTTATTTAATGTACAATTAATTAAATATTTAGTTCAAAATAAAAGTAATTCCATTAACTAACTAAACAATGCATTTATACTTAAACTTCCTAAACTGCTATAAATCTTAGTCTTTGGTTGTAAAATTTAAGCAGACTCCAACTGTGCAGAAAGAGTGTTTTAAGTTTACTTAAGTGCCAAATTATTAACTAAATTAGGTATAAAATGATTTAAATACAACTTTCAGTAACAGCTGGCATAACTACAATACTACAAATAATAACAACTAGCGACAACATTCAGAATTATTACTGCTGTTGTTCGGTTGCGACCTTATCCTTAAAGGAAATAGTTTATGCAAGAAAAATAACCTCAAGACTTATTTATTAAATGAATAATTATTATTGACTACTTTAGAAAATTAGAAGTCGATTTCAAAACAGTTTTACCTTTTACGAGTTAAATTTAACTTATGTTTAAAATAACATTTGCTCCGAAGTGAATTAGATGATTATGCAATGCTTTGAAAACCCGCAGATGTTACGCATATATTCATTGTATAAGGATTAACTCAGGATTTGGTGAAAACTCCAAGAACAACACTTAAATAAATTATTACCTAGTTTTCTTGAACTTTCTCAATTTATTTTTCTTATATTATATTATTTATAGTTTATTTATATATTCTTTTAAAGGGCGAACCGAATCATAGAAAATGAAAAAGAAAAAATAGGCATAGCTTAGGTTTAAATAAATAAAACAGAACAAGTTGTACGCATAACTTATACAAAAGACAATAAATAACATAATAATACTTTTGTAGAAAAGCCAATCTGTGTTAAAATTCATAGCTTAAATTACAATTTTTCGAAAGAGATAGAAATTCATTGATTTTTATTTTAATGACATTTTGTTAACCCTGTCTCATCTTTTATTGAAGTTCATTTAACTCTTACAAATTTAAGTGTCTTAAGGACGTCTTCAAATTTTATAAGAAATTAATGCCTGTTTACTAGTGAAATTTAATTAAAAATGAACTAAGGCGAACAAAATTTAACCAATTTAATAACTTTGATCTAGAAATTAGTCCTCTTAAATTTAATAATGCTTTAAATTTAAGAATTATTAATTTGTAATTACTTTTTGAAGTTAAATTTGCCTGTAAAAATAAATTACCTTAATGTATCTGTTTATTCAACATTTCAAAATTGAAATACTCAATGGAGGCGTTAAATATTACACATTTATTTGACAGTGAGAAAGAACTTGAAGTTTGAACAAAAATTGTTTGAAACTTTAAAATTAATTTTATAATCCTTTTATAATCGAGATTACTCTTATATAATATTCAAAATTAAATTTAGTTAAATTTTATTATAATTCACATTATATAACATTCTTACTTCATTCCTATATAAAAATATTTTTTACTTAAAATGTTGAAGTTTTCGGAGAATTATAGAATTTTTTAAGGAAATAAAACATTTAAAAAATTGGGAAAATGATTGAGACCAGTAATTCAAACTGTAGTATAACTTGGAGTTTATCAAATTTCCTGTGAAAAATTAGGTACTTGGAAGAAGAACAGTGATAAACAAGCGTTAACTTGATCCAATTTGCGGTTAAGTGTAAACTTTTATACACACTACAACTCTGTCGTTAATAAAAATCGATAACTTTATTTTACTCATTTTTGAAATAACAATTGTTTCCCAAATCTAAAGCATGAAGCTCTTTGGGTCGAACACGGAAGCTTGAGGCAATAAATAATATTTTAACTATTTCACAAAATTTATATATCTTTAGCTGTTGTAGATGTTTTAAGTTAATTTTTGTTGTAGATTTATTCAGTTAAAAAGAACGAAAGGAAAATAGCATTATTCATTTCATTGAATATTTAATTCTTTTGAGTTTATAATGGAAGCAATTTTCCAATCAGGATCTACGAAGGAAGGAAACCTAATAAGATCGAAACATGTAGTATGTCGTAGTTGGAATTCTTGGATGTAACTTTTTGAGATGGTTGTCATGTAAACATGTACGAATAAGAAAAGTGTCTGGACCGTTTCAAAATGTAGATCGCAGTTGTTAGATATCCGTTATAAATAAAGTGTTTGCGTAAATCTGTATACCATCTATCTGGAACGTCTTCCATAATAATGCTTTTAACTTCTATTGTATTACTAAAATTGCTTATATCATTTCACAAAAAAGTTTCTATTGCAGAACATAATACAAAGTTCCAGATCATCAAACACCCATAAAATTTGTTTACAAGTCATCTAATGCAATATCTAAAGAATTGTAAATATTAGCAATGTAATTTAGAGAATAAATTTATTCAGCTGCATTGCATTAACCGTAACTTATTGTAAACTGAAATAAATGTTGGGTGGCCAAATAAAAACCATTTGTAGAGTTATATTAGTGCACCCAAAGGAACCATTATAACGAAACAATTCTGGATACACGAAGATAGTTTAAAAAGAATAAACCGATTATATACAAATTATTTAATTTCTGGTATCAAAATATTTTATCCGTTTTAATAGCATACGCCATAATTCAAGTTTTGAACTTTTCTTATTATTTTTTCATGGTTAAATTTCAGAAAGTTTAGAAGTTTAAGAGTTGGTGACGCCTGAGGGTCTTAATATCACAATAAAATGAAAGTGTGTACACTTGTGTCGTAAATTAATTACTTAATCAAGTCCTAGGGTTTCAATTTTGTTTGCCGTAGTTGTTAAATTAATTTTTTATTCTCCTTGATGCTACACAAAAAAATAAATCGAAATGAAAAAAGGTCACAGTAAAATTGGTAATATAATTGGTAAAGGTGTAGTCGGGCTGTAGGTTGATAATTATGCCGTGGTTCGGTTTCCTCGTCAAATTGTAGGTTCATGTGTTTAAATGCTTTCAACAATAAAAATTGCAATAAAATTTAATTAACAAGTTCAAAATGTTGAACTGTCACTTTTTATTTCCACTATTAATTAATTTATAAGTATGCTGCTTGTTTTGTGTGTTTTAATGCAGTGGACTTTTGTTACTTCATATTTATACGATATTATTAGCTTACTTTCAGTTTACTTATTTATTTATTAACATCGTTTCAAGGGCATTTACAGTTTCATTTGATTTGCGATATTTATTGTGTATATCCTCTACCTAATTTTGGAAACAAATAGATTAGATTACGGATTAGATGCATACAAACTGGATAAAAGATAATTCTTAAATAGGATGGAAGATGCGTTGCAGATGTGAATCTATAAACTAATCTTTAGGATTTTTTTTGTTTATTATTTTAATTCTCCAGGCACAACACTTCAGAGAAAACCCAAACATCATTGAAAATGAAAACTAAAACTATTGTTAAGCTTCCCGAAGTGTCAACCATCCAAATCAGAAAAAGGAAATATTTCCTTCTTATAAAACAAATAACTTATTGGTCGAGTCCTCCCAACTAAACACAGAAAACTCACATGTATTACAAATTATTCTTAATTTTTCCAAAAATGTTCTCAACCAAATTAATTGCAATTTTCCGGGCATCCTTGATTAATTTGCCACTGTTCCAAGCGTAAAAATTACATGACAATATTATTATTTATGGTGTGGCTTGTTGGGACACTTAAGCCTAGAGTGCATAGAAAGGCTTCCAAGTGCGGTGATTAAAAAAATTTAATATTGTGTGTATAAGCAGTAAATAGTAGAGGGCGATAAATACCATAGGGAGCTTGGGAAGAAGATCCAGCAAAAATTGAACATGTTAGAAAATTCTTCTTGATAACAAGGAGTCGGATCTATCTATCTGTCATCTGTTGAACTGTGAAAGTTCGCGTATCGCGTGTAAACTATAAAATAATTTACGAACTTTCACAGTTCAACAGATGACAGATGGCGTTTGGAAATTAAATATCAAGTTCATTAAATTAATTCATTAATTTCAAAGTACAGCTTGCACCACAACAAGTTTATTAAATATTTAAACTAGAGATAAAATCAGAGCTTTTATAATCTCGGCTATTAGCCATGTAAAATGTTTAGGTGTTTTGTTTATTATGTTATATATTTTGTATTTGATATAGTATTAGATTTCTAAATATTATATTTAGAGGTCTAAATATTTATTTAGGGGGGGGGGTGATTGTGATCTTACGAGTGAAAGGTAGTGCTTGATACGACAGGCGGGTGACGCTGAACGACGCAACGTTGGTTAAACGAATAAGATACACCATTGAGGGTGCCATGGTATTATATTTTAACGAGTAATTACTGTACTATATTTCGATGTTTATACTACATTAATTCGTTAAGCAACAATTTAAATCCTATGGTTGAAGGTGCCCCATTTGGATTTCGCAATTGTGTCGATTATGTGTAACGATGTATTGTTGTTTATAGTGAAAATAAATATTATTAGTACATTGTCAGTTAATCAATTAATAAACTCTATTAAAACTCGATAAAGAGGCAAAATTCAGTTCAATCGATTCCAAAATAAATATCGTAGGTACCAATAACTTTATCGTTTCTTTTAAAATTATTATATAAAACTCATAAAAAGTAAAATGGTTTTTTAAATAATTAATTACAGTAGTTCACAAAACTTTTGTAACGAGTTATTTCAATTATTTGTTACAAAAGTTTTGCAAATAATGTAATTAATTCAATGAATAATTTCACATGTTAATAACCCAAAATATATTTATATATTTTATTTTATACTATGGCTTTTCTCTAAATTATTTATACAAATACGGTGTAGAAAAAGTTTGAGGAATTAATTATTTTATAAATTATATAAAAGTTTAAAATAGTTAATTAAGTAAAGGTTTTACGTACTGATTCTTAATAATTGTTTAGCAACGTCACAGCAACCTAAAACATTAATATAGAATCGAAAGATTATTACAATCAATAATATTCGTCTAACGTGCATATTATATAATTGTTTTCTTTTTCAGTCTTTCTTCATCCTTTACGATTTATCGTGAAATAAAATTATGAAAAAATAATGCGACTTTTACTCTTTCCTTTGAGTTCTGTTTAGTTATTTTGCGCCTGAGAGAAGAATCGACAAAGTGTCGGCTCTCGACACTGAGGATAAAAGCTAGTCTCCTGTAAATTCAAGGACCTATGTATAAGCAACTTTAGACGGTCATTGAGTGGGCGTTTATAATAATGTCCCGTCGCAGATCAAGGTCAGTTTTCCCCAAGAAGAAGTACAGGGTCTGTATCGTGGAAGTAAACTTTTCTGCAATATAATAGCCTTAGCCGTCTGTACAGTGTACACTGTGCGTCGCTTTTACCTCGACGTGCACCGACTCTGCGTCTTTTGGGGCGACAGCACTTGCTCTCTCATTCAAGTTTCTGACGGAGCTGACAACGATCTACTAGTCCTCCACTTGAAACCGTCTGTATTCTAAACTGTCGAAAAAGCTAATATTTTCAGTAACTCCCAAACCAAAATAAACCCAAAATAACTCTACGGTTACGCAGTATGCCAACTAAAATACTGGTACATTACCAAACAGTAATCTGGTATTGTGGGTTTATTTAGAATGTAAACCTTGTGAAAAGTGGTATGCTCATAGCCTTATACATACTCGTAATATTATGACTAATCATTCAATTGAAATTACAAATTAGCCTAACAACGTGCAACACTAAAATAGTTAGCTTAAAGTAAATTAACATCAATTTCAACAGATGACGTTTGGAAATTTAATGTCAGGTTAATTTCAAAGCACCGCTTACACCACAACAAGTTTGTTAATTTGTTATTAGGTAGTTAACGTTTTTCACGCAGCATTTTGTCAAATAATGGAACGTAATTTATACGTAAATTATATTGTACAAATTTACTCTTGAAACAGTTTCAACAGTTTCAACATTTAATACATTATTAAAAGTTTGAAAAATTACAAGGTTTTGTGAGAATTTTATTGTTAAATTTATCAAGTAATGGAATATAATAGCCACAACACCGACATTTTAAAACTTTTTAATTGCATAGGATACGTAATCTAAATTTTAATATAAAAACGCAGGGTTTATAAACATTTATGCGTAAATTATAAGAAATATTATCTACCGATGATGGTTTTTATATGCAAAACAACATTTTTACAGCAATATTATTATTTACTCTGATTATATCAGCTTTAAATATTATTAATGTAAACTTAGGTACCTATATTTTTCAAAGTTACGCGAAAATGAAGGTATGATTAATGGATTTTCTATATAATATTGGATTCTTTAAAAAAATATTTAATAGAAGATCAATATAATGGAGGTCTATAATGAATGATTATACCCAGTATATTATATTTATACAAATAATAAGAATTTTAAATTTTGTGTTAGCTTTTATTGGAAAATGAAATATTAGAGCTATAGCATGTCTGTTCAAAAGATGCACTTAAGCTCCTCCCAAAAAGAATCCTGCGGTAATTTTGAAACTCCCGTTTACAACACTAACACAAGAAGGCGCATGCGTCAACTGTGCTTGATATTTTATCTAACAGTAGTGAGGTTAAGATTAAAATTGACGTTGACAGTAGTTAAAATCGATATAAACACGAACGTATGTTTATTTAATCTACTTTTCGAGATTACTTCGAAGTATTTCTTATTTTCTGCCTCTTTTGGAAGTGTTACTTTTTTACTACAGACTTTTTGTAAGAATGACAAAAATAACCAAATTGGTTTAGAGCCGATCTTTTCACCTTCAAGTAAAGCCCAAGTAAACCCCAAGTAAGTTTTAATCGACAAGTAAGTTACTTTTCGGTCTTTTCAACTACAAGTAAAATTTAGTAGCCTACTAATCAGCTTACTGGCTAGTAAAGTTATTAGCACCTCTCCATATGCATATAAATATTTATTAGCATGATAAAGTTTGCGAAAAATCACGAAGTAAAACGAACTGAATTTGTTTACTGAAGTTTTAAAATATTATATTGACATTATCTAGTATTTTTTATAAATTGTTCATGAATTTCAATATATTTATATTTTATAAAAGTTTTTCATGTTAGACACAACTTCGGATTCAAATGAAAGTCTTTAGCCCATCCTAGCTCCTAGAGGTATAGCCTTCCACTCCATGATTTACTCATGGGATAAGGCCATTGCCCCTTTGGGTTGTGGATTACAGGAGTGGGTTCCGCCAAGGTATAACCTTCTGGGCCATGAACTGGTCATGGGTTAATGCCTTTGCCATCCTTGTAGCCCTATTAGATTATTTCTGGTCAGCTTAAGCCAGCAAAATAGATGCAATAATATTAATGACCCCAGAGTTAATTTCTTTGATCAGTTCGGTTATCGACCATTTCTCCTTACTCTTACTTACGCTATCGTGCAGTCAGTCTTTGCTTGAAGCTATTATTTAACAGGAATTTTCTTGGCTTCAGCTGGCTACTTCAGAATTAACCTCCTGCGCCACGAGCGGGTCGTGGGGATAAGGTCTTAATCCTTCAGCATGATGTGGTTTCCATTAGGGCATAACCTTCCGCGCTATGAAAGGTCATGGGTCAAGGTCATTGCCCGTTAGGCCCCCGGCCTTTTGACATTGATGGCTTATTGGGAGGGTCGCAGCGCCTGAACCTTCTGACTCCCCTTTCACTTTTCGAATTCTCCCTATGAAGCTTGCGCGACAAGATACCTTACGATCGGTAAGCGGAGAAAGAGAATAACATTTAGAAGAAGCTTTTACCTGGATTTCTATCTTAGTCGCATTTTACGAGTACCCACACCCACATCCAATGCTGGACATACACGCATCGTGTAGAGGGATGCGTACAGAATCTGTCTTCCCCGCTTACCTGTTTTAACAGTCAGATTCTGTATCCTACGCCCTACGTCGTCTAAGTGTCCTTGAGTAGCAATGCAACTCAGATCATCATCTTGGATATACACTGTAAAAAAAGTACGTAAAATTACAGTAAAAAACAAGTAATTTTTACAGTAAAATTCATGTAAAAATACATATTGTGTAATATTACAGCAATAATAGTCGTAATAGTAATACTATTATTACTGTAATATCACACAATATGTATTTTTACATGAATTTTACTGTAACAATTACTTGTTTTTTACTGTAATTTTACGTGCTTTTTTTACAGTGTAGGTACTAAGCTACTTCTTGTCTTTCGATAGGACACATCTTCGGCCCTTTAAGACAACCTCATTTGCAAGTTCTCCGTCATGCAGAATAAAAATAGCTAACATTTATAAGAAGTTAAGAATTTCACCATTATAGAGTTTAGCCACTTTAACTTGACCGGGTATGGCTAATTTCTTGCTCAGTAGAGGTGGAGGGAGAACGTGCCAGTACTGTCGTATAAACGGACCGGACGATTTTCGTCTGTGCAGATTAGCCACACCCGGACAAGTTAGAGTGGCTAAAGTGTACTAACGAAATACTGGTTAATAATTGCCGTTAATTATATTATTAATGTTACGAACAAAATTTTTTTAGTGTGACATGAAAAGTTTTGACTCTTTTCTCGCTTTTGCATATTTTATTAATCAAATTTATTTTAAAATTAAAATTTGTATAATTCAATTTATATTGTATGACAACTTGTCAAATTGAATTTTTCTATCATTTTTCACTTTTAAGGTTAAGTAAATCTGCCCTAGTAGTTCAAATCAGTTCAAATTGAACTAAATTTTAGTTTTAAATATAATACCAACCGTCATATACTTCAAGTAGTTACTGGTTGTATAAAATGCGACGAAAAGACCCAACTTTCTTACTTGGCCATTATAAAGCTCAAGTAAAGTAAACGTCAAGTAACTACTTGACGTATAACTTAAATATGAAAAGATCGGCCCTTTTAGACTATTATATAAAATTTTACTACCCTAAAAAATTAATTTTCAATTTCTTACAATTATTTGAACTTAGAAAATAGTTGTTGCATGTATATTGGCTCAAATTTTTGGGGAGTGGCTTATGTGCATTTCTTGAACATACAACTTTTAAAAAATATTATTCTTCTAAAAATAAGTAGTAGTCTATTAAATGAAATGTCGTAGTATATATTTTGACGTTTTCTAAAAAACGGTAGTAAAAGTATAAGCAAATATGGTAAAAGATTTGAAAGATTTATTTAGCGATGAAGGATGCATTTGTAAATGTATAGAAGCTATTCTGTTACTGGTAGCAGTATGTTTAAGAGAAAATGGTCACTATATCGTTACAAATTCTACTGAATTGGTGATAATTGCAATTTATGGTTATCTTATAATAACACTTGCGTTTGTTATTTGTCTGATAATGGATGATGACCCGCCCGTAATTCTGGACCAGATTTTAATATTAACAGGAGGTATTATAAACTTAATAGTTGGAATATATGCCTTGGCTAAACATTCGCGGTCCAATTCAACTACAATACCAATACTTTGTACAATTGCAGGAATTATTATGATCATAGATGTAATTCTTAAATTCAAGAATTAATTTGTGGTTATTATTTATAATAAATGATTTTCTTTAAGATTCTATAATTTGTATAATAATAATAATAAGTATTCCATAATTATTGGTTAAAACATTTCATCACAACACATCTTATAATTTATTTTTAGCCAATAATCAACTAAAGCAGACGAGGATACAAGTTCAAGTAGTGATCGCCACCTTTTATTTTTGATTATTTTATTTTGAAATTTGAAATGAAAGTAATGCAATCAATACTATTATAATCAAGACTAACTAAAAATGCACTAAAACACTTTTAGAACTAAAAATATACAATTATCAGAATGTAAAATATACTGAACTTGGTTAGCTTTTATGTATAAAGTAGCAAGTAAAACTAATTATTGGTGCACGCATTGGCTTACCTTTTTGGGGAGTGGCTTACTTGCATCTGTTGAATAGATCAGGTTTAAGAAAATATTATTTTCCTCAAAATATGTAGTAGCTTGTTAAATGAAATGCCATAGTACATATTTTGACGTTTTTAAAAAAAGTAGAAGCCAATATGGCAAAAGATTTGAAAGAATTATGTGGTGATCCAGGATTTGTATTAAAGTTCCTAGAAGCTCTTCTGCTAGTGATAGCGGTATGTTTAAAAGAAAACGGTCACTATATCGTTACAATTTCTTCTGAATTGGCGATAATTGCAATTCATGGTTATTTAATAATAACACTTGCGTTCCTTATTTGTCTGATAATGGATGATCAGCCGCCCGATGTTCTTGACCATATCTTAATGTTAACAGGAGCTATTTTAAACTTAATAGTTGGAATATATGGCTCGTCTAGACACTCATCGTCCCGTCATCATTCAACTGCAGTACCACTACTTTGCATAATTATAGGAATTATTATGATCATAGATGTAATTTGTAAATTAAAACAATAACTTGTGGTTATTATTATGGATAATACAGTTTTTGTTGAGCTTTTTTAATATGTAATGACATTCCATAATTTATTATTAGTTAAAATATTTCATCAAAAAAACCCGTTTTGACATTTGAACCGAAAATAATTTAATTCATTTTCCAGTCATTTAGCTATTTGTGCTGAGTTTTTCCGCAATTGAGATATTTAAGCTAATTTATCTGAAAAAATAAAAGCCTTTCGTACTTTAAATTTAGGCGTATCATTGGGATTAATTATTTATTTTTATTTAAGGCGATTATTATGCTGTACTGGTATTTTACATTTATACGTAATATTTATTCGTCCAGGAATCTTCAAACCTGCTTAAGGACATCACAGATATTGGTTAAAACCTGGATAAAAGCCAACGGAAACAAATCAACACAATATGTGGCTTCCACTATGAGAAAAGATTCTCGTCGAACTGTTACACTTTAACAATCACATCCAAAAATATTGGTAGTGTGAGACGAAAATTGCAGATGTGATTGAAAGGCATTATTATCTATACTCTACAGCAGCGGTCGGCAACCTTTTAGGTATTGCGGAACACTAAATTGGCAATTTAAATTTCGCGGACCACTAACTTTTTAATTGTTCACTTTTATCGCAAAATTTTTTTGAATAACCATTTTTAACCCTATGTCATAATTAACCAAACTTATTGAATCCCTCACTTACATTTGCTCCGAGCAACATGCGAGGAATATATTTTTACATATAGCCAGTTGCTGTTTTAGAACTTTTGATACCTTCTTCCTTCTTCTACCTCTGCAACTTACAGCAATGATTTTCAACTTTCGGCACACGGGGGGGGGGGGATGGTCTCACTTATTAGCGCCGCAGGCCACTTTTTTTTGAAAATACTATCTATTTTATGTAGGAATATTGCACATAAAACCTGGTTTTAATACCCAATCTATATATAACATTTCATAAAATTAAGGCCATCAAATTTTCACCAAATGTTGCTATTTAACTAGAAATTCCCCATGGACTTTTGAAGGTCAGTTCTTTTTGATTTTTAACTCTTTTACCTAATGAATCTTGACAATTCTTGTACCAATGAGTTTCAATTTCCACAATTAATACAATCTGAACATCAGCAAACCTTTAAATATAGCCAAGCAGTTGTAATTTTATATTGGTTAATTATCAATGTTATTTCCCCATGTCTCACTTTTTTAATAATTAAATAAAATATTTTTTATTTTAAGAGCTGAATTTTGAGACCTCTTCGAAAATCCGCCACTGTAGTAGACAACTAAAAACAATTTATTTTTAAATAAAAATTTTATTAAATGAGCTCAGCAAATTTAAATAATGTCAGAATTTTTTCGCGGACCACTGAAATTACGCCACGGACCACCGGTTGCCGACCGCTGCTCTACAGGGCTATCTATATGAAAATGTAGCATTCATATTTAAAGAACCACTATCCCCAAATTAGAAAATAAAGTAATTGTAAAGGTACGGTTTCCTAGCCTCAGTCGCGACATATCGTTGGTGTCCAATGCAGTAAAAAAAAACAACGAATTGATATTCGACGTATTTGTCACAACATGATGCAAATTTGTCCAATTCATTTGTTGCTCAATGTAGTCGACCGCAGAGAAACTTTGCGACTGCGGGTAGGAAACCATACCTTTACGGATTAAATAAGAACAACCACATGAACTCCATGTAAACACATACATTTTCAGCAATATAATCCAACAAATTTTTTTGAGGTTATATTATCACTAGGATGCTAACTGTCCTTCTTTCGGAAAGGAAGTACTCCTTCGGCGCAATTTGCCCCCTTCCTTCCTTGACGTCGCATCATGAATGATGATACGTAGGCTGCTGGAAAAGTTTCTGGAAAAGTTTCTGTAAACGCTATGATGGAACAAATTTTAAAGGTGGAAAATTACTTGATTGCTTTTCGAAGTATTCGCCTTAGACATTCATACACTTTTGCAAATGTTGGAACCAATTTGCAAAACATTTTTTCCACTCTGAAGCTGATACCTTGGAAACCAATGTTTGAAATGTTTCAACAATACCCAAATAGTGCACTGTTGTTTATTCACGGGTTCATAACCATAAATTCAAATTTAAGAGGAATCTGCTATACCTTTTACAAAGCTTATAAACAGACCGCCGTAAAGTGACGATTGCATGCTTATTATTCAAAAAATGTGTACAAAAGTATACATTTTTTGAAAGAGGACACTTGAATGCATCCCGCCTAGTCAAGATTTTTTCAATATACAAAATAGTTTTTTTGTAATCTTCGAACAAAGTTACCTTTACTTTACTAATTAATTACGGAGAAATAAAATTAAAAATTAAAAAATTAAAAACAGGTCGGTGTGACTTGAAGCTTTTTATATTTAATTTCAAAATTTCATGCATTTTGCTACTGCTGTTTCTTTGTAATTACCACTTTACAAACATGTGTATTTCATTAAATTTTAGAATTAATTTTAAATAATTATGCAACCAATATCACACGTTCAAACAAAATATTAATTCTACATTTATCCATGTTGTTGAAGAGAGACAAGCACAGACAGTAATAAAACATATTGCAAAAATTGCAAGTAAGCAAGTAAAATGATACCGCTTCAAAGATTATGTTCTTATCAGTTACATTTATTAACATTATATCACTATGACATAATAAAATTAAGTATGCACTTTGCGTTTAAAATTTCAATAAATCTACATTACTTTTTTACAATTTTTTAAAATTGCAAAAAACATTCGATCAATATTATTAGTAGAAATTTACAACATATTTATTACTCTACTAAAAGAGCCAATGTACATTTTTGCAACATTTTTCGAAAATCCTTATAAAATTATCATTTTCATGAAGATGGCAATTTTATAGTGATTTTCAAATGTTGCAAAAATGTAACATACATTGGCCTTTTTAACACCATGCCAATCATAAATAAAGTTTTATGTACCCAGGGAAGGACTCCTCGTTCCTTGGCCTACTCGTTATGGACATTATGTTGGCCCAAAATGCTCAATAATTGAGTAGTACACCCTAACATTTTTTACTTATTTCCACTGGGCTCCAATATAAGTTGGCCCGATTTTAATCGTCATATTATACAGGGTGAATGAGAGCACCCGTATCAGCAATTTTTTTCAAAAACGGCTAATAGTCGTAGAGAGTTGGGTTAAAAAAATTTATTATATAAGCCATAATAATTAATAAAGAATCGAATGGTGATATTATTATTTCTCGGAAAGGTCGGCGTCCCGAGTAGTTTGCTCCAGAAACTCCAGAACTCCAGAATTTTAAATGGTCGAAAATTGTATCGTTGAAAAGATCTTGCAAAAATAAGCAAGTTTTGTAGGAAAAATTATTTTATTACTCCCTCTCCTTTTCAGTAATATTCGATTGCATATGGGTGAATGAGACCACCCGTATCAGTCTTTTTTTCAAAAACGGTAGGTCGTAGAGAGTTGGGTCAAAAAATTTATTATAAAAGCCGTAATAAAGAATCGAATAATGATATTATTATTTCTCGGAAAGGTCGTCATCCCGAGTAGTTTGCTCCAGAAATTCCAGAACTCCAGAATTTTAAATTTTATAGGTTGAAAGTGGTATTGTTGAAAATATCTTTAAGAAATAAGCAAGTTTTGTGGGAAAAATTATTTTATTATTCCCACCCATTTTAAGTAATGGTAGTCTCAGTCACCCATATGCAATCGAATATTACTGAAAAGGGGAGGGAGTAATAAAATAATTTTTCCTACAAAACTTGCTTATTTTTTATCTATCTAATTATATATTTTCAACGATACCATTTTCGACCTATGGTGCCATTTAAAATTCTAGAGTTCTAGAGTTTCTGGAGCAAACTACTTGGGACGCCGACCTTTCCGAGAAATAATATCACCATTCGATTTTGTATTATGGCTTTTATAATACATTTTTTTAACCCAACTCTCTACGACTAGCCGTTTTTGAAAAAAATTGCTGATACGGGTGCTCTCATTCACCCTGTATATTATATAAAAATCATCTACTTCGTAATTTTTGTAAAAAAATTAAGAAATTTATCAACTGATAGTAAATTTCGAAGTGGCGTGTTAAAACAATTTATAAAAAAACAATATTTTAAAATTTCGAAGAGCAATTACATCCGCAGTAAAATTTAGGAAAAATTGTGACGGGCAAATGACAGAAAAAATTACATTGCTGAAAAGTGATATTGAAAATAGTGTTTGTCACATAATTTGGTGAGCACAGTAAATGTGATGCTTATTTTTGCCAAAAAGCAGAGAATGCAAATAATGATGACAGTCAATTTAAATTATTAAAAAGTTATCCCGAAATCCTTAATAGAATAAATTACATAATCAGAAGTATCTCATTGCATGCAAAAAGTTTATTGCTGCATCTAAATAGTAACATAGTGGAACAATTCCATTCAATTGTGGCAAAATTTGTAGGTGGTAAAAGAATAAATTATTCCAAAGGTAGATCGTACCAATCCCGCTGTTTAGCTGCTGTGGTGAGTTTCACCGCAGCATAGTGGCGGTCGCAGCATAGTGCTAACGCGAGTTGACTATGAACGCTAAATACCCGGTTCGAATCCGAGTGAAGTAAGAACTTTATTCTGACCGTCTCCCCTCGGAAGGCAATAGCAAACCACCGAGAGTAATATGGCAAGAAAAATCCTTAAAATGTTAATGAACTAAATAAGTCCAAAATTGATCTGTGGACTAAGGGGAAGGCAAAACCACCACCCCATTAACATTTCCCTGGTGCAGCCTTCTTGGCTAAGTCGTGGGGATCGCCGTACATCCGAAATCGGATAGGCACCTAAAGAAGAAGAAGAAGGTGAGTTTCAATTCAAAAGGTAGAGCTCACTCGGTATTGCATAAAACAATACTTGGGAAGAGCCCGTCAAAAATTAAATCAAAATTTGAAGTAAAACGATTGAAGAAATGCAAAAGATCTTTAAATTTTAGAAAAGTTTATAAAGCACCAAACAAAGAAATTGACCAAACTTCAAAAGATTACGTTCCTGATTATGGACTATTTAGTCAACAACCCGACATGCCAGAGGAACATTACGAAAATAAAAAATTGATAGTTTTAAATGGATTAAGAAAAACCGAAGAAGAGAGAACCATTTTTGAGAGAAATACAATTTTGCAATCCGAATGTGCCCTATGGGTCGAATAGAGACGAAAGCTGCTGACTGCATCACATTTCTACGACGTGTGTTCAAAGAAGAAAACCACACATCGTGGAAATTTGGTTAAAAATATTTTATATGGTATTCCGTTAAACACTCACTCACCATGGCAAGTGTTACGAGGAAGTTGCTATAAAGCAGTTAGAGGCACAACTCGATGTAAAAATTAACAAATGTGGAATGTTCATTGACGAGATGGCCTTATTGGAGAGGACACAATCGTAGAAATTAAATGCCCGTATTCTTCCTTTAATAAGCCGGTAGATCAATCAATCGATAATAAAAAAGTTACTTTCTGGAAAAATGTAAATGGTGTTTATGAAGTTAACAAAAAACATAAATGGTATTACCAGATTCAAGGTCAATTCATCATCATACAGTCTTTATGCTTCTTAACAGAAGCGTCGTGATCCTTAAATGTTGGTGGGGTGGTTATTACGCTTCCCCATAGTCCACAGATCAACTTTTGGACCCTTTAGATCATTAACATTTAAGGATGCTCTTGGCATATTACTCTCGGTAGGTTGCCGTTGCTTTCCGAGGAGAGAACGGTCAGAATAAAGTTCTTACTTTACTCGGATTCGAACCCGGTATTTAGCGTCCATAGTCAACTTGCGTGACCACTATGCTCCGACCGTCTCCGTAAGGTCAATTACATATCGCCAAAAAGAAAAAGTGTGTTCTTGGAGTTTGGACTTCCAGTGATTGCAAATTAAAGACAGAAATCATTTAAAGACGATTCTTACTGGTCGAAAAAAATGGAAGAAAAACTATGCAATTTTTACATGAGCTGTCTTCTACCAGAAATAATTGATCCACGGCAATCAAGAAACATGAAAATTCGGGATCCTCCTGATTCTTGCTGATGGCCAGAAAACGAAAAATAAACCATAACATTTTACTGTCACTGCTCGGTTATTCTTTTCAAAATGACTTCTTTGTCCACAGCACACCTTTATTAAGCCAACCTCCAAGTTATTTGCTAAAACGTTGCAAAGACTGAAAACCAGTAAAGAGATACTACTACACAAATTCTTCAAATGAATATTATCCTTCCAAATCTTTGTATTTTACAAATATATTTTCATAAATACTTTTTTGAAGTTTTTTATCTTCCTTTTACCCGACTGCAGAAGGACGGTAATGTATTTTACCTAACAATTATTATAATAATTTTATTATTATTTTCAAGCAAATTAGTTAGCGAATTAAAAAAACGGATGAATGGTTAGAAAGCCTAGTTTTATACCTTCCGTAGATTATAATAATATAAGATATTATTACTTTACAGTTAGTAATCGTTTGTTTAAAAATTCTTATCTTGAAATGGAAACTTATCATAACAACTGCATTATTTTTATCGCATTCTCTATCCCAACCGAAATAGTCTACCCGTCTACGATTGCTGCAACGGTTGTATTTGCTATTACGAAAGCTAATATTCTATCTTATTCCGTGCTATTGTTGTCTCTTTCCTCAAAACGAGATTATTTTCAACGATTCGTCTTAATCATCAGTAAAGATATTGTACACCAAATTTGAAAGACTACGGTTGAATTTTTTTTAGCATTTCTTTGCACCATTTGACACGACTTTGTTTTTGAGTTTTTAGGCTTCTGTCAAATTGTGTGGGATCCAGTGACTGCAAAGCGCAAAATAATAATGCAAAATCGTATGTATTGCTTTCATGTCAATGCCTAAGGATGCCTGAATCTCTCGGTATGTCCTCGTTCAATCATTTCACATACTGCAGTAATATTAGTGGCAAAAACAGACGATGCTGGACGACCTGCTCGAAATTCATCACTGAGAGTGGTGCGTTCACACTGGGATTCGGAAATTCAGCTATAAACAGTACTCTTGAATGGTGCTTCATTATCAAAAGCCAAAATAAGCCGATCGATGCATTGTTTCGGCTTTAGGCCACATTTAAAATCATAAAATATCATGCACGAAAGTTTTCACATGAAAGTTCCATTTTTTCGCACAATTACTTTCCTTTAAAATGCTGTGTAAATAAAACTTGTCTACTTGAGTATGAACTGTCAACTGAATTATATGTTAAAAATATCAAATTTTACGAATATAATAATTAAGAAAGCTTGGCACCACTAGAAATATTAGATTATTAATATTAGACATTGCTACGTATCATGGGATAAGCTTGATTTTGTACCATGGGACATGTGAATAAGACGTCCAAATCAGAGAGAAAAAATAAGTGGCCAAAATTGTTACCTGAATACCTAAAAAGGATTATATGATTCACAAGGAAGTTCATATACGAAAGAGAAACCATAGTGAATGGAGCACAAAATTTGCACAAAATTATGATATATTATTTTTGATTTTGAAAAACTGGTTTTGCTAGGCTCATAGGTCATTTACTATTATAAGTTTGTGATAGGAACATACGAAAGTTTCATTTTTAAGACATTATCATTTTGAGCTGATCAAAAATATGACAATGAAAATGTTTATTTTACTAAAGCGTGTATGTTTATTTAGGTATTACAACGTCCACCATGTAAATTTAACTTATATTTAATTATAAATCAATATTGAACTCAAACACACACAAATTTTAAATTTGCTATAATTCAGTTTTTGGGAATCATAAATTTTTGTTGTTTCCGATTGTTGTTTACTTGTAAATTTTTTATAGAGCTCAGTTCTTCGTCAGTCTAAACCCACATTTTGTATACCGCTTACTAAATTATTTTAAAACCGATTAAAAGTTACTATAATTCTGATGCAGTATATTACGGTATTATAAAAATAATAAATATTTAGATATTAGTCAATAATATAATTTTGTCATTTTAACGATTAGAGCGATACAATGCCATGCTGTTGTTTGAGAGTTTAAATCAACATGTTAGCAAATAACTCATTTTTAATATGACCACCAGTTATAAAATATTGTAATTTAGTTTAAAATTTAAACCATAAATAAAATAAGTTTATTAAACTTCAGTAAAATCGTAAAACATTAATAAAATAAGAAATATAACTGACACAAAACTTGTTCAATATGGCCATCGCCATTTACCACGAAGTTGTTTGCTATATTACTTAATCTTTTTAATCTCTTTGAATTTTTACCGCATCCATATATTTCTAAAACGATCAAGAAGTAGGTATAACCTCACAACTGATTGAAAACTGGTATAATACCTAAAAACATTTTTTGATTTTAAAAAGTTAAAGTAAGATCAGTTTTTGAGAGAGAAACTATAAATCATCAAGAAATATTCAATTTATTTAAATTTTATGCGAATTCCACTCACGCGCGTCACGATTTACAGAAGATTTTGCTTCTTTTGCTAAATACTTAATAGTGCATGTATATTTTGATAATATTTCGTAGTTAATTCGCATGGTGTAAATGTTTATTGTTTAAAAAGCGATTATTACTTTTCGCCAAATCACTACATTGTCTACCAATTGACTAGCATTATAATAGAATGCCTGCACTCTGTAATCAATCTTGTCTTAGCCTGCTTTCTTCAGTTTTCTGCGTAAAAGCTTAATAATGATAGATTATGCTGAAAAATATTATCATTATTCATAATTCTATAAGCTTAAAATAACATTAAAAATTAGATAAAGCCTGACGTATTGCCTTGAAAAAATGAATAAATAATACATTAACATTTTATATAAAGTAAGTAATTGAAATGTTAAAAATTTCTGTGAAATAAATGGTTAAATATTAAAATTTTAACTTAATCCACAAGTTTGTTAATAAAATTTCCTTTCTTTATTGTCCGTCTTTTGATAAGAAAAGCACGACCTGTGGTCTTTCATTCGAATCGATACAAACACAATGTCAGATTTTCCTTAAGCTTACATAAAACCGCCCAAAACCTTTAATACTTTGGTTGTATCTCGTTTTTACAAAGATCTACTTGTAGATAGAACAAGAAATAATATACTTGACACGACAGTTTTCATAAAAACTGGAAGATTCTCTGCAATACTGTAATATAACCCGCGTAGATTTGAATTTATAAAAAAGTCACGTATAACATAAAGTATAATAACAATAAAGGTTACTTTGGGTGTAGTATTTACAATAAATCCATAAGTGCAGCTGAAAGATAATAAAATTTTATATTATGAAAAATAGGAAAAGGAAAATGCCAATTCATGGATAAAATTATGGTATTATATTTTTCAAAATCTACAATATAAAATTGTTTTAATATTTTTTTGTAAGTTAACGGAGTATGTGGTGTGTGCTGAATAAATGTAAATTCATGGTAATTACCAGCTCTAATTTAATGAAATTTGATACGCTTCATCAACATTTCGGATGGTAATTACAGTCTAAACAAATTAGGAAAGTATCTAATTTTAATCCATTTTATAAACTTTTGATGTTGTCACTGTTTTTTTTACCATTCAGTAGTTTTACTTACAAGGAGAGCCTACAGCTGATGAATCGCTAATTTCGATCATTTCTTTTTTATATGGTAGTAAAACGAAAAAATTAGACTTAAAATTTATATTTATTTGGAGTAAATATTTCGTTATTGCAAGGCGCCAAAAAACACCTTTACAATAACTTTTTGTTAACTGGAAGTTAAACAGATAATAATAAAATTCCATACCCTGACTCACACAACAAGCTAAGCTAACCATTTATCATCAAAAAGTTAAGCAAGTTATCCTTGTTTTCAAAGCAAGGTAAAGTTTACCTTTAGAAATTTTCCAAGGAACTGATATTAAAGTAGAGGTAGGTATAAAATTAATGACTGCCAATTTCACATTACTACTCAAAGTGTGGAAATGGTGTTGATAATTAGGAAAATAAGTGATGATGAAAGTTCTCCCGTTATTCACTGCTGATCTCTAAATTGTATAGCTCTGAACCTCGTGCCATTAGAGATAACTGGTTAACTGTATTGTAATAAATTAATTAGTATTAAATTAATGTAAAGAATATATTATAATGCGATTACAAAGAATTATTTACTTACTACTTGACTCTTTACAAAGTTGCAGTTTACCTCGCCTTTGATAAAAATCTTTAAAAAGTGTTTCACAAATTGAACCAAACAAATCGATTCGTTTTCATTCATTCCTAGAACCATTCCATGATTTTGCACCTACACAATTTTCTTATCTTGGCGCTTAAAGAAATAAGTTAAAGTTTTTTAACTTTCCATAAATTTTTGTTACTCTTGAAAAACATTCAGTATAAAATCTTTCCAAATCAAGTACCATCGTATTAAAATAACATCAACCATACAAGATTCTAATTTAATTAATTGCATTTTTCGAATATCCACAACTGGTATAATAATTATAAATATTTTATAGTATAAAATAGTATAAAACTATGGTCTTCTATTAATGGATATCCTATTGGTAAAATCACCGCAATCGAAAATATTTGACCCACAGTCAAAATTGCCTTGGCTTGGTTTGCCTTGCACTCTCAATGGTGGTTGGCACAAAAATGTTTGGAATGTACTGAATTCCATTCTATGATTGGCTACAAGAAGTTTTCGTAAACAATAATCCTGTGTTTGGCTTCAATTTGACAATTGTTGTAAGTTGATTACTTTTGACATTCGTTTGTTTTCTTTATGTTCTTGTAGATATTCAGTACTTGTATCCAATCAAGACAGTTATAAAATACTATACAGGTCCCTAATTAAATTAGTCAGTCCTTCAACCGGTTTGAACATAATTCGACAAAAAGATGCTCAAGCATTTTGAAATACGACAATATATTATCGTAGAACCAATTCATGTAATTTGGTTCGCACAGATCAATCTAGAATAACAAACAGTAGTGTGCGTCTACAATTCAGAATTTTATTTTATATATTACCGAAATGCCTACAATGTTTAATGGTTATATTTTAATTTAATTTTGATATGGAATATACAATTCGATCGGATAAAGCCTGACGTTATACGTAATTGTAGGATATAGTCAAGCTCGATTATCGTACAATTTATTAATATAATGGATGATTTCAATTGAAATTATCCCTCCGATGCAATTCCTTACATCAGGTCAATTCTTATGTTTGTGAAATCTAGTTTTGCGATAATCCATTTCTACACATTAAAAAATCAGTGATATAAAATAAAATTCAACGTTAACTTACGAAAATTTAAATTCAAGCTAAAGCGGAATTTGGGTAGTTGCGATAAGAATTTTTGGAGTTATCAACAACAGGAGTGTACACTGGATCGTGATTCCATGATTTGTTTTGCTAATGAAAACAGAAGTTTATGGTAATTTGAAAGAAGATACGATAGATCGAATTGATTTTGAGGTAACAAATGTGAAAGAATAATTTTTCACAACCATGGAAAATTTTTTCTTGTTATTAGAGAATTTTTTTAGGGTATTTATGAATCCACATTATTAATTCTGAAGAAATTAGTTATTTGTGGTTTACGAAAGGATTATATCTAAAACAGTAACTCTTTTTGAAAAATGTTAATGGAATGATTTATAGGTTAGAAAATTCAAAAAGTTAATAAAAATATTTTTAGCTTACATCGATTTTTATCGATTTATTAATCGTCTTGGCGTTTTAATAAATAATCCATGCCTTTTGTTGATTTTGTCATTATAATGGTTGCAACAGATTTATAATTTTGGTTTTTATTGAGAGGCAGGGAAATTGTAAGTATTTTTAAAAAAATTTAATATTTACAGTTAAAGAAAACTGCATTTTCTCGATCTTAATAATTCTTCGATGTACATTTAGTTTATTGAAAGTTTTAACATATCTGGTGTTATAGAAAGTAAATATTCATTTTAGTTCACTAGAAATTTTCTTTCAAATCTTCATTTTATTTTAACTGAGATTTTCTTTCAAAATTTTGTACAGCTTCAAAATACATAAGTTATTCTAATAAAATTTTATTTAAAAATATTATATAAAAGTTCCTGGTTATTGTAGATATTTATTCTGCTTACAATCTGCAATAGAAAATGTAGTAAAACGTACAAATATAAATTTAATTTTTAAACGTAATAAAAATATGAAAATTGTATTCGTTTGCGTCGCCGCTCCGCGCCGTCGTTAATAAATTATAAAACTTTTTCGTGACAAACTCAAACAAGTGATGATAATACAAAATTTTATATAAAAGCATTTCTGTACAAACAAAAATTTTTAGCACACACTACATATTAACAAAAATAAAGCAGTTTCCATTAGATATTTTTAAGTAATTTATTACACAATTATTGATAAAGCTTCGCCTAAATTAAAATTATATAAATTAACGCAATGAATAAACATAAAGAAGATACCGAAAATTAGCATAAATATTAGTATGTCACACACATTGTGCATCTAGAATAGTTCCAAATAGTTTTAATAACCTAATAATGTTGTGCAAATACAAATTTCCTATACAAATTAGAATTTGGAGTCCAAATCAAATAAAGCAATTTATAAACCTCTACAATTATCCTAACATAGTACCCTAGTATCTTTGTTATACCAAACTTAACTAACAAGGGGAGGCCCAATTCTGGTCGTCGCAGACCTGCAGCACTACTATTATACCTTTAGATGGTACAAACTAAACTGTGCAACGGCAAAATCATTTTTACTATAATAAATTATTATAATGTAATTTGACACCTACAAGTCGACTTATGCCCTTATTTTCAAACGTAAATTAGTGGTTGAAAATTACTCAAGTCCGCTAAATTAAAATATATATCTGGTCCTTGGTGTTTAACCTGTAAGAATCACCAAAGTTTCAATTGCGTGTCCTGAAAGGTTGACATTCTTGACTTATATCCTTTTCAGTTTTCAGTAGCATGCATGCGAAGAAAATTCGTGAGACCGTTGTAATTTGGTTTACTTATTCTTGAACCTCTAAAGAGTAATGTCGTTTTAAAAATAATATAAAATCGAACTATTTTGAAAAAATAATGAAAATAAATTGAATTTAAAGGGATTTATTGTGAAAAATTATAAAAGAAAATTGAATGGTATAAATGTGAAAAGATTGGAAAAGTTTAGAACAATTCGTAAGACAAATGAAATGAAACTAAAGTAAAAAATTGGAAGCAATTATTAGCTAAACGGAAAGTATAGAATCCTATTGATAAAATAAATCTCATAAAATGTAATGATGGAAAATAAACCAGAAATTCTTTTTAATAAAAAATAAAGTAGGTGAATAATAATACCTAAATCATTTTAAAAGTTACAAATTGTTTAATTTTTTTTGGAAAAAACAATAATTTAAGAATAAAAATTGATAACCAAGATTGAAGATTATTAAAATTTAAAGCATTTTGAACTAATTTAAATCTTGAAACACTGAGTGAGGTAGAAGGCCGAACAACAATGAGTGGCGTTTACCTTTTCTAATATAATCATTAAATCTCTTGATAATACGCTTATGAATATTTGTTTAGGGTATTTGAATGTTAACTAACTACAACATTCATAATCCCAAAATTTTGAATAATTTGTATACCATAGTTTGCAATATTCATTGAAATGAATTATTTGACAGAAGGTAAGCTCACCCCGAAGTGTAAATCTTCTCTTTTAGAAAATTCAGCAATTGTAGTATGTTATTGCGACATTTTAAAAAATTATTTACGACCGACCCCTTATGAGGTTGAAAGCGTGAGGTTCAGAACGTTATCCTATATCTCATACGAAGCCGTAGTAAAAAATATATTTTGCTCCTGAATGTTATAATATTTCTCGTTAAAATTTGATTACAAATTATGATTTAAAAATTGTAAATTCGTAAAGTGCATTTTCAACATTCGTTTTGAATCTCGTTCTTATTTAACAATTTTTGTCATAAAAATAGAACAAAATAGATTACAACCTCCTGATGAATTTTATCTTATCTCTGCTGACAACAACAACTTTTTTAAGACAATTTGAAAAGAGTAAGTTTTTCTTGCAGCCATTTAGGTTTTCTCGACAGCAGGCATTTATGTATAACAGTCGCAATTTTCCTAAATATCTTCGCAGTAAAACTTTATGGGAATCTTTATTGAAAACTTCAGTTGTAAATCAATATTTTATGTTAAAATCATTAAAATCAAGTTAAACGATATCAAAACTTTGTCAGTATCTAACAAAACTTCCTACAATGTTTAAGACTTGGTTTCGGATAAAACAATCGATTGATTCATAATTTAAGTAGTGAAACTTGATAATAACCTTTTATCAGAATCTGTAGGTTACAGTGATTTACAAATTTTTGTATTTAAAATGTTATGTGAGGCTGTCGGAGCATAGTGGTCACGCAAGTTGACTATGAACGCTAAATACCAGGTTCGAATCCGGGTGAAGTAAGAACTTTATTCTGGCCGCTTCTCTGGTCCTCCAGGTTGGGGGTTCTACGTCGGGCTTGCTCCTCGTTGTAGGTAAAAAATGTAAAATGCTAACAAAATCCAAAAGCCAATTTGGCGTTTGAGAACCGGGAAGCTGCGCATTGCAGTATAAACCGGGTATATATAGAAAAAAAAAATTTAATTCGGAAATTTTTGTTTACTTTTTTTATATTATTCTTCTATTTAAAGTGATTAGTCTAAATAAACAATTTCCTTATGTAAGGATAGTTCTTAAAATAGCAAATTATATAGTGATTATACTCAACTGCAATGATTTTTATAATGTTAAGTTTTAATAAATTAATTTAATCTTCAACAACAAAATATTATCGTTAATAAAAAGGAAAATAGGAATAGATACTTTTTATAAATCGTGGTCGACTATTATTAAACAATATTTGATTTTTTCGAGGTTCTTATGGTTGGTTACACTACTTTGATGTGGTTTCTCGGGTTATCTGGGCGTATTTAATAATATACAGATACTTTCTGAAAAATGCGGTTTCGCCTCGCCAAGGGCTTGAACTTCTATTTTGAAAGTTGAAAGTTTAAATTGAATGTTAGAGAATTTAATTATTATACTCATTTCAGTTTGAAGTTATTTGTTCAAAACATAATCATTTATATTTTCAACAATTATTTTGTGTTCTTCGAAAGCCTATTCGAGAATTTCAATGTTCGATTCGAATTTCAATTTTGGTGTACTAATCTTACATTTTTAATTGGAATCAGAGAACCCAAAATTCACCCTGAGTGAAGCTGGCGAAAAGATTTTGTTAGAGTTTCATTTGGAAAAACAAGGTCACAATGTGGAATCTATTCAGTTGTTCGAATTCTACGAATATAAGATAAAACTGGTGGCATTCTAAATCACATTTTAAATATTTGAATTAAAATTTGGTTAAATACGATATTTTAATTACATTTTAAATTTTAAATTACCTAATCGAAATTAAATTTAATTTAATTAAACATTGAAATTTTTAATTAAGTTTATTTCAAGAAATTTCAGTAAATATTTCTTCGTTTTCCAAATTTCTTTTATAATTTTAGTAAACTAAAAGAAGTTCGTTATTTTTATGTAATGTGAATTTATTCTGACCAATTTGTAAAATTGAACTTCAATTGGATAAACCACTGACAGAGTAGCTTAGCTGGACATGTCATTTATTGGCGCTTGTTTGTTATGCTTATCTGTATTAGAGGGGGGGGGGGGCTCTAATGAGTTTTCTATACGATTGTCACATCGAAATGAAAGAGTGACTATTTACCTATACACATAATCGAAAGCATTTTTGTTGACACATAAGTATACAACATTTTTTATTTACCTAAATAATTTGACTCAATCAGATCAATAATTTGTATTTCCTGATCACATTTACACAGGTAAGTAATAAAAAGTCAGTTTTATACTATTTTGCTTATTCAAAAATTATATATTTTTCAACGTGGAAATATTTTCTTGTTCCTTGTGCCAGTGCTGATATTTTAAAAAGAGTTTGGTACATATCTGGCAGGTGTCGCTAGTGAAACTTTTAATTTCATATTAAATTGCTTATGTTTAATCAATTATTAAGTAATTAAAAAATCAAATCAAAATATTTAATGGCAGTTGATTGATGGGGTTGATATGACATCACGTAAACATCTCATAATATAATATTGAAAAAAATGTTTCATCATTTTAACTTGCAATCACGATAACTTTATCGACAAAATTAAGCAAACGTAAGTTTTTAACTTGAAATTCACTGCAACAGCAAGATAAGAAAGTCTAAAGTTTATAATTTCAAAATTAAGCATTTGCATAAGAATTAACCTGATGCATTATAATATAACTTTATTTAACCATCAATCTTAATTTAAGAGCAGAAATTAAATCAAAACAAAAGATTTAGCTACATGTTGATTGCAAATTAATACAGGGTCGACTTGGGTTCGTTTGAGAGATAATCTGGTTTATGTTTGTACGTAAAGCTTTTAAATTAGTTTCTGGCATCAGGCTAAAGCTCATAAAATATAACACGCGATGCACTTGCAATCCAAACTTTACTGTATAGTATAGAAAGTAAATTAACCCATTAGGTACCAACTTAATTTTTTTTGAAAATTTAAAAAAATTGTTGTTATTTTTCTTTTAATGTACATACTAGAGTAATATAAAAATAAAAAAAAATAATTTTTAATTTAAACTTTTGAGTTATGAACGGTTTTATAAATAGGACATTGGTGCCTTAGGGTATCAAATTACATTACTAACGTCTACAAAAAAAATTTTATTTTAGCGCTACGATTGTATAAGTTAACCTAATCAGTTTAAAACAGAAATTATAAATCAAAATTCTAAGAAAATGCCGTTTTTGTGATACCAATTGTATCAAATGTTTATGTTGAAACGCCGCTAATAATATAATTCCAACTTTAATCGTTATTTATTCAAAAAGTATAGTGAATGTTGTCCTGAAAAATTTTTTTTGAGAAGGGTTGGTATCTAATCTAAGCACCTTCCAGTTATAAAAAAATTTAAACAAGATTTAATTGTTGATAAAAATTGTTATTCCTACTGTCTTATAAATAGGACACTGGTACCTAATGGGTTAATATAAATTTTAAAGTACTCCCACCTGTAAATTCATTTCAGTATTGTTTTAAACAACTTTGTAGTTACTTAGTTAAAACCGCAGTGGAGTATATTGTGTAGTAGCTTGGGCTGAATACAAGGCATAAAATTTAGATTTAAATTTATTGTAATTTATTCTTCTCCTTACTTATTTTTCTTAACATTTGGAGTCAAGAAAATAACTTGAAAATAAGTGAATTTCTTGAAAAAAATTTTAAACTAAAATTTTCAAATAAAAGAAACCTAAATCAACTAACAGTAAGACAAATCAAAGTAAATGGTGTGCCATTTATAACATTACGAATCCGAAATTTTTTTCTGCTGAACAAATGTAAACAACCTCGTCTACTTCGGAGATTTGCTTTATTTTCTGTGTGTTCTTTAAATTTATTTATTGTAATGTTTAACCTTGTAGAAAAAGTATTTAATATTTTTTTCCATCCTAGAGAGCTTACTAAAAATACAATTATTATAAAATTAATTATTTTAATTTGATAAAATTTTATACGTAACACGTACGAAAATGCATTATCACACTTGTGGCATAAATAACTATTTTCTGGTCGCTTCTTGAAATTTCTAAAATAAATTTAAAAAACGAAAGAATTTATGTACTTTTTTTTATATTAACGCATAAAAAACTTATGAATTTTAAATGAAGCTGAAGTGTGTTGAAAAAGTATGTGTAAAAATTGAAAGATCAATTTAAAACTTATTTGAAAATTTATGCTCAAACTTGTACAGTTGAATACATGGTGCAATACATAAATAAAACCATTTCAGAAAATCATAAATAAGAAATATGAAAAGGTGAAATTTAGCGAGGAGTTTTATTTCTGTTTGCCATAACGATTAAATAATAAATGAATGCATGATTTATTTAAACGGAAATTAGGAAAAGCTCAAGTTTTAAATAACTATTTCTTTATTTGCCGTATTCAAATTTAGCACAAAAAAAATAAATTTAAATGAGAAAATAGTTAAGAAATCATTTGTTTAGAAGTTACACGTGGCTTGATCACTTAAAAAGTAAAATAGCGATAGGCTCTTATTTTTTTATGGTTTTGTGTCAATCGACACGTCTGAACCCGACTTTCCAGCGAGCATTATATTTTAATCATTCTGCCATATAGGTAGGTATAATATTTATTAAATTCTCTTCATGTAAGATTGATGTATAATATCGCAATGATTTATAAATAAAATGAATCTCAATTGAGTTTTAACCAATTATAGCCCATTAAAATGTAAAGTTTATAATTTTCTAGTATATTCTTACACGAAGCACACGTTTTTCTTTAGTATCTACATATTTTTCTCCTTTCATGTTCTCATAATATTATATTAATTAATAATAATGACATTATTTTGAATTCGAATACCATAGTTTGTTTTTGAAATAAAAAATAAATGATTGCTGATCTTACCTTTTCATTTGACATTTAATATCTGGATGGAATTGGCATCATATCGAATCTAATACGTAATTTTGCTTCTCACATGGATTTATTTAATCTGAAAATATACGTTTATATGAATATCGATAAATATTAATAATAAAATATACTTCTATTAAATTTTATAGCGAAAATAGATTAAGATGAATTTTTGGGAGCCTTTATAGATCACATTTTGGCATTTAGCAAGTTATTTGCTATTTTTAAATTTTGAAAAAATGATCAAAATGTTCTGTTTCTAATTTTTATATTGAAAACTAAAATACCATATAATAATAGTATATTACATAACAAGCGTGGAAAGTGACACATTTCGCATGAGTGTGTAAGTTTTGCACGAGGCGCAGCCAAGTGCAGAAATCACACGAATGCATGAAAGGCACTTTTCTGCGAGTTATGTACAATATTTTTCCTACGACCGCGACCATAAAAAAATAAATCCATTTTTATTTCGTTTTCACGAATTAATTTGATTTTAGAAAACAAGAGCAATATTATTTATTAATTGTAGTTAACGTCAAAATTTCAAAGCAGCCTACTAAATTCAAGTTAACTGTGCGTTATAATAACGTTATAATATTTTGCTCTTGTTTTCTAAAATCAAATTAATTCGTGAAAACGACATAAAAATGGATTTATTTTTTTATGGTCGCGGTCGTAGGAAAAATAGTGTACATAACTCGCAGAAAAGTGCCTTTCATGCATTCGTGTGATTTCTGCACTTGGCTGCGCCTCGTGCAAAACTTACACACTCATGCGAAATGTGTCACTTTCCACGCTTGTGATGTAATATACTATAACAACTGTGGTAGAAGAAACTAATTTAAAAATCTAGATCTTGTATTTTTTAAGCAATTTTAATAAAAAAAAAAAGAATTTGCATTTAAAAAAAAATAAAAATATAAAATTCAATATAATTATTGCTAGAAAGCTCTTTCTCCCTGGCTTCTTTAATATCATTTACAGAAGCGCGTCTGACTAGTTTAATCCCTTATTACTAATAAAGAAAATTATCCAACGTAAGAGACGTGAGACTGTTATTGCCTGGCAGTTAACGCGAATGCGAGGTACCGGGTTTCAATCTGGGGAAGGGTAAACTTTCTTATGACTAATCACCGTGCTTCGGAAGGCATGTTAAGCCGGTGGTTCCCTGGGTTACTGAATTGTCACCATTAACATAAAAAACCAGGATACAGGATCTGAAGGCCAGTTTAGTAAGCTACCTGATGGTATCAGGTATCAGGTACGACATCCGTCGACTATATAACTAACTTGGTCAAATGGCGTTAGAACAGGGGTGAGCAACCCGCGGCCCGCCACACCTTTTCGTGCGGCCCGCCAAAGATTTTTAAGTTGGTATAATAAAAAAATTAAGCACTATTTCTAAATTTGAAAACGAATTGTATCGACCAAAACTTATTTTTTATAAGAATTTTATAAAAACTCACTGCCCTCCAGAAAAATTTTTACCCCCCCCCCTAAATAAGGCCCTGCATGCGGCCCGCACAACATTTTTTAGTTTGTAAGTGGCCCGTGGCAAAAAACGGTTGCTCATCCCTGCGTTAGAAAGTACGTGGACGTACCAAAGCAGAACATAAACGGTCCAAAACTAACCAAAACACAATCGCAATACAGAGGAATAAAACTCACCTCAGATCTTTCGGTGTTCACACAATCTATCTTATACCGAATTCTCTGTACGCGATCGATGGTATTAAATGAAAACAAAAAGATATTCCACTGTCCTCTTCTGCCAGTCCGAAACGAAAGGATTTTCTGGTATACAGTTTGCCTAGCAGGAATTGGTAACGTAAGCTTCAAGGTCACTGATTGACCCAAGTTCATGCGCCTGTGTAAAAGCCACAAGGTATAGGAATAAAAAAACCACTGTACAGTAGCTCTTGAGGTCCACGTTGCAAATAATAGAATTCCTACTAACAAGGGCAAGGCCAACCTTGCCCGTCGCAGATCTGCACCAAAATTTGTATACGATTACAACCCAATTAGAACGTCAACTTGATGAAAGTTTAAAGACCCGAAAGTCAGAAATTTTTGTCGTTTCATGAATGAAGTCATTAATGAATGTTCTAGTTTCGCTTGAAATTTCTATTTTGTTTACAAATGGCTTGATATTATATGTTACTTGCTCAGTGCAAGTAGGTATGCTTTTTAGAAGAGTATCTACCCATATACCTACTTACTTTTTATTTTCATTCATAGAACTGAGTAATTTTTCAAAATTTGGAGTATTATACTACATGCTCACTTTTATTCATATCACCCATTCTCTCTAATTTTTGGATTTGGTTTTACTTTGCTATTGTTATTCCGAAACGATTGAATTCTAAACCAATTATAGGTTAGAATACAAAATAATAAATTGGAAGGACCTCTGTGCACATAGTAGATACTAATTTTTAAAATGAACAGGAACTTTTCTGTTTGGTTATCATTTGATTAACTGAAATCTTGGCGCTACATTACTGCAATATTGGTGCAATATTTATCCAACATTGATCGAATATAGCGTCAAGATTGTGATACATGAGCTGGAAACGATAACTGCAAGTACTGCAGCAAATAGTTATTTGTTTCCTCATGGTTAACTTAAATTTCGTATTTAAGGACCTCGATTCGACGAGTTCTGAAAGATTAAACTGGTTTAACAGAAACTGATTCTAAAAGGGAAGAGCAGATTAGGTTATACTATAACTTATTAGTTTTAATTAAATTTTTGATGAATAAAGAAATTTATCCAATGTTTATAAACGAAAATATAATACAAATATTTCAGGATTCCTTTTCAAGGCAATAAGTTCACATCTTTTAGGATTGCATAAAATATAAACAAACGTCCACTATTACTGCATCAATATGAGATTTGCATTTTATAGCTGTTTTATGACATTTAATAGTTATTGAATTACTAACTTATTTATAGAGAATTTAATTAATGTTCTTTTATATGACTATTAACACGTAGACCGCTACGCTTAAAAATAGCCTATTGTTTTTAATGTTATAGTCTATGAGTTAAATTTCATGCACGTGGGAGTTTTCGTTCATTATTATTATAAGTAATAAATAATTTTATACAATTTTTTGGGTAGTTGTCTGTTTAATAATTAATAAATTCTTCACGTTTCGCTAATCTTCCTTTTAAGCTTCAAATTAACAAAATTTAATTAAAATTAAATTAAATAAAATATTACAAGCAGCAAAAAATGTTTTGAATGATTACAATACAAAGTAAACTAGGTAAACTAAAATTCAAATTTATAAGATCTTCGTTATTATTGTAAAATGTCTCCACTGATGATGCTTAACCTCTCTGAAATTTACCTTATGTTTTTTTGTGTTAATATGGAACATTTAATTTAGTATTAACCTTTTAAAATAATTACCTTCCATATCTCAAATTTGTATTTGATCAAAATCAACACTGTATCTGATGTCTGGTTTTGTTTAATTTAATTATTGTCTTTCTTTGTTTTTTTACAATCATTCATAATAAAATGTTGATATATTCTGTATTTAAACCAAAGTGTGGTTTGACATACATCATCAACAGTCTTTCCACTAACTTTTATACACTATAACTCTGATTGGTTACTTTTATCTATTTTTGTTTTTAATTTGGTCAATAATCCTCTGTGATTCTTCAGACTATAAGGAGATAACGTGTAAAATTGTCGCAAAACTTTCTCTATATTATTTTCTGTTTATCCTCTTAAGTAAAAGAGAACATAGCTCGGTTTGGTTCAGCGGCTTTTGAGGGCTCTATTATTTTTACACTTTACTAATCCAGTTTTCAACAAGCAAAAAACCCATTAAAGTAAAATGTAACCACATCTTGAAATTAGTGGTTATCCTAATACAATGGTTAAATTTTATTTGTTTGCATTTTATTTAAAATGTGTAGAAACGTCATCATAAATTTCTTACAGCCAATATTTTGGTGGTAGTCCAATACTATCATATTTCTTGTATTAATTTTCTAACTAACTGAAATAAAACGTTAGATTTATGTACTGTACAAGATGGTGCACTCGCATTGAGTTTTATTATAAATTAGGTCGTAATTTTCTCTTCATCCAAAGAATGAATTAAGGGGAAACAAAGAGAGGCAACTTTTACTTACGTAAAACTGAAATCCTTTATAAACTCCATCTTGAAGGGTAGCTTCATTACCTTCTTTATACTCCAGCCTCTGGGTATACTTCACCAAGCACCATCAGCTTAACCTGAACCCTTGTTAACATTTTATTAGAACCCGATAATATTAGAATTGACCTCTGCTACTTTATTTTTAATTTAATCGGCGCTCAGGGGTTAGAGATAAAGTTTCAAGAATTGCAATGAAATTTTAATTAAAATTCAAAATCAAATAGCAAAATAATTATTATTCGAACGTAACCTTTCAGTTATCCCTTTCGCTCTTAGGGAAAGATTGTATTGGCATCAACTTTAAAATAAAATAGAAATAGGAGAAACTCAAGATTACAATTTCATATTAGAAAAATTGTTGATTTTAATAGTGAAATTGAGAGAAGAAATATTAAAGATGTAATAAATTAAATTTATTATTCTTTTGCACTTAAATTAACACAATCCATGGTCAATTTAGGAAAAATTTGATTATAAACATGTCTTAAAATGTATCCCTTCGTTAACTAAAAGGGTAAAACAACAGGCCTCCTGTTGAAATTCTCGCATGACCATTTAAATTGCGGAAGTAAAACTTTGTGCACATAATTTAATTATTTTATTACAAATGTTAAATAATACCAAAATGCTTTCAACACATCATTGTAACTTTACTAGTGCTTTATGTGTGAACTATGAATTTAAATTACCCAAATATGCAGAGCTCCTAGAATTTTAGAAATTTAAACTTTCATATCGACCATAAAAGCAGCTTACTGCAAAGAGCTTTAAAGAAAGTTTTTACTAATTTAACAAACCAAAAAATTTGATGAGACTGATCCTTTTTTTCCTGATGCAGCTTGTCTACACCCAGAATACTGTAATCAACATTTATAAAGTTTCACTCCCGTTAAAAATTGTTAAATTTTTAAATTGGAAAGAAAATCCTGCTATTTAATTTTATTTTAGTATTTTCAACTTAAAACGGTATATTTTGCCATAAAAGAAAGTATTCCTTACGCACTAAATTTAAAGTACAAAAATAAGTTAATTGATTTTCGATTGTTAAACTTAATCCACTGAAAACACAAATCGCTGTAATAAAGAGTTAAATTTTACGGATTATTTTTATTAAAATCTTACAAAAAATTAATTAAGTGTTCATTCCGTAGAAAGTGCAGATCAAAAAGAAATGGCCATTAAGCAGTTTATCTGCTCTTAATCATTTATTTATATCTGTATTCGAAAATTGTTCCTTTTCTGAGAGAAAAACTTTCTTATTTATCTTTCATTTACTAAGAAAAAACTTTTAGGTTAATCAATAGTGATTAAAATTAATGTTTTTTTGTTGAAAAATAAGTAACATCGCTTTTTCAAGCTTTTACTATGTTATAATTAGATAAATATTATTTATGTAGTACGAAGGAGCCCCTAATTGAAAATGTGGGTTTTAACCGCCCACATCTCCGATTAAATCAAGCAGGATTTTCATTTTTCCTCTACTATTTATAGAAATATATTTGTTTTTATTGAATTCTGTGCATACTTTACAATTTACGATCATCATAATAATAACATTCAGTAAACTAATATACATTTAATTGTTATTATTATCGTATGATATGACGTATTATTTCTACGCAATTAATTTAATATAATTAATAATATATTATTATAATATTAAACTATAGTTTATCCCCAATAAGAGATCTTTCTCTCGCTCTTAATTCATGTGGTTGAAAAAAGTTGAAGGACATTGCCTTGTTGAATGCTTTACTGTCCACTTTTACAAAGTTCATTTACAGCTGTAATTATCTAAGCTCGCTAACTGTGTAAAATTGTAAGTCAAGAAGAATATTATAATATCGTAGAAATAAAATTGTAAACTTTGCAATATGGCAATGTTTATAAATAAAACCTTTTAAGTTATTATTTATGAATTGAAAATATGAATTTAATTTAACCGAGCCCCCCTCCTTCAATTCAAAAACCATTTGTATTTTTAAGTTTTTGTAATTTTTAAATTTCGTCTTATTTAATGTAGGTATAAATATAAAAGAATAATAACTATTATTGGGTGGACACAGCATCATAATATCCGAACAATTTTACGTTAATTTACAATTGCTTTTTTTATAGTTTCCCAAATCGTTTTCCATAATAGCACTCGATTAATTAATTCAGCACTCAAAATAAACAAAAAACCATACTTAAATTTCCCTTTATTCAATTTTAAATTACAATTGCTTCCTTATCAAAATTAAGCGACGTTATACTCTTTTTTATTTCGAGTCATTCATAAGTGATCAAATTTCCTGTTCGCTTCACTCTCTAAAATCGCAGGTCACCTTTTATTGGTGTAATAAAGTTTGCACTAAATGTTTACAATAAAAATTTACAAACTTTTGGTGCATAAAAGTAGATAAGCTTTTATTTATATTTTACTGTAATATTTGATGAGCTATTGGTTTAGTAAAATTTTTATGATAACATTTGAATTCAGAATAGCCAAGTTTGTTGAAAATGATATCGGTTGCGGCAAAATAGCACAAACATTTTTTGTTTTAATTTATTTCAATATTAGAGATTGGAAATGCCCTACTAATCAATGACTTAAACACTACTTCCAAATTATATATTGCGATGTTCCCTTCCTCTGTATTAACTGAGGTTAAATCCCCAATTTTTTGGTGTACATTTATTATTTATGCAATGTCTTGTGTCTAACATGCAGCTATTTTCATTAATTTTTATTAAACAAAATCTCTTCTTGAATTTTAACCTTTTATAATTATGCCACAAATTGTATAGTGTGCCTTAATTTAAGTTGCCCTGTGTTGCACAAACTACCTTATAATTTAAAATAATGAAACATGATTTTACTTTCCTTCATTTGAACAAATTATGAAAAAATAATTCTCTTTAACGCAATCGTTTACTAATTTTAACATTGCATCTGTTTCTAATTCTAATGTTTCATCCATTTCACTTTACATATTTTGTCTGCTATGACAGTAAAATTTCTGTTGTAGTTGGTCTTGCACCAAAAGGCTGGACAGTTTAAATACATTGATTTTTCATTTTCTATTGTAATTGGTGCAAGCAACTTAGGTAAAGATTTACATAGCAAGTTCATATTTTAAATGATTTTGCAGATCAGAGTACTGCCAAATCGTAGCACAAGAATAGCAGTCTTTCTCAAATACCTCATTTTACACTAATTTTGCCTACTTTGAAATTTTTTTTTGTAATTACTTGAATAAGGGTTCAAATTCAGTAGTAAGTTGCCAATCTTGTTGTTGCAAATAGGTTAGTATTTTCTGAGCTGGGTATTGAGATCAAAATTAAATTTCAAACGAGTAAATGTAAAATTCGAACAAATAATGTTTTTATAAATATTAAAAAGCTTTTAGAGAAAATTGAAGAAATTTATCATACATCTTAAATATTTACTTAATTTATTTACGCACTCTTTGTGTGCTTTCTCCTTCAGGATTTATTCAATCTGATTAACAATTTATCCAGTAGGTATGTCTTAGAACTTTGATCAAATTAGTGAATTTGAATAGTAAAAGTCAAAATATGTGAATTATAATTATAATTAACAATATGTGCCTATACTGTACGTACCAGTTTCTCATGATTTCTTTTTCCTGGAATCGTTTTCTTATTTAATTTTTATATACCCAATTTCCGCATCTTTTTGTATATTGCGTTTAAAAATTCCTTTTGAAGGGGTACTTTTACTTAATTTTCGAGAAGATCCAATGCTGTCTTGGATAAAGTGTACATTTAATATTCTGGATCTTTCTATCTTTTATTACAGCCTTCCATTATATTACCTAATATTGGAATTTAAAGGCTAATATAGTATTAAACAATAATTTTTCAATACAAGAGGAATAATCAATATTATTGAGATGTCATAATTATTAATTCTTCTTCTTCTTCTTTTCAGCCTTTGTCTATCCACTGTTGGATGTAGGCCTCCTTCAATTCTCTCCATGCATCACGATCCTGGGCTCGATTTTGCCAATAATAATTATTTAATTATAGGCAAAATAATTATTAATATTCAACCCAATATTAAGAAATTCCCAATGTATTGCCAAGATTACCGACTATTTCTTATTGAAACAGATAAAACAAACTGTTAAGATCTGACTGATCTAACCTAATGTCTCTAAGGCATTGCTTGATCAGCATAAAATTGGTTTGATTTCAAGTGATTCCTCTCTTTAGCGTTAACATAATTCTCTCTAAATTTTATAATGAATTTTCTGAAATAACAAAATATTAGGAAAATAAGATATATTTGGCAATTTTACGCAAACGCCACCTGTTGCAGGTCCAAATAATATTTTGAAGGAATTATGGAATTATTTCGAGTAGGTATATTTTATATTTTCTGCATTCAGTTATTTTACGTTCACGTTATACGTAATTGCTTAGGGACTCCTAATAATTCTTTTAACATTTATACACTTTTGAAATATATCGAGTATGTTTTACTGACAGCAGTGATAAACAATCTCAATGGGGAATTCGTATTTCTTACTATAAATTAGGACGATGGTTTTACGATCACTATCAACTTTTTATGAATCTTTACCTTAAATGTATTTCTAACTTAACTTTAACATTGCAATCAATTATCAGGTTTATACCACATATTTTCTCTATTTCAAAAAAATAAAAGTTGTAATGGGAAAACTAATAAAGGAATCAATTACTGAATGGTTCCATTATAGTTTTCCGAACTAATTTAATATATTATATCATTTTCCCTGGAAATAAATCGTTTTTACTCCCTAATGTACATGTTATGATAATCCACTGGTCCGTTTCTAAAAATATGTAAGAGCTAAATAGTAAATTCAAGGCATTAGTGTTCTCGAAAGCTTCCTTAATGTCTAAAGATATCTTTCCAATATCATAAAATGCATTTTATACTATCTTTGCGTTTCTTGACAGTAACTGCATTTCAAAGTTATTTTTCCTCTTTTTCCAACTTTGCTCGAACGATTTTAACCTTTTCAGTTCATTCGAAAAGCGATTTTATTACTTTCTCTACTTTTGTTCCAATATTGAAGATAAGAATGTTACGCACAATATGGTTAAGCAAACATCCGGAAAAGTTTTGTTTCATGAAATTCTTATTTTCAAGGATTGCCAATAATTTCAAAATTTCAATGCGAAGGATTTTAATATGGCTATTATAAAAGCACCCTAGGTTAATTAACATTTAAATTGTGTGCAAAAAAAGTTTATCGCGAAAATGAAGAGATATTTTCCGTTTCGCCACTTTTATTGCATAATAACAGTTCTTTGAATTTTTTACTTTAAATCGGGCTAGATTTTACTGCAGTAATCTTAAATTTACTATATTATCAGATTGTCCAAGGAAACCTAACCTTATAGTGGGATTTGATGTGATTCGGCACATAAAGCGAGGTGAAGTGTTTCAATCGTTGAGCTTGATCGTTAAATCGACGATGAAAACGGTACACTAACAAGAAGGGTAAAACCATGAAACCAATTTTTCTGAAGTTTTATTTTTAAATTTCTTTTTATGAATCTTACTGTTCCAACTAATTTTTTACTAGAAATTTTAATTTCGTAATGTTAGTAATTTATTATGGAAGCAGCTTTTAAACTTAACAGAACAAAGGTAACACTAACATTATTAATATGAATAATACTTGGTTGAACTTGTTAACTTAGCAACCAAAATAGCTTTGGTGAAGGTGATTTAAGTGTTGCGGTTCTCTCTAACTGATAAAATGTACGTAAATTAGAGTAACTAAATGGGATCTCTTAAAATAATCACTTGGGTAGAAAAACATAATAGTAATGTAAGTCAATAAATTTTTTTAGAAGAAGAGTATGCTTATGTAGTAAATAATTCAGAGAGAATTAATTTATACAGAAAATTTGCAATATTATTTCCTTTTCAGCATATTCATGAAGGAGGGTAAAAGTTTTGACTTGCAGCAGGTAGCAGATAAACAATGTTTTGTTTATAAGTTAATTTACATTTACTTTGATGTTTTATTTTTCAATTTTTAGGACATGAAAGAAAGAAATATTCACAATAGATAGGCAATTTAAATAATAGCTGCACAAATTGAGCAAACAATAAAAGAAATTGATTGCCTGATTTTCAAATGTCAGAAATCAAAATATCGAAGGATGAAATGGGTAGAAAATTGTAAACATTCGTTGAGAATAAATTACATCGTTGTTGAACAATCAAATAAATTATATTTGTAGTTCTATTTATGTTCACTCCGAATTAAGTGACTGCATACTAAAGAAATACAAAATTCTTTGATTTAATTCTTTCAAATTAATGTTACAAATCAATCATTTTTGTAATATATTCCCATCCTGAATAATAATAAAATTTAAAGTAAAATCATGATCTCATGTTAGCAATTGATATGTCATACCAATTTAATTAATTTTCTATTTCAAAAAACTGACATCCACCTCATTTATACTTGCAGTTTACGAGTCCTTAACTGAATTTACATTATGTACATAAATTATGTTTGCCATGTTGGTTGGACATTTTTATACAAAAATATCTTGTTCATTTTTGTATCTTTTATTGCTCTGCTTGGATGTAGGCGTCGTACCTAGCCATATTTAAGCAATATCTCCTGACGGAAATTTTACAACTATATGTTGAGATCAAGAAAGTTACAATTCAGGTGGCGCCCTACCTTACTACCAAACATCTAGTTTTGGAAATCCCACTTTTTGTTTCATTTATTTTTTCCAGACCTCTTGATGACCTAAGAATTTTCCTATTAAAAGGGCAGCGCCTAAAAAAATCTCAAAAGATGGCGCTGATGATTCTCAATTAATTATTTTTACATGGAACCGCCAGGCTTTAATATTTAAAATATAGCAAATTCGTTGAGATAATACTATTCTATAAACAATATTCTTGGTATTAAGCTTTTTTGGGTTCATAATTTCAATTTATAAAAAAAATTTCGAAATTACAGATTGATAATTTTTTTCAATGTGGATGCAATTTAAGATATTCAATACCAAACCAGCATGAAAAGAAACAAATATACTTAGTACCAAGTAGAAATTGTTAACATTAACGACAGGACGTTCTATACAAATAACAACTTTTACATAAAAATTTACGTCATCATTTGCAATACACTGCAAAGTGTGGTAGCTTGTTCAGTGATGGCGCTGAAATACAAATAAAAATGGTAACTGCGTTACCATCTCATATATTGTTGTCAAAGTAGCAAAATATAGAGAAAACCACAGATTAATAAGAGAAAAGAGAAAACAAAGTGACGAGAAAATCATTCAAGATGTTTCTAAAATATCTTATTATAAATTATTAATTAAAATTACTTCTTAAAAATTGCAATTCTAAACAAATATTTTACATGTTTATCCGTGAACAAAATTATAGACATTTTTGTAAATAAGTTTTCATGTAGTAGCATTATTGGTAGTATAGGTAGGTACATTTTTAAACACTTTCCTAGGCTAACATCGCACTGTACCACGATAGCAAGTGCTTATCAAATGTCATGTGGTACGATGGGTTACGTCACCCGTCGATAACAACAGAACATATTATTAAAATATTTCACTATAAATTTTTCTTTATTTTAATTATTTTATACCATATACCGGGTGCGCAAAATTATTTTGAATTATTATTAGAAGTATCGAAAATTATTGCTTTTGTGGATTCAAGCCATCTTGAAATTTGACATAATTTAAAATTTCTGTTCCTTCTTTCAAGTTCTTTGTTCGACTTTTCCTTCCCCATTAGCGGCGATTCTAGTGCGGTGCGGTCGCACCGGGCGCCATCCTAAGGCGCCAAAATGACAAAATATTTCGAAAAAATTAATAATTTGTTTTTTTTTGGAAAAAAAAATATTTTTCTGAAATTTGCAAGCGCAAAGCGAGGAAAGTGGCTTTGTAGTTAATTTTTCTTTTAAAAGCTAACACTCGAATTACAAGAACAAACTCAAGTTCAAATAAAATTCACTTCAGCTCAACTTCGATTTATTAACAATTATCAGATATCAATATTCGTTTACATAACAAACGTGTCTTCTCTCAACCCCGATGGTCCAAGAGTTCTTCCGCAACCCCTCGACCACAAGAATGACCTCTTGCCTTCCCCTCTTACGTCTCACGTCCCAAAGACACCCTCATTTGAACGTTTTGGTCCTCAAGAATTAAAAATAGATAACACTTTCATAATTTGTTTAAATACACCTTTTCAAACAAATATTGTTTCTTTTACGTTTTACTCCACGGAGGGGGGGGAGCCAAAATGAGATCTCGCACCAATTAAAAATCTTGCTAGAGCCGCCGCTCTCGGTAATCCGAACTAATGGAAACCTAGCCTCATTCGGATTACAAAGAAGTTCGGATTCTTGGATAAAGTTAAAAAATTAAATAAAAAATTAAAAATTTAAAAAAAAACCTTTTATTTAAAATTAAAAAAGTGCACTAAAAAATAAAAAATAATTTTAATAAGAAAAACAAAACTTCTTGAAAACATCAATATAAAAGCGTGGGGCTATTTATTTAGAGGTAAGTAAGCAATTGAGAGCCCCACGCTTTTATATTGATGTTTTCAAGAAGTTTTGTTTATTCTTATTAAAATTATTTTTTATTTTTTAGTGCACTTTTTTAATTTTAAATAAAAGGTTTTTTTAAAATTTTTAATTTTTTATTTAACTTTTTATTTTTAATTTTTTAGTCATATTTGATTAAGTGGGAGGCTGTCGCAGCATAGTGCTAACGCGAGTTGACTATGAACGCTAAATGCCCGGTTCGAATTCGAGTGAAGTAAGAACTTTATTCTGACCGTCTCCCCTCAGAAGGCAATGGCAAACCACCGAGAGTAATATGCCAAGAAGAATCCTTAAAATGTTAATGATCTAAATAAGTCCAAAATTGATCTGTCGATTAAGGGACAGGCAAACCGCCACCCCATTAACATTAACATTTCCCTGGTACAGCCTTCTTGGTTAAGTCGGGGGGATCGCCGTACATCCGAAATCGGATAGGCACCTAAAGAAGAAAAGTCATGTTTGTTAAATACAGCTCCTGCTGCATCCTATCAGAATTCATCTGGTATGTGTTTTTGATGTTTGATGCTTCACCCTGTATACATCATTAAAACAAAAAATTTCACCCTGAATGCGGTCCTTAAAAATGCGAATGCGATTTAGTAATGTAACTTTTCACCCTGTATGCTAAAACTGTACAATGCGCAGCCACGCATGCGCTTTATTATTTTCAGTTTTTTCCCGATTTCTCGCTTATTTCGCGGAATTTTGGGACACAAAATTAATATATGAAAATTCGCTGCAAGTGAAAGCTATGTTCCAAATTTCAGCTCTCTAGGACTTCGGGAAGTTAGTTAAAAACGGCCTCGAAAAAGTCCAAGGGACGGACGACGGACAACGGTCACACCAAGTTAAATAAAAGCTTTTAATTAAAAATGAATTTTTTAGAATAATTTTTATTTCAGAAATAAACAAACTTCAAAATAAATATGTACTACCTACTACATAATACATATTCTACTGTGCTTAGAAAAAATAATAGTAGTTTACATCAAAAGGCCATAAAAAGAGATTTTACAACCATGGGGCGGGTTTTCATAGACGAGGCGAAGCCGAGGCACCCGAACGCACCCGAGGGTGTAAAAGCACTTTACGGCCGAGTTGGTGTAATAGTACTTTTCACCACAAGGGCGTAAAACGCCATTTTACACCCGAGGGGAGGGGGAGGTAAAGCCGAGACGCAGCGGAGCGTAGCGGAGCGCAGCGGAGCGCAGCGGAGCGCAGCGGAGTCGAGGCGGCCGAACGCCCCCCGAGTGTGTAAAAACGTTTTACCCCGAGTTGTGTAAACGGCTTTTCGTTGTTACGGAACTACGCCAGTTTGATTGCTGTTTTAAATTTCAATTTTGATTGGTGTATATTTAAATTTAAATTTAAAATTGGTAGTACTTGCGTACCAATCAATTTTGATTGGTGTAAACGGTTGGTATTAACGGCTTTAGTTGTTTCGTAGTAAGTACTATATCTACGGTAATTTTTCATTTTTATTTGTAACGTGTACGAGTCAGTTGTGAGGAAAGTTTAGTGAAGACAATCAAGAGAAAAGATGAAAACCATCGAAGGAGCCAAAAAAAAAACAAAAAAATGTTTAAACAAACATTTAATCTGTAATCCGAATATTATTCTATAATCCCAACATTTTATTAGTTGTGTTCAGATTATAACTATTTGTGCGGACTACTGAGTTTTTCTTCTTTTGTTCGGATTACTGAATGGTCGGATTAGCGTGTATTCGGATTACCGAGACTGCACTGTATATTGGAATGGAAATGTACTTCCGCCCGTGAGCAAGTTTAATTTGGCCGCCGTTGTAGCCGATTTTTTTTGGTTTTTTAATACAATTTCCTAAATTTCTACTACTTATTCCCTGCCTTAAAGTAAATGACCTTTTCTTAACCCCTATTTTTGGGATTTTGGCCGCCTCTAATTTTGGCCGGCCGTGTATTTTTCACACTTTGAACAATAGGGCGCGGGGCCCTGAATGTCATGTTATTGTTTCTGCAGAAAAATGCAATCGTTGCATTGTTAATATTTTTACGGAATTCTAGAAATTTATTGAAAAACTAATGGTGCTATAGTGCTCGAGTTATTTTGAGGCGATGATTTCTATTATCAAATTATTAAAAAGTTAAAAATTCTATTTGCAACCGTAGGTTCTCAAACTTTTTTTGTGTTTTCCGTGACCCAAGGAGTAGTACTACATTAACAAAATTGCAAGTGAAAACCAAAATAATTGAATTACGTGAAAAGATTCCAATTTTATTAGGTGCCCTGTTTATTATGGGATTCACTGTATATACAATTTAAATTTGTTATCAAATTAATATTTTGAAGTGGTAGTATTATTTAAAATAAATTAATTAAAATTTTTGTTAAAATGTACGTGACCTCCGTTAGTTGTATTGAAACGTGATAAGAAATCATATCAACAAACCAGTATGCACTTGCTGATTAAGCATTCCACTTATTGCTGATAATAATCATCTGATATAGTGTAAAAATTGTGACGTCACACTTCTATAGCGCGCCACCTATTCGTCAATAGCCTGAATCACCAACAAATGGAATGTTAAAACCAGCTGCATTATCCACTACTTGGAGTATTAAAAATTAATATTTTAATTACAAATTTTCGATTGTAGCGCCTCTGCAGGATTTTTGCGGTAACTTACATTGCGTTCCCCTTTTAAGTTTCATCAATCGAACCCATCCATTTCATTAAGATATATTGTTACAATTTATATAGGTCAACTGCAAGGAATATTTAGTGACCCAAGAACATTTTACTCATTATACCAACACGACAGTAAAAAATTGCACTACCGACGTAGGCCCTCCTGGATTTGAGGAATCCTAAAAATGTTTATGGCATAATAGGTACTCCCTAAATACAAAACCTTAAATGGTAGAAGTTTACCCCGTCGCGACCTTATCCGAATGCAACCTTATCCAACGCGTCGAATAAGGTGAGAGAAAATGAGTGAATTTTAGAGCAATTCAAGTAATTTCTGGATTTCTGCCGACTTGACCAAATGGTTACATAGTGTGCGTATATAAGGTAAAAAATTAGCAGATGACAATTCGGTCGGGAAAATAAATTTTTATTTCTTTTTATTATGAGGCTTTCGATATTTCTTCTCTCTCATAAGTAATTACATTTTACAGATTACAGTACAATCTGTATAGGTTACCCACAATATTATGTCACTGTTAGAGTTTGAAACAAAAGCTACCCTCTGAAACGCAACCCCTAATAAGAGGGTTGACCCAAACAGAAACCAGAGTCCGTCACAATCCGGAGATCACCTCTCCAGTTTGTTTGGCCACGATGTTATTAGACTAGCTCCTTATAAGTGCGGCAGCTAGGTCGTTGATTCTGAAAATAAAATCGGTAGCTTGGGGAACTAAAAAAAACCACAAATACTTAGTAAACAAATCCTTTAATTGACACACAGAATTCAGAATTTGAGAGATGCTATCACATCAATATAATGCAATATAAATGGCTGCGCTGTCATGCACAGTTGCAAGGAAAATCACAATCAAAAAGTGCACCTAAATACTTCAAATATAAACAAGTACCCAATATAAAATTCTAACTTTACTCCAACGCTTTATGTAAGTTTACAATATCATGGTGACAGGTGTTTCGTCTCCATAATTGCTCTCCAACATGCGGCTTAAAAGATGAAAATCTGTATCTTGTTAATTTTATACAGTGGTCCTTGATCGACTTTGCGAACACTAACATTGCGGCAGATCTGATGTTGCTGGACCAGTGACAGAGCTGATGTTGTAGCTGTAGCAAGACTGTACCATCCAGATAACAACAAAACGAATTCCACACTTGTTATTCAAAACTACAACGCTCGTTGTCATTTACAAATTGTCTAGGTTATGGTAAACAAATCCAAAAACGTTGCCAATTGAATGAAGTCGTAAGTTATCGGACGATTTGCGCACCAAAAACTGCGTAGTAGTTTGCGCTGAGTTACCCAAGCTTGCTATCACATGTATACCATAGTAAAAGAAATAATACAGTATGGACAGTTTAGCATTTTTGCCGTTCCAAATTTTTATACGCATGTCTGAAAATAGTTTGAGTATATATAGGTGTTCACAGATGTCGCAGTCTATTTCAATTGTATTTGGTGCTCTTTCGAAGAGAGTTCACAGATGGCGCAGTCGGTCACACGACACGTGACACGACAATTATTCACAAAACGTCAAACTTATAGGTTAGAATTCATAAATAACAAAAGGTAGCCCTCTAGGGTGCTACAGATGAACTCAAACTATTTCAGATTTTTTGGAACACCCAAGAACAAAGGACCGACCAGGGACTGTCCATACTGTAATATTTCTTTTACTATGTGTAGTATACTGTGGGAACCGGAAAAACACTTGCCGTAACGGGAAAGCTTGTCAAAATGAACTGGTTCGAAAAACAGAAGCCGTTGATACAAAAATACTTGTCGACGCTCACTAAAATCTGCACTTAGAAATCGTTCTAACAGGCAGAAATATGACCGATTGATTCTCGAGAGTCGGGGTAACTGATATTACTACGCCAAAATGTTCATAGAAATTCAAACGCCAAAATGTCTACAATATTATATTGCATTGTAAATTGTGAAATGACATTAAAAGTAGTACCACGTAATGAATGCAAAAATTTGTTAGAAGTTACGATATAAAAAAATAGGAAATGTTCATATCTCTAACTTTAATTTTTGCTTAAATTTGCAATTATTTAGAAGCTAATAGTTATTTCATTCTAACATTAAGGGCCGATCTATTCACCTCTGGTTAAAGTGTCGGGTAACTTTGTGTTCAGTAAATTTATAAACCTTCCTGTTGATTGGTGATTTTACTGAAATGTGAAAATGTGATTGGTGACAGTTTATTTATCAGTCAGTTACGCTATTGAACACTTTACTGGGAGGTGAATAGATCGGCCCTAAGCCTGATTATTTTTGTTAAATTTCTATAGATTTGTATTTTAGTAATAATTATTTGTTTGCCGTTTATTCATAACTTGCTTAAAGAACATATAAAGGAACCGTCTTTATTTTATAGCTAGCCCTTTTTTAAATGAGGAAGATTTGTTTTAGAAACCCATTATCTGCTTTTCTTTCAAGATAAAGTTGACTTTACTCTAATTTTTAAATTGTTCATGTGAAGTAATCATAAATTAATATTATTTTTATCTGTTGAACATTGGTAAATGAATTAAAAATTATTTAATAGAATAAAAGCATTTTAATAGTAACATATTCACCAAAATCTTTCACTCTACGATGGCTTTTACTCTAAACGGTAGTTGGCATAAAAAAACTCGATTTTTCGAAAACGTCTGGCTAACATAAAGCCGGCTTAATTTTTTCTGGGATTTACAGGGATTAATGATTTCATATAACTTTCTATTTTAAATGAAGGTCATAACTGCGTATATGTTAGGCTACGTTAAGCCAAATGGCGGCATATGTAACTTGTAACTTGTTTACATTGCGAGATTTTGAATTTTTACACAAAATGTGTATTTTGTAAGGTATTTTTGATATCACATAATAATTAATTCTTTATTCATAAAATATTTATTTTTATTAATAAAAACCTATTAAATGTGATTTGCACTTTCATAACAGATTATTTTAAAATTTGGTCAACATAAAATAAAAACAAAACTTTTTCTAATTTCTACTGCTTTTAAATGATTACAATATTAATATTTCGCTCATTTCTCTTTATTCGTTACACTCATGCCCGTTTGCACCACCTATCCTTATTAACCTTAAGGTTCACCCTAAATCGCTAAGTACCACCCTTTTTCATTGCACCACTGTTTTAGGTGTTCCTTAACCTCTTAAGGACTACCCAAATTTAAGTCTCAGAAATCTACGACTTAAACTGTCACTTAACCTAAAAGGAGTGTAGTGATACGTGATTGAACCAATCAGTGTCTATTTTTTCGTTTCATCCAATAATTTTTAAAGAAAAATCATTTTTGACGAAAAATTATGTTGACGAAATTTTTAAAAATTTCAAGAAAATTTGTCTAAAATGTTCGATAAATTTTTGTTCAAAAATATTTCAGTTTTTGTGATTATATCAATAAATAATCATTTGTTATAAAAAATTTAGTTTTTGAAATGTTGGAAAATATCACTTTTTTGAAAAATTAGCGATATTTTGAAAAATTTAAAAAAAATGTCCTAAATTGTTCGATAAATTATTATTAAAAATTTTTTCAGTTTTTGCGATTATTTCGAAAAATAATAATTTTTTATAAAAAAATGTAGTTTTTGAAAATTTGTAAAAAAATCGTTCAAGAAGTCATAGCAAAAAATAGACACAAATTTTAAAGTTTAAATTTTTGATTTCAATAACAAAATATTTTAGGTTACAAAATTCAATGACATTTGCAGATTTAACCATAAATGTAACCAAAATTACTGAAAGTTACTATACAATTGCGACGTTGCTACATTTATGTCCACCTTTACTAAATGGAGGTGAAATAAGAGTGGTGCAATGGAATTTAAACTAAGCTCCACCTTAAAGTTAAGAGAGACTTAGCTAAACGTCACCTTTAAGGATAGGTGGTGCAAACGGGCATCAATTACTTTTTCCAAAAATCGTCATAGAAACAACACTTCCCTGCGTATCTACGCGCAGGGAAATTGAATTATACTGACTAGTCAGGTAATGTCAGTAATTGATTTTTTCAATGTGTTTTGACACATTGACAAACTTGATTTTTGTTAATTTTAAAAATATGGTTCAAGTTTTGACACATTGACAAACTTGATTTTTGATCATTTTAAAAATGTTGTTCAATTATTGTTTTAAAATTTCGATTTTTTACGATTTTTGGAAAAATTTAATACAAAATACGTCAGGAAAATATCTCACTTTACTCGGAGCTCTAAAATACTCGGCACGAAGTGCCTCGTATTTCAACATTGCTCCTCGTCAGTAATATATCATTTTCCTGACTTTCATGTAAATAACTATTAATCCTACAATGGAATTACTTTATAATATTTGTAATCCAAATACGATATTAATAATTTCAATACAAATTTCGAAACGCACGAATAACATATTATTATAATATTTGTTATTAACAAATAAAATATTTGAAACGTACCGTTAAATTATAATATGAAAATTTCGAACTGTCAAAATCTCGCAATGTAAACAAGTTCGTTTAAAATAAAAACTAACAGGCTAGGCATGCGCATGCATGCATAAATGTCATAATGCCGCCGTTTGGCTTAACGTAGCCTGTATATCGTCGCTGGTTTGTAGTAAGGGCGAATTAACCATATGGCAAATTTTACAGGAGGAGCGTTTATGACTTTTAACATTATTGTGTGAGTTATATATTAACGATTTAAAAGTTGTTCAATGTTAATATTAAAGCCTAGGGGTATTACTTACTATAAAATATAAAAATAATGCTTCAGCTTATTTGTTAAAAGAGAAAAATATGTGTAAATGGATATTCGCCCTTTATACGTATCTTAAACTTGGACTGAATTGGATATTCGCCTTAATGTAAAGTGAATTAAATGAAAAATCTCATCATTTAGATTTAAATAATAATGGATATGATTATTAAATATGATAAAATGCGAAGGGCTTGCAATTTTAACAATAAAAACAAATAATTTGAACAGAATTTATTGAAAATTACGAATGTAAATACCTAGGTACTTACAAAAATAAAAATTTAAATATTAAATTAAGGTAAAATACTACAAATTTAAAGCATACATAAAATATTATGTGACGGTCATTACCTTGCAGCTAACGTGATCAACTGCGAATGCGGGGTACTGGGTTCAGACCCGGGGAGAATCAGACTATCTTATGATTAGTCTCCTTGTTTCGGAAGGCACGTTAAGCCGGTAGTCCCTGGGTTAGTAAATTGCCACCATTACCATAAAAACAAGGATATATAGCACATCTGAAGGCAAGTCTAGCAAGCTACCTAATGATGTAAAAATGTTTATAAGTATGCTCAAAGTTTCTAACACTGCCGATGAAACGCGGTAGTTATTTGAAAAATAATAGGATTTGACCTACTAGAAGAGGATTATCTTAGAATTGCTTCTAGAAAGTGGAGGAGGAAGAAGAAGTAGAAGATAAAATATTAATTTTATTATTTGTTGTCGTCTGTTCATACTATTTTTTGTATGGGGGGAGTCCTTAACCCTCCAGTGGTCTACGGTCGAAGACCATGCTTTTTTAAGCCTTCTTTAAACAGCCATAGCTCGTAACAGTTCGAATTATATCGGTTGCATCTTTGAGTAGCTGAAAAAAATTAGTCAATCTTTCGGATCCAGTAGTTTTTGAACTTTTAAAGTGGTAAATTATTGGTTTTATTAGTTCTGAAACAGGGCTGGTCTACAAGCGTAAATTACGCGCCTAACGGAGGGTTAATAATAGTATTTATGGAAATTTTGAGAAATTGCACCAACCTTGCATAATGATATGAAATCATCATATTTTGCTTAAGTGTTTGGCAATCGGTTGTTATATTCCGTATTAAAGCAGGGCAGCCAGCAACATAATTTTTTTAAATTCTTCATTATAATTATTGTAACGAAATAAAATTACGTTTGGTTCGCTTTTCTGATAACAAAGCCATTTTATTTTGAGCCATTCTGCTTTACCATTAGAACATTTATGAAAACTTTGTGAAAATGAATGACTACAGAATACTAGAAACAACTATGAACACTTCACGAGTCAATAAATTGCATCTTGCAATATTTATACCTACATGCATAATTTATTATATTTTAAGTATATGCAATGATAACTATGATCGCAGTTTGCTGTTAGCTATTATATTTATTTACCTGTAATAAGAAAACGAAATAATGAGCAAATGTGGTATAATCGCCCTTACATCACAAAAATTGTATCCAGTCTAGTATACAACACTGTTATGAAAGGGCGAATATCCTACATTCGCCTTTAATACGTAACCACTTTTGGATATTCGCCGTTATGACATCGTCATATTGGCCTTACCTGTGAAAATACAAATGTGATATTTTCACACAACAATATTAGTGTATTGAATATTATTTTTTCATTAAAATCCCATTTTCGAAAAAATGGCTTATTCGCCCTTACTACAAACCAGCGACGGCGACGATATGTTTCGCAATTTACTTTTGTTATTTACGAAACCCTTGGAATGTTTTGGAAATCATTTTATAACGTATTCGAGTATAGTTCTTATCTTTTTAGTCGAGGCATTGCGGTTTTGGAATAAATTATAATTTTATCGTCTTATTCGCTTCAGGCGAGGATAAAGGAAGCATTGTTGGCTGTAACCCGTTGCAAATGTCAAATTGCAAACTAGCTGATGTTTGTTTTCAATGTAATGGTTGTAGGGTAATTTACTGCCCGTGAAAATTTAAATGGAGCGATATATTTTCTTTATTCTTGTTGAATTATGTCGTTATCCCGTCCCATTGTTAACAACCTGCTCTAACTCCGAGGAGTACCATAGTTTTTTGCCTTGGATTGTGGTCAGTCGAGTATCAACCGCCACGTCATGTAAGTAATGAAAACGATTTTCATTTCAATTTCTTTTGAATCTTATTGCTTAATAGCGGAAGTGAGTGAGTTATCCCAGTTAGGGTAATTTTTTTATGTTAATGTTAGTGTATGTAAACCATCCTCCCATGTGTTTGATCTCATCCGCGAATTAAATATCCAATCGGTTGTTGTAACTTAGTTCAATCAAAGACGGTGTTGTTTAATTTAGTTGACGAAGCATAACTATCTTACGTCGGAATTCTGGGTTCCAATAATTGCGGAAGCCCTTTCCCATCACTGCTATGTGTAGTAAAACTCCTGGAATGGGCCTCCAACGCTTCTAGAATATCTTCACTTATTTTCACGTGAGTTAGATTCCGGCGCCCATATATCCCCCTTTATTGGGAGAACGGATCCAGTGAAGTTCGCAAAACATTATAGTCACATTTACCTGTATTTGTAAATATACTGCACAATACCAGCCCCAAAAAGGCTAAAATATCTTGATTTTCTTGTTGCTTGTGTTCGATTTTGAGTAACCGTAGAGGTTACTGGTAAATATGGCCGTCATGTATGTATGGCGGTAAATCTGAAATCTCAAGAATCACTTCAATCAAGCATTAGATGGCTAAAAGTGGTCATAGGTACTATGAATTTGTATACTTTTTGTATACATTTGTGTACTATGTATTTGCATGAATAAAGTTAATATGTCGCCTGTTTCAGCTAGTTTTTCATTTGTTAGGATGAAGTAGTAGTTCATTTATACGTTCGTAGTGATGGATCTAATTTTTTTGTAAATATTTGCAGTTATATTCTATAACAAAAAATGTCGAGAAACCACGAATATCCCGATAAGGAAGAAATCCCGTCAAGTCAAATTTGAACTATTTTAACCTAAATTTATAACACTGATGGGGCTCACTTCTATGTAAGAAATCCAAGTTTTTCGCATTCGTTACAAAGTTATTCTAATAAAGGTAGCATGGTTCAACAAAAATATCATAAGCTGTGTCGTTTTAAGTCAATTTAAATTTTTCTTTATTTATGAAAGCTTTCCTTGCCCTACCAAAATTTTATCTGAACTTTATCCTTGAAGGGATTTTTGCTGTCAGGAGCATCCATATAATTGAGCGAAATCGACCTAAGCAAGGTACCCAATAAAAATTATTTACGGGCCCTTGCTTGAATATAGGGGACGCCCTTTACATAGTAGCCTTAAACTTAGCTTCATTAGCTTTTATGTACATTATGTATATCTGCCGCTTAGGGTAAGTCATATTTTAAATGACTGTTTACATTAATTTAACAATTGTCAGCAAAATCTTGGTGTGTGTATATTATGGTCGATGCCGGATTAGTCAAAGCATGTTTACAGTTTATTATCGATTTTGTAAAATTTATAGCTTCAGTTCGATGTACTATGTATTTGCATGAATAAAGTTAATATGTCGCGTCGTAAATTTAATGTATAGGACATTGAAAAAAAGTGATACCAAAATTTAAAATTATTATAGTAGAACTCATTAAAACAATCTGTCAATTCGGAGTTTCTGCAAAATTTGACCATTTACAGGAAACCATACATAACTTTTCGTGTTATAGCTAAACAATTCTATTACAATCTTAAATTTTAAAAATTTTAACAAATACATTCAAAAACGAAAATATGAGCTTGCGTTATTTACTAGGTGCGCTTCAGAAACACTGGGATGAGCCAAACTCGGCCTTTGGTGATTACGAGAATACTACTAAAATTGGGTGTTACCTTATTTAACACGCTGTACATGTTTGACAGCTTTATATAGTTTAAATTTTGTTAAATGAATTACTTGATAAAGCTTTTACGTTTGTGATTCCGTATACTACAACAAGAAATATAAATCTCGAGAATTCTATTGTAACCCGAAGCAAGTTACAGATTTAGGAAAAAAGTAAAATTACAACAGATTTTATTGTTTCGCTCAGAAATAAATTGGCTTATATTGTAGCTCAGAGAGCTTGAACATTGAAAGGCAAGTGGAGAAGGGCGTTATAAGTTCTAATAATTATTATTGAGTTTATATTCAGTTATAAGACAAAATATTTGATGAGGTTCATTGAAACGACATTTGCATTGATTAGCTGCCGAACTGGCTAATTCTCTTTACTTATACCTTTTAAGTGTATTAATAATATTACAGTTACAAAGATGCGGGTACACTGAGAAATAGCAACAGCAATTTGAAACCATCATAACTTTACGAATGGTAAGTATTTTGGAAACTTTATGTAGTACTATATTGTGCAACTGTTGCAATCCAAGCATTACACTATGTATTTGAGTCTTGATTCTCTAGTTGAAATTTAGTACAATATCTTTCATAGTTTAATTTGAATTCAAAATTTTGAAACTATAATAAAGTTATGAGTTGGAAACTTTATGATAAATACTTGTATTAATTTGTTAAACCGAGATGCTGAACTTTCGGCATGACATGTTTGTTCATCTTCAATCATGTTTAAGAGGTACACATTTTTTTGTTTTGTCAATACCTTAACACGATAAATTTTCTCGTGTAATACATCTTGTGTTGTAGAAGATTAATTCACTAAAAATAAATTTGATTAAATAACAGATTTCAGATTTGTGTCGACCTGACTGAAACAGCGTTTTGTGCCTTTGATAAATAGATGTAAGACGCAAGAGAACAAGAGGTCTCAATTTAATCTTGTTATGTCCGCTTTCTATTCTTAACTGAATTTATAAATCAGAACATTTTTCGCTTTTTTAGCTGTCTTGATGACATTATTAGACTTCTAAACTGTAGAATTATTCTGTAGCATTTATAATGGCGAAATGTTGAATGCTTGAACACACGCGAGGTCGTTACTTAGACCGAATCATAATAATAACAATAAGACACCATTTAGTATTTTCTCATTTTATTCAAGACCCTTAGTTATTGCGATTTTGAGTCTGTTTGATATTTTTAACGCATTGTAGCGCAGCTAAGCCAGATTATACGTTTTATTTCTAAATAATAATTTGCGCGTTCAATCTATAATAAAGAAGTCTTTCTTCTGATTTTCAAAAGGTTTTATTATCTGTAATTGTAGCTTTTATGTTAAAAAAATCCAAGTTAAGCTGTTCAGCTGTTGCTCGTACATCAATAAATTCGATAAACTTTGTAAACATTTTTTAAATTAGATATACTATATGGGTATCCAATAAAATCTTTAGAATGCTTCTGGTAATAAAAAAAACCCATTTTAATTTTTAAAGACTCATCTTTTTTATTTTAATATAAACTTTAATCGACTTTAATCGGTTATTATGTGAAACTTATCATTTCTCTGTACTAAGCTATTTTTTTAATTTTTTTTATTATTTACTACTTTGTCGAATTGTTTAATAACTATTATTAAATGATATAAATCTATTACAAAATATTCATTTTTATGTCCCATTAATCCCAAAAGTTTAAAATTTTATCGAGTTGGTGCAACAGTAACAAAAATTAATATGTTAAATTAGCACTTTTAAATATTCATTAATTTTTTAGTTTGTTCTAAGTATTTCGGGTTGGATCTTTTTGTCTTTTTTATATTGGCCCAACAGGCGACTGGGAAATTCGAATCCACCACTACTTATTCGTGGTCGCTTATGTTACACTCCATGTCACACTGCTAGGTTAAAGAAATCAATTTTTTTCGTTATTTTTACAATCATATCGAAGATAATTTATTTTTCCAAAAATCGTCATAGAAACAACACTTCCCTGCGTATCTACGCGCAGGGAAATTGAATTATACTGACTAGTCCGGTAATGTCAGTAATTGATTTTTTCAATGTGTTTTGACACATTGACAAACTTGATTTTTGCTAATTTAAAAAATGTTGTTCAAGTTTTGACACATTTACAAACTTGATTTTTGCTCATTTTAAAAATGTTGTTCAATAATGTGTTTTAAAATTTCTATTTTTTACGATTTTTGGAAAAATTTAATACAAAATACGTCAGGAAAATATCTCACTTTACTCGGAGCTCTAAAATACTCGGCACAAAGTGCCTCGTATTTCAACATTGCTCCTCGTCAGTAATATATCATTTTCCCGACTTTCATGTAAATAACTATTTCCTTGTTAAAAAATAGCGTAATCGACCTATAATGGACTAATATGTAATGATAACCCGCATATAACGGATGAATTTTCCAAGTCCCAACAAAAACTTCTAACAATGTATTGTCGTGATTCAAACGAATTAAAGAATTAGGTGTTTAGCATAAAGATCAAAAAGAGGTGGTAATGATAAACCGCATGATTCTTCTTCTTCAACTGAATTTAAGCCTACGGCTTGTTATTCCCAGCATGTGGTTTTAGTCAGTTGGGTTCTCTTGCGATATTGACTGCCAACTATCTCGCCATCTAGTTCGTGGTCTTCCTGACGGTCTTTGGCCATTCACTTTTCCGTCTCTTGCGATCCTGGCTAATCGGTCCGCATGCGTTGAAAATAAATTCTGTGTACAAATGGGCCGAAATGTTTACCATATTGACACACACTTTGACACTATTTTTGTGATTTGTATACGCGTACAGTGGCGAAAATATGAGTGAATCGGGAAGAGAAGAATTAGAACTGCGAATTTGAATCTAGCGCGTGAAATATTACCTGTGATTAACGAAGGTGGAGGTAAATTTTGGAAAATGTTGGTTGTTGCTGGTGGCACCTCCTAATTTGAGACCTTCTGGCGATGTCTGCTTTAAGAATCGGACGTATAGTTTTTTTGTTATGCGAGGAAAACTGAAATTTGCATTTTTCTTGGGGTCAAGTCTGATCTCGAGGAAGTATCGAATGTTTAATAGCGGCGTTCCGAAAAGGGAGCAAAATTGATTTCGGTTTTTACATCGAAGTTGCGAAATTTCTAGAAAAATTAACAATTTTTGTGAACCAGTCAACATAATCTGCTACTTATGGACAAATTGGTGGTCATTAGATTATTCTCTTAATATGGGAGTAAAGAACGAAATTCAGATCTATTGGGGGTTTGCGAGGGATTTGTTAGCTTTGTTTGATTCGATTATGTGAAGATCTTTTCAAGATTGAAAAATTGATGCACAGAGCATAAATTTGACAAATTGACAAACTGCTGAGAAAAGGTGTAAGGTGAACAAAATGTTGGACAACATGGAATATGGTACTTCTAAAAATAAACAGACAGCCTATTTTTCTAGACTGGTCATAAATTGCAGAGCACGAAAGGAGAGGAACGAACCTGAAAGGATATGATACCAAGGAAATGTTGAATATAATATTAAAAAATTAATATATCTACGGCAAGAATTTAAAGAAGAAAAAATTCAAAATATAAACAATGCAAACAAAAATTTAAGTGAAAGTAGGAGAATTGCAGAAGTGATGAAACAAAATTGTGAAGAAATAAATCAATTAGCAAACCTATTCCACAAAAATAAGAAATTTGAGTATTTTATCCTACTGAGGTAAATGGAACAATGTTCTGAAAACTTCTAGAGCATACATGATGATTAGGTAGTTTTAAAAAAGTCGATGAGGATATTTAAAAACTAGAAAAATTTGAAAAGGAAGATAATTGATAAATAATATCGTCAAGTAAATGGAAGTAATGAGAGAAGAGAAAGACTGCGATCTAGAGAATTTGCCGAAAAAAATTCAACAAAACTTAAAAGTTTATAGATAATGCACTAAAAATAGAAGAATTCAAGATCAGTCTCTGCTACATTTATGTAAAGCATTAATCACAAGATAGTAAGGGATGATAAAAAATTAAAAATCAGGGATGAGTTGAATCTGGAAGAAATTTTTGTTTATTTCATTTTGATCCAAGTTTCTTGTGTGCATTCCCAAAGCACAGTAGTTAGAAAATAATAACGAACTACCATAGATCTCGCACCTCGTGCACGTAACGTCACATATTCCACCAAGCTCACATGATTGGATATTGCATTCTTTCAAGACAATTACGAGATAATAAACAATTCAAATAATAAAAAATTAAAGAGACGGTCAATGCCTTGCAGCTAACGCAGTTGGATGCGAATGCAGGGTACTGGGTTCAAACCTGGGGAGAGTCAAAGTTTCTTATTACCAAGTCTCCGTGCTTCGGAGGGCACGTTAAGCCGGCGGTCCCCTTAAGGTGACGAATTGCCACCGTAATCAAAAAACAGGGCTATAGGCACATCTGAAGGTTAGCCTAGCAAGCTGCTACTGGATGTAAAACAACTATAGTCCAAAAATCGATATGCGGACTACTCACCAACCCGTCCAGCCAGCGTGGTGAGTTATGGCAAAAACCTCCATTACTGGAGAGGCCTATGGTCAAGGAGTGGACTAGGATGGGCTGAAGAAGAAGAAGAAACAATTCCCAATTACATGAGCTTGGTTAGAATACATTGCATGATACACATGATCTATTAATACAAGAAGTCTAAGTGCGATATTCCAAATCCAATGGGTTTTCTCAGATTAATCTACATCTAATCTACAGGGTGCTTACCAGATCCTAACCCTACTTTATTACTAGAACTAAAGGAAGGCGGGCGGATGCAACGTAGTGTTAAGGGTAGCAGGGTCATATCTTAGGCAATCGATGACACAAAACGATTTACGATGCAATGGGGTAGTTACTAAACGAATAAGGTTGACCATTTCACAATTCCATGGTGCAATCTTGTGACGAATAATTAATATAACATATAACGGTTTTATGTTTTATTAATTATTGGTGTAACGATTTAAATCATATGGATGAACGGTGTTCTATATTTTGTGTTTTAGTGTAGATAAATATTCTCTTCAGTCCATAATTCTTCGACAGGGTGTGGTGAGCCTTTTAACAAAGGTTTTTCATGGCAGATTACACCCCGGTGGTTTGCCATTGGCGGCCGAGGGGAGACGGCTATAATATGATTCTTACTTCGTCCGGAATCGAACCGGGTTCTCTGTATTAGCAGCTTAATCGATATGCTAACGACCGTCTCCGTCATAAATAAGTATTATTAGTACATTGATCAGCTGATTATTTATTTAATTAATCCAACTAACATCCATAGATTTGATTACCGAAATCACATTTAGAATAAAAAATTTTTTCGCAATTCTAAGTGAATGTCAAGATCGTGTGATAACGTCGTTGGATTATTTTTAATTCTTAAATCGGAGGGTTTTGAAAGATTCTCTCGTATTTTACTCCTCAAATACGAATCTAATAAGAATCTTTCAAAACCAATTATGTTCAAATGTCATGAAAAATTTAGAGAAACGATTTAATTCTGCAAATAAACACCGCGGTGGCTCATTATGTATTTCAAAATATTGTCTTCCATATTACATAATTTTCGTAATTGATCGAAGTTCATATTGAATTAAAAGAGCAGAAATCTTGCAACTTAAATAGGGATTAATTACAAAGAAAACACATCTTAAAGTCACCGAATGGTCAATCTTATCAATTAAATTTTGGTGGTCCTTGTTCTGATGTAACAGTTATTAGTAATTTGAGCAAGGAAAACTGATATCGCCCGGCTAAAATAAATATTGTAGTTACAATGACTGGAACACCAAAATGATACGTGAATATCCATTTTATATCTTGAAAAACTTTGAAAGGTGGATTTAGTAGTAAATGATTTGCAATAATAATTGCTTCATATTATATTTTCACAATCGCAATTAATAGAACTATGAAATTCGATCCTTATTTTGCAACAATTAATGGACCAGCAGATCAGTTACAGTTGCAATAAAATTGTATCTAAGAGAAACGAAATCTAAAAGAAAAAATAAACGTTCAAAGCAGCTATAGCAAGGTTTCCATATCCAACCGCTTACCAATATTTCAGTTTCAATATTAACTTTGCGGATCGGTTTTGTAAAATCGATAACCTAGTAGATGACAAAATAGTTTAAATTCTATCTTATTTTATGAGAAAAATTGAAATAGTTTAGGGAAAAAGAAACACCAAAGAAATAAAATAATTAAAATGTTCCAAGTGTAGTGCAATTCATTACTCTCAGTCAATTTTGTATACTTTATTTGCTCTCGCATATGCCTGAAGTAATATACATCCTTTCTTAAGGAATTTGAATGAGACTTTTTATGACCTGAAATTTTATATTGTGTCAGATATTACAACTTTATGAAATTATTTTTTATTTTATCAAATATTATGTAGGTTGTAGGTACTTTGCGCCTCCATCCATCTACCATTGTACGTCAATAAAACCACATCTGGAATGCATTTGAGTTTTTTCACATTCGTCACTGTTTACTATTGTGAATAAGAATAAAATTTAGACCTAAAATTTGTTTGCACCTATTGTGATTTATTAAAAATTTGCTTTTGCGATTATAAATACACAAATTGTATTCTTTCGGGAATTTGTTTTCACAAAATTGAAATCCTTTGCTCTTTTCTGTTCTTAATTTAAAACGAGCCAATTTTTCACAATGATTTATTTCACAAATAAAATATTCTTAAAACTTTTTACAACCTAATTGGTTTGTAGTAAAACAAAAGTAAGTGGAAACTTTGCCTTACCTAAGCAAAAAAATAACTTTACTCTTGGAAACGGGAAAAATAATTTTTTCACTTTTGGTCCTTCCTTTTAATAATTTTATTATTCTCTTTGTATGTTACATAATTTGTCATCTGTATTTAATTTGTATTTGCACCTGAAGGTATGCGCTAGCCGGCCATTAAAAAATATTATGCTTACAAATAATCCTTTATTAAAAAATTATTTTTAAATGAGTCTTTCAAGTTTGAAAATTATTATTTTGATGTTAACTACCCTTGTCTAAAATTTGGATCGTTTACTTTGCATTGTTAGGAAAAAATAATGGAATCACATTTTCAAAGACACAGAGAATGGCGCCAACAAATAAGCAGTTATCCTGCAAATCAATAGCACAATGCTTAGAGAGTAATAGCTACCACCTGCTTTACGTTTATATTCAAAATTATGCTGAAAGGAAATTAAATTTTCAAAAGTAATGTTTGTCAGAATATAATATTATTTACAATAGACTTATCGTTAGGATGGGCAATAATAGAATAAAGGTACATATTCGATATTCAAATGTTTAACAATAATTGAAAATTATGTGATTGAGGTTAAGTAATTTAAAATATGTGACAAAAATTGATGTAATACCGTAATTCACTTGAACCGCAGTCATCTTTCAGAAAGCTTTGGGCCTAACCGCATCCCTTTACGGATGCGACAAAATTCGAGAATGATATTTAAAATAAATGTTTTCGTAAGTCAGAAATGGGTAACTGCACACTTATTCCAAACCGGAATCTTTAAGAGACAGCAACAGGAAACTCATTGAAAATCTCTACGCGAAGTGTCAAGAAGTGAAAATCCTGTAATATACAGCAACAAGCCTGGTACAATACTGTGGATCGACTTCCCGATATTCTAAATAGTGAAACACATACTAGCCCCCCCCCCCCCCGCAAGAAGATAAATATAGTGAAAGAGCATATTACTTAGCTACTACCTCCAACAAAGGAACAGATTTGCTAAAATATATCAAGTCTATTGTTCTTTCCTCTTCTCACATTTATCATATCAAAGACGCAGCTAAAATGCCAATTCGGTAACTTTAAACCTACATTTTTCTTCAAAATCAGTACTTCAATCGCTAGATAAAAAGAACTGAGTGAGCTGAATTCTCTCTTAGAGAGTCTCAGTCCGTCGTTGAATGAGAGACTATCAAGATTCTAATACTGCAGTATTTTCCTACTATAGAAAACATAAATAAATCAATAGGATATTATGTATTTTATTTTTGTCACATTTCATTTTTGGAACCAAAGTTTAATATTTCTTTCATCATATAGCTAACAAAACATCGTTAGCTGGATGTTATTTTTACCTTTGAACTTGAAAAGCTATTATGGTCAGTATACATACAGTAGTAAAAAAAAACCACAACTTTTAAATAATAAATTTAATTTTTGTCTGTATTTACCTGACAAAAAATGTGAGGAAATGTAAAGCATATGTTTTAAATTAATGTAAAGTGAAAATTCATGGATAAATTATTGTTTTTGTTTTCTTTTCATCTTTTTCACTAATAATAATTTTGTTTATCTTTCACATTATGCTCGTTCAAAATTTGAACAAAATTTTAATTTAATGAAATTTTAGAAGTATTAATTCATTGGAAGTTAAACGTAATTTAGTTAAGAAATTTGCTTAATTTTCAATTACTAAGTTATAACTAATCAATTACTTGCAAAAGCGTGACAATTAAATTGAAATTATATTTTAATTGTGTTTAAAAGTCGCTTAAATTTTGATGAAACTTGTAAATTTGTAATTAATTTCATTTAGAATATTTTTAAACAGTCATTAACGGAATCGTTTGTATATTTTGAAATTTAATACCAAATTACGAAAAGAAATTGCCTTACTCTCCTTACTTGCTATTTCATTTTTATTATGAGCTTAAAAGTGTACAAATTGCCTAATTAAACGCTTAATGCTATTAAAGTAGCGTTAAATAACCAACAGCATAAAATTTAATTTTAGAAAAATAATTAAATATATAAATTGTTGTTTGTAATAAATGCTATTTATAAAATAAAAAAATATTTATTAATTTAAATTACCTTAAAGTAATAAATGGTGTATGTGTATCAAATTATCCACTTAGAATTAATTATGATAACTATAAGACTTATCTATGGTAGCACCAATATTTCGATATAACGTAAACCGCACGTAGTGAAAACCCGGAGAAAACTCCGGGAGGGTAGTCAGCTGCTGCCCGGAGCATCAGATTCTGCGCCTTGCGCATGACAGTTTTCATCTGAAAACGCATTTTAGGAAAACATTCTGCAGCTCTGCAATTTTCACTTCTAATGACAACTCGAAATTTTAGCATTACGTAGTGTACACACACAAATACTTCAATAGAAATTTCGAAGAGTCGAGTCGTACAAAAATAAGTGAAAATGAGCAAATAATGAAGTGAATTATACGAGCGAAAATAAGAAATAACAAAAATAAACGGTTTTAATGATTACATTATTGAAAGTTCTAAATTAAAATTTGGTTAAATTTTTTAACTCTTACTCAACATTCAAAATGGAACGGAATTGGATTGATATCGAAGTGTATCACTTCTTGGGTTTGAATATCAAATTTATTCTATTTGGGTTTTTGCATTTTACTTGTAGTGTTTCTTTTACAAAGCCATTATTTTCAGCATCATCTATAACCAATCAATTTTGTTCAAGGTATATATTTTTAGAATATAAAGAAAAAGATAATTGGAAATAAGATGCATTCGTTTACATCACCAGACAGCCTTTATCTTCCTTTATACTTTAGTGATTATTCTTTAACGTAAGTTAAAAATTGTTTACTAAATTAACATTTCGGTTAAAAATTCAAATATAACCTTTTTTGTTGGTGTACGTGACTTCATTAAAACAAAGTGACTTGTACACAACAAGATTTCACGTTTTCTCATCACCGGTTGCAGATTTCCTAATAAGATAAAAGAGTAAAAAATATATTTTTTCTAGATTCAATTTCAGAAACTTGATTAAATTAAAATATTTGCATGAAATTCGAGTAGAAAATTAAATCCTAGATTATTAAAAATGCAAGGATATTGTTTTCCTTAATCGAATTTTGGATAACCCATTTTTGAAAGTTATCAAATAAACAGAGCTCAGGTTAATTAATTTTACGGTTCTACAAAATAACAATTAACTTTGAAGCGTAGTATAGCAAATCTGCAAAGTAGAAGAAAATGGATAATAATCTGGCGCAAACTACCAAAGGGTTATTAATAACTCTATATAGGTATAAGCTTTATTTAAGTTTTGGTAACAACCTATTGGGTAATTAACAGTAGAATTTTTTAAAACTAAGTTTAGTAATTCAAAACGAACATAATTAATAATTTAACTATTATGTGGCAAAACCAATTTCATTATTAATTAATGTTTTAACAATTTAAACGCTTTACGCTATTAACCTTATTTATTTATTTATAAAATTTTAAATCGCAATTTTGATATTAAAATGCATAAACCCAACCTTTTTTCGATGAAAAGTTAATAAAATGCTGAAATCAATCAATCAAAAGAACTTTATTAAATGAAATTTGTATGTACATTAAATTGAACTTATATTTTTTAGCGCCTATTGCTTCTAACAATGAATCTAGATTGGAATTGTTTTTTTACAGCATATTTTATTTACAGATAAATTTGTATTATCATGGAAAATATGAGTGGAAAAACCCACCGCTCTGATTGTACAAAAAAAGAAAAGTAATGAAATTTAAATTAGCATCAAAATAGGGTTGTTTATTTTTTTAACTTGTATATTATGGGTGCCAATATATAAAAAACAAAAATGCTAACACGGGCAACCTTGGGAGAACTTTTGGCCTCCAATATACCTCAAGATTTTAGGACTTTTATTCCTTTCTTGTCTATAACTCCTAAACGGTGCATCCTAGCAAAAGCAACACTATAAGAAATTAAAGATAATTTAATTCAGCGTCGAATGAATACCACAACTTAATAATTCGGTCAAGTGGTATGGTCGAAAACTGAGATATAGTACTATAATATAATATGAGTCTGCAGTTTGGAGATGAGTACTCTATGAGAAAAACTCCTAAAATAAAAGTTATAAACTATAGAGCGTCAAATTCGACGTTCAACGTTTAAATTAGGTTAAGTATACCTCTCCAAATTGGCAATCTCCCAATGTCCAGCAATTGGTATAAGAAACCCATGGAGCTCAATAGGTCATTCCAAAATCTCTGAAACTACTGATGGAAACCATTATACTGAAAGACAGAAAAGGTTCATTTAGGAAGTTGAATATAACATGTACAGCTTTATCATACGCTGTAATTAAAGCAGCTAGACCACGATCTCCTATGTTTTCAATTCTCACAGGGACCGGCAGATATTTCGGAAAGCAGACAGTTTGGTTCCAAACATCTCATAAAAATCTTATCCTGCCTTGGTTTTTCAATTTTCTACGTTGAAGGTTCACACTTGGAAACCTCTGCTTTCCTTCAGCCTCAAAAAAATGCAAATAAAAGATAAAGGATTTTGCCAATATCTTTTTGACTATACCTAAAAAGCATGAAATGTCATGGTATGATTACTGTTATTCATCACAATGCAGTCATGACTGGATGAAGGCATGATATGTCTCGCAAATTAATCCTTATGTGAAACAGTCAAAAAGTTGAAATTTCTGTCGTTTATACAAATTAATGCATTTACATTTACAATAAACAATCGTGTTTCGGATCCTTGCATTCACGAAGGAATTAAATTTAAATAAACAATATTAAACTATAAGTCAGTAGCTGATCCACACTTGATATAACGCGCTCCAGTGCAACTAATTCACCATCCATGAAATCAAATTCGATACGCCGAAACCAATTGGATCATATTATTTCAAATAATTAGTGAATAAATTTCTTCTACCCTCAGATAAAAACGAAATGATAATCGGGTGAGTTGCGATTCTAACTTACTTAATAAAATAATTGACTCTGAAATTTTACGTTTTCCAAGTGTGTATCCAGAATCATTCAAGATTTATACAGCTGAAATTTTTAGTCATTCGCCAAAATAACAATCAATGATCATTTGATATTCAAAAATGTGGTAAGCTTTCCAATAGTCGACCAAATCTTCACCATGAGGTCGTAATTTAACAAATCTCAAAACTCGATTATATTATTTTCTTCGGTCGCAGAATCAAGTTTGATTCCAGAAAATCTCTAATATTTACAAACTAAAGACGGACGTCCACCTTCCAAGACGGTTTCCACCGGAAGACCTCGCTTCTCTATTGCAACCCATCAAAAATGAAAAATTCTTCCCTTTATTAAGTCAAGGTAAATTGCACAATTTTTAGTTGCATCACTCAATGTATCTGCTACTGCTTATCACCAAAAACGGAAGACGACAATATACAGGGTGACACTCTAATTTTTAACTTAAAGACATTTTAAATATGCCGCATGGCCCCAACCTTCAAACGAACTTTTCGGCGTCCCGAAGCTAATAACAATGGGACAATATTTAAGTATTGTTGCATTTCATCTGATCTGGATACCAGAGATTATTTCGATTGAAAGACCTAATATCCAAGAATAGATCATTCAAATTAGGGATCCTATAGTGTTTCTTCATTAGCCTTTTTTGAGTTATGGCCGAGAACCTCCATAATATGGAGATAGTTTATGTCCAGCAGTGAGCGGAAAGGCTAATGAAGATGAGGTAGTGTATATTGTTAAATAATACATTGTTCTCGACCTCAACAAGTGCGAAAAATGTAAATTTAAAGTTCATAACCAACAACAGAACTGTATAAACAGTAAAAAATGTAGGCATTGTCAAATTTGAAGCTAAAAAGCAGAAATTTAAGTACGAGAACCTCATAGAGCCAACATTAGAAAAATGTTTGCAGCGTAAGCGCATTTTGTGTGTGTACACATTACCCAGTGTCAGTTTGTTTTGCATGCTGCTGAAAATTCTACTGAATTTTTTTAAATCAAAGTTTGAATAATTAGAAACAGTGATTTCCTGTGAGATCACAAGTGACTGCATATCATAGCTGAAATTTGTTAATAAAGTTCTTCTTTTACGACTGTTATTCACATAGGTTAGGTGATGATATTACTGCCTACATTTGAAGAAAATTTTATTTTTATAAGACGCAATAATTTTCGATTAAAATTGTGCACGATACAAAATTTGAGGTTAAAATTTTTTTAACATCATCATCATAATAGGCTTTTTCCATTCCTGTCGGAATATTGCCACTTCTATTGAAGTCTTTACAATCCATTTCACGAGGTGGATTAATCCTCTTGTGCTACTCTGTTTACTACAACTTTTCACCACAGCGTGTGGATGTCCATCGGAAGGCCGAGCTAAGAAATTCTGAGAAGTCCGCGACTTGAATCCAGAATTTCCGCTCCGTAACTCAACCAGCGATCACATCACTCCACACCGTGGTCTTTTAACATAACCTGGTAAAATTAGAAGTTGAAATGTCAGAGAACAAGGTTTTCTTTCATTAGAATGATTGTATTGTTTATTATGTGAATTAAAGTTATAAACCACCACAAGTGCATCGCAAAGCCTAAAATGAGAAGTTCTAAGTTCGAAAACAGAAAATTAATAAAAATTCCAACAAATCAAACCTGATATATCAAATTGGTTCTGTTTTGGATAAAAATTGGTAAAAATTTGAAAATAACGATTCCGAAAAGTTGGCGAGGCTATATTATAATATTCCATTACGAATTAGTACATTCCATCTCACTATAATATGTAGAGAGGGGCCAAAAGAAGATGAGAGGGTGGAGCTAATGCGTAGAAGCCAAAACTCGTATAATTGTGTTTATGTTGGTGTCAATTGGTGGAATTGAGTATCACGCGATGTCTACTGCGTCGGATTTTGTCTACGCCCTCTCATCTTACTTTGTCACCAGTTTACTATAGTGAATTAGTGTGTTGAAAACGTTTGGATCCAAAATAAATAGAATTGATTGGAAAATAGCAATTTTGTATGCAGTACTTTAATTAATATTGACACCATCTTTTGTAAATACGTCGATTAATAATAGAATGGATTTTGATCTTGAAATTGAGTCCATTAGTGTGACGTCACAACGCCTAGAAATTGGCAAACCGTATTACGCGAATTGACTAAGTGGTTTGCGTCCATTTGAAAAAGAACATAACACGAACATTTGCAAACACGACGATCGCATCAAGGAAAGTGTCAACTGTTTCAACATAACCCTATTTAATTCATTTAATTGTTATAAACTTATATTAATTATATAAATAATTCACTATTCTACTAATTATAGTCTACTATTTTATGGTAGAAAGTTCCTTAAGTATTTAAAGCAAACCATTTTTTAAATTTAATTGGTTGCTCTCATTCTGGTGAAAAACCATTAGAATGCATGACATTATAATTAATAGTTTAAATAATATAAAGACCTTTTAAAACCTTTTTAACGTATATATTTAAATTTTAGGAAACATACTGCGATTTTCACCTCTACGGTGTCTTTTTCTTTGAATTATATTTTATTTAAAAAGTGTTAAAAATAATTGTCAAACGTAGAAGGTTTCTCGCTACTGTGAATTCAATCACAATTGTACAATATTGTGCACTTCACTCAATTTTTCTCATTAACTAAACTTTCACATACCGTAAAATGGAATGAATCACAACAGGCAGGTGAATCACAACAAAAGTTTGGGAAGGCACAAATAATTTTTCTGTACTGCAACATTGAATAAAATTATTTGATTAATCCTTGATGCACAGAAAAATTATTTGTGCCTTCCCAAACTTTTGTTGTGATTCACCTGCCTGTTGTGATTCACCCCATTTTACGGTATGTGAAAGTTTAGTTAATGAGAAAAATTGAGTGAAGTGCACAATATTGTACAATTGTGATTGAATTCACAGTAGCGAGAAACCTTCTACGTTTGACAATTATTTTTAACACTTTTTAAATAAAATATAATTCAAAGAAAAAGACACCGTAGAGGTGAAAATCGCAGTATGTTTCCTAAAATTTAAATATATACGTTAAAAAGGTTTTAAAAGGTCTTTATATTATTTAAACTATTAATTATAATGTCATGCATTCTAATGGTTTTTCACCAGAATGAGAGCAACCAATTAAATTTAAAAAATGGTTTGCTTTAAATACTTAAGGAACTTTCTACCATAAAATAGTAGACTATAATTAGTAGAATAGTGAATTATTTATATAATTAATATAAGTTTATAACAATTAAATGAATTAAATAGGGTTATGTTGAAACAGTTGACAGTTGACACTTTCCTTGATGCGATCGTCGTGTTTGCAAATGTTCGTGTTATGTTCTTTTTCAAATGGACGCAAACCACTTAGTCAATTCGCGTAATACGGTTTTCCAATTTCTAGGCGTTGTGACGTCACCACTAATGGACTCAATTGAAAATTATTCACAAACGTTACAACGAAATTTGATGTTTTTAAATGAAATTTACCAATTTTATTTGTTCAACATAAATGTTGAAAATTTGATTTATTGCAATGCATCGAACAAATGAATGTATTCACATTTTTTTTTATTGTTGAAAATTTCGGTTTTTTAATTGTTAATCTAATTTAGATGGCATCATTAGTATTTCAATAATAACTGATTGCAATATGACATTTAAGATGCATTCACGAACATAATACACGTACAGTGGCGTAGTTAAAATTTATTTGTATAGCTTAAGATTTATTATTTCATGATTAACCTGTTCGATTTAATGAACGTCGGAGTATTTGAAATAATAATATTAAATGTACGTTCGTAAAATTGCCAAGTTCAGAATATTGGTGAAACTTGTGTTTATTCTGACTTTCACATCACGATTTTAGAATTGTAAAAATTCGGATTTTTAAAAATTTAAGACCAAGACCGTCGTAAAATTGATAAATTTAGGTATTTTTCAACACTTCTACTCACAGCAGCCATATTTTCAGTTCAATGACTGCAACGAGCACCTGTTGATATTGCTGCATTATGTGCTGAACCAGTGAGCTCACATTTTTCCACTAAATTCTTAATTGGAGGATCAAAAATATCTATGATTTTACAAAATGTAATTTTCTCAGATCACCCTTTTTCATAATGGATTTGAATTGCTTTATGCGATTTTGATTATACGAAATTGTATTCATTATAAAAAATATAGACCTTCAAATACAATAATGTTAAAAAGTTGAATGACAAAATTGACATTATAAGCAATACAACCCTATTGAAAAATTAAATTGATTTAAAATTGTCGTTAACTTGCTCAATAATTATAATATAATTCAGGTGACAGCAAGTAAATAATAAAAAACTTGGATTATTGCATAGAGTACAAAAAAGGTGTAAAAGTTACTTTAAAAATGAAACTGACGAAGTGTAATTGTATATTAAGTTTACAACAATGGAATGACAAAAACAGGTCTGCAAAGTTTCAGACATAGATATTTTAATGGATGTGATAACAGATGGGATACGTTTTTATGCAGAAAACCACAAAATAAATTAAATAGTAAATTAAAAATACTTCAGTGGAATTTATTTAACAATTTTCACCCATATTCTCTTTAGAATTCCGTTCAATATTAGACGATAATATAAAAATGCACTACAATAAGAAACACATAAAGGAACAAAAGTTGGTTGTCATAAAATTTACTGTGTGTCGCGTCGGAGGTAGTAAATTTTTTATATTCAGCTTCTTATTTTTTAAATTAATTTTACTCGCCACTTTTATTTGGGGTTTACAAGAACCTTTTTGTGATTCCACAATACAAATTTATCCGAACAAACTATGTTAATAACAAAACAACATAAGAAAGATGGAAATTAAATATCATAACAAACTAACATGTGGAAGAATATTTTGTAAATTTTTCATTAACAACCATTGAGACTGTTTCCGGTCGAAATACCACAAATAATCTCCGGAAGCCAATTAGTTTGAATTTATGTTTAGATGAAGACTTAAATTACATATGAGGGGTGAGCTTTTCTATATTTTTGTTATTATACGATAAAACGTAGATAATTCGGAAAATGCGGTCACTCATTAAGGTTAATTTGAATTTATATTAGCTGTGATACCTCCCTAAATACTTACTTGGTTATACATTGTAAAATAAGTTAATTCTCTAACTCTCAAAGTTTTTAATTATATTTTTTAATTATTTTCCATTTAATTTTCCTCCATAAGGCAATTATGTTTCTACTACTCAATCTAATTTACTTCTGTTATTTCTGTTTTGTTATTTGATGTTTCTTTGGAAGTAATTTAATTTTATTTCTTCAATTTAGTGCAAACGCTTTAGGTCATCTGGGTAATGTACAGCTACGACAATAAAGTTCAACAAATTATGAATCTTTTATTTTAATTTTGTTCCAATAAATTATAATTACATTTTGTGTTTCAGCTACAACTTTTTAACTCTGTGTAAAAATTTAGTTCTCTCTTTTTGTTTTCTTTTAGGTTAATTATTGGAATTGGCAACAATTCCAATAATTTTCACACCAATGTTTGTTCCTGTTATATTTATTTCTTTTATTTTAACAATACTCAATTCTTACCTTTACAAATACAAATATTCACTCATTTTTTCACAATTCACTCAGACTTTCGGACGAATCTACTTCAATTCCAATTTATCTCCGTCAGAGCCTTCCATAAATTGGGTACTTGCATAAATTTTAGTTTTACGTTGTTTTACAGTATGACAATATTTATGAAAATAATTATGTCAAATTATGTGAAAAATTTGAAAAATACCGAAATATAACCGTACACATGACATAATAAATTGCTTTGTTTTGAAAAACAATTTTAATTTCATGTTATTACATATAATTTAATGTACGACTTTTAGTACCTATATGTATTTCAAAATTTACTCTCACGACGTACATATTATAATGAATTTTTCAAAACAACCAAAGGTCCGGGTTGCTATAATGGTGGAAAACAAAAATACTCCTTCAGGGAAGGTTGGGTTCCAACTCGAAATTAAAGACTTGGGTGAATAAAGCTGACTTATTAAAATTTCCAAATACGCTGAGTATTCAATCCCGATTCTTACGACAATTTTCCTCCCTTGGCCGTTCGTGTAATAGTATAAGACCGTTTCGGATCACAATTATATTTACTATCAATTTAATACCTAAATGTGGACCTCCATATATAATAAAATGTGACAAAATTCCAATTTTATACGATAAAAATGTTTAAGTACAAATTCATACGAACCATTTTGTGCACGCTGTTTTGAAACCACTGGAATAGTTTCCCTGCCTTCGTTGATGAGTGCTAACGTCATATAATATTCACAACAGGTGTCGAACAGACGCGCAGTTTTCTCGTGCTTTTTACGTCGGATTTTCTCAAAATTCAACCAAATTGTTGAAAAAAAAAAGTTGCTAAGTAAACAAAATAGTGGGTATGTAGTATTATATGTAGCAAATTTGACATCTTAGATTGAACAGGATTTCTTCTCAACGTATAAGGGCATCCTTTTTACACCCCTTTTGAATATGATGTCTACCCCCGAGTCCTTAACTCGATTGAAACACCACAATATATTCGATTTTGAACCGTTTTTAAAATTTTAAAGCTTTTGGAGGGGGGGGGACAATAGATTTTAAAATAAATTTAAACATATTTCAACAAACACTTTTAAATTAAAGTTACCGATTACATAAAAATGACCACCAAAATTTTACGTACACAAATAATGTATAAAAATTTTATAAATTAAATTTTTCTTATTACTACATACTGGGTGATACAAAAGACATGAAAATATGCTAATAAAAAATTATCTAAAAATACAAGGTATCTTTCTTTGGGATAATTACATTTTTTGTTCACAAGTTTATGGAAATTACGAAATGTTCTGTAAATGTGATGATTTTGTCCTTTCCACTGCATTCATATCATCAGTTAAGCCTGGAAGTTATTAATTTTTGTATAATAGATATAAACTTACCGTAATTTCTAGCAATTGTATGTGCATTTTCTGACGTAGTAGATACATAGGTACACTGGTACACAGCTTTCATAAAGATTATCTCTCCATATCGGCACTCCACTTCAACGACAAAATTCTACAAAAGGCTGCACCACTATATTTATGTCTGGCATTTGAATACATGAAGTTTATTTACAGCAATAATATTTAGTGTGGTATAATGTAGGTTGTTACAGAGAGTTGATCGTCTGATAGCAGGCTTACTGCTACAGAAATGAGTTTAGTAAGTCGATCCCGAGCAAATTCAACATAATTTAATTAAGATACAATGTTAACTTAGAGTTTATACGTTCCGAGAGAGAATTTGTAACCTATCGTATGATTAAACATTGTTCTTAGCCTTCTTACCAAAGAAGTTAATTATTTTTAATACATTTACGAAGTGAAGCTATAGTTTGATATGGATCCAGTCATTATATCATCAAAATAGGGGTGTTTGTTGCAAATTGTGGTTGCAAGAAGATTTTATATTTTTAATTTGTATGTATGGGTGCCAATAGTAAAAAAAAAAAATGCTAACACGGGCGCCCTCGGAAGAACCTTTGGTTTCCAAAAAGTCTCAAAAAGACTTTTCTTACTTTTTCGCCCATAACTCCTGAACCATGCATCCTAGCAAAAAGCGTTACGATATAACAATCAATTACGAATGCGGGGTACCGGGTTCAAACCCGGGGAGAGTCATAAACTTTTTTTTATAACTAGTCTCCATGCTTCGGAAGGTATGTTAAGCCGGTGGTCCCTTGGGTTAGTAAATTGCCACCATTGATATAAAAACCAGGATACAAGGCACATCTGAAGGCAAATCTAGCAAGCTATCTGAAGGCAAATCTAGCAAGCTATCTGAAGGCAAATCTAGCAAGATATCTGAAGGTTTTTAGCACTGCCGAGGAAACGGTGCAGTTGTTGGGAAAATAACAGGCTTTAGCTTACTAGAAGAGGATTCACTTTTTTCTAGAAAGTGGAAGAAGAGACTATTAACAAATCGATATTATGGCCTTATGGATTATTCTATCCCTGATTACTTTATGATAATGTTTTTCTAATCATATTTCCTTTGTTATATAATATTAATTTTGGGATGTCTAGTTTTTGTACATTTTGGTTACAACGTAGTTTCTGGTGTGGCAAATAATTAATCATAATTGGTGTTATTGATTACTGCAATCACCATTAATTTTTATAATTATTCATTTAATTTCCTTTCAGCATTACTTTACATTTACTATTACATTTGAGCTTTAACAAAAAGAACGCGCAATTTTCATGCAATTTAAAATAAATAAATTTGATTACAATTTCAGTATATAATTGAAATTTAAATGAAAGAAAAACAACATACTTTTATTTTTAATTTAAATAATATAGGTATAGGTTTCGTACGCTTATAAAAAAATTTAAAATAATATGAATGAATTTGAAACAAAATTTAATTTAATAGAATATTTTAACTTGATATTATTTATTTAAAATATTTAATAATACTAGTGCCTACCTCAAGGAGCGATAGAAATATTTTAACTTTTTAAATATTTTACTTTATGGTGACTTTATGTTTATATGTGCATATTGGTTTTAGGAAATTGCTATTTTCATTCGCCTTTCTGAACGAAAAACGTAATTTATATGTTAATGGAATTTTAGATCACAAGGTTTTAATTATACAACAATTTAGTCAAAATGATTAATTTACACTGAGGAAATAGTTCCTCTCGCATTGCTTTGTAAATTATCAAAACTTAGTTGTGCTATTTTAGCGTAACAAGAAAAGTTTATTTAGTTAGCTCTCCAGATCCTTTAATCCATATTATATAGAACATAATAATATTAAGATAATACGCATATGGTTATCATCTTTTAAATTGGGACTTGCATCATTTGCACTTTAAGTTACCTTGAAACTCAGAATAAATTTCAAATTCAAATTGCAAGTTAGCTTTTTTCAAATACTTGTAGGATCGATAGTAACGTTGGATGCTAACGACGCCGACGGCACAAATAATTTGGAAACAGCTAGAAATCAAATCTCAATTATGTAGTACTTGTTGCTTCCACTCGATAATGCAAAAGTTAAAATGCCAATGACGCAAATCTCAGGTTAGATAATTACAACTATAGGTGTAGGATCGGTGATTGAAAGCTTCCTAAACTGTTGATTCCGTATAGGCATTGCTGGAAAGAAAAGTAATTAAATTTTTGTCCTTCTTGCAAAATAATTTTAAATTTGAACTTTTGATTGCTTTGGCATCATATAATTTCATTAGAAATTTTAGAACCTTTCACGATTTTCAATCAATTACATAAGTAGCCAATAAAACGTTCACTTTCTAATAAAAGTGGTAGCAAACTTTAAAGACCACAACCGTAAAACAATAAAAAATTATTATATTCTTTAGACTTAAAATAAAATACTTTTTATGTTTAAAATTCAAGACACAAACTACCTTTAAGAAATATAAAAATTTTCTTAAAAACACCACATTTGAAAATAACATTACTTTTACATTATCTTCATAAACTTTTGGTTTTATGTCATCTAATTTAAAGCCACTTCTTGTACGTAATGCTAAGCGTAATTTATGTATTAAAAAGTAAGATGCAATATATTATTCGAAAGCGCTTTTTATATTGTGCTTTTTTCATTATTTTGTTACTACTATTCTTTGCTTCTAGTTTTTAGTACCAAAGAAGTTTAATGACAAATTATGCAACACATTTTTGGAACAGGCATACAACTTAAGTTATAATTCGACACGTTCGAACCATTCTGTGAAAAATTTAGAAACGCAAAAGAAACTTACAATTACTATAGTGTAAAAATTAAATTTTTTAACCGGGATTAATAATATCTTTGAATTACTAAGAATGTACACTTGTACCTTATTGTTTTATCAATAATATTACCTGGTCATGGATTATTCCTTCTTCTAAAGTCAACCAAGAAACAGGACTTAAACATAGTACTGGGCGATTTTAATGCAAAGGTTGGAGAGGGTGGATATGAGAAAATTGTAGGAAAGTACGGGCTAGGAACAAGAAACGAAAGAGGTGATAGACTGGTAGAATTTTGCCAAGAAAATGATCTCATTATCACCAATACATGGTTTCAATTACCACCGAGACGGCTATATACCTGGAGATCTCCCCGAGATAGACCGGATAACATCATAAGAAATCAGATCGATTTTATTATAATAAACAACCGTTTCCGGAACGCGGTAAAAACCGTTAAAACATATCCGGGTGCCGACATAAACTCAGATCACAATCCTCTAATCGCCGACATCCGACTAAAACTAAAGAAAATTTCGCAATATAAAGAAACAAGAAAAATTGATATTGATAAGCTGAAAGATGAAAATATCAGGATCGCATACGCTAATAGAATTAACAACGACATACGAAAAATTGCATACATCAATGAAACAGAAGAAGAAATGTGGACCAAACTCAAAAATACTATCGAAGTGGCTGCAAAAGAACAACTGGGTTTATATAAAAGACTTAAAAAGAAGGATTGGATGACCGATGAAATATTAGCACTGATGGAAGACAGAAGAAAGTACAAGAACACACCACAGTACTACAATAAGAACAAGATAGTGCGAAAAAAGATAAAAGAAGCGAAGGAGGAATGGCTCAAGAACAAATGTGAAGAAATAGAACATCTCGAAAGCAAACACGACAACTTCAATTTACACAAAAAAATAAAAGAAATGACATACACTGGTCGACAACGAACTATAGCTAAACTGGTGGATGAAAATAACAGAGTCGTGATGGAGGAAGAACGTCAAGCTGATATCTGGAAGACTTATATAAAGAAACTCTACAATGAAAACAGAACAACATCTCCTGATGCAAATGCGCAGTTACATGGACCACATATATTAAGAGATGAAATAAGAAAAGCTATTAATCAATCAAAAAATGGCAAGATAGTGGGTCCGGACAATATAGGGGTAGAGCTTATTAAACTGATAGACTTAGACTCAGACGATACACTGCTAAATCTCTTCAACCAAATATATAACACCGGAAACTTGCCAAAGGACTGGCTTCGAGCAACCTTCATCACGTTACCAAAAAAGGCTAATGCAAAACGTTGCAGCGATTATAGACTTATAAGTCTAATGAGCCATGCTTTAAAGATTTTCCTAAAAATAATGCATAATCGCTTATGGCGAAAGATTGATGAGGACATAGGTGAGACTCAGTTCGGATTCAGAAATGGAATGGGAACTAGAGAAGCACTGTTTGCCATAGGAGTTCTTGTACAGAAATGTCTTGATCAGCAGAGGACAGTCTATATCTGCTTTATTGATTATGAGAAGGCGTTCGATAACGTGAAACAAGACATACTTATGGAACTTCTGAAACAGAAAGGAATCGACAGCAAAGACCTCCGTATCATTGGGAATCTGTATTGGAATCAGACGGCGCATCTGAAGGTGGGTCGTCAAATAACTGAAGATATTGAAATACAGAAAGGAGTGAGACAGGGCTGTGTTTTGTCACCATTGCTATTTAACCTTTACTCTGAATATATTTTTAAAAAAGCAATTCCGGTTTTGTTATATGGCGTAGAGGCGTGGACGCTGAAAGTGTCCTCAGTAAACAAGCTCGAGGCGTTTGAAATGTGGTTATACCGTAGGATGCTTCGAATCTCATGGATGGAAAGGGTCTCCAACGAAGAGGTGCTTCGCCGCATGAACAAGGACCGTCAATTGTTCACCATGATTAAAAAGAGAAAGGCGGCATATTTTGGACACATATTCAGAAGCGAGAGGTATGCCCTCCTACAACTCATAATGGAAGGCAAGATTAAGGGGAAGCGAGGCCTTGGACGGAAGCGATTCTCATGGTTGCGAAACTTGCGGCAGTGGTTTGGTGTACATAGTGCCGCGGATCTAATACGCATGGCACAGGATAGAGAAGAATTTCATATGATGATCGCCAACCTCCGATAGGAGACGGCACCTTAAGAAGAAGAAGGATTATTATTGTTACCAAAATAGTTAAATAGTAGAAACTCATTAAAAAATAATTGATAATATAATATTAGGTTTGTTTTCTATGTATTTTGTTTAACGATTAATATTATTTTTAATTCACCAATTTTCGTTTCTAGTTGTTTTTGATACACGCCAACAAAAGCATTTTAACTAGGTTAGATTATCAACTTTAGAAGCCATCTTTAAAATAACAAATCATCCAAATGCACACATAAGAAAGATAATAAATTATTCAAGTTTCAAATAAAGATCGAAACCTTCAAACAACCAAAACACGTGATACAAATCTTGAACAAACAATAGATCTAATCGAAATATTCAATAAACTTACAAGTTAACAACACGCACGTGAGACAAATCTTAAATCGACAATAGAAAATCTACAAAGAAATATTCAAAACACAAAGCTAAAAACCATAATGGACAACAACCTTAAATTTATAGTAATTACATAACGTAAAACAACCTAAAATACATCAATTTACAAACAAGCCAAACTAATAATAGGTGTCAATTTAAATTTACCTTACTAGGGCTGTAAGTAAATATTATATTAGTAGGTACTTACTACTATAACCATAATAAGCAAACACACGGTAAATTTCAATTACCCTTGCTAATATTATTTTATGATTTACAATTATTCAGGTGATTAAAAAACTTTGTTACGTTGTGACCAGATTTTTCTGTCATTAGGATTTTCGTTTATATTTAATTTTTAAGATACCAATTCCTGTTTTCACCAACATTTATTTGAGAAGTTTCTAGTAATATGATTAAATTAGCAGTTAATTAAGTATGGGATACCTATATTATAGCGTAAAGAATTCTTTACTAGTAAATTATTAAATAAATGTCGGTGAAAACGGGCACTAGTTTCTAATTATTGGAATGTAAAATGTTTAATATTTTATCTTTCGTAAAAGTTTACCAACATTTCCAAATAATATCACCGTCAAGTAGCTCAAACAATCAAGCTATTGTACTACATGTCATGATGGTTTCACCAGGATGTCTTGTAGGTCCTTGCAAGTTTTAGCGCGTTAAAAGTTAAAAGGAGTTGAGTATATTATCATTTTTATCTATCTTATCCTTCCTATTGTGTATTTGGTTACGACCTACTGCAATATTAGACATTTTCGAAGTATGAATTAGGATTTTGAGATAGTTTTTCAGTTATTTCCTCTGGAGACTCGAAACGGTGAAGTGATCCTGGAGACGTATTCCCAGAGAGTTATCCTCTTCGCGTTGCCCGAAACTTAAACCACTGAAGTAGCAGTTATCTTAGTACACCTGAAAACGATATTTATTTAACTTTTCCTCCAAACTTCAACAGTTGGATCTATTTCGTGAAATTAAGATCAGAGGAATAGTAGTGGTTCATGTCGTCAATTGAAGTCATTTATGGTTTTAACTTACGTCTCGTTATGCTTGGCGTCCGTCTAATTTGGGTTTTCAGGTAAACAACAATTATTATGTAAGTCATTCAGATTTAACTTTTAAGATGTGAAGTGAAAATAGTCGCATTCAAGTTGCATTGTGTCGTGATGCAATCGGAATAATTTCGTTTAGGTCAACCTGGGCATTCTTTGCCGATGCATTGATGCCGTAATCTATAACATCGCGTTTTGTATCGTTGTTTACCTTTTGTAGCATATAATAAGTTTTGCTGTATCTCTGTAAATTTGTTTTACCTTTTCGAATTGGCCAATTCATAACTTTACCCGCCTTATGGAAGCAATTGATATTTGTATCGGCGAGTAGTCCTTGGCTGCCCTAACGTATTTTGATTTTCATTATATTTATGTTAGATGTTTACTTGTGTTTCTTTCATAACTATTTAATTGTGGTTGTTTATATTTTCAGCTAACAAAGGCCAATTGGGATGATGCTCCTAAAAGCATATTGATAGGTTGGTGTTTTGTTGATGATGATTGATGACTAATCGTGTGTTGAGAATCGTGAGTCCTTGGTTCCTATTGACCACGTGAGAGTCACATAACGTTCCCGTGATATCGACTCTAGCGCCCTTTCCTTTAAGTACCGAACATGCTCACTATTTTTGGAAAACTAGCTAAAATATAAAATTTGGTTGGTCTATAAAATTCATTATTCGACTTACTGACTAATTAAGTCTAAATTTGTGATGGTATCAAATATTTATATTAAAAGATAATAAAGGTTACAAATTCCTTTATGCATAGCTATATCTGTTGCTAGTTATATTAGATAGATTAACATCGATTGGTTTTAATATATTCTGGTGAAACAAAATGAATAGAAAGAACAGGTGAATAAATTATAAAGTCATAAAGGGGTGGATATAACCACCCGCATACGTCAATCACGAATTTTGAAGAAATGGTCATTATGTTCACCATAGACATTAACACCATCTTGTTTATTATTGTGTGGATCTTAATATTTGTGTACCTGGAAGTAAGAATTAGTTTGTGAAAATTCGAATTTAGCGCTAAAAAACAATTAGGTACTTACAGTTTAGTGGGAATGTGTTAAATTTTTTGAAAATATGAATAAAACGGGCGCATTTTCTTGTACTTCACAAGAAAAAGTGAAAATTGGCATTTTTCTTGAGATCAAGCCTGATCTTGGGGAGTCTTCGAGTGTTTGGTAGCTGCGTTCGATAAATAACTTGTATTAATTTCGGTGTGAAGATCGAAGTTTCGATATTTTTGATGAAAATCGAGCACTTTCTACAAGCGAGGCAAATTTTATAATCTGCGAAAATTTGAATAAATCATTGGGCATCGTTTTGGTAAATCGATTAATGCTGCTTAATCAAGTCACGAGTGAGTTGAAAAACGCTATATGTGTGGAAATTACGAGAATTTAGAACGGAATCGAAACTTTGAGGTTAGCTTACTTTTTTTGGTGATAATTCCGGTTCAACAGCTGGAAATTCACACTCAACACGTAATCAGAAATCCGTGGAGGAATAAGACGAACACGAGGGCGAACATCTGGTGAGATTTGTTGAATAAATCACAATTTTCTGGTCACTTGTGAAGACGCAATGTGTTTAAAGCATCGAGTGCACATTTATGAAAGCGACATGTGTGTGGCGGAATAAAGAAGCATAAGAATGACGCTATCAAGAATTGTAGCCAAAGGAAAAGATAATTTTTTGATTTTTTCTGCTGAATTTTGATTTAAGGTTGAGTTTCTGATGTTTAAAAGCTTCATCAACAGATTGTTTATTCTTATAAGGAGGGAATTTGTTCTTCTTCAAAGAATTGGATGATGAAACTTTCTAGGAATGTGGTAGCTATAATTAAAGTTAATTAGTGAAAGGTGCGAAGCGCAATAGTGTAAGTCGTTCGCTTTTATCATGGAAATGACCGGCTTGATTGGATTGCAAAATTATAATTGATTAATTGAGAATAAAGCAGGTCCTTTTCCTTTCTTAATTTGTGAATGTTTGAGTTTCTGGAATCAAAGTTGATTCCGGAAGTACTTTTGTGATTATTGAAAAGCGATAATTTGGAGATTTTGATAGCGTGACCTCATGGTCAGATTTGGTCGAATTGCGACAATTTTGATATTTTTGGATTGGTAAATGATCTGATATGGTTATTTTGTTGGATAGTCATAAAGTCTATTTGTAAATTGTCTGATGATGCTAGAAAAATTGTTTAATTTTGAGAAAAGTTTTGAGGTTAAAATCGCATGATCGAACGATTACATTGCGTCTAACCTGCATAAGGAATTATTTTAGCTCTTTTCCGAACAATTAAAGTTTTGTTTATTCTCAGTCTGGAGTTTTATTTTGAATTTTAAAAGGCGTCCTTCGGCGTATTCGCTGAAGTGTTTAGAAAGCATTAAGAGTCGTTGCTAGCCGGATCACTGGATTGTTTTTGCCGGTAGTCATTTTATTTCGAAACTTCCCCGACAATTTCATATTTATTATTATTAATTGTTTAAAAAGGCTTCCGGTAGAGTACCATAATATGATACTTTTGTTCAACAAAACAATTTTGTAGGTAATTATATTATGCCCTTAGATTATATGATATATTATATTACTAAAAACTTTACATTGTTTCAAGTACAAGATAACATAGTTTACATCAATAACTTTATAATCATGTAAAACATGTTTTTGCTTTATGGAAATTTATAGTGTATCTATAATTTATATAATAATAAAAATGATATAAAGCACCTGAAGCTAATACCGGAGATTATGTCTTTGTTTTGTAACTAAATAAATATAATGTACATTTTTTTTATTTAGATAATTTATAAAAGTAAATAAGTCCCATCCCAATATGTATGTATGTATGCACTACAAAAAACTAAGAAAAACAATAAGAATTTTCTATAATTTATTATTTAATTACATTTCTAATTTCACGTATATCAAATTTTAAGTTTAAGTTTCACATAATTTGTAAGTTGTTTTGTGCTATATCGTTTTGTGTGAAGCATTTCTGAAACTTGACATCGGAATATGCTAAACTTGTGTCTTATGTTGACGCTTTGAATCCTTCTTGTATATAGTTTGTGTGCAAGCAGCTAAATAGTGGACATGTTTAGAATTATTATGACATTGTTCGTGTTAACTAAACATACAAACTTCAATTAATAAAACTAATTCTATATCAAGTCTGCAGCAGAACTGGAATAGGAAAACTGATTTGACTGTAAATAATAGTTTATTCTTTATCAACTAAAAATAATAGTTTAAAGTTGAGAACTTACAGAAAAATGACCTAAAAGAATTTTATACTAAGAAAAGTGGTAATTTTCTTCTAACATAAAATTTGCTTTTATGCTTCTGTTATCAAACTAAAGTTTGATTGAAATTGTTTGATCTTAATTAAATTATTTTGATAATCTAAATTTACTGAAGGGTGTCGATTACGATATTAGTAAGTTGGAAACATAATACTTTGGTATAAGCATCGAAAGGTAGTTTACGAGGGATGTGGGTTATTGAAATTAATGAAATTTGAAAGCGAATTTATGCATGTATAATAAAATTTGATGCCGAAATCTTTGTTCTCAAATTTTAAATACATTTTTCTAATGCAGATGTGCCACTTTCCATAAATCAATTTAGGTTACAAAATATCTTAATCTTAATATTTATAACTTTATTTATAAAAATTTATATTACTGAAAATTTCTAAACCGTTTTTTGGCTAAGCGATGGAAATGAAAGGTTATTATCAAAATTCTGCCAATCAACAACTACTCTAAAATTTTCAGTAATCCGCTCCATGTTACACCGCCTTAGCTGGTCATCTATTTTTGACTAATGAAAAATGTTTTAACAAAAGTTTATTGTATTCTATAATATCAGATCACCCTCCTCAATATGAAATACTTTTCGTAAAATTAGGTCCATCAAATTTTCACCAAATGATGTTATTTAACTGGAAATTCATCATGGACTTTAGAAAGTCGGGCTAAAATCGCAAACTGCATACCTTACCAGATTGTAGGAAAGGAAACGAACATACTTTTATCGAACGTACGAGATCAAGTGTCATTTCCTTACCTGATAAAGGATATCATAAAATTCTGACGGCGCACCAGGAGGATACTCGTGGTAGACAGGTGGAAAACCACTGCCCTAAAATAATAATCCTATTAAGGTTTTAAATAATCAATTTTAATGTTTTAGTTAAAAACCTTAAAAATAGGAAGTTGGGTCATATTGACCCGACCGTTACAATTTCTTGTGTAGTAAACATGAACAGAATAAGCGTTGCGTTCGTTAAGGCTTCATCTAAACAATGTTTCATTAATATTTTGTTTTATGGTGCAGTAGCTTCGGTATTGGCTCATAAATAAAAAATATCAATGAAGTAGGTTGCAAAGTTTAATTTTCCAGACACTTGCAGGTGGATGGATATTAAACGGCTTTTTCAACGTCTTCCCACTTGAAAAACAATCTGAAATACTCGATGAAACTAATGCGATGATTTATTAATCAAACCCCCATTTGATTTGCATCATTTTGGGACCAAAATTCACTTGGAACCCTACATTTCGTGTAGGTTTCTTCTGAAGCCATCTTGCGAGAGAACGTTCTTGTGGTAACATTCTGGCATACACAGAAACTCAAAAATTTCGTAAAAATATTCAAAACTGGTAAAATTTCTTAACCACTTTAATAATAATAAAATTTAATTTTTTAGATAACGCGACAATTCGAATTGGATGTATGCCAATAAAATATAAAAATTTTATTTATAGTAGTGGTATTATTTCCATCGAACAAGAGCTTAGAGGTAATGAGAACAAATATCGCATAGACAGGAGCGCAACTTGATCCAATGATCTTGAAATCCCCGTTATTAATTCTTCAAACGCATCAAACTTAATCAAAATATAAAATGGTAAAAACTTTTTAAGTAGGAATGCATGTATACGGAAATGTGAATACAGCTGCAAATATTTTCACAAATGAAAGATTTACAGCTACAATTAACATTTTTAATTACTGCAAAGAAACCAACACAGAATAGCTTCTAATTGTTTTCAAAGTACTATGAGGTTTAAATATTAATTAAATGAAGCTGTCGTCGCCTCCTTAGCTGCATTTTGATCTTTAAACAAGCTGGAATAAGTAAAAATTAAAAGTTTGCTTTGCTTACTTCGTTCTATTAATTATTTATAAATGATATAACTTGAATTTCTTAATTTTGAGATTATAAATGGAATTTATGACACAAAATTTTCTTAGATATTTAATAAATATTTTTATGGTGACTTGAATGTTAAAAAGATCCTCAAAATTTTTATAAATTATTATTCCACATTGTAAAAAAATGAATTCATTAAATATTAATTATTAAAATTTGCCATATTTTCTTAATGATTTTGAAAGTGTAGTATATATTATCAAGGATTACGTAATTAGCAACAAATTATGAGCTTAATGTAAGAATAAATTTGGGACAGAAATAATATTATTAAGTTTAATTTATGGTTTAACCATTGTTATTAGTAAATGAATAAAAGAATTCGTAGTAAATACGTATGATTATAATGTAGTATGTTATTACTGGTTGGTGATTTTAATAAGCAACAAAATTGTAATTTGGATAGAATCGATTTAATCTTCCACAAGCTGGGTTGTAAAAACAATCTGAAACACCATATGGCGCTATTAGGATTAAGTGGATTTGGTGGAATAGTGACCAAAACACACTAAAGTTCCCAACTTTCAAGATTAACCACCAAGTAATTATTGAAAAACTAATTTAATCTCATGCCAATTATTTCATGCTTAAAATGAAATAACTGCACCACATGAAAAATATAGAATCTAATTCCTTCAACGTTTAATTGATTCGAATAAAATTTTTATTGCATGAGAAAAGTTTTAAATTTGTTTTCGTAGTCAATATTAATTAAATTAGCCACTTTTAATTTAATCTTCTGTTGCAGTAAAAATTATTTCTTATGTAAATGTATTCTAAAATATGGAATTTTACGATGGTAACAAAAGTTTCTTAAATGAAGTAAAAATTTTTACTGTTCAGTAAAGTTATGCTTAGTTTTTTGGAAACTTTATTACTCCGCATGGTTTACTTTTATGTACATATAAATTAAGCCAAGAACTATGAAAAATAAAATAAACTTGAAAATATAAGGCGCAAATTTTTTTATTATTGTATAATTTTAATTTTGCACAGCAGCAGATATTTTTTGATACCTTTCAGAATATTTAAAAATATAAAATTAAGCTGCCATTAGGAATTTAATGATTTAAGGTTAGGTTCACAATAAGTTATGAATATTACTAAATATCGAAGTTTTTTATCAGTTTGTTTAGTATTAAATGTTTACTAATGACCCAAATATTAAAATATGTAATACTACACTAAAAGAAAAAGAATAAACCCAAGTTTTACAATTTTTGGCGCAATTAGAGTAAAAGCGAGTTGATTGACGAAGGTTTAAGTTATTCTATTCAATTATTCTATAGAACATTAGAAATTCGTTTTAGAAAAATTGCACATAAATCACTAACTTCGGCGATAATAATACAAAAAGTACAGGTTTTATCTAATTAAAAAAATTACTAGTTAAATATAAAATATATGGCAGTTGAAGCCAAAAAATCGCAAAACTATTCCATCAAATAGTCTTCCCATTTCTAAGTCGTCTGGTGCTTCGGCTACCAGACATTTTGCAGAAATCACCTTAAAGTAAAGAGGTCCTTCTGTTCTATAAATTGGGAGGTTCCTGCTCTCAAAATCGGAAGGGAATCGGGCGAACTGATGAGAGAGATATTATACATAGAATCGGTCGAAGTAAATCGAACAACAATCAAATCGATTTAAGCAAATTAGTAACCAATTTAGAGTTTAGACGATGAACCGGTTAATTAAAATCAAGCCAATAAAATTACAAAATATTCTATAGTAAATTGATATATTTACTTAAATTTTAGCTACACTTTAACGCCACTTTAAAGTGGTTAAATATAACTTTTCATTGATAATACATTTCCAACGAATGATAGATAACCTTTTCAAATATATCTAATAAAAATTGGGAACCATTGCAAAAGACTTCATTGTTAAATTTTTTTAAAGACGCGATACATTTTTGTCAATTTCAATTTCATAAATCAATTTAAAGATTTCATATTTTTATTTTTGTCACATCCTTTGATACCATCAAAAATATTTGTAAAAAAATGGTTTTCTTTAGATACAACAGACAAAGAAACCTACTTTATTATTTTTATTTTTCCTAAATAAATTTATCCATTTTGATTTTTGTGTGCAGTGTCCAACACTAAATTCAGGTAAACGTAACTTATTAGATAAACTTCTATAAGCTTAGATTAGTGTAAAAATGATCATAATTACTTAAAATGAAAATATCCTGATAATATTCTAATATTATGACGTAGTGAATAACAAATTACTACAATAACTTATGTTTACTGTAAACTTTCATAATCAGAAGATTGCATTTCAGATGTGCGGAAAATGCGGAAGCAAAAGAACCAAGAAAGGGGAAAACAAATTAATAAATAATGAAAAGTGGAAATTGGTAATTCTCACTATTTGAAGAATTAGTTACTAAATATAATAGAGAAATGTTTGGAAGTTATGATAACGATTCTGATTTACCTTAATAATTGCAATACGAATCTTTTGTTTGGGGATGATAAAGCTAATAATTTTTGTTTGTTTTATCCAAGTTTCTGGAACTATTGATTTCTGTTATATTAACTCTCTTGCTTATGTTCTGATCTTAATTTTACCATAGGCCCCATTCCCTTGTCAAGTTTATCTTTTCAAGTCATAAAAGAAGTAGAATCTCGTACATACATATAAAAAATTGGTTTTAATAAAAATTACTTGTCGGGGCCTTAAACCTCATATTCAAATAAGTTGTAATTTTCAATATATCTATTAAATTATTAACAAATATTTTTATTGTATTACCTGTACCACGAAGAGTTAATGATCTTAAACACCTGGACGACATCTTCCAAAACAAAAGAGCAAGTGGAAAACAATCAATTAATAATAAATTGTATGGAATCTCAAGAAATTGATAACTACATAAGAGACCAATAAGATAAATTAATACAATAGAACTCTTCAAAATTTGAAAAATATTTATTGCAAAATATGGTAGTGCAAATATTTACATTAACACAAAACCAAACTGTTATTTTGTTTTCACGGTTTTGAAAGTCTTCGTGAATCGGCAGATGAGGGATTTGTAAATTATGCAAATGATCACTCTAAATATTCACAGATCACAAGGGAAATACCCCCATCACTGTTTATCATATAAACTATCAAAAACGAAACTTTCTAACATTGCACCTTGCCTAGAAATCATATTATAATAAGTTCAAAAGGAGGCCTTTTGAGAATTTCTGTTAGCATGAAAAAGTTTTCATCTATTTAATGAAAAATTATAACTAGTATAATGTGGAATTTTTTGTTAAAGTTCTATGAAAAATTACCATGATCAAAAAGTTTCAGAAATAACCATCGTGTCGCGCTCTCAGTCACCTGATTTAATTTTTTTAAATCTTGTTAGGCTTCCACATTTGTTATTGATATTTTCACCAAATTTCAGCGTCATAGCTTGAAATTTGTAAAAGTTACGCCGTCTTGAGTAAATCTATCTGACACATCATGACTGCAATTTTTTACGATTTTAGAAATGGAATCAATTTTGCATCAAAAAGTTTGCATTAAATTTTGTGTTAAAAATTTTTAAATATTCAAAATATTCCTTGATACGGCTCTGCATTTTTATTTAAATGCAATCCTTGAATGCATGGATTTCGCGCACAGATTGTTGATAACTTGAACGTTTTGGCGTAGGAATGTGGGTCTCATAAGTCATAACTCTTACGACAGTGGACGTACGCAATTTCACGACTTTATTAAGTGCCAGTGGTTGACGCGGACAAATATTTTTTGGTCCACCGTGACTATATTGTCGTGCCAAGTCGTTTGCGACAAGTAGTTCGACTGTCGTGTAGTGATTTTGGCAACATCTGGCGATAATTGGGTAACTCTGCATTCGGTTAGAAACGGTTTTGGTTTTTGTTTACCATTACCTCGAGTTAACGACAGTGACGTAGCAATAGGTGGTGCGAGTGGTAGGCACTAGGGCCCAGGCGCCAGGGGCCCGATATACGGAAAATATTGACTTCTATTATTTACAACCACTTTTTAGTAAAAATAATTTATGAAAGTTTGTACATATAGGCGTTTCAAGATAAGCGATACGCTATCTGGTGGCAAGTTTTTGTACTCTGGGGATCGTGTTGGAATGTTTGTTTACATTTGAACCTGCAGGTATAAATGTGAGATTTTGAGTTAGTAATGAACAAAAATTAAAAAAATTATATTATTCAGTATATAAGCAATACTAAATAACTCATTTTTTTAAATTTTTGAGAGTTTAGAACGAAATTTGGTAATAATGAGTAGTGGAGTGTATTGTTCCATTTTTGGATGCAGTTCTATGGTTAAGAGAAATACTAATCTTAATTTTCATTCATTTCCCAAAAAGGGAGAAAGTAAAGTATGCCTTACTAACAAATTGAATATTCGTGAACAGGTTGATCGTTAAGCAGCGTGGGTTCTTAAACTAAAAATTGGGAAATCAGTTTCAAAACATTATGTTTATAAAATTTATTCAAGTCCTTTACAGTATTCACTATTAGTTATTATAAGTGGCATTACAAATTTATCGGTAGCAATTTTGTCTGATAAGTTTTAATAATCATTTCATTATGATTTTTTGTAACATAGAAAATAAAGTGATTTAATTTAAACAAATTTAGATTTAGTTAATTATTTGGAAAAAATATCAGTGCAGTACTTTTGAAAGTTTTCCTCCTTTTAATTTAAAACACAAGGGATTATAAGGTGTTAATCATGATTTCAAAAAATGCCACTTCTTCGCCTGACATCCATTTCATTAATACGGTAATACTGATTGTGCACGTGTGAGACTGTACGGAGCACAGCATACTTGAATTTGTTTGTAGCTCATTTTGCGTCAATTGAAACACTGAAACAAACAAACTTATTACTTTTAAACACTTTATAACGACTAAATACATACGTGTGCTTTGCAAAAGCTTCAGTCGGTAATTCATTGATATATAATTTCTTCAGGTTTTCTGCATCCACTTGATATACAAAGTGAGTTTATAGTTGGCAAAGCATGGCATGTCTAATACTGGGACTGCCTTATACTTTTCTTTCGTACTGTGTTTTTACTGCGACTATCACATTTTATGTCAGTTTGTGATATAACTTCAATTTTATGTAGGTCATCTCTTAAACAAAATACCTAATAAGATAAGAATGTTAAAATAAAATTCAACATACCTTGATGGGCACCACAGCAGAAATCTGTTTACAACGACATCCTTGCGTGGCTTTACATGTACGAGTAATGCTGGAAATACGAGCCTGGTTCTTATTAGCTTTATCACACCTTCTATTTGGTGTGGATCTGAGATAATTTCTGTTGTTTATATGCACATAGCAATCAAATTAATATGAACTGGTTGTCCAGCACTTAACCACACAAAACATGTCCAACACGAAGAACCTCTTCACCTTCGTAAATGCACCTGGAATTGCGATTACCGTCGAAGTATTTCGTATATTCAACCACGGTAAAACGAAGACCAGACATTGTTTCTAAAATTATATTTTATAAATAAATAATCAACTACTAATGGAATAACATAACCCCAACATCTTGACCTTGTTATTTAACTTAGCCAGTTATTTTAAAGACAAACTTGTATTATAAACAAACTTACCCTAATATATTTTAAATATGTAAATAAATAATTAACAGATACCACGATAAACACCTTCACAATTACGTTTTTGTTTTAATAACATGGTAATGTCATTTATTTATGTAGAAGTAGTCTCAAAACTTCGAGTACCAACGTGACCGCTAGAGGCGCTACAATCTTAATTTGAAACGCCTATACAGTACTTTTTTCAAATATTAGGTTGGGGAAAAAGTAATCCATTATTTTGGCGTTTACTTTAATGCTTTATTTAACACGGTTACCATAATCTAATTTGAGCTTGAGATGCGTCAATTTGTTCGATAATTTGTTGCCATTGTGATGGTAATTTAATGATTCCTCTCTCATAAAACCCAATGTCCATTTTTTTGTCAATTGGCAAAATACTCGGACAACCAATTTTCACCAACCACTTTTGAGGCCAGTTTTAGACCACTAATAGAGTTTGACGTGGATTGGAAAAGATGATAATATCTTGGTACCAGATCCGGACTATAAGGTGGATGCATTAAAAGCTCCCATCCGAGCTCTCAGAATTTCTGGCAAGTCACTATTGACGTGTGTGGCGTTGTCCTAATGGAAGACGACTCCTCTCTTTTTGGACAATTCTGGTCGCTTATGGTAAATCATCATCTTCAATCTGTTCAATTGTTGGCAGTACAGGTTCTAATTGAGTATTTGGCCCGACGGGAGCAGCTCATAGTGGATAATCCCTCACCAATTCCACTAAACACACGGCACAGCTTTTCTGGTCGTCAATCTTGGCTTGGCAACCGTTTGGGCGGCTTCGCCGCTCTTCAACCACGATATTTTTCACACAGAATTGTCGTATGTGACCCATTCTTCATCCCCAGTCACCATCTGCTTTAAAAATAGTTCGATTTCTTGACGTTTGGCCAAGGATTCGCCGATGAAAATACGGTCAATAAAGTTTTTTTGCGTCAATTCGTGTGGCACCAAAACATCGAGCTTATTTTTGAATCCAACCTTCTTCAAATTGTTGACAATGGTTTTGTGGTCGATATTTACCTCAAGGGCAATGCTACGACTGATCACATGCCGGTCTAACTTATCATTTCCATCATTTTAACGACATTTTCGATGGTAGGTCTTCCAGAGCTTGCTGCATCTTTGACATCGAAATTACCGGAACGGTATTGACTACACCAACATTTTAAGTGATTTTCTGTTACAGTGTCGGGACCTTGAATACAATTCACATTTTCAGCCGCCTCACTTGCGATTTCGTCTTTATCTATGCAAAACTGTAAAATATAGCAAATTTTCTCTCTGTTTACATAGATCTTTGGCGCATTATAACTGGAAACTGGTTTAACCAATTAATAAACTGCCAATTGCTTTTTTTTATTACACATTCCCACCTTTCCAAAAAGTATAGGGATTACCCGATCCGACAAATAGATCACGAGATATTATGTCACTAAAGCCATCTAACGACAAAATAATGGATTACTTTTTCCCCAATATATTAAAATTTTGTAAAATGTACCATGGACCTATTGTCATTTATACGCATTTTATGCAATAAAATTGTTATTTTAAATTTGTTTTTGTTTTTGTATAATACTAAAGGGTCTTGCACCAGGGCCCGGTCTTGACTTTCCTACGTCACTGACTTCAAGGATTACAAGGATCACATTCAAGAGTTGGTCACCTTGAATCGACGCAAAAAATTCATTTTCTAGTGATTTCCATTTTTACCATACTTTCGCGACCCGATAACTGGACTTGTCCATATCTCTTATGGTGCGTTTTCCTTGACTTCTTTTGGCTGGTGCAAACCAATTTGCACAAATGGCATGAGCGTGAAAACGCACCATTAGTCCTATCTCCTCAGTCCAGTAACTCATTGACACAATCAGGATTGGTTCGTTAATTTATTATCAACGTAAAAATAGTGCCAACAAGCCCGCAGCCTAGACAATCTAGTAATCTGAGAAGGCTTATTCCGCATAACCATCAATAAAATATAGCTTGGATTTTGCTTTTCTTGATTGTTTCACAAGAAATTGATGATTATTCGCTAACAAACAACACAATTAATGGTTGTGGTTGTTTATTGATCGATTATTATAAGTACACTCGGGTATGTGCCCGTTTACCTGTTCCCTTGGTGGGTTTTACCATTGGCTTTACAGTAATACTGGTGATAATTGATAATAAAAGTTAAGTCGTTAAGGGATGCAACCCCTACTCCTGTGTGTGGTGACATGCGCAAGAATTGAATTAACAGGTTTAACTAATCGAGTTGGCTTACCTTTGGTAGCTTTGACAAGCTGATTAGCAGACGATAAAATCATTTCTAGATATTAAACTTCTTTCATTTTGTGTTTGGTAATTTGGACTTATTAAATTTCAAGCCAGGAGATTAAATAGGGTGAAATGAATTTATCCATGTATTAGTTTTGAAACTAGAATAATATTGTCGTGATTCGCGGCTCAGTTACACCCCTAATTATAGTCAGCGGTGAAACCTCGCTTAATGTGGTCCACTTCAACAAAAGAGGTCCGGCCAGCTTTACGTCAGGTTTACATATTCGAGGCCACAATATCTGCAGGTTGTAGGTATCGGCGAGATTAAGCAAATTAATAAGCACAATAAATCATAAAGCAATTTATTTAAATGACCCAAAAGTAAATACGAAGCAATTTTGGACGCCCCTGACACAGTCGTCAAGCGATACTCAAACAGGTGTGTAGATGTGTAAAAACATCCAATAAAACCGTATCATTTATGTACAACACTTCAGCTATACTTTTATTGGATGTTCCATAAATGTGAAATTGTGTAATATTAATAAAGAAAATTTTACAACAATGGTGTATTTATAAAATAATGTTCAATTTCTTACTCATAAAATTTCGTAGTAGACACTTGTTACGAAACACTCTGTACATCAGACCGTACTCTGCATTCACTTGTCGAGTTGACATCCAGTTGGTAAAAACGGTAGCGAATTGACATCTGCGTCGATCCAGAAACATCCTCGTTTATCCAAACAAACAGTGAAGTGAACGTGTAGAAATCGTCCAGTGTAGTGTTCAAACCTCGAATGTCGGTTTAAACAAATCTTTCCAACTTCTTAATAAAATCGGAACCATAAACATCTGGCAGGAAAATCGTAACCTCCAAATTCCACATGTGATTCTTTTAAACCACCAAAATTAGCGAACATCTACTTGTTCGGTACGTACAATGAAATTTGATTTGTGTAATTGTACAAATCATCAAAATTAAACTTCTAAATGTAATTTCAGATACGAAATTATCCAAAAAGCAAAATGGCATCAATAAAGTCGAATATTGCTTGCGCCCACAAAATGCATGTAAACGTTGATTTACGAAAATAATACGTTTCAAAAATAACTCACGTTTATCTCCTATCACTGGAATAATGGTTTTTGAGACTACAAAAACTCTCAAAATTGGTCTTCATGGGTAAAATTGCGAGGTAATATTCACAAACCCATGAAATGCATCTTCTTCATCAACCGGTCGGCGCAAGACAAAGGCCTCGCCGCAAAATTGGCTTCATTGTTCAAATTATCATCATAATAACAATAAAATTTCAACAAATTTTTGTAAGTATGCTCCACTTTTTGCCGCCATAGATTTAAATAACACTTTTCACTTTTAGAATAAAAATCACATTCTACAGGAGTTAAGACACCACAAATTCTCAAGAAATATCAGTCTTTTAGAAAAATCAAGTTTTGTGTGTTGGAAGTAACAATACAATCGCTTCCGTCATCTCAAAATTGCTTCAAAATTAAATGTCTAAAATCGACAAAATTCAAATTTAAACCAAAATTTACTATTTGCTTATTTGATCGACTTTTTCACACTTCAATATATTACTGTGTTTGAGTTTCTTCCGGTTTGACAGCAGAACTTCTATAAAATCAGCAAGCCAGCTTTTGAAATAATATTATGGTGTGCAAAAGACCTACCCTCTTACTATTTAATATGCGAAAACCAATAATAATAATAATTGACCAACTTACGCCTGAATAACATGCCAGTGATGTCATATATGGGGAATCACCGAACTAAATTTAGATTACTAGAACTAAAAAATAGAGAATGGAACATACTGAAAAAACAACCATAAATAATTACAATTATAATCTAACTGCAAGATGGATGGGAACGAATAATTTTTGAATTTTCGCGAAATTTGTTATAAAAAGCAATTGTAAAGAAATTAACAAAACATTATGCCTTAGTACTTATTTTATGTAAAAATGAGTGGATATAATTCCAACAAATATTCACAAAACTAAAGTAAAATTGGTTGAAATTATTCAGTTTACGTTTCTTTGACAACTGTTAAGTACTTTCATTAAAAATGTATTTAAAATTTAATTTTTATTCACCTAATGAATTCCGTTTTTACGGTGTACTTATTTTGGTTGGGTTCTATTCTATGTATACGTTCCCCAAGGTACTTTCAGTTTTTCAATTTAAAAACTGAATACAGGAAGAGCTTGCAGTTTTATTTCAAAGCTGCTTAAAAATCCTAATTTGTAAACCGGATGGTGGCATCACATGAATGTATTGTCCCACTAAATGATTTTGAACGAATTTAATAAATTACTTCTTTGTAAAATAATGACACTTTTTATTTATTCAAATCTATAGATAAATCTTATTTTAAATAATTTTTATTTTAATATTAGGATTTGTATTCCCAGGGAAATTAATCCAAATAAAAACTTCTGTTTTAATGTTTGCAAAAAATATTAAGTATTAGAAAATAAAACAAGGTTTAGTTGACATTTGCAGTTCTTGGTGTAGAAATGAAATTTTCTACCTGTTTTGTAATTGAGAAAGATGAAGGTACTTCATTATTCCTCTTCGTTTGTTTGCACATTTCCTCCAAATAAATTTACAAATACAACGCTCAACGACACAAATTAAGTTTTAGTGTTTGTTTCAAGTGTTTTATAATTTAACTTTAAATTCAAAATAAATACGAAGAATTCCTTTAAGCGTAAACAGAAATGGATTTTCTTAATTTAAAATTTTATTTTATTAATTTTTAACTTTTTCTGGCGTACGCAATCAAGCTGGAATATAAAAATAAAAGGAAAATGCCTAAAAATTGAATTATATAAATTTGCATTTTATTAAATAAAACAAAATTACTTCGCTTGTAGCAATGCTTTTTCTAAAACTTAAATCAATTCGTCAAGCTGGTTCTGCTTTTTTAAATAATGCAAAAAGTATTGATTTTAACCATGATATAAAAAGTTTTCTTGAAAAAATTTTTAAAAAGAAGCTGATTTGGAAACAAAAACGCAGATAAGAAAACTTTATCAAGTATATTGTTTAATATTTACTAATATATTATGTATTTATTCGGAAAGATAAGCAATTTGTTTTTCTTATTGTCAAAGATTGATTGTGATATTTGCTCTAACTCATTCTTGCGTAATGTATTATTTTGAGTTTGAAGCCGTTGATGGTAAAGTGGAAATGAAATACGCAAGTTAAAATAAAATATTCATTGTGAATAGATCAACTTAAATGGGTGGTTTTAACAGTTATATAGATTCTCTTTTGTGAGTCAATTTGCCAGCATAGAATCAGACTTGAAAATGAGGTTCGACTGCATATGAAACGATGTTAAAAATTTCACGAAATGCTGGCTTTTTCGGTAAAACGTCAAATTTAATAATAAAAATTTAGTTTTTTTTATTAATAAATATTTAATATTGCAAACCAAAAGATTTGCTGTTTTTGTTTGCCTCTTATTTTACTTTTTACTGACGACAAAATTGAAGATGTGACGTCGACATGTCTATCTTTACAATCGTAATATTTTATTAAAATTCCATAAAGCGAGTAAATAAAGGCTCTAGAAATTTACACCGCATCTTTAATTAAAATTACTAGCATATCCAATTATAGAACTTGATATGCAGTTGAAACTTTTGCATAATATTTTAAGTGTGCTTGATGTGCTTTCCTATGTAAAGTTTTAAATTTTGTATAGGGTACTCGCAGTTTTTATTTTAAATTGAAAATATAAACTCTGTTTTTATGTTTTAAGTTATAAACTTATTATGGCTGGTTTAGAGGTATTTTTCTATATTGAAAAAGTTTGAATTCGAAAGGTTATTTGTTTTAAATAGAAATAAATGAACCCGCCGTACTAAAATGGATTTTATTGAAAGTAACTTTTTTGAATTTAAAAATATTTTCTATGGATATTTTCTCGAGCTTAAAATGTTAAGGGAATGAAAAATATTTTTTAATTATAAAATTTTTAACATTTTTGTTAAAGTATTGAAGATACTCAACTGTACTGAAGTATTTTTTAATCGTTTTTGTTCTTGTTAAATTTATAGTTGAGAAATAGGTCATTGTAATTTACACAGGATAATATAATATCCTTACAACATAGTACGCATAATAAAAAAGTCTTCATAAAATTATAATTTTGTTTTTTTAAGTGCTGTTTTCTAAAATTTTTATTATTATAATATAAGTTAATAAGATACTTTATTTGTGCTATTTGCCCCCAGGTTTTTAGAGAGAAAACTTAAATTGATCCTCAACTGACAACCACTAATGAGAAGTTAGCTTAAACAAAGAATCAATGTAACGTTGTAATCCGGAGAAAGTAAATCTCCAGTTTTGTTTGCCACTATGCGATGGTCGTAAACATTAGGCCCTTATCATATATTTTGGATAACCGGGTGGTGCGTCCTGAAACATAACTTTTGTTAGGGGGCAGTTTCTCAAAATAAAACTCTGGCAAAGTAATAGTCACATTTAATAGAAAAATGGTAAGACAATCGTGCAACAATTCAAAAATGACAGTAATATAATCTGTGAGGAACAGTAAACATAATTACTTACTTTAACCCAGTCAAAAGGTGTCAAAGGTCAATAGGTCTAATAAAGTGAGGCAAAAAAACTACTAAATCGTAACATTGTAGCATTATAATTACTCTAATATAGTAATTTAGTGTTAAACTAACTTTTGCATACTCTATTATATATCATTAACAATGATATAGGAGCGCCATCTATTGTGGATAGGAAAACTCACGAGAAAATAGATGGCGATTGGTATTGTTTTAGGGATCGTCTGCTTTTTCTGCTAAATCAAAATAACACGTCGGTTAACACAAATTGGAAAAGATAATATTTACTTACATAAGCGCCTTGCAAGTTTACAACTTATTGGTGATAGGTGCTCGCCTCCATTCGCGTCCCAACGTGTGGCTCAAAGGGTGAAAATGTGGAACACTTGTTAATTCTACATAGGAAACACTTGATCGAATTCCGCGAACACAAAAACATAACTTGTATATCTGATGTTGGCTCGTAGACCGTGACATCTGATGCTAGAGCATCAGTTGCGTAAAGCAGCGGTCCACAATCCAGATAACAAAGGAATTCCCCACTCGTCATCCAAAACAACAACAATGGTCGTTAACTTGAGATTATGGTAGACAACAACCAAAAAGACGTTGCGAACCATAGAGAATCAAAAATGGTCACACAACTTTCGTACTAAAAACTGCATTACTATGCAGATTTACTAATCGCTACATGGAGTCACCCAATTACTGCAGGATGTTTACAGTAGCACCAAAAACATCCGTCAGAGCCGGAAGGATTTACTACAAACGAATTAGCACGCAAACAGACATCGCTGAACGAAAAATATGTTATACACAAACCAAATCGGCACTCAGAAATCGCTGTGAAAACCAATACGTCCACTCTGCTATCTAGTGGTCGGGTACCTGGTATTAGTAAGCGAAAACGTTCAAGTTATCAACAACCTGCCCGAAAAATGCATTGCATTCAAAGATTACATTTGAATATAAATGCAGGATCGCACGAGGAATATTTGAAACAAAATGAAAAGTAGGACCGCGTAACAAATGCAAAAATTCGTTACAAAATGAAGTCGATAATAAATGGGAATATTCAAAAGCGATCAGCAAAGACACCCTATAATTGCTCCGGGTAGCTATCGACCCTTTTAATTCTGCGAATAATTCAGCGAATACGCTGAAAGACATTATGAATGATAAGAAAAATGTAACCGCCAGAAAGATAATTTTGTGCTTGTTTATCTTTACACAAACCAACAGATTATTTAAAAATTTATTGAAATGCAGAACGATCGCAAGTTCCAATTGACCACTTCTATTGCTAATACAAAGAGACATTTAATAGCAAAATTATTCTACTCGTTGTATTCACAACGGAACCAATATTAAATAAAAATTTTGTTAACAAAAATTGTTTTTGTATATCTTAAAATTTCTCCTGGTGTAACCAATGTCCAATCTGATACGAACGTAATTCATTTTAGCGGCCGCGTTACTATCCAACTATCTAAGTTTCGTTAGCTGATCCACACGTGATATATCGTTTTTCAGAACAACTACTGCTTTCAATATCTAGAAAAGTGAACTCGGTACGCCGAAACCAATTGTATCATATTCCAAAATAATTAATGTGAAAATTCTTCCCTCCTCAGTTGAGAATAAAATGATAATCACATGAGTCACGATTCTAACCCCAATTCGTACATGCAGGTCTTTGAAATCATCCAATGCTCAAATTACGAGTTTATTTTTCAATCGTCGACCAAAATTCCACCATGCGGACACAACTTTAAAAATTCGCAAAATTCGCTCATCAGCAAACTCTATGACTTCACATCTACAGGAATAACACCGCAGAATCACTCTCTTTCTTCCAAAATCAATTCTGATTCCAGAAAATCACAAAATCAAAAACGCATGAAACTATCACACGTCTACTCCAAGATGGCTTCTCCCGGAAGACCTCGCTTCTGCCTTACCATTCGTCGAAAACCAAAATTTTCATCCTCATCATTCGTCACGGGTAAATTTCAAAATGTACCTTTACAGTTTCACTCATTATTTGCTTTAGGTACCAAAGGGGAGAAAAATCTATCGAAAAAAGAAGGTCCATCAAGAAGCAGTAAATTCGCCACTTCCAAAACCTTATTTATTAAACTAGCGCATATAAGGTGGTGCACAATAATCTATCAATCAACTTGCTACAATGGCAGCAGATATCGGAGACCCAACGAAGAAAATTTAAAATGAAATATTAAATTTAATTCAAATTTGAATAGCTCGCGGCAGCGAAATAGAAATGAGAAGAAAAAGCAAGAACGCGCAGACAGAAAATTTGAAAAGAAAGTCGTAAGGAAAAACGGTCATGAAATATAAAGATACTGCTGGAATAAACAATTTAATTAAATCTAGATTGAAAATCTTTGTGGATAGATCTTGGATGATTAAAATGGTTATAGAAACCCAATTATCGGAATTATCGGAAATCCTATTAAAGGAATCGTGAATTATTAGTAAAAAAATTTTCAATATCTATAAAAATAATAATCTCTACTGTTATCCAATATAAAAGCTTTCCGGCTTTTTGGCAACTACAAAAATAACGAATTCGAAATTTTAAGGATAAACCCAATAAAGAAGTAAAAAATTCATTTGAAATCGAATGGATTGAAAGTATGTAAGTATTAATTATTGCTGATATGGTGAAACTTTTGAGTGAGTAATGCTGTATACTCTGTAATATAATAAATTACATGATAAACAAAGTTTGCAATAACTGTACGACAATATATTAGCATTTTGAAAATTTAAATATTATTACCGTACCTTAGAGATTTATTTTTCTAACCGTGTAGAAAGTAGGAAAGTCATGGTCGGGTATGATGAAAAAGTGGATGTAATTTTACAATCACTTTATATAAAAACTTCTACAAATTTGACACCAAATTTCATATAATAAATAACTAGAATATTTTTATATTGTACCTTACCGGTAAAATGGATTTTATGTGATAGTATTCCAATTTTTATAAAACGTTCCTTCTATTTTTAGATAAAAAAAACAGGTGAATCTAAACAGAATTTTGTAATACTACATCAAATATGTTGTGATAACTATTAAATGATTAGTAAAGTGCCGATGATGTGTTTCATTTTTTTTCAACTCTAACACATAACCCAATTTCATTTCAACCCTAGATTCATCACGTTCTTCTTTTTTTATTTCATTCGGTGTTGATAGTCTCTTAATAGCAGCTGTTCATTAGTTGCACATGGATAAAATCAATTTTTAAAATTGTTAGAATATTTTTGTCACTGTGTGATTATTTTGAATTTTAAATAAAATATTTGAAAAATTATTACAGTAAAAGCTCTTGAAATTGTATTCATGTGTATTCGTAAGATAGTAAAGCATTGGAATTACCTACTAACTATGAAAGAGTACCTAATTTGTACTCAATCTATTTCTTTCTGATAGAGAACTTTTCTGATGCCCAAAGTTCACATTAGGGCAAATTGTGCTCGATTAACATTGAAAAAGTTAAATATCAGGAAACCGGATGTTCAAATTAGGAATTCTGTGGTGTTTATTGTGTAAATAATGTGTCTACCCCTCGGCAACTGCGAAAAGCCTAAAAAGGAAAGTTTAATAAAATGAAAACAACAAAGCTGTCAAAAATTGAAAAAACCTGTAGATTATCAATTTTATATCCAAGTTGAAGAGTTTTTGGACAAAAACGTATAGTGCTAATTTTTAAAACAAAAAATCGAGGCGTTTTTATGCCAACCTGAATGAGAAGTAGCCATTCTGGGCTCTCCACTGATTTTGAGCGAAATTCAGTATATTTCGGGACTTTAACTGCAATGATATCGCATCATTCTATGAAGGTACGTATATCTTAAATTAGGCGGCGCTTTTAACTAACCAGTGCGTAATTGATGTGATTATTTGGCCTTCAGCTTCACTCAGCGGAGATACAACGATAAGTGTGGACTACACTTTTTCGGACTTCGGTCTCAGTTTAGGAGGAGGAAGGATTGTGGAAAATCAGATGATTGCGTATATTTCGTGGGTTTCGAGAATTTTTAGGTTCGTAAATTATTTGTTTGGTCGATAATAAATGAATTAACCAATCAGAACTGAACTGATTTGTGAACATTTAGCTAATAATTACCTTGTCAATTAAATTTAAATAGTTGGGCTAGGTCAATTTGAAGCCGTCGTTTCGATGCCGCACGGTTATACGCGGTCACTTTTTAGCGGTGTTAATTTAAAAAAAATGTTATATCCTAACATTAACCTAAGCTCGACCGGTGGATCTCTATTTTAACGGTTTTAGCCCATATTAGTTTTTGAATTTCCTTGGAATAATTTATTATCTGATTCCACTTGTCGTTTTATTCGCCTTTACCTGAAGCAGTTGTTCGGTTCAATTTTTCATTGACCATATCCTTGCGATCTTACCTATGGGTTTTCATTGGTGGAGCTGTGCTGAAGTTCTCCCTTGTCCGGGACAACATCGTCGAGGAATCACTGGAATATCATAATATGTATTTCATCACAGCTAATGGAATATAACCGCTTTGAAGGTGATTTGATTCTTGTTATCTTTTATTGAGAATTAAATTCTAGGAGAAACAAGAGAAATAAAATATCGAGAATAGACTTGAAATAATTGCCGTTAAGTTTCTAACCGATTCTAACAGAATTGAATTAAATTGCAAATACTGTATTTAATTTGACTTGATGATATTTGCACGAGTTCAATTTCTTATTCGTAACTGAAGAGTTTGAGAACATCATTGTCTATAGTCACTCAGAGACAAGTCTTATTTTTGGATTCCGCCTCATGACCGCTCACTTGTTTGAGTTACATTATTATTTCAGAATACACAATTTCATCAGAATGGCTAAAATTTTCTTTTTTAATACAAGATTGATGTTAATTTGTTCTAATAGAAATATGGAAAAACCATTTGTTTGATGAGTATAAGATATTGGTAAGTTGTGAGCAGCATGCAGAAGATTAATTCATGTCAATTTAATTGTCTGATATGTTTAGATGTTATACCAAGATCAAAGGAATTAGATTATTATACGATAAAGTTAGAAATTGCAACTACTTATACGAATCAACGCACTCAGAACTGATTTCAAAGTCAACTTTGGTAAAAGTGCCTTCTAACTTACCTTACTACTTACATTATTGTTTCATGATTTCAATTCGGTAGAAACTGAATAATTTGGTAACCGTGAGTTGTCTGTTTGTGTAAGCACAGACCAAACCAAGAGAAACTTTAGTTTAAAACTTTACATTTTAAGTTATTAATATTGTATCATCAACCACCAGATGGGGGTCTGAACATGTAATAATTAAACAAGTAATAAACTTTCTCAAATTACTATTTTCCTGCTGCTAACAAATACATAAGATTCTTTTTGATCATTACTATCCTTTATTCTCCTGACTTTGGAGTAAAAACATATTAAACGAGTTTGAATACTTTGGCTTTCACAAAAAGGCTCCCGAAAGGTTTCTTGAAAGAAAAATACCGAAATAAAATAAAAATAACCAACCATCAGCTATTAAATCTTTCGTTTTCCATTTTAAGGTTTAAGGAATAATAATGAAAAGCTATTTAACAAATTTAATGTTTTTGAAAGACTTTTGGGATAAAAACAAGCTTTTACATATATTATATCCAATTTTAAAAATGAATATAGACATCTCTCTAGAGTTGTAACAACGTAGAAATACAGAAAAAACCTTGCTTTTTGCAAATGTACGCTCTACTACATCTTATTTCATGGATCATAAACTACAAAGAAAATTAATGTTATTAGAAATTATCTCTATGCTTGTAAAATATTAACTCAACTTAGGAAACTTATCAAAGTAAATTATAATTTTGAAATTTCCTCCAAAAACAATAACTAACAGTGAACATGGAAATTTATTTGTTTTTCATGTTTACCTTCACAATGTGTAGGGGTGGTTAATCAAGAACTAAGAACTTGGTGTGCTAATAAAATAATTGTTAACATGCACTTAAACTTCCTTGTAAATTTTCAACAAATTTTGAAATAATAAAATCATGAAGAATGGAAATATCATTTCATTTCAATAGAATAAAAATTGATCAGTTTATTCCATTGCTAATACTTTCTTTTTATGTGACAGGAAAAATTTCAGAAAGCTAATTGACTGGCTTTTTTAGTGGCAAAAAAGAAGCTAAACAAAAATTTAATTAAAGTTTATTGAAAGAACTAAGATGTCTAATATTAATTTTAGATTTACGTAACGTAAAATTTAGATTATGTAGTTTCGTGAAATAACACTGCGTATTTCAATTAAATGAGATCCAATTAGCTAAATCATTTGCACTGATAATTCTAACATTTTGATTCAAAACTGTATTATATTTTTGCGATCACTAAGGAAGTCTGCAGCTCAACTGGACAATTAGTGAAGTGTGAATTTAATTATTAAATAAATGAATTATGTACTATCTATTTGGGTGACTCTTATAAAGAACGAAGTAGGGTTAATCCAGCATTTAGGTATAATTCTCCCAATTAATACTTTATTGCTCCCTAGAAAACCTAATTTACTAATAGGAAAATTACGTAACAGTTTAACACGTGTAACCAGTTTATTAATCTTAGTTCCACTTACAGAAACTTAACGTTACATCAGTCGACGCTACTTCGAACCATATTATAATGAGAAACGTGGCTGTATTGTGAAAATAGGTCAAATTGGGGTCACCTATTGATCGGAATTGGCTATTAAGCTATGTTCTGACTTCATCTGCAAAGCTTTAAAGCATAGGTATATGGAATCGTCTTTTCAGACAAGAAAAATATTTTTACATGTAAACAACTCTTAAGAAATAGAAAAACGAAGTTCTTGTGTATGAAATAATTGAGACGATTAGGATTCGGTGTAGCTTAGCCTTAATTTATTAACACGTAAATTGTTTACGTTTTGAAATAATTTTTAAGAATACCTATCATTAATTTTGTTATTATTTAATGTTTTTATTTAATAATATTGAGTCGACATTATTGTCATTTTGTAGTTCCTATAATAACTAAGAATACTTGAGTGTTGTTGATATTACATCGAATAGATTTTTCTTCGGCTCGAAAGAACTCCAACGAACGAGAGAAAATGTTAGTCGTAAGTGCATTTCGCAACAAATAAATAACGTTTAAACGACATAAATATAAACTCACAAATTAAAATTGGAGTATGTATTTTAAAATAAGTAAATAAAACAAAATTAACTACTTTTTTCTAAGGAAACAACCAAACATTATATTTTATATTGTTGTTAAGAAAACCTGTTAGCTCTCTCTCTATCTGACTGTCTGCCAGTAACGCAAAATGTCAGATAACAGCAAAATTTAAGAGCACTTAATACAATATTTTCATTTCGACTTCTTTGTCGCCAAAGAACATAACTGCAAGGTTATCTGTTTACTTTCTCCTCTTTCAAATTAACAATTAAAATTGTTCTTGGTGAACCACCAAATGTAAAGGACAAAATTGGAAAATTTTTTAAAATAATTAACGTCGACATTTTAATATTTTAGTAGCACTCACTCTGGCATCAATCTTCGTAATTGGAATAATTTAATTGAGAACGTTGCTCTTGAAAATTGAAAATGCAGCTTGCATAATTACTTTTACATTGATTTCTGGTAATTCAATTTGCGCCTCCAATATAGCATAATGTAGACACCTCCAGGAAGTTATTCATTTTTAAACTTGAGTGACATATCGTCCCCTTAGTACTATAACTAGGTAACTTGAATTTTGGCTGTTTTGAGTTAGCTACATGTAATCACCTAATGTTAACCGCTTCATTTAGTGCTACAACTAAAAAAGTTATATTATGTTTCTAAATATTAAATATACACTTGCAAAATGTAGATACATTTTAATCCAAATTTAGAAATTATTTTTTTACGGGTAAATAAATAGTTTCCGCGCAAAAATTTTTAGTGATTCGTGTTCAGAACATCATGGAGCATGTCCACACCAAATATGAAGAAGATCGGTGTTGTAACCGTAAACTAGAATCATACCTAAGTCTATCCTGCCAATTGCTATTCTAAACTTTAAACTTGATTTTCTCAATATGAGTAATTTCAAGTTACCTAGTTATAGTACTAAGGGGACGATATTATATCTACTACACCACAAAAATACTATAAAATTAAAATTTCCAGTTACTTCAGTGAAAATTCTAAAAATTAACAGATAACCGCCAGATTTTTTATTTTTGCTCAAAATTTTCACTACGCCCTCGGCTAACCTTATCACACAAAATCTTTTAAATTTACACTGCAAATGGTTTGTGTGAACTTATTTGAAACCAAAAGAGGAAAATCTTGACGTAATTAAATTTGACAATATTTTCATTCAATCATTTGCTGAGACAAGAAAGTAAAACTGTAGGTTTCATTTTGTGTTTGTGTAATAAGCTGCAGATAAAAGGATGGATGTTTTGGGTTGGGTACAGTTCAGAGTCGTCATTTTGGCACGGGCTAGCTCGTCGCGAATACTACAGTTTGACGCAAACCAGGTTATATTATTATATTGTCGAGATTTTACTACGAATATGAATGGGGATGGCAATAGAAGAAAAAAAAATTTATTTGGCTCATTCTCACTCTCATGGAGAGATTGGCCTGTTTTGTGGTGTTAATTTGAAAAACAAAATAACTCTCTCTATGGTAACAAAGAACCTATTTTTTTTCACATTAGGGGTGAACGTAGAAAATTAAACCCTACGAGTCAGGTGTTCCTCCCTGATCTAAAACGAGATTCAAAATGTATTCTCAGTTCAAACATGGGGTTTATGCTTATCTGTTATAGCTGCTGATGGGAAGTAAAATGAGGCTAGAAAAGACATTTTTTTAGCTGGATACTGCGCTCTGCAAAGGTGACAATTAAGAAGATGCTGTACACCAACATGAAAAGTGTCCTGAGTAAATGCCCAAAGGAGAAAACACAAACTGATTGCGATCCCTTTAATCCTGACACAAACAAATTCAATATACATGTTGCCATATATTTCAAGCCGTAGCAAAATAGACACAGAGCAACATAATGGTTACGTTCAAGCGATGCGGAGAGGGTAAAAAAAAATATTCTGGAATCTGGAAGATATAATTTCCGCAAATTGTGGAAAACGGCTTCCGTTTTGCAAGAATGGAAAATAAATTCAAAAAGAAGCCAAAGTAGTCTGGTTAGATGGAGAATACATAGATGAGAGAAATCAGGTGGGAAAAATCTGATAAAAATTCAAAGGAGACTGAAAAAACGAAATTAAAATTTAAAAAGGTGGATAATGCAGGCACCTATTTTGAAAAATCTAACCCAAAAATTATGCGAGCATTGTGAAATCGACGGAATATCTAAGTGAAATGTTCAATCAAGGTGAGAATTTTTGGAAGCGGTATTGAAGCATCAGTGGTGGAGTGATGTGACCGCTGGTTGATTTACAGAGTGGAAATTCTGAGTTCAAATCGCGGGCAGTACAGAATTTCTTAGCTAAGTTAATAAATTGGCTTGCATAATTTTTGGGCTGTTGTAATATTGTACAACTGAATGGATTAAAAATTGTTATTTTTATTGTTGGTTGTTTAAGGATTCTGAGTGTCACAGGTACATTTGACAATAGTAGTGAATTTGGTATTTTGAAGTTATGCTTTACACATCATCATATACACCAAAATAGTTAGGTTTTCTTATTATATTTTAAAAAATCAAAGTTTGCTTTCGAGAAAATTTTGGTTGCAGAACTGATTATTGGAATGTTATTTGTACCTATTTGTTAATTTTTTATTCATTTTCTCTATTCTATAACCAGTGCGTAATACTCGTACTGTCTTGATTAGGTTTATCCTTTTATGGTAGCGAAACTGTTTATTTTGTATAATAATTGTGTATTTTATAGAGATTTGTATAGCTAATATTAATAGTCAGCGCCAGCGTCGAGAACGTTGGATTTTCCTGGTACATAATAAAAGTATACAAAAATATTTGTGCACATAATATAAAAGTACCTGGGTGACCGATCTCCGATCGTAACTATTCTTATTTTTAGTAACACAAGAATGACGTAAAAACAATTGAAAAAGGTAAACAACAAAATTTTGAGTAGCTTCCTTAGTAGGCCGCGAAAGGTAACGGCCTACTAAATCGCGGCCTACTAAATCGTATGGTTTATCCGCTATTCAAGTCGCTTTTTCTCGCGAAAATGAATTTTCCTAAAGATGAGACCCTGTCAGATCGATTTGTAGGCCCAAAAAAACCCTAGTCCGTGATTTTCATCGAAATCGTTAGGCCCGTTTTCGAGAAAGCCATTGCATATATATTGTGGTGGTATTTTGATCATTAGAGGGTGTAAGCAGACAAATAAGGGTAGTGATTTAATTTTGTTTAATTTTTAAGTCAATAATCAGTTGATATGGCTGATATAAAAAACATTTGCATCAAATTAACAACAAACCACCACATGTAACAATTAACACATAAAACAAAACAATTTTGAAGTTATTTATGTAAAACAAATATTTTGTAACATCCTGTAAGTGATTTTTAATTTTAAAAACAACGACAGATTCCTGTAAAGTGTAAAGTGTTAATAACAATTTAGTGCACGAGCAATTAGCGACGTTGTGTTGCCTGTCAGTGGAACCATTTTAGCAAACCAGGATGAAAATAACCCCACCTATAAAAATCCAATTTCGAAAACTGGGAAAGGGACAGAAAGTCGGCGAGCAGAAACAGGCAGTTCTCCTGTGAAGGCCAAAGCAGAAACTCGTGTTTGAGTTGCTTGGTCAATTCCAGACTGGGAATTCAAGAAAAGTTCTTTGGTGGTCTTCAAAGAAGGAAGAACTCCTAAAACTTCTCATTGATCCGAGGGTCAGGGAAGTGTAATTTCGCGTATTCACTAAAAAGTGAATAATTTGCGGAAATCAAATCTTCGCGTAATTGCTAATTACGACTTATAATTAGTGAGCGGTTGTGTATTTCTGACGAGTTAAGGTATTAGTAAATTGGATACCTACAACAGAAAATTGATTATAAAAATTATACGCACGTGTGTGAAATTTGGAGGTTACTTCCACGTTTATTGTAAAATTGTAATTGATTACGAATAAGTTACTTACCGGAAGCGCTGTCTCAGGTAGCAGTTATTCAATCAACGATTAGTAAGAGGATTGGAGTGAAAATTGGCGATTTTACCAGAAATTGAATGCAGGCGAACACGGAAGCAACACAGTTCGTTGAAGCACATGCAGCTCTTCACAGTCGATAAAACAGATGTTGACGGTCGACAAAACAGTGGCGCACGAAAACTTAAAGAAGTTTATCATTTATAAGGTAAATGAATTTGATTAAAATTTAATGAACTCAAATAAAACAATGATTTCTGTTATCAGTGAGTTTATTAATAAAACTTGTATTTACTATTTTATAAATTACACCCATTACATGAATGGACAGATTTACACGTACAGTGTTAAAATTTAAAACGTTAAATGTTACGTGTATGTCTGAGCTATTACACCTAAATACTTGTGGTTTGAGACAAACTTATTGTCCTCATAAAAATTTGATGCAAATTGTTTATGAAAATTTTACGTTCAGTTAATAAATTATGCTTGTTACGAATTTTTACCCTTTTATTTCGTTCGTCGAACCTATCAGCCCTGAGGAAGAGAAAAACCCAACTCCGGCGAAAAACTAGTTTTTGGGGCTTTAGTTACAGTTCGTTTTGACGAAAAGATCATAACAATATGTTGGCGACAGATGCCGAATTCGGCCCGTGGCAGAATTAGTTGGACATATCGGGATATGTCCGTGACAGAATGCCAGATGCCGAAATAATGATACAATTCGGCATCTGGCTAACTCAATTTGAACACATCCCAACATGCGCATATATAGGGTGTTTTTTTAGCTGCATGAGAACTTTCAATAGGGATAACAATTGAATCAAGATTGCTATGGAAACAGTTTTTTGACATTTGTGTTTAGCAAGGTTTGGCATTTGATAATGCATAGATTGACCATTGAACAACGCTACCAAATTATAGAAATATATTTTAAAACTCAAAGCTCTGTTCGCCAAACATATAGAGCCCTTCGCCCATTTTATGTTAGACATTTTCGACCTTCTGAGCAAGCTATTCATGCGGTGGTAGACAAATTTCGTACCACTTCTTCGTTGCGTGATATAAAAACACCAGCAAGACGAAATTAAGTGCGTACCGAAGAAGCTATCAGTTCTGTGAGTGAAAGTGTGCAACAGGACCCAAACATTTCAATTCGCCATCGTGCTCAACAACTTGGGCTTTGTCCGTCCACTACATGGAAAATTTTAAGGAAAGATCTTCATTTACTACCTTATAAAATCCAGTTGGTTCAAGAACTGAAGCCTGATGATCATCGATTGCGTCGTGAGTTCGCAGATTGGGCTCACAACCAATTGGAAGTGGATCCATTTTTTTACCGTAAAATTTTGTTCAGTGACGAGGCACATTTCTGGTTAAATGGGTATGTGAACAAACAAAATTGCCGTATATGGAGTGAGACCAATCCGGGACATTATCTTGAGACTCCATTGCATCCATTAAAATTGACTGTTTGGTGTGGAATACACGCCAACGGCATCATTGGTCCATATGTCTTTCGAAATGAGGAAGGAGCTACCGTTACGGTGAATGGTGTGAGATATCGACACATGCTCAATACATTTTTGTTTCCAAAACTTCAAGAGCTAAACATTGACAACTTATGGTTCCAACAGGATGGTGCTACGTGCCACACAGCCAACGAAACCATCAATTTATTGAAAGGACAATTTGGTGACAACATTATTTCAAAACGTGGTCCTATCAATTGGCCTCCAAGATCGTGTGATTTGACACCTCCAGATTATTTTCTGTGGGGGTATGTTAAATCCATGGTTTATGCTAACAAACCAACAACTCTAGAAGCATTGGAGGCTAATATTCAGCAAGCCATTTATGAAATAAAGCCAGAAATATTGGAAAAAGTGGTAAAAAATTGGACTGAACGGATGCGCTTCGTAACCATTAGTCGTGGTGGTCACATGCCGGAAGTCATGTTCAAATCATAAATGCCTTTAACTGTACTTTCATAAAAAAATTATAACCAAAACATTCCGTCAGGTTTTTAATGTTTTATTTCATTTTGAAGTTCTCATGCAGCTAAAAAAACACCCTTTACATAATGAGCTGATGCCGATCTAAACATAAACAACATAACCTTAACGAATGCAAGTAATCGTTTTAATTATGGAGAATGAAAAATATGTAGTTGACAAGAGTATGTTTGAAAAGAAGCTTCTTGAATTGATTGAAAAAAGTAGCGGTAATAATTTTACCACCGTACTAACTGTTGATCAGTATTTAAATATTTTAAATCACCCCCCCCCCCTTATATACGGTCCTTCGTCCGGCCCGCACAACATTTTTGAGTTTGTAAGTGACCCGTTGCAAAAAAAGGTTGCTCCCTTGCGTTAGTCCCTATAAAGCCTTTTTGTTATACTTAAATAATCGTGTTTGTCATATGACCAAAGCGTAATCTAACATTTCGCGATGTGTCTAAATTCACATAGTCCGATACCAGATTTCGGCATCTGGCATTTCTGTCACGGACATATCCCGATATGTCCAACTAATTCGGCCACGGGCCGAATTCGGCATCTGTCTCCAACATATATATATTGTCGTGATGCACAGCTCAATCAAACCCTCCAGTAAAATAACAGAGAATAAAATCTTGCTTAATGTGTACACTCGAACAATAGAGCCCCGGCTAGTCTTACGTTGGTTCACAAATCTGAGGCCACAATATCTGCAGGTTGCGGAATTCAGCAATAGTAAGTCAATCAAAGAGTGTAAAGAGTCAAAAGGTAATTTATTTGAATTATTGAGATATAACGCTGGAGCAATTTTAGACGGTATTGACACAAATGTCAAAAAAGATGTAAATTTATGTAGTTGTGTACGCAGTATGAAATGGATGGTATTATTTAAGTTCAAATAATATGCTATACCTCCATTTAACACTGTGAAAATGTTTAAAGTGTAAGAAATCAACAAATTATCAAAAATGTTTACAAATATAAAGTTCTGTATCTTACTCATTAAGTTTTTGGTTTGCTCGAGTTTTGAAGCACCCTGTAACTCGTAGGAATTATGATGATGGAACGATATGCAAACAGCACTGCAGTATGTCTTCCAGCTTGGTTTGAAATGGTAGCAGTTGGCTCCCGTTTTCATCCAAATCTTCTTTTCTTTGCAAGAAACCAGTGAAATCAATGTGTGAATTCTTCTCGTGTGATATTTAAATCTCGAATCTCGATTTAAACAAAGTTGTTCGGTTTTTGTGTCGAATAGAAAAAACGTGAACATGTGATACGTAAATTTAACCTCCAAATTTTAATTATGGTAAAAATCATCTAACTTTTCGATCATCAAAGTCGGTATGTAAGATAAACCTTGATTTATACAACGTAGAAATCTTGAAATAATTATTCTTCAGGATATTTTAGACGCGATGGCATCCAAAACGCAAATTTTAATAATGGAATCGAAAAATGCTCGATTCACAAAAATGTGTAAAAACTTCGTTTTTACAGAGTAAAGTATTCAACAAACTCACTTTTACTATTCATCGCCGAAATATTAGCTTTTGCGGCTACAAAAGCTTGCAGAAAGGTCTTCTTTTGGAAAATCACGAAAATGTCCGCAACTTACAAACGTCTCTCTGGACAATCGGCACAAGACAAGACCTCGCCGTAAAATTGGCTTAAAAGTTCAAAATACCATAATAATAAAAATAAAAATTAGCAACAATATCGTAAGTATGCGCCACATTTTTTACCGCCACAGATTTAAATATCACCTTTCACTTTCAGAATAAAACATAAACTCTCATCAAGTTACAAATGGAAAAATCAAAATTGTATGTTTCATGTGTCATAGGTTACAAAATATCTCTTTCGTCTTGTAAAATTGCATCCAGCTTAAATGTCTTTAAAGTTGACATAACTTATTTTAAGCAAATTCTAACTGGCTAAATTGACTGACTTTTTGCACACTTCAACTCATACAAGAATTGCTCGTTTAATGTTGTAGGATAATGTCAAAATTTTTGTATCAAATAAAAAACATTTACATACAATTAACTTTAAAATTTTTATTTTATCATAATATTTGTTTTATTGACAAGGAGATACAATTTATAATTAGGTAGGTACAATACAAACAGAACAAAAAATAATAATTTATTTGCTTTGAGCTATTGAAATATTCTTAGAAATACAAAGAGATTTGAGTTTTAAAATTTTAGATGGAAACGCTTCAACGTTATTTATTATTTTTAACAAAAATTAACAAATTTTATAGAATAAAAATCAAATTAGAAAAACATAACAAGAAAATTTATATAAAATCAATGTTATGTGACATAATATAACGTTTGATAGGAACTCGACTCTGCTAACATTTCTCCAGATAAGAAGCACCACAAAGTTTCTAAAGTTTTTGCACAATTAAAACTTAAGATTCAAGAAGATCGATATCGCCATTTAAATTAAATCATAAAATGGTAAATGGAAAAATGAAATTCATTGCATTCGAAAAAATAACTAATGAATGATTGTAAAGAAAATTACCTGCAAATTTGACACAATTTAAAAAATGGTGAATATAAATTGTAACCATATCACCTAAACCTGCAATAAATATTATTGACTTGACATGAGTGATGATGTAGCAATCGGCATGTTAAATTTTTAAAAACCAGAATATTGTTGAAGAACACGCCATTTTCGAAGTTGTAATAATCGGGTGTTATCAAAAAATAAAAATACAACTTCAATCAAAATACTGAAATTGAAACAAAATGAAAAAAAAAGGAAAAAATAAAAGCTAGAACTTGAAATTTCATTACTTATAGAAACACTAATTTACCTAAAATGGGATGAAAACATTAGATCGCTGCAAATGAAATGTTGATGCTGAGTCGATTTAAATGTTAACATTAGAGGACTCCACTGTTATAACGTCGTAATGGCTTTAAAAATCAAGTATAGTTTGTATTTATACACAACGTATTTGAACGACCGACTAGCAAAATTCAAGTTGAAAGCTTAAAAATTACGTTATACAATCTCAAGTAGCATTTGAAATGTTACGCCATGTTTAAGCTATCCCGTTTGGTAATTTAATAAAGCGACATGCTTCCATTCCTATTTGTGTATTTTAAACCTCCAAATCCTCCAGAGATATCAAACGATATGATTTGTATGATTGTGGATGCTTCGAAGTACATGTCCAATTAATAGTGATATGGTAATAGTGAAGTGAAATGCAACGTAGCATGGCTTACATAATAAAATATATTTCCAAAAACTTCTGTCATATCCTCATGTACTCGCCAATTAATTAATAGTGCTAAATTAAAAGAAGTCTGCCGAATCAGAAAATAGATTATCATGTATTCCCAATCTTCTTCAAAAGGAAACCCCAATATGTGTTAAACGCAAGGTAGTAGATTCGAAAATCCGTCACTTTCGTTTATTTATAACTTAGGACCAATTTGTTCGGCCAGACGTATAAGTAGGGCTGAGGGAACCCAGGTATTAAAAATGCAATAAGAATACTTTTTAAAAGTGATAACGGAACACAGAATCTTAAAAAGTCGTCTTCTGGTTTACTTAAGGTTTGCTGGTTTGAGGTAGTCTATACCTTTCAAACCCACCGCGGTTCCTGGGAAATCATTATATGAAAAATCCCTTACAAAATGTAATTAATTAATTTTATCACATGTTTTCAATATTTTTCCAGTTTTTAGGGGTATTTTTTTATTCTGGATGGTATGGAGGCAAATGGAAATTCAGATTGTGTTAATTGTAAATCAGATTAACTAGTATTTCCGGACGCATAAAAGCTATTTTGGTTAGCTCTGCGAAGTTTCTCGCCGTTCGGTCTTAACCCTTATTGCTAGCTCTGCATTGTATTCAGTCTCATAGAGTTAGCCCGATGGGAGCCTGTAAAGCCGAAAGTACTGGATAATCTGAACTGCAATTGCCGCTTTCTGAATTAAAGCTGAAAATGATGTGGTAAGCTAAAACCTGTTATTTTTTCAACAACTGCGTCGTTTCTCGGCAGTGTTGGAAACTTAGACCATATAAATTTTTTTACATCATCCGGTAGCTAACCGTTTCTACTATGGGCTAATTCTCTCTAGGCCCCTTAGATGTATAAACAAAAATAGCATTAAAGCATAGGATGACTATGTTGATCCAGAATCATATTTTGGGTATGTTAATCTTTTGATATGCAAGCCACTAAAAAAAACGTCAGGGGAATATTTTTAAATGAGTCATAAAAATATGTAATACCCCTAAATCTTCTGATCCCTGGTTCTGCCGAACCAATGGAATCCCGGTGGTTAGGCCCCTGTTCACACCTCTAAAATATATCGCGCTAGCTGTTGTCAATTATTCAGTTTAACTTTTAATTAAAGAGCCGGCCATGGAGTGATGTGACCGCTGGTTGAATTACAGAGCGGAAATTCTGGGTTCAAATCGCAAACTTCATAGAATTTCTTAGTTCAGGACTTCCAGTAGGCATCCGCACGACTGATTAGTGGCTCTTCCTCCACAATCCCATCTAACAACTAAGCATGGAATGGGGTACACTAGACCTAGAGTCTCAGTACTAATGGATAAAAAATTATGCCCTTGGTACGATGATGATAATAATAATAATAATTTAACCTTTGGTTACACAAACCAAAAACATAACCACGAATTCCAACAAGAAACAACCATGAAATATAACATTAGGTATGATGATTTGAACATAAAAAAACTCTAGCCAGTTACAACGTACAATGGTATCGACATTAAAATTCAAGAAATAGACGGTATAAAAGAAATCCTTGTATACGAAATTGATGGTTTAAAAAAGCTGCCATTTTTAATTAGAAAATTATAAATTAGTGTTATATTTCACGAATTAAATTAGCCAATTTTAGAAGAATTTAATATATTTAGTATCGAAAAATTTGATGGTTTACAATTTAATTTCAAGGAAATTGTCTCTAAAAATGCACGAGTCAGCAAGAAACCGACCAAATTCAAAAAATTACTTACTGATAAAAATTTTACAGAAGTTATTAAAATAACATATTCGATAAAGTTGATCGTAACACTTTTATGGCAGAGCATGACAATAAGATTAAAATTTCATTGTTGATATAGGAATATCGGCTTAATTGCTCGTGCTAATTAAAAATTAAAAATTTTTATTAAAAAAAAAATCAAAATATTTCTACAATATTGTTTCGAAGGGATAAACCTCTTCTTCTTCAGGATTCCACAAAGTTACAATAGAAAACACATAAACGTTGCCTTTACCTAAAAGAATTAAGGGGTTATGCTATAAAGAAACCCCATAAGGAGGAATGAGTTAAAGAAAAAGTGTGAAAAGAAAATAATTAATCCAATCGTTAAAGGGCTTGGAACAACAGTGGTGAACTGATGTTGTGTAGCTCCGTTTGTAGATTAGATTAGATTAGATAGATTCTTCTTGCTTGACAACGCTTTCTTAATCTTAATTAATCTTAATTAAGAAAGCGTTGTCAAGCAAGAAGAATCTATCTAATCTACAAACGGAGCTACACAACATCAGTTCACCACTGTTGTTCCAAGCCCTTTAACGATTGGATTAATTATTTTCTTTTCACACTTTTTCTTTAACTCATTCCTCCTTACGGGGTTTCTTTATAGCATAACCCCTTAATTCTTTTAGGTTGGTAACAAGAGTTTCCTATATAAAAGCAACGTTTATGTGTTTTCTATTGTAACTTTGTGGAATCCTGAAGAAGAAGAGGTTTATCCCTTCGAAACAATATTGTAGAAATATTTTGATTTTTTTAATAAAAATTTTTAATTTTTAATTAGCACGAGCAATTAAGCCGATATTCCTATATCAACAATGAAATTTTAATCTTATTAAAATAACAAAATTTACAAGCGAATTATTTACTTCGCACGTTTCAAATATAAAAAGTATCAATGTAATCAACTTCACGTTCGACCGATATCACGCCTGTAATTCGTTGCCTTATTCAGAAAGTGTTGTACGAGGTGCACACACAAAATATATAATAAAATATTGTAGACCCCTGGTCCCTGGTACCATAAAATAGAGTAGTAAATCGGACTATTTTGGATGAAGTGGATTAACCACTTGACGCTCAACCTCGAGTTAATTCGGGTAAAAAAAAACTATAAGGGGTTAATGTCAAAAAGTGACCATACCTTCGCTATTACAACTAATAAATGCATTAAACCATCAACAGGTTTGATGAATTTTTGGTTCTCAAAAGGGAGAATTATGCGATTTGAATATTGATCCACTTCACACCATTTTTGGGTACCTAAAGTGGAAGAAGTTTAAAGAGAGATCGAGAGAGATAGACTACACTTGTTTCCTCTTAAATCTACACCATTATTCTTAAATTTTTTTAACCAGATATTTTATGAGAAACCTTTTAACGTTTGAAACTGAGCAAATAAATCGTTTGATTTCATTCTCCTGACGATATTATTTATTAATTATTAGTATAAATATGAATCCTAAATACGAAGTTCTGAACCTTTACTGAAGTTTATCGTTCAAACAGAATATCAAGACTGCTTTGACTAACCACTTGAGGTAAATTTAATGTAATATTGATATATAAGTTACCTTGAGTCTTCGAATCCACAATGGAATGGAATATCTAAAAGATTGCTCTTAGCAAAATCTGTCGATCCGATTAAACTTTGAGAAACATTTTTGAAACTTTAACGACAAAAAAATATTAAATAATGGGTTAGATTAGGATGTAATCTCTGGGAACTTGATGATATAGTACGCTGCTGGAGTGCAAGAACAAATTCGTTACGCCTTTAGAACTGAGAACTGTAATCTCTATTAGCTGTATGTAACAAATTATACCTGAAATTTAGGGAATCCTGCTTTTAATTAAAAATTAGAGTAATTAGAGTAATGATCGTGAAACTAAAACAAAAGAGAATATTCAGCTAAAATGTGTAGGTTATTCAAAAGCGAGATGGATGAAACCGAATCCAGTCGATTTCTTTTGAAGTTTGAAATTATTAAAATAAATTGAATATCGCAACATTGATTTCCAATTTTAAATTCGTCAATTATTGAAAATGTAACCATGCAAGAAATATAAGTATGATTGATACCGTATCGAAAATTTTTTTGATATAAAATGGACTACCATCAGGTTCTTGAATTGATCCCATTATCTTTCCTTCAACCTTAAAAGTAAATGTAGTTCAAAGTAAAAAGATGTATTAAATTTCAATATAAAATCGTTCCATGGTCTTTTAAACACAAAAAGTCGGTGATATTATGTCAAAGGCTCTTATTCTATAATGATTTATGTTATGTCGTTCTATCACAAGCAGATCTTATTAAATTAGCAATTTCTAAGGTTAAAACGAATGCGTGATATTATATCTTTTTTAGCTTTATTTACACATAATAATTAGGGATTTGCAATAATTTATTGCAAAAGTTTCGAAAGTAACCTGACAAAATCGACTATTTGCAATTTGGTATTTCAAACATGTCAATAATATGACCTGTTGCATGTTAAATTACTTTTAACGATGATGATACAATTGTTGAAAATAATTTCGACTAATTTAAAATTAATCCAGAATCACTTTCTTAAAAACGGCTACAAAAAAAGCTTTTCAAGCGTAACATGAAGTACCACACGATAACTACAGCGTAGAAGTAATAATCACACTCCGATAAATTCACAACTTTTTAGAGAAATCGCTATTTTGGAACAAAGAAAAAGAAAACTGCCGCCGTGCCAGTGAAATGTTAGAACTGTGACAAAAACAAAGAAATGTTTAGAACGTCAATCTGATCATATAAAAGCAATTACTCTACATATCCAAACAACAGTTTAACGATTACCCACAATGAGGTGCTTTAGAACACAATTACAGGTTAGCATTTGCATTCATATTTAGCAACAAATAGTTAAAGTACACATTTTTTTCCAGGCAATTTTATTAATTGTCGGAGTGGCGGTAATCGCAGGTGAAGAACTTAAAAATAAAAGACAAGTCGGAACTGCCGTTTTAACCGAAGGTGATGATCGCGAAGTAGCTGAAACAGGATTTTCTGAAGCAGTTCAATCGGGAAGTAAATATTTTCAGTAAGTGGCCAAATATATTTTTGTTGCTTAAGTTAAAATTATTATTTGGAAGAAAAATATGAGAACGGGGACTTTTGTTATCTTTCTTAATAAATATTGCGGATTTGGGGCCGTATCGTATCATTACAGCGAAGGTTTCCTGAACCTTAAATATTTATTCAACTATATTTTAAGGATTTGCACCGACACAGAAATACGTGATCCTTTCAACTAATAATATTTGAAAAGGGTTATAGTAAATATAAACGAATCGTGTAAAGAAAGTCCATCGAATGTATTAAACTACACGAATAATATAGTTACGTGATGAGTTTACTAGTGTAGCTAGGATCTGAATTTTATTATAAATATCGCTGAAAAATATTCTGAAAATGACACATACTCGTATCTAATAGGATTTAAACTTTCAACCTTGGATTAGATGTAGGTTTCAATTTTATTATTGGGGTCAGGAAATACATACCAACTTTTTACCTGTTCAGTGTTGAGAAACCATTCACTTTCTATACCTTGTTGCTTAAAAATTATAAAATAAAACTCATTTGATATAGGGACATATACATGGCTCAAATGTCACCGGAAGAAATAGAATTCGGACATGTACGCGAGACTCCTGATGACTGGGAACAACGATTCGAGAAGATTAATTTGGAGAATCTAGCGCACCAAGGAAAGGTGCTCGTGATATATGACAATCAATGTATAATCTTGGGTTTCTGTACTAGCAGCTTCTCTAACAAATTTGTTTACAACTAAATAATATGACAGCTTAATCTCGTAAGGTTATCGCACCCTATTAACAAAAGCAATTTAATTTGTTCTCTCTTCCACTAAATTTGTAAATCCTCAATTTTCTATTCTATAAATTAACTTTATTTTCAATTACTAACAGATATGCCCACGTTCCTGCTAAAGATCATTATGAATTTGGACATCGCCGTGGAAATGATCATCACTTTATTGAACGCCACGAAAAAGCACATCCACATGCAGGAGAATTTAAAACTAAAGTAAATATTTTATCATACTAACAACGGTGTTGGTTAATGTTGTAAAAATAACATAAATAATTTATTTAAATTGTAATAATTAGGTAAAATGGGGTGATAAACATGGAGGATATGGAGAACATTATTGGGATTATAATCATGCAGGACATGGAAACGACGGTGACGGTGAAGAGAGCCAACAAGACGAAGAATATGCAACCTATGAAGGAACTGAACAAGTACCAGTCGTTCAGAAAAAAAGAGAACGTCGAGATTTGTTAGGAGAAAACTCTGATGTCGAGTATATCAATGATAGAGCCCGCTATCTCGTAGAGAATGGACCAACCAGCAAGCACGGAGGAAATTACAGAAGGGCTGCTGATGCAGGAAATAAGAGGAAACGACAAAATGATTTCAAATCCGAACCAAAAATTACAGACCAATTTTTAAATTACGATTATTAGGAAATTATTTTATAATTTGAAAAATGTACGTTGATTTTTTGTTTACTTAATCATTAATTTTGTATAACTTTTTATTATATTTTCTTGTTAATTATTGTATACGAATAAAATTAATTGAAAAAATTGTTGTTTTTATACCAATTGTTGCAAAATAGTAGAAAAAGTGTGAAAAAGAAAAAATGTAAAGGGCAAAGTGACCTCATTTTCAAATGGATCTATTGGCAGATTACATATCGATGAGTTGCAGTTGTCCTACTAGGGAATATAGGAATAAATATCTTCCTGTACGAAACTAGGCTAACTTTTGCAAAATAGAATACCCAGAATTTTTGTAAATTTATATAATAACAAATGAACTCAAAAATGTAATTTATGAATTATAAAAATTAAACGCAATTCATCAAAATGTAGACAAAATGTAGGAAAAAATTATAATCTGCAAAAGAATTAATATTCATAATAAATTTTCATCAAATATGAAATGTTATCAAATTTTATAAATGTAGAGTAATTAAGTAATAAAAGAAGTAATAATTAAGCAATTTTGCTTCTTCAAATTTGTTAAACTTGAAATTCAGCTGCCATAAATTACAAAATTTAGCTTTAACTCTATCGTAAACTCTAAATTTCTAAATTCTGTTGACTTCGCTCGTGGCTATATTGTTTTTCAACTTTTCTAACAGTTTTAATTTAAAAGTTTTTAATAATAATTAATTTAGTACTAAAAATGTAGCACAAAATAACATTATATAAATAAAAGTAGTCATACATTAAATGATTAATAAATAGTTATATTCAAATATGCTTTAAAAAAATGTTATGACAGAAGTAGCTTAAAAGTTTGTTTGTTGATGGCCGTTTGAGACCAAAATCAGCAACAATAATTTATTATAAAAATAAATATACGAGAATGCAATAATAAATTTATTTAATTAATCATGATGGTTGCAAATTATCTCTAATTTTTTAATTATAATTTTGTAACGAACTTTTGCACTTCGTTACGTGGTGATACTTTCTCATTTCCTTTCAATATTTCTAAATACGGCCCATGCATTTTATTTAAATGCAATCGTTAAATAAAGTGTATTTTGCTAGCAGATGGGGGTAGCATGGACCTTTGATTTTAAATTGTGCCTTACCGTGTGAAACAGTGGTATTGTTATCGTGTGGTGTTTTTGGCTCGTGTTTGTAACATCTGGAAATAGGAAAGGCTCTTAATGAGCAATTTACTACGCAGTTTTTGGTGCGCAAGTTATGCAACCATTTTGGATTTTCTCGAGTTGGTAGCATCTGTTTTGGATGATCTCTTGGAGAAATCTTTGATCATCTGGATGGTCCAGCTTTGCGTAACATCTCCAATAACATCTCTCACTGGTTCTGTTTCAGCTACAGATCTACAAGCAGTGTTTTGTGCTCGCGAATGTTAATTAAATGTCAAATCGAATGTCAAATTAACAAGTTACATATTTTCATCTTTTAAGCAGCACGTTGGACAACGATTAGACACGGAACACCTGTCACCATTATATTTAAAACTTTATTCGAGCTCGAGGTAAGCAATTTTAACTTATCCAATTCGTGTGAACTGGCGTGTTTTTGGGCTTTTGTGTTCCAATTTGAGTAACCAATAGAGGTTACTGGTTTTATTGGGTAGTACCAGAATGCACGGCCTGGCTTTCGCATTTAATAAGGAGCTGGTCTATTAACATCGTGGCAAAGAATCTGGAGAGGTCCTCTCCGGATAATGACGACTCTGGTCTCTTGTTGGGTTAACCCTCCCATTAGGGTTTGCCATTCAGAGGGTAGTTTTTGTTACAATTTCTAGTTTTAAATTTTACAACTCTTTACGTATGAAATTACGTTTCCTCTTTCTAGTTGTTTATGTATAATGCAGGATTCTATCCAGTTTTGACTATCAAAGTTCTTTTATAGGAATTTTATCAATTAAATTTTCTCTTGTCTCGAAAATCTGGAGATCCCTTATCAGTGGTGAAGGGGTCGTCTATCTTTCTCTATTACCCCGTATATATGCAGTTGTTAGTTTGGCCTAACTCAGCTCGAACTTGTTAGTCCTTTCTTGATGTCGTATTCTTGTGGAGTGAAGAAGTAGCCGTGTGTGATTGTTACAAAAATTGAATTTTTATATTTGTAAATTTTAATAAAATTTGTGAAGTTTGAAATTTTGCTTGGCACCTGGGTTTCTGTGAAGGCGAGTTCACACAATTTTGGTAGAAAAACCAACAAGTGGTTATCAAGACTGTCAAATCAGGGCAGCAGAACCGGAGTAACGAATGACTGTCATATACATCAGTATCTTACGAGTAGGAAGGAGCTGGGGTACAGACAAAGTAAAATTAATTTTAAAGTCATTTATAGTCTGTTTTTTTTAAGAAACGAGTAGAAAATTTCTATTTCACGTGGATAACGTGAATGTTAACCAATGAAATTGCTTGAAATTTAATTTCAACCTTGAATAGGGTTCAACCTTGCTTGAAATTTAATTTCAACCAATTTCTTTGGTTAACATTCACGTTATCAACGTGGAATAGAAATTTTCTACTCGTTTCTTTAAAAAAAATAGACTATAGTTTATATTCTGGATAATTGTGAGGTTGTGCAAAAAAGAGAAAACTCTTACAAGAGTAAATGTGCGTTTTGGTAAACTCATAAAAGGGCATTTTGATTAACATTAAGCATTACTAGTATGCAACCCATCATTCGTCCATAAGAAATACATTGGAATAATTATTCAAATGCAATTTATACAGAAATCATCCGAATTCGTTCTTTAAATCGATTTTCTCCAAATTGCAATTCCAAATGAATTATGATCAAAAGGTATGCTGAAAATAGTACAAATCGGTGATAACCAGTGTTGGCAGTTCTATCTTTCCCAAGTTGGAGTGATTCTTTTTAAGTAAAATTATGGTATCCAAGGTGGTTATTTGTACAGGAAGTTACAACAGTCGAATGTACAACAAAATTTTTGGGCTAGTCGACAGCAAACAAACAACAAACTGTGATCAACAAAATCACAAACTTTCAACTCCATTATTTTGCATAATTGGTATAAGGGGGGTGCTAGAGTACAATAACTGTACTAAATATTTCAACTTGTTCAATCATAACCAAGAAATCAAGTATTTTATTACAGATCAAAATTGAGATGTTATGCTTATTTCGAAAGTACACATGAACACAGAAAGTTATGTTAAATTTTCAGGTTATTCGATATAATGCACTGATCATACTAAGGGTGAGCACAGAGGAGAAACTGCCATAATTATCAGCAATACTATCAGGCAGCACGAGATTGCTAAATATATTGAACCAAATTTGTAGGCCACATCTGTAGAAATAAAAAACTGTAATGGTAAATTAATCCAAGCAGCAGTATATTGTCCTCCAAATCAAATCATCAAAAAGGAACAATTTGAACCCTTCTCTGGGACTCTTAGACAGAGATTCATAGCTGGAGAACATTTCAATTCTAAGCACAGTCACTGAGCTCCAGATTTATCACGCAATGTGGCAGACAATTGTATCAGGCCATAATAACCCCAAATTTAACTGCAATGAAAGGATTTTTAGATATCTAAGATCGGGAGGTTCTAATAACTTAAAAAAATTAATATTCACTTAAAGGATGACGTGGAAGGTGACATTTATAATGTCATAAAGTTGTACTATTCTAGGCCAGAAAACCAATCAAAGCTGTTTTAATCTGACTACACCAATCTAATAAGGAAAAATGGGTAGTATTAAGACGTTCATTAAAAATGTATGAATTCCCTTACTATGGATAACTCAAGTTTCAGCGTAAAGCATCAACTAAGAGCACCCAGCATAAACAATTATTATTTAAATAAGTATTATACTTAGCGACATTTTGAAACTTCAAGATTTTGTCAATCCTTTTTTTATCACTTTTATGTTATCTTTCTTAAAAATATACCCTTTGTCCTTTCCTATCGGAAATGTTAAATAAATCTTGTAAAAATGTCGTCTGATGAAAATTTTTACGTTCTACATAATATTTATTATACATCTGAGAACACAATAAAATTTTAAAGAGGTTAATAATTTAGTTCAGATTTTGTAGTTAATTTCTAATCTTTATACTGATACGCTGATACTGTAATTACAATTTAACTGAAATCTTTTTTAAGAAGATTTCCATAAGCTGTTCTGAACTAAAGGCGTCAGATAGAATTCGTTTTATTTCGTTTCAAACAGATGTCGCTGAAGTATCCAAATAAAATTAAAATTAGTGCATACAAAAACGTATGAAAAAATAGGAATAAACTATAAATTAAGCAACTTCAAAAACTATTTCAGTAATTAAGTGTAGTGAATGATTGATTTTACAATGTTATCCACTAAAAAGTGTATTTTTTTATCAACTACAGACAGGTTACTGTTCAAATAATTCCTTTTATAGTTTCCATGGAATGGATAATATTGCAACAAATAAATTAAATTTTAGTACTTTTTTCACCCTTGAAGATAGATTACCTAGAACCAGTTCTGATAATGTAGTTTTAATACTAGGTATATTTGACACAAACAATGTTAATATACTGACAGCTTTATATATTATTATCTCAATTGCTTCGAAGTAGATTACTTGCTTAGGATGCTTATTCTGAAATACATTCAATATACAGGAAGTGGAATTTCGCTTAATCGGCTTAAGTGAGTGACAATTAATGATTTCACAGATACGTAAGTTTGTTAGTAATTTGCAAGAAGTGACACAAATGTGATGTTAAAGCTGAGATCTTCATTTCTTCTTAAAATGTTTGTTAAATTTTATGTTGTTATCGTGTTATCTTTGTTGTTTAAAATCTTGATGCAGATGAAGGAATCACATGTAATTGAACTTTATTCTTGTGTAATGTGTAGCCTAAATTTGTTATACGAGTCCAGGCGTGGGGTGTGGAAATAAAAGAAAATTAAGAATAAGTTTCAATAAATTAGAAATTATGGAAACGGAAAGGTTGTATAAAATAAAGTAAAGTGAACATTATTAAAAATATTTATTTAAAATAATTAATTTCATTTAATCAATTAAATTCATTTAAAAAATTTGTCCTTTTGTTCAGAGTTGCTATCATATTAAACGATTAAATACTGAAACGATAACTGAGGAGCAAAATTTTTAGCTCAAGACAGTTTTAATTAAAAATTAATTAATTAAAGTAATTAAAAGTAAACATTTTGGCAGTTTAGTTTTTGAATTTTTTTTTAATTTTAATTTTCAAATCGAAAGATGGTGGCACAAATACATTTGGTGGTATATTAATTGTATAGGAATTACTTGGAAACCAGCTGATTTAGAGTAAAACTATTATCAGCAACTTTTATTTCATTCAAGTAAATTATAGATACGGGAGATTGTAAGTAGTATTTATCACTTTTACTTCTTTTAGCTTATTCCAGCAAAATATTAGTAATTTTTGTTCTATATTTTTATGCTACTGCGGTAAGGGGCTATACTGATTCGTAACACGGTAATAAATAACTTTAAATTTCCTTTGAAACTCCCAGTCCTAACAAATTCATCAAAAAATATACTTTCCCACCCAGTTTGGATATCCAGTTTACCCACATAGATGAAATATTGACACAATCAGAATTATTAATTAAAATATAAAGTTATTTCAAGCTTATTGGCTATCATCTGTCATTAAAATGATGATCTTATTTTCGATGTATGTTCAAAAATAACTACCCTATCGTGAAAGCGAAAAATGTGAGGATAAAATGGATAGATTTAACAAAAATTTTATCAGCTCTTTATGGACATGATGTGCTTCACACCAATAATGTGTACAATTTCAAATTAGCCGGTGCACATCCAGACATCATTTTGAAATATGGGGCTGTTTCCAAGGGGAAAAAGCGAACCAAAATTATTTTGTTGATCACAATTATAATACTTTCGTTTACTTGGTAAATTGAAAAGTAAAAAGTGATCGTTTCTACCTTCCGTCTAGTTATGAGATAAGTAAATTAAGCTACAACTGGCCTCATTATGACATAAGTCCTATTTTATTTCTCCTGTTCTAGTTTACCGTATCAGTAAAATAAATAAATTCTATTTGCAGCAGAAATCTTGGCACGGTAAATTTTTTTTAGTTTTGCTTATTTTTTCAGTTGCCATGAAAATCAGAAATGGATTACTCTTCATTTTTTGACTATTTAGCAGCTAATATTATTAGAGGAATTTTTAACAAAAAATCTTGCTATTCCACAATGTAAAATTTTTCACAAGGTTTCAAAATCGCATAAAATTTCCGTACTTGGAATTACCATACAAAAATAGTATTATTTGATATAAACAATGTGATTTAGTACCTACTTATTCATCATCCAACAAAACTATTCAATTTTATGTAAAAAAATTATTTTTCTCAAAACAGGAAGAATTACCATTGTTGATATTTTTTAAGAATGTCGCATTCAATGCTTTATCGAACTTCAATGAATTTTAAGAAATACAATTAATTGAAAATTATTGTACCTAATAATAAATTCGTAATAATATACACAAAAGGAAACTTATTTTGATCTCGTAAGAAGAAAAGTTAAAATATTATAGTAGTAGCATAATACAATTTTTGGTACCTTTTGGTAACGTGAAGTTATTAACTTTTCAATCTGATATCGAGTGGAATTTAAAGCGAATGTAATTTTCTGAACCTAAGGGCAGCTTCGACAGGTTTAATACAATTTCTTTTACGGTTAGAAAATATATTATGTTCATTCAATTAATATTGAAGAAAGAAGTTATATATCAACTGCTTTGAGTTTTAAATGAAAGTTCATACAAGAAAGTCACTTCGGTTTGAAATTCATGTCAATTTAATAAAAAAAAGTTTTTATGAAATATATAGCTTTTTATCAAAATGCGTTAGTTTTATGTTGCCATAAAAATAATGCATTCTGGTCAAACCTCTAAAGCTGTTTACAGCTCAATTTCCATTTGTGGTTATAAAATTGATTTACATTTACGGTATTAAGGTTCTTTCCATATTTCATTGTGTTGGATTTTTCAGAAGTAGGTGGTTAAAATTGAAATTTTTAAGCACTTTAAAGGAACTACTAAATATTTCCTTCGAGTTATCTAAATTATTAATGCTGAAGATGATCACGGCATGGAGATAATAATTCAACAAGTGTGCATTTGTTCTGTTCTTTTTATAAAAAGATAAAACTTGATTTTATTTTTATGTTGCTTTATTTGGGTACTTGTGCTTAAAGTTGCAGTATACGACTGCAACTGTTGAATTCTCACAATAAAATAAAGTAGTTGTAATTATTTTAACCAACATTTTTATCTGGAAAACTGATTTTCATTACATAATAATTTACTTATTCAAATCACTGTTGAATTTTAATCGATTACTCAATGTCATTACTTTCAAAATCTATTAATAGTTGATTTTACTCTTATTGGGGTGCTCCTATTCATAAATTTTAATATCTTGCTTATTAAATTTTAAGCTTTAAAGCTTTTATACAGTTGTGCTGTAAGAACCATCCTTTCAAAATCCTTACTAAATGAATGATATTTAATTAAAACTTCGATTATTAATAAATTTAAAATTCCCCAATTTATTAATACTATTATGAGGGTAGTAAACAGGAAACAATGAATAAATCGACAAGCATTTTAAAAGAAAACTAAAATATTTTTAATCATTTTTCAAACTATAATAGCACCCTTAAATCTCATATTATATAGCTTAGATTAATTGCTTGTTAAAATCCACTGTAGCTACAAATTTAGTATTTTCTATAATCGATTTACGAAGAGGGCTATTATGTGCAATCTTTTGATGGTAAATTCGATAACTACGTAATTAAAACAATTGCTTTCGTTTTATTAAAATAGGGACATATAAAATGGTGTAAAATTAATTTCATTTTGTTCACATCTTAATGAAAAAACATTAAATGACTGATAAATGATTATATTCTTCAATGTGGAGTCATCAATAATTAGTAAAACTGAGGCTTTTTTTTAATAAATCATCCATAATGGAAAATATCATTGTATTTTATTTTGATTATATTTTAATTACTAGGAGAGTGCCCTTGCTATTGGGCATTCCTTTTGCCCTCCACAACCTGGTCCTCCACAAAATTATGTTGGACACCTCTGGTTTAGATGAAAACAAACTTATGGAAGTAATTTTTAAATCGTGTGACTCCGCCATGCCAAGACGATGAGCAAATAATCATAAACCAGTCTACTGGTGGACGCAGCTTATAGCAGATCTCAAGTGAAGAGTAACTCAAGATATGTCTGCACAAACAACCACGAAAAGTCATACAATAACCACAAGAAGGCCAAAAAAGGACCTTAAAAATGCTAGGAGAAACTCTTAGTTTAACTAAACGAGAATCAATTGGGGAAGGCATTGAACAAGTTGGTAAAAGGGAAGCTAAAGCAAAAATCCCCATGTCTGGACTTCCTCCAGCCAGAGTTCAGTAGATGGAAAATACATTATTTCTAATCCACCTGAAAACAGCTGAGCCACGTATTCCAACCCCCCCCCAACTTTGTCCAAATTTATGTTGGAATTGACACAGCTGACAACACTCTTCCCGGCCCAGACGGAGTTCCAGGAGTAGTACTTAAATCCCTGGTACTAAAACACCAGGAGTAGTTCCTAACCGACTTCAACAAATTTCTCGACGTAAACAAATTCTCCTCGAGATGGAAAAGGGCGGTCCCGATACTCATCCGGAAGGGCTAGAAACCACTTGAAGAATTCTGCTATTATAGACCGATATGCCTCTTGGATCACGCGGACAAGCCTTTTGAAAAATTAATCGTAAAAGATTAAATAAAGAAATTGAGAAGTCCGGCGGCCTTGTAACAAATTATTTCATTAGTTATTCATTTCCCTGTCCTCACTTCAATATTCTTATTCGTGTATTAAATATTTATATCCAAATATTTTTAATTCAACGCAACGAAACTTCATGCAAATGTTTTAACATTTTCGATGTACATGAAACTTTGAAACTAAATGCAGCGGCGTTGTAGTGCTGTGCAAGCTATAGCCAGTCTTCCCTTTGGCTTTGCAGCGATGACAAGTGGACGCGTTTAATTGTCTGACACGATTTTATTCTTTTAAGTCCGATATTTGTATGATTAACGTGTTTATCATCGCTACTGTTTTCGGACACCATTAATATTAGTACACATTTTATTTCAGAGATCTACATCCTAACTCTACGACAATTATAATCAAGGGCTGGGGCTGGCCTATACCAACATCGTGGCAATACAAACTGGAGAGTTACCCTCTCAGGATTGCAACGCATTTTTGAATCTTTATTTGATCAACCGTATCGTTGTGAGGAGAGGGGTAGTTTGTATTTCAGACTTTCCGATAACCAATTTGTATTTAAAAGAGACAGGTCTCCCATCGATGCTGTAAAATTACTAACAAGGACAAGACAGGAGGCAAAACTCACAGAACATGCAGTTCTGCTTAGTGACGACATTAAACTTAGAGCGCTGGATGAAAACATAATTCTAAAGGCGCTGCGAGAGAGAGAGAGAGAGAGAGAGAGGGGGATAGATCTGTACATCTACAATATTTTCCTCCGTTTTCAAGAAAACCGTAAGATATGGATGGTTGGAGGAGGAGACTCGGAGCACATAAATTCTTGGTGCAGATTTATGGAACCTTATGTACAACGAATTTCTTAGGCTTCAGCTTCCGGAAGGAGCTTTATAAAGGACAGTAATTTACAGAGAGATATTGCTATGATTAAAGATTTATGCAAAAATAAGAGATAAAATTTGATTTCAGTTATAGCTCAATATAGGTACAGTATATACCTAGTATAATATATAATTTATTATTTTAAAACGTCATTGCGATCGAAGTGTATGTCGGAGCGGGGTGCGGATGGTGGGAATTAGCAGATTGGTTCATGGAAATTCAGTCACCATGAAGTGATTTATGGATGAGCAGCGTGCATTTTGTGTAAAACATATTTACAAAAATAGCATTTCATGCATTCTTGTTCGGTGTTTATTTCACTCTACATTTGGATTACATGACTTACAATAAACCAATGTTCCAGCGAAAGTGTGATTCGGTCTTCGGTTAGAAAGTTTGAGGATACGGGTTCAACACTAAATTAAAAGCCACCTGAACGCCCAAGGTCAACAAGAATGTAGGAAGCAATTATTGAAATTAGGTCTTCCATGTGCTAGAGAGTTTTCGCAAATTTTAGAGACAGATTCGAAAAGTGCTTGCATCGCGATAGCTGACATCTGGATAGATGTAATTTTTAAAAATTAAATTTCTCAATTATTTATCTTAATTTAAATATATTGTAGTGTTCAAAGCAATTACACTTAAAGGTCCGGTTTGTTATTTCGTCGGGAGCAAAAATGAAAACTATTCAATGTTTGGATTGGATTCAATTCAATTGAAACGAGGTGCCACTCCCACAAATCAAAATTTTCCAAAATTTGCGTCCAACTTTGCTAATAAGAGGTAATGTTTTGGCGCTAATTTCAAACTCCGCAGAACTAATTCTTCATCTCTTCCAGATTCACATTTTCGGCATTGTATCCGCACACAAATTTCAAGATGCAAAACAAACAAAATAGTGTTAAAATGTTGTGTCTTAGGGATCATTTGTGGCTCTCTGTTAATAGAATTTATTCTCAATGCATGCGAGTTAACATTTTCACCCCTTTTTGACCTTTATGCTCATCACCCAAGTATTTAACTCGTTTGAATCACGACAATATATTTATTTCGCTACTATTTTTGTAAATATGTTTTACACTAAATGCAAGCTGCTCACCCGTAAAGAGCGTTATTAGTAAATTTCCATGAGGATGCTACTAATGCGCGCAACGCTCCGACATTATGACGTTTTAAAATAGTAAATTCTTTATGGCCCATACCCTGTATAACAGTTTCTGATTCAGTATACATTGTTCTTGAAGTTTATTCTATACGTTATTCTTATAAGGAGTGATTACCAAATTTGAAACCCAATCTAATATTTAACAACTGATGTACCTAACACAGAGGTGAACAAATTACATTAGAAAGCTTACACAAGGTGAAAATTTAATAAATGGAGAATTTAAATCACTGAAAAATGTAACCATTAATTAAGTTTTGTTATAAGGAAAATTTGTCTTGTCTAGAAATTAGCAAGTTGTTTATTTAGGACATAATACCACAATTCCAAACTATTCTTAAGTTTTTCTTTTTCTAGTTCTGTTCAATTCAGTGTCAACAAAGAAATGCTTTCAAGTAAATCCGTTAAACTTGTAATTCAATTTTACCACAAGAAAAATTAAAATTTCAAAGAGTTGTAAATTATTTATTTCAGAATAATAAAACAAGAAAAGTAAGTATTTTGAGTTTTGTTCAGTCAACTTCCGGATCCCAAGTGAGTGGTAAAATTAACAGTGGCGTAACAATCATCGTAGAAAGAATTTCAACTAATACAACTCCGAGGTCTCTTAATATAAATATAGTAAATAAATAATCAGTGTTATTTCTTTATTTAAATTAGTAACCCTAAAGAGGGAACGTTGCAAAAAATTATGTATTTAATAATTTCCTATTATTATTCTTGTACGTAGATGGTAAATTAGATTTAGTTAAATGATCAACTTAGAATATATTTGATAACATTATTTATTTACACACTATAAACAATACATTGAATAAATCGTTTACATACTGAAACACAACTTTCCACCCTCTGATCTCCAGCCCCTAATGGGAGAGCTGACCAAAAACAAGAGAATAGTAGGATGGAAACAATCCAGAAAAATCCTGGTTAAGAAGTAGTGTTGTCCCTTTTTGATATAGGCTAAGCTTTCTTTTTTTACAAGTAGGGAGAGCCGGAATCGTAGGAACTGTAAAATAATCTTAGTAGCTTCCGAAATAAAACAGGTTATCAAACAATAACAAAGTTTATTGATAAAGTAAATGCAAATGTGAATGTACGACGTGTTATCAACAAGCAAATACAAATTATTATAATGCTGGACTAAAATGGTCCAGCTAATTTTAAAACGGTAGCAAAGTGCCTCAAACAAATGAAGAATCACACCAGTGCAAGAATAAAAATGGTACATCAAAGTTTTTAATGCAAAGGCAATTATTATGGTCTAAGTCACAAAAGAAAAAGCAAAAATATATCGGTACTCACACAATCAAAAATGACAATCAATGTTCTTCTCTCGCAACAGACCGTGCCTAATAATGGAATCAACAATGCACTGGTATCAAAACAAACGACTGGCGCACTATCACCTTTATCGCGATCTTTGGTGGATTTACCGGAGCACAAAGCATTTGTTAACTATACTTGTATTGAGATTGGAAACGATGGTCCTCCTTGCATTTGAAAGATGAACTTGAATATTCCCACAAGGAACATCAACAAAGTAAATAAACTATTTACTCAGATCTCCCGCCATTGACAAATTGAATATCGCAATCAACAACACTGCGCATTGATGGTAACAAAAAAAACATAAGAACTGGTATAAAACAGTAAAACCGTTTAAACTAATACTGCCCACATGGTAACACGGTAGTTACAAGACGAGGTCATGAACTTTCAACTAAAAGTTTGACCACGGGTCGATGCGGTTTACTTTGAAGCTCGAGATAGACTCAATAGAATCGTCGAAAAATGCAACGCCAACAACTGCAAGGCCACGCGCTAATACTCTATTGGCTGAGGTAGGTCAGGTGAACATAGATAAGACTGCAGGTAAAGCGGCCTTGAAGAATAATGCCGTTCCAAATAAATGGTGCATTATAAAAAATGCAAAAATGCAGATGGTAGAAAATAAGGAAAGGCAAACGAAAACCAATGTTAATTAATATTAACAAATTTTCGTTACAATACAATCGGTGCAAATGTAAAATCCATATGGGAACCATTCATCCATATGATGATTGAAATCATTACTCCAATAATGAAACATAAAAACCGTTGTATAATATGTTTTATTAATTATTCGTTAAGTTGCCGGTCACCGTACGGTCAACTTATTCATGAAAACACGCGCTGTTCAATTTTTGAATCTTCTAAATATTGAATAATATTATGAATTGATTATACCTATTATGTAAAGTCATTACATAGGTCGAAGTCGGTTTGGTACTTTTTTAGCTGGATAATTCATAAAATGTATTTTAACCCTTCTATTTAAAGTTTCAACTCCGCTTTTATTACAGAAAAATCTCCAAATACTGTTTCAGACGAAAATTGAAAGCAAAAAAGTGCCAGATCGAAATCAGCAATAAATTTATTAAATTTGGTTTTTGCTATTATTATCTTTAGAGCATATTCTCGTTCAATTAATGTATCACACGGTTTTGCATCAATATTTATTTATTCTCTATCAGTGTTGCGATAGCCATAGGGGTTCTATGCTAACATTGCGAACGTTCATTATAATAATATCGATATTATAGCAACTCAGCCAATTAATTCCATTCCACTTTATAAATTGGAGTCTTAGAATTCCTACTAAACCACTCTAAAATATAAACAAGTAAGTTATTTATTCTGTGTCAAAAAGGTGCCGTTTACTTGAAACGTAAAATTGAACTCAAGTATACAATGTACAATCTAGTTACGTAAAAGCGATAAAGTAAATCCACTGACTTAATGTAACTTGAAGTAGAACATTTCTAAAGGTGTCGTTTGGTTCTATAAGAACCCATTCAGCAACCTGTTTTAGAAGCAATTGAATTAATCCTACTGCTAAAAATTGAATGCAGCGTTTAACCTCTTTATCATATGGTAAGACCCCGCATTAAACATTCTTATAACGTAATACAGAAATTAACAAAGCTTTGTCAGCACAATGTACGTGCAAATTATCAGGTTGTAGGTAAAGATGAAGTTTTAATACAGAATGAAAGAATAAAATATTAAAAGTCTATTTATAGTCTTTCATGCTATCCATGTAGTCGTAAAATTGATCAAGGAACATTACAAACTTTTACCTCAAAAACGTGGGTTTCGAAATGATCGCTCTTTGAGGCTTTCCCCAACTTGTGAAACAATAAAGTTAGTTATTGTAGGCGTTACAAAATTATTATGAATCTTTTTAATTATTACGTTGAACATAGCGCATTGAATGCCAAAAATATAAGTAACCTTTCAGAAATTAGCAATTTAATTTGTTTTGTGTATTGTATAATATTATAATGTGTACGCTTACACAATCTGAATTAAAAATTGCTTGTTTATGGTAAATATACCCAAGCTTCAATTATACGCCTACATATACATTTGGGGCGTACAAGGTCCCATGTTTGCAGCAAAATGAAAATACATGAAGTGTTATAATTTGTGAAAACATTTCAGGGCGAGCTAATTTTAAAAAAATGTTTTTTTCATTAAAAATGAATTTAGAAAATTGCTTTTTAATATTTTATGAGTATTAGGTGCATTTTATTCATTAAAATATTCTCCTTCTTAAGGTTAAAAGAATAAAATTTCTGCTTGACTGCAAATTTGTATTACTGTCTTAATTAAGAAGAGGACTACTTTTTAATATTTGTGGATACTTTACTATACTATAGGTTTTGAAATCTAAAACCAGGTACAAGACACATAACTTTACACACCCTAACATACAACTAATAATTAAGTTAAATTCAGAAACATCTAAATGCAACATCAAGAAAATAAAAAATAAACATCTCAAGGATCTTAAGAAAGGCAGATTTCTAAATGGCGCCCTCTTAAACTGTTGAACACTTAATTTTGTCGCCCCAAATTTTTTTTTATATTTCGTTCCCAAATTATACGTCTGGTAGCCTTGCAAACTTGTCTTTGACGCTATCCCTTAACAAGTATTTTCAGTGTCAGCCCAACATCCCTTACCAGAAAAAACTTTACATACCACTTCACTCTGAGAAACGTGGAAAACCGAAAACCTTTTGAAAGGGGGCTTCAAGATCAGGTATAAGTTACATTTTGCAAATTTAAAGTCTCGTGAGAAGTGGTTATCCTAAATTAATATACTCGTTGATTTGGATGGAAATAGCTAGTCAAATTTGAATTTTAAATGTAACTTCGTTGCGGATGCGTCCGTTCTGTCACATCACACGTAGGCTTTACAGCGAACGCCTGCCTTAAAGGTGCATTTAGTAGAATTTTAAATTTCCATGAATTTTTGTTGCAGCCCAATGAGACATACAAATAAACACAAATATTTATACAAACAACGAGATGAGTTATTGACGTACAATGACAAAAACCTGTAATAATATTTTAATTGGTTTTTTAAAACGAAATATTGCCTGTATTTTTGTAATTTACTATAGCACTAACATTTTATTTTTCTTTTCCATATAATGTAAAATTTTTGTTATATAACAGATAAATTAGTTAACTTTGTCGCTTATTGCCTTCTGGGTATATTCGATCTTGGTCTATCGTGCTCGCTTCAATAAACATTACTTTTGACATTGTTATAGCTCACACGACAAATTCGTCTCTCAAGTAGATAACTTTTAATTAAGATAGTTCCATTAATATTTAAAATTGCGTGACTTCTCTTTACGTAAATTTAAATTAAAGTTACTTCCGACTTCGTTAAATACATTTTCAGAAACATAAGTATGATTTACTTGAACCAGGATTGATTTTTCAATCTTCAGGCTATTTCTATACAGAGGATAAACTGGATTTACAAACTTCGTGAATGGTTTTATTCAAGCATTGATAAAATGGTTCTCAATATTTTATGTTTATAAACTGTGACGATACAATATTTGAAATTATGAAAATCTTTTTTCAAACTCTTCAAATCATGAATTATTTTATCTTGGTGGAAATACCAAAAATATGTAATAGAGAAAAATAATAATAATATAAGTAAATCTCTTAAATTTCTTCCAACTATAACGCAATCCTGAAGGATTATAGATATAAAGTGCTTACATTTATTTACCGAAGTGGACATTTCGTAATTGAAACGAATTAAATTTGTCCAAGACTAAAGCAAATATTTACGTGCAAGCAGTGGTCCTACCTAACTTACCATTATATTTTCATTTCATTATCTCCTAAATGTTGAATTTGAAAAGTACGAGTACTTCATCTACCTAGATTATTACTATGGAAACCTGCAGGGATGAGCATAGATGGTGGTGTTAATTTTAATCCACTTTGATCTATTAATAATCTAATCAGTTAACCGTTCATATTTTAACCCTTCTTAGAATCACAAAGCATAAAGATTTTCCACTGATGTTTACTAGTTTATAAAATAATCCGCAGATAAACTAGAAAAGTCTTGAAATGGAAAGGAATATTTGTCTAGAGGAAATGATTTAGTAACATTAATTAATTTTATATTTATAGACGATTAATTGTCTTGAAACACTCAAAATATTTAATGTTAATATAACTTGACAAATTTCAAAAAATCGATACGGGAATTTAATATACAGCGTATCAAATTATTTTACTAATGAGACTTCAGATGGATGTGAAATCGGCTGAAAATTCAGGACCAATTATTAAAATATTTCGTCAAAATAAAATTTTATTACTATAATTTATTATTTTTACTTTAACAACACCAACGTAAAAAAGATATAATAAAGAATTTTTATCAAAAACATTAATTTTCAGTATGTTTGAAATTAATTCAATTTTCTGTTTTAAACTTTTGCAGAGAAATATTCAAGTTGAATGAAAGTTGAGAAATAATTTAAAAAACTCATTTATTGAAGTGTAGCCAATGAACAACGCTTTAGTTTCGGGCCGCTTCAGGTAAATTTTTAAAAGTAAAATTATTGTGTAGAAATACGATTGCTGTTGTCCTGCACCACCTTGGTACGACAAAGACAATGAAATAGTATATTGTTTGGCTAGGGATGAAACAAGACGATTTCAGACCAGGGTGAGGATTGATTGATCAGAATTCATCATCAGAATTGATGACAAAAATGTTACAAGAAAGTCTTCAGCTGAAAAATTGAATAAATAGTAAAATTGCTGATCTTGATGAAAATATAGTTTTGTAAAAAACATTTAATAGGGGTAGACAGATAACAATATTATTCAATGAGTTTGTATTTTTGATATTAAATTTAAAAATGGTTCCTTGAAATGAAAATAGTATTATGTCAAAATAAGCGATCTGTGTTCATGATAAGGGTTGCAAATCAATTGTGGTCTAAACCAGAAGTCACATTGGTGTGCTTATTCTTGTAAAACTTTTAAAACCCATAAGATTAACATCAAAAGTGGTATTTAAAAAAAAGTGAAAATTATTTAATTACGTGAGAATTTTATAAACACAATTATTGAAGAATCATACCAAAATAGAGCAAAACTGGCTCTACCTTTATAATTTTCAAATTGCCAACCTTCAGCAATAAACAAATGAAGTTGATTTTCGTCCAGTTCTCAATGGGAGAGCTGATAGCTTTTTGTGCAAGCTATCAAATAATACACACCTAATTGTGAATGACACATATGGTTTGTGAATTCTTTTACAAAAGTGACGAGGAAGAGTGGAAAGAGTTAATTCTGTGCATAAATTTTTGATTCTGCTGTCCACAAAAGCTGTCACATCACATAATTTGCCTACCGTTACCGATAATGCAGCGTTAAAAATATTATGCGATGCTATAAAATATAATATAGGGTGTCCCAGTAACACCGCCTATTTTGACATTTGAAAAAAACGTCGTGTTTATTTGAAAAGTTCAAATATTTTTATTGCAATAAAGAGTGTAGACATGGAGGTTATGTATGGAACACAATATCTGATAAATGGTCGCCTCGTGTCTGAGGTACTCGTCAGTTCTTTTGGTGAAATTTTTGATGATATTTTGGCATAGTTCCGGCTCAATTTCATCAATGGCGCGTCGAATCTTGTCTTTTAGTACAGAAATTGTTCTTGGATTAATGGCATACATCTTTCCTTTCAAAAAAACCCAAAGAAATAAATCCAAGGGCGTCAAATGCACATCGCCGCGGCGTGAGATAACTCTCCTTTCAAATTTCGTCTTTAACAATTTCATCGTTTCGTTCGCCGTGTGCCAGGTTGCGCCATCCTGCTGAAACCACATATCTTCGAGATCCATTTCAGCAATTTTAGGCCAGAAAAAGTGATGCTTATCATCCCACGTCTCAATTGTTGCTGAGGACGATGACAAATTGAGGCGGAAGGATTCTGGTCAAAACTCTCACTAATTGTTGCAATGATTTCATTACAACGAGCTGCACGAACACGGACAGGTTTCTTTTGGGTTTTAATTGACCCAACTGCCTTAAATTTCTCTATTAATCGAACCACTGTACGGCAAGAGGGTGCGTTATGGTGACCGAAAAATCAACAACATTTTCGAATCGTCTCTGCAAAAATTTCACTATTTCTGTAGTGGATTTTCATAATTTCTATGCGTTGTGCATCCGTATAATTTTCCATAACTAACACCTATCAAAAAACAGCACTCTAAGACTTGTAACAATCCTTTTGTTACATGGCTCTTCTCGTCTGTTTTCTTTAATTAGTTTCGTTTTGTTTTTGAAACATTTTTATTTTTTAGTGTTAGTTAGTTTTAAGAAACATTTTTAACAAACATTTTGGTGGTTACTGGTTTAACGCCAAGAGCCAATGAAAGGGCTCAAGTTCTTAATGCGCCGGAGGGCAGCGCATATAACGAAAGGAATACAAAAACCATGTACTACAGCAACTGCTAATTTTCAAGGTGAATTATAAAAATCACAAATTTTTGATCAAAACGTGTGTTACAAAGTGAAAAAGTATTTCATCACGTGCACCGTGAGTTCCCACACAAGGGCAAATATTGGTAACCGTGTTGCAATTTTTTAAGCAACGGTTTACGCATTTTTAAAGAAGTCGATGTACCAGACGCTACCTAGCGCCATTTTGAATAAACGACCACTTTTGATTAATGGTCCATTTTTTGGTGATAATCTGCTAATGGGATCGACAACCCTATCAATCCAGTACGCAATAAGTCCTTTGAAAGAATTCGAGAGTGTGCCGCTGTTACGACCAACATTTCAAGTGTCCATGAAACGATTTAACAACCTGCTACGATATGATCAGTTTGTAGTGAAAGCATTAGACTTATTAGTTACCAGCATTTGTATTTATATTTTGTCTATAACCATGTAATTCCTGTTTTAGTAATTTTCATCAACCGTATGATAAACCGATTGGCAAAGGTGCACCTATGAGCAATCAAACGGACAACCAAATATCATGCAATTATAAACATCAAAATCGTAAGTAAACTGAGAGTTGCTTGCTATAGATATATGTGTATTACATCTGTTGATTCTAAAATCTACTTGCTAACTGATTTTCATCATTTCGGACGCCACAGCGTTAAATTTGTAGATACTAACAATTCTTACAACTTGAACTGCAAAACCTTTCTAGTAGTTTTAAATCTTGGCTATGCTTTAGAGAACGTACTTTTAATAACGTTAAGTAACCAAAATGTTAAAATTTGTAAATATCTGTAAATTACTTTCAATCTTAATTTTAAAGTGCTAGAATAAGAATTTTTTGTAATTATTCACTGTCGTTTTGGTGTGACTCTTTTTATTTTACTGACGTATGTTTGTACATACTTTTCATTTTGTTTTATAAAAATTAAAGCTGTTATTAATACAAATAACTGTCTATGATCTTTATTGGCGCCCACTCGAGTTGTTCCTACTGAAGAGAGAAACCATTTACAAGTACCTACGATACTCGTTAAGATCTTGAGTAACCCAATATCTCCGACGCTGACTGAACTCTATGAGCTAGCCGTTCCGTTAATTCCATCTACGAACACGAAAAGCGGCATCCTTGGCCATCCAGCCATTTGGCTTTGTTTAAGGTGGTACAGACTGACACTTAAAAATGGCGCTAAATTCAAAATAGGCGGTGTTACTGGGACACCCTATATTATATGTACATTTTTCGTTCTTCAAAATCGATTTTCACCAAATTTTCTGAATATTTCCATTTTAAATTTTCACCTGATTTATTTAATCGTATGGATACATTGCGCAAATTGGTGTTAGTCTTGGTTTGGTAGCCCTTAACGATGGAGTTTCCATTCGCCGCTACCGCCAGGTTTTGTGATTTGTATTTTGTATGCTATAGAGTTTTATCGACAGATATGTGAAGTGTATGGACAACAGTGTATTGACATCAAAATCGTGCGAAAATGATGCAGAGAGTTTAATAACGGACACATAGACGTCCATAGTAAACAGCATGCCAGATTTCCATCAGTTTTAGACGAAACGTTTGCAAAAATGGAGAAGCTAATGCTTGAAAATCGACGTGTGACGATTTGGGAGCTCTGCGAATTGATTCCTAATGTCAGTAAGGCTACTATTGACAAGAATATGACAATATTTGCATTATCACAAGGTGTGTGGAAGATGGGTCTCCAGAATGCTCACCTAAGATCACCAACGGCAACGGGTTGATTGGATAACATCACCCCCCTCCCCCAATTCAGTGTGGACCTAGCACCAAGTGATTATGATATCTTTCCTGCGTTGAAATCACATTTGGGTAAAAAGGCAAAAAGAATCATAAAGAAAATTGATGTCGAGAAGTGATAAAAGTGTCCAATTAAAGTGATCAAAAGTAGGCACTTTAGGCAACCACAATAATGCTTACAAGAAAAGAGCTCAAATCTCTAAGGGGTCGACCCGGATTGGAAATTTCACGCCAGTGAGAAACCATTACAATAAATTAAGAGTAGAAAGAACTTCACAGAAACGTTGGAAGTTCACTCGAAGAGAGAGGGAGAGAACGTCCAAATATGGATAATGGACCGCGTCTCCAAATAAATAGGTAAGAAGCGCTGATATTGGAGAAAAAACGGATGTCATTAATAGTTACAGTGTTCCAAGTAAGTAAGAAAACACTACAATTACCGAAAAAACAGAAAGGGAAGAAGCAGAGAAAAAATACGAAATGGAAGAGGTACTCTAAGCGATCGGGGAGATGAGAGGAGAGATGTGTTTTTAGAGAAAATAGAGAATAGCTATATAATAGAGAATAGCTTCCTAATAGGAAGCTGAAAGATGAAATGAGGTACATGCATGAGAAAATTTAGAGAAAGGAAGAAAACTGGAAACGTGAAAAGTATTTACTTACAATAAGAATAGATTAAGTGGAAGGATCAATTGAAAACCAGGAAAAGGCATGGAAGAAAAATAATATAATAATTAAAGAACTTCTAATGAAGAATATTACAAACATAAAAGAAAAGAGTTTAGTACTTTTATGAAACAAGAAATGGGAATAGAAGTGGATCTCAGTGAAGTTTCTAAGAATGTCAAAGGAGAGGAAAGAACAAAGAAAATCGATAATAATGAAGTTTTGGAACTGGGAAGACAAACTTCATGTAATGCGAAATAAAAGTGATCTTAATTATACAAGAATATTATATTGATAGTGATGTGATAAGAAAGGAATTGAAAATACAAAACAATATTAGAGAGACCGCAAAACAGGAAATAGAGAAAATAAATAAAGTAAGAGTGGGGTACCAAAAGATAACGGCGAATGACGAAGCATACGACTGGCAATCGATTGAGGGAACACTAAGAGCTGATCCAAAGAAAGGAGGACGGTACAGTTAGACAATATAAGCTTTAAACAACTAAAAAAATTAGAGAAGAAAACTGACTTACAGATTGGAGTTGTAGTATGCACGAGAGGGCAGAAGAAGAAAAGTTAAGAGTTTTTGAAAGGAAGATAATAAGGAAGATTATTGGATAGAACAGGATTAATGAAGAAGAACAGAAAGTAATAACAAATAAGGAGGTAGAAATGGAAATGAAGGGAACAGATAGAGTTAGATAAGTAAAGGCGATGCGATTGGGGTAGCTGGGACAGGATATGAGGGAACAGAAATATAATGCAATAAAAAATGCTCATGAAATGGAAATCGGACACGGATAGATCAAGAGAAAGGCCAAGATCAAGATGGAAGGAGAAAATGGAGAAAGGTAGAGGAAGCGAAAGAAAGTAGAAGATCTTAGAATATAACAAAAGGCAGAACTTGAAAAGAAGTAAAGGGTAATAAAAATCCACCTCAGAAAATGGATCTAGAAACATCAAACGATGTGGCGATATTCCAAAAGGAATGGAATACCGAGGGGGAAGAAGAAGAAGAAGTATCTTCAGACGAGAAATAAAGATTTCTTTAAATTGGTACCTCTTTCATTTTTATCCGCTATAATGTGAAGCAGGAATTTAAAAAAAAATTAATTTCCCTCGTTTGTCCTATGATCGGATCGGCGTGGCGGTCGGTTATCCTTCATTGTATTGAAATTCATGCAAATTTAAGAGTTATAAATTTAAAACTCATAACTTTCTTTCTGAGACCTTTAAAAATAATTTATTACTTAGTAAGTTATGGTTTTCATAATTACCCTGAGGCGTAATTAACCTAGTTGAGTTTTAGGAGACGGTCATTGCCTTGCAGCTAACGTAGTTGGATGCGAATGCGGGGCACCGGGTTAAAACCTGGGGAGAGTCAAACTTTCTTATGACTAATAGTCTCCGTGCTTCGGAAGGCACGTTAAGCCGGTGGTCCCCTGGGTTAGTGAATTGCCACCATTAACATAAAAACCAGGATATATGGCACATCTGAAGGGAAGTCTAGCAAGGTACTTAATGGATGTAAAATATGTATATGCTCACAGAACTAACACTGCCAAGGAAACGACGCAGATGTTGGTAATAACAAGCCTTAAGGCTTAAACTACGTTGAAGAAGAAGAAGAGTTTTAGTAAATTTATTTCAAACAAGCAGATCAGTTTCAGTAGAACCAATCTGTTCCCTTGCTAAGCCTGCGTACACAGTGAACGATGGTTTCCGATCCAGTTTACCCCCTTTGATCTTTGCATTGAAAAATCTGTCCCGTTGCCACCTTCGCTTGTGTTTGGTTCCATTAATTAATATTTGACGGCGATGAGCTGGTAAACCACCGCCGGTGAACCTGCCTTCACTGTGGAAATTACGGTATGTGAATCCACAGGTTGATATTTACCTAATGATGAAATTTAAGTTTACAAAAACAATTGAATAAAGGTCTATTTACTATTAACACTATTAATGTCAGAATGTGCTTCCAATTCTTCTATTTCTACCTCTTTGGTCTTTGCTATTTTACTACAAATTAATTCAACAAAATTTTTGTGCCACTGTAACGGTAACGAATAAAAAGCATACAGTTCAAAAGGTTACATTTCCCCTGCGATTTGAAAAATCTTGGGATTACTCCACCTGATTTGACAGAGAAACTTTGCTTTCCCAAATAGTAGGAATATTTAAATATTACTTCTTAGTCTATAGCACCAATCATAAGCTCTATACTCATGTCAAACTGGAGATTACAGAGGAATTTCTCAAAAGGTAAACAATGAATTTCTATGAAATTCTATTATATTATATAGGGTGTTATTTTAGCTGCATGAGAACTTTCAATAGGGATAACAATTGAATCAAGATTGCTATGGAAACAGTTTTTTGACATTTGTGTTTAGCAAGGTTTGGCATTTGATAATGCATAGATTGACCATTGAACAACGCTACCAAATTATAGAAATATATTTTAAAACTCAAAGCTCTGTTCGCCAAACATATAGAGCCCTTCGCCCATTTTATGTTAGACATTTTCGACCTTCTGAGCGAGCTATTCGTGCGGTGGTAGACAAATTTCGTACCACTTCTTCGTTGCGTGATATAAAAACACCAGCAAGACGAAATTAAGTGCGTACCGAAGAAGCTATCAGTTCTGTGAGTGAAAGTGTGCAACAGGACCCAAACATTTCAATTCGCCATCGTGCTCAACAACTTGGGCTTTGTCCGTCCACTACATGGAAAATTTTACGGAAAGATCTTCATTTACTACCTTATAAAATCCAGTTGGTTCAAGAACTGAAGCCTGATGATCATCGATTGCGTCGTGAGTTCGCAGATTGGGCTCACAACCAATTGGAAGTGGATCCATTTTTTTACCGTAAAATTTTGTTCAGTGACGAGGCACATTTCTGGTTAAATGGGTATGTGAACAAACAAAATTGCCGTATATGGAGTGAGACCAATCCGGGACATTATCTTGAGACTCCATTGCATCCATTAAAATTGACTGTTTGGTGTGGAATACACGCCAACGGCATCATTGGTCCATATGTCTTTCGAAATGAGGAAGGAGCTACCGTTACGGTGAATGGTGTGAGATATCGACACATGCTCAATACATTTTTGTTTCCAAAACTTCAAGAGCTAAACATTGACAACTTATGGTTCCAACAGGATGGTGCTACGTGCCACACAGCCAACGAAACCATCAATTTATTGAAAGGACAATTTGGTGACAACATTATTTCAAAACGTGGTCCTATCAATTGGTCTCCAAGATCGTGTGATTTGACACCTCCAGATTATTTTCTGTGGGGGTATGTTAAATCCATGGTTTATGCTAACAAACCAACATCTCTAGAAGCATTGGAGGCTAATATTCAGCAAGCCATTCATGAAATAAAGCCAGAAATATTGGAAAAAGTGGTCAAAAATTGGACTGAACGGATGCGCTTCGTAACCATTAGTCGTGGTGGTCACATGCCGGAAGTCATGTTCAAATCATAAATGCCTTTAACTGTACTTTCATAAAAAAATTATAACCAAAACATTCCGTCAGGTTTTTAATGTTTTATTTCATTTTGAAGTTTTCATGCAGCTAAAAAAACACCCTATATTTAGATTTTAACAAATTTTTGATTGGTTTGAATTACTTCGATTCCAAAAAGTCCAAATTCCCTGGAAACCATAATTATTAACAATAATTGTCAAACATTTTATAAAGTAGTAACAAGTGCACGCACGCTTACTTTTTGTTTAAACAAAAAAAAATTTATTGACAAATTAATTAGTGTGATCATTCTATAAAACAATTTTAGGTTTTAAGCATTTCAGAAAGCGAATTAGAAACTTTCAAGGTAAGAAAACTCAAATTTGTAATTCCTTAAAGAAAATATGTAAGTTTTAGGGCAAAAGTTTATATCACCGTTTGTGTAGAAACCTTCAAAATTATAATTTGGTATAATAATGTATCCGAGTAGTCAAAATTTGAGGCACAGCCAAATAAAATAGCTGCATATCGCAATGAAGGACAGCTTGTCTTCGTTTAATATATCTTCTTGTTTGATGATTCATTCGATAAGTAAATCCCATTTCTAAACTAAAAAATAGTATACCTAAATATATTCCTGATGTACTAAAAATGCAGTTCGAAATGTCGCTTTTGGTGGGTAAGTAAGTCATTTACAAATCGAAACGAATGTTAATAATACTAAGCTAATTTTTATTATCTCTTTATTTTAATGGGTTGATAAAACATAAATTAAAATGTTTACATGTTTATTTAACTATATTATAATAATATATAAATATTTGCTTAAAATTTTCTACAAAATTAAATTTACATACAGAAAAAATGCCCCAAACAAAGTAAACAAAGTTGAGATTTAAAAAAAATTGTTTAAACTAATTCTTTTCTATTTCACAAATAATAAACCAAACAAAACTTTTTACACAATAATAATTTTTAGTTTTTTTTTAGCGATATCGTAGTGGACACACCGCAACGGTGTCACCTAAAGCATTATAAAATCGACAAATTTTCAAATCCTCCAACTTCTTTATGAATTTATTTTTGTTAACAAGACCACAATGGTTACCATTGGAAAATTATTATGACCTCTATATGTAATTCATTAATATTACTTAATTTTTTAACAGTTTGTTAGTAAACCAAATACAAGGAATATTTTTAATTTGGATTTTAGAATAATATTAAATTGCACATTTTAATAATTTTCTATAAGAAAAGGTGTACAAAAATAAGGTGATTTCCAATTCTACAAATTAAGTGCTTGCTATGATTACATAAATAATTAATTCCTTTTATGTTCCCAAAAATCTCATCTGAAGTATTAAGCTATATCTTAATTATTATTAATGATGGTTGAAAGAAAAACCAATTCTCATATTTCGAACAAAATATATTATTTGCAAATTAATCTTCGTAATTTTAACTTCGTAATGCAATTGATAAGAAAAAACGGAAAAATGTATAAAAATTAAATTGTATCTCAGAAACAATGATAATTATTGGGGGGGGGGACGCAATTTTGTAACCTTTAATAGAAAGTTCCAAAGTACCGGCATTGGAGATAATTTTTAACGAGCAAATAGATTGAGTGATTATTAAAGGCAATAATGAAGTAGAAATGATTGAAGATGCATTAGAAAAACTAAACAACTGATGTCAAACAAATAGAAAGCTTACGATGAAAATGAAATTGCTTTATTTATAACATTATAAAGGCAACTTAAATAATACAACATAACATTTAGTTATTGGTTCTTTAAAAAATTTAATTTCACAATAATTTGAGTTCACTTCTTGTAACACCATGAACAAATTATGTTTTTCCTTGTATTACCCCAAATACCCCAATAATAAAAAATGCCTTTATAAAATAGAGAATCTTTGAAAACCAACTAAAATTTAAATGAAAAGGTGAACGCTCAAACATTTATGAATGTAATAGATAAAAGAAGCTACTGAATTCAACGACGCAAACATTTCTGATTTTCTAAAGGATTTCGAAAGGAATGATCAAATTCATCCATTGGAATTTGGGAATTGTTTTTGGAAATTTGGAATTTTTCAGACCTCGGTCAAATATACGCTCAAACGGATTTTTGAGAATACAACGCAACAAACAACATTTATTTTTTGATTGAAATTATCACCTTTATTTACAGGAATTCGGAAATCGATTTTGGAAATTGGAGGTTTCTCGGAACTTCGTAAGAACGCTCGAATATTAATAAAAGTACTACAAGCGTTTAAAGAAACTAACCTTTTTGATTAACACTTGAATTTAGAATGACATCGTTAAATTTGTTCATGGAAATTCGACTTCTAGGAATTTAGAGTCTCCCGTGGTTCAACACTTTCCTTTAAAAATTATGTGGTTTTGAAATTATATCTAAAATGAAGAGGCGTTGAGATCTAAAAATGTTGAAGAAAAGAACTCCCTTTAGGAACAAAATTTGGAGTGTTTAATTTGTTTCTAAATGGATTTCTTGTTATTCAAATTTTTTGGAAAAACGACATCTTTGATTGAATAAGCAATTCAAAATTGTAATTTGATTGTTTAATAATAGGATTTTCGGTAACCTCGTTAGAAAAAAAATGTAGTATTGAAATTGCACCTAATAAAAGATCTTGGATTTATAAATTTTCGAATACTCTACCACTGAACTAATACCTAACACAAAATTAAAATTTACAATTCCGCCCCCCCCCCAAATAAAAAAATATTAATTTTTTTAGATATTTACACAAAACTTAACTGATATGCATTATCCAAAATAGCGCTTAGAAATTCTGTAGTTATATTTTATAGAATTCACTAGTTACGGCATTATTCAAAAATTTCCTTTTTTTATCAAATAAAACCCGTTTTTTCATCAAGTGGTGTACGTTTCGATAAGGCTTGGGGCCACCAAGTTATGATTCGTCAAGTAAGGTTGCTTAAATATTAAAACTTCACATCTAACTATCGTTGTATTAAATAGGACATTGAAATAGGAGATTTTGGAATTATTTTAGAATAATAATTTGGATAACAGATTTAGGTATCATCAAATACCGAAAATAGATTTTATGCAATTGAAGCACCACTTCGATTAGGGTGAGGTTATTAAGTGGTCTAATCTTTAATGTAAGATGTGTCCAATTAAAAGTAATTTTAATAGTAAATTTGCGAAATTATTTTTGGAACCAATTTTTGTTTAACAGTTTGATCACCTATTTTTTAATAATAATAAATGATATAACAGTTGTTATAGATAAAATGCGAATATCAAAATTTTGATTGTAAATGAGAATTTAACATGACACTAAAAATGAAAATTTCAAACACAAGCATACTTAATGTTCCGCAAACCTCCAATACGTATATATTTGCAGTTTAATAATTTTACCTGCCATTCAATTTCCACTACTACAGAGAAATTTTGAAAATGTTTTAGAACTGTAAAAGTTTTACAGCAAATTCTTTCCAATTCAATCCACCTTTCAATTATCATGACTTGATAATGAGATAATAGATCAAGAGAATGTTCTCTACGTTGACACAACAAATAAATCTTATCTTAAAATTGAATTATCCAATAAAATCAAAATATAAAAAGAAAACCGCGTAATGATTTGTATTTTTAACAGTTCCTTGTATACACCAATTTTTAAAAGATAAGGAAACGAAGAAGGGTGTTGCGAAGACATCTAAATCGCAAATGTACGACATTGCTATTTTGTATCTCTTCAATTTTTTTGAAAAATTTTTGAATAAAATTTACTTGCATATTTTTGATAAAGTTTATAGAAAACAACAGAAAACCGACAACCATAATTATAACAGACCATGACCTGAACCAATTATTTAACATTCTTTTTCTGATACAATTCCATTTTTCTAACGTATATTTAAAAATTATATTTTTGGTGTGTTTCATTCGTTATTACTTCCAAATCAAAGGTGATCGATCATATTGCACCTTATAGATTTTCATTTCAAAAGGTTGCTAAAAGAATCTCTAAGCAAAAATACATCCGAAATAATTGTCTTAAAAATAATGATTTAGCATTATAACAAACTAATTTCTGACGTACTTGTAGAAATGGCTAAAATCAGTTTGTGATAATGTGGGTCTCATTATATTAATGTTTATACAGGATTGCAAATTTATTCCAACAGATTTTTCATGGAATGTTCACAAGGAATTGTGCTCACAATTTTCAACCATCACTAAGTAAGAGTTCTTCAAAAAGAAATACTAGCTTGATCCTTTCTGCTGTCCAGTATTTTTGTTGTCCGTATTATTTAAAAATTTGTGGTTTAAAGAAAGGAAATTACATTAAAATAAATTTATAAACAGCACAGTGTGTGTAATATTTTCCAAAATCCATTGTATTTGAATATGATAACTACTTTGGTGACCCAAAATTTAAATAGATTTTATTTAAAAATTTTCTTTAAGCATTTGGTCAACCTCAGCAATTTTTTTGAATATTATAAAAGTTTCCTTAAATGCCATACTACGAACTGGTATTTAATTAAGTATTCTACGGTTGCTATTATGACTCAAACATTATAATTATCTAATAAATTACAAGCAATTGACGAAAATTTAAAAAAAGAAAAATACTAAAGTAAAATTCAGCTCTGATCTAACAGAACTATGAATTTTTAGAAGAGATGATCCGGATTTAATAATATTGTTGAAGTGCTAAATTTTAAAATTGTATAATTTAATGTTTATCTTACTACTTATAAATTTTTGTTGTAAAAAATTTAAATTGGCTGGTAAGAATTGGCTAAGTTAAATAAAGAAATGTAAAAAAATCTCAATATGTTACTAAATTTGTTTACATACAGCCCATGTTGGTTTTCATTTCAATTTGGAGTTAAACTTTAACAGGAATTCAGCTGAGATGCATCAAGAGGAATTCATATTTCTAATGGATATTTGAACCAAATATTTGTGGTATAAATTATTTTTGTAAATCTTGGAGATCATCAGTTTTGGAAATGATTATTTGTATACCTGCAAATAAGAACATTTTATAATTATAACTTTTCTTGCTTTCTCCTCACTTCGCCATTTAGGTGTTAAAGTTTTTGATTTCATTCGTCACTCATCAATTATTACAGCTGTAAGCTAATAATAAATAGCTAGCTTTGTACATAATCGAAAAATAAATACGAACCTTACATCTGGATGAATTTGCTTCATGGAAACACTGAAATTCAACGGCAACTAAAATTGCAATCTAAAATTAAAATTGATATATCTTGATTGTGAACACACTGTATTTAGAAAAATTACCCATTACTAATTTTCATAAAAACATTTACAAAAGTTTTGTATGAACAAAATTCGTGAGCAACTAACAAATTTTTCAATCAGTGACAACTTATTGTTATTGTTTTATCTCATAGGAGTCTCGATGAGCTCATGTGAAAACATTGACAAAATCGGGCAAGCAAAAGCTTTGTACCAAACTCTTTCGACATATCACTCATCTGCTTGAACTTGAAATTCTGTGTACATCTACCGTCCATCTCTCAATATTCGAAACACAATTTTATAAATCTTCCCCTCACTTGAAATTTACTCGAAAAATAATCTTTTCATAAAATTTAAAATAATTTTTAAAACTCAAATGGCCAAATAGCTATCAAACACACTCAAGAATCCTATAACTTCCTACCTTCTTTACTTGTACACTTTCCAGAAAGAGATCATTTGTGTCAAAATCCTATTTCCTTCTTTATGATACTTTGGAAAAAATGAAAATAGCAATCACCAACAGCGTTTGCTGGGAAATGTGCATTATAGTAGTCGCTTCTAAGTCGACCAAGAGTTTCGAGGATTAGCAGTTAGGATCAGACATTTCTTCTTGAAGTAGGCGATGCTATGGCACATTAATAGATTCTTATTAGTAGTGAGATCGTACAAGTACAGTAGATTTGGCATCTCCACAAAAATATAAATCGTAAAATATTTGAAGAAAATTTTGTAATATTGTCGGTCAACTATAAATTACTCGCATGAAAGGATTAATGAGATTATATTCGCTTCAAATAATGCCCCAAAAGTGACTGGTTATTCGAAATTTCTCATCTTGCTAATCTATACTAATCTGCTCATCTGAAAGTGTTTGAAAATCGTTTAACTTCACGAATTAGGCAGAGGTCTTCATAAGTAATGAAAACCTAATCCGCATGAGGTCGTTGCTAACCTTGACCGTACCTTTAAAGAAAGATGTATTTGTAGTGGGCTAATGAAAACGAAGCAGGCCCGTACTTACGGATTGATAATCGGGGGGGGGGGGAAACTAAAACTTTTAATTTGCTCTTATTTAACCTAGTAAATTGAAAAGTTGTATTACAGCAGATTTTTTTAATTTGAAGCCAGTCCCATTAATTGTTTCAAAAACTTTAAGTTGAGAATAGATGAAGATGAAAGGTTGAAAAAGTTGTAGATATTTCTGCCAATGGGTACTACAATAGTAATGAAAATCAAGAAATGAAAAATGGTTGTGACGAGAGGTTTGCCGATTTCGCTTGGAGTGTTCGATATCCACCCATCTACTGATAGAATAATATAAAAATCTCATTTAAATTTAAAAATATTTTCGTAGCAAAATTTTAAATGTTTATAACTAATTAATAATTAAGTTAAAAATCTCAGGTTATTGGAATTGCAATGAAACTAAACGTTTGTTAGTCAACTGTTTCGGTCATTTAATATTAAACTCACAAGGTTGGTGTCCCTTTGAGACCTGTCATTAGTTGTTTGGATTCCCCTTCCATCAATTTAGCAAAATTTATTAACAACATATTGAAGAACGCTATACCATTTTTTCCTTTTAATGTCAAAAATACGATGGAGGCTAAAGAGAAGATCTTACAAACTAACTTACCAGAAGATTATGTGTTGGTCTCTTTTGATGCCGTATCACTATTCACTAACATCTCAAAGGAGTCAGTAATTAAATCACTTATTAACAACTGGGACATAATCTCTCCATTTACTACCATACCATCCGTTATGTTCATGGAGATGGTTTCCAATATATTTGATAACAGCTATTTCAGTTTCCAAGGTCAATTTTATTCTCAATTAGTGGGTTCAGCCATGGGTGACCCTTGTAGCCCCATTTTTTCTAACTTTGTTATGAATGATTTACTTTTTAACTTTTTCGGTATGTTAAAATTTGATCTCCCCTTTTTATTGTTATATGTAGATGACATTTTAACTGCAGTACCATCCCATGAGCTTGATAATTGTTTATCAATTTTTAACTCTTTTGATACGTTACTTAAATTTACATACGAGTTAGAATCCAACAATAAAATTCCCTATTTGGATTTATTAATAGAGAAACACAATGATGGTAGTTTAAGTACTGATGTGTACCGAAAACCTTCCTCCACAGATAGGCTTCTTAATTTTAACTCTGCCCACCCACTTAAGCAAAAAATGAGTGTTGTTTTTGCATTAAAAAATAGAATAATTAACTGCGTTCCTGTAAACATGGTTGTTACTAGACTTCTTGAGTTTAAATCACAACTTTTGAAGAATGGTTTCCCTGCTAGATTGATTGATTGTGCTTTGTTCAAAAACAATATACGTCGCATCACTACTATTGTTCCTCAGTTAGATGAATCCATTCCAAACAAATTTTGTAAAATCACATACCATCCTTGGTTGTCTAAGAGGATTTATAGTATATTGAGTGCATCTCTAAGGAACAGCAAAGTGTTTTTAGTTTTTAGTAATCGGTTTTCACTTGGTAGACTGTTATTTTCAAGGACAAAGGACAAACTACCTACCTTAGATAATAATAACCTTATATATAGTGTTAAATGTAACTGTGATTCTTTATATATTGGTCAAACAAAACAAAAGCTACTAACCAGAATCAAGCAACACCAATATGACATAAGAACTGGTTCGAAGAAAACGGGTTTGGCTGAACATATGTCTATAGGTTTACACCATTTTGATCTTACTGATGTTAACATCCTTAATCTTGAACCTAACTATCAAAAAAGAACATTTCTGGAAGCTGCTTACATATCAACTTCAGAGAACAACATGAATAAGCAAACTGATTATGGTTATATCAATGTCGGATATAAAAACTTACTAAGATCTTACCTACGGAAAATAGAGGTTCGTCCTCCTTAAACCCCCCCCCTTTTGTAACTAATTTTAAGATACTGTTTGTTCTTTATAAGGTATCATTGTTTAATTTTAATATGTTTTCTTGATGTATATTTAATTTTTTTTCCCCCTTTTCTATTGTTTCTTTCAGTTTATTGTTGAGCTTTGTTAGTTGGTCTCACACTCACTTTATTTTGCATTTTTAATGATTATTTTACATTAGATTTTTCAACTATTTTTCAGTCAAAATTTACTTTTCAAAATTGACATTTAGTTAAATTTTTACTCACAGTTTTATTATTATAATCAAATTTTATTTATTAGTTCTATTTTAATTTTCGATTTCTAATTCGCGTTTTTATTTTAATAACATTTTCAAATCTTATTTTGTTTGGTAAGTGTGAGATTATATTAATTTTTAATGTTCTTTCCGGTAATATCTTCTCTTCTCTTCCTTTTTTCAGTCCCGATGATGGTTTAATATTAAATGACCGAAACAGTTGACTAACAAACGTTTAGTTTCATTGCAATTCCAATAACCTGAGATTTTTAACTTAATTAAAATTGCATTGGATGAGATTTTTTAACTATAATTAATAATTATAAAAATACTTGTATTTTTAAAACTTGACCACAGGTTTTTAGGGCATTTAAAAGAAACATTAGGCTAGAAACACAGTAGACGCTGGTTTCCGAAACCGGCTTACCCTCTTCAATATTTGTATTGAAATATCTGTTCTACCACCAACTTCATTTGTCTTCGGTTACATTAATTAACATTGGAGGGAGATAAGCAGGTAAGTCAGTGATAGTAAACCGGCCTCCACGCTGGGAGTAGCCTTACATTAGACCTACAGGAGGTAACAAATTATTTTCAACTGAAGTAGGAAAATCGGTTTAGGAGGTCGATTTATTTAGCATTTTTCATGATTTTCTGAACAGGGAAGGAATAATTAGAAGTAGTCATATAATGGATATTTCTTATAATACATCCGGTAATTTTTTCAAGTCATTTCCGCCGAAAATATTAGAGTGATAAGCTGCCGCCAATCGAAAGTCGACATCGGAGTTTGCTATCAGCGTGAACTATGGAGGTCACAATTTTTGTCTGAAATCAATGCGGTATTTTAATTACACCTGCAACATATTTTCTAAGAACATGAACTAAACTCTGACCAAAAAGTTGAAAAATTTTTGGCAGTTTCTTGGAATAGAAAAGATACTTTAAATATTAGGTTGGGGAAAAAGTAATCCATTATTTTGTCGTAAGATGGCTTTAGTGATACATATCTTGTGATCTATTCGTCGGATCAGGTAATCCCCATACTTTTTGGAAAGATGGGTTTATGTACTAACAAAGTTACATAAACCTGTACTTTAAAGTTTAAAGATCTATGGAAACAAAACAAAAATTCAATATATTTTACAGTTTTGCTTCGATAAAGAGGAAATCACAAGTCAGGTGCCTGAAAATGTGAATAATCCTCATGGTCCCGATTCTGTAACAACCAACACGTGTAATTTTGGTTTCGTCGATTCTGCTCCGATAATATCAATGTCAAAGATTCAGAAAGCTTTGGAAGGCCAATCGTCGATAATGTCGATAATATGATGGAAATGCTAAAGTTAGATCGGCATGCGAGCAGTCGTGTAGCGTTGCCCTTGAGCTAAAGATCGACCCCAAAACCATTTTGAACCATTTGAAGAAGGTTGAATTCAAAAACAAACTCGATGTTTGGGTGTCACACAAATTGGCGCAAAAAACCTTTATAACCTTTTCCATCTGCGAATCCTTGGCCAAACGTCAATAAATCAACAAGGGAATGAAAAATGGGTCACATAATACGATAATGTTGTATGAAAAAGATTGTGGTTCGCCGCTCAAACTATGGTCAAGCCAGGATTGACGGCCAGGCAGGCTATGTGTATGTTTGGTGAGATTGCAAAGGAACCATCCACTATGAGCTACTCCCGTCGGGCCAGACACTCAATTCGAACCTCTACTGCCAACAATTGAACCGGTTGAAACTGGCAATTGACCAGAAGCGACCAGAATTGGCCACACGTCAATACTGACTCGCCAGAAACTTATGGAGCTCGGATGGGAGGTTTTAATGTATTCACCTTATAGTTCGGACTTGGCACCAAGCGATTATCATCTTTTCCTGTCCATGTCAAACATTCTTAATGGTGTAAAACTGGCCTCAAGATAGGCCTGTGAAAATTGGTTGTCCGAGTATTTTGCCAATTGGGACAAGGGGTTTTATGAGAGAATAATTATAAAATTACCATCACAATATGATAGTATCATCCCAGAAGTTAGTTTATGTTCTTCAAAATTAAATAACGAAACTTCATACAAATTAACGATCGGTCAAAAATTCGTTGAACTAGAGTTCACGCAAGTTTACCATTCAGAAATCAATCTTCATACGCATTATTTTGAGCTTCCATCTCTTCTTTTCGAGTTTTCCTAGCTTCCTTAGTTTCCAAAAGCGCTGTGTCTATTCTGTCGGTTCAAGCGCCGCTCATCCATTTGTTGTACATAATTGAAGCTGCGTGAACCAACTACAACCTTCATCCAGAAGTGCTGAATATCTTTAATTGAATAAGGAAACAGTCAAAAATGCTGTAACCTCGACTACTTTCAGGACAGAATGTAGGTGCTTTAAAGCCAAACGGTCGAGTTTAGGTTAGGTTAGACGCACATTCTGCGTGTGGCCTCCGAAACCTCTAGTCAATAACTCACCTTTTGATAACTTTTGATACAGAAGAATATCTTTCTGTATATCGGGGGCAATGGAGCCAATTGTGCTTCAGACCCCATTCTAAGAGCTTTAGCTTGATTTGCTTCCACCAGCTGTCATCTTTGAACAGCTATCGTCTTGTGGATTGTCGTCCGTGGATACCATAAATAATAAGTTGCCATTATTATACATACTTGTAACACCCATTTTGTTCGAGGTGTTACATTAATTCAATTTATTCTATTATTCAATTCAAATTAATTCAATTTATTGAGATCATTGCCCTTGCAGTTAGGCAACTGTTCGTCTTCCTAGGAATTTGAACAGTTTTGTTTAGATTTGCGGGTTTGGAGTTGGTAAAAAGGAGGTTGGGAAGAAAGAGGGGAGAGAGAAAAAAGGACAGGTGGTGTGATTTTTGACGGAAGCCGCGCAATTTTTGATTAAAATAAGTGGTGTTTTTTCCGTATGAATCGATATCCTTTGATTATTATATTTTTCTATATGGTTGACGTTGAGTGTAGGAATATAGTGGAAGTTGTCTAATTGTCGATTTGGTAGCTATAATCAACATCACGTTTCTTTTCTTGTACACGTGCAACCACGTATTTCATTCGAGAAGCCCAAACGAAGCTATGGACCTAGTATCTTACGGCCTTTATATGGATACCCAATTTGATCTAGTAGCGGTGAAGTACAACTTATCATCTAACATCTCTAGGTATATTTTTGAAGTACCGTTCAGTACATCTGTTTCCGGTACGAAGCCTTATTATTACTTGGTCTTCGTGGGACTTCAAGATCACTATTTCCAACAAGAACACGTCGGACAGCGAATTTCAATCCTCGAATCTGGTGGTATCAATATTATAATCAATATCTGTAAAATCTTAGTTTATCAGTTGTTAACGCCCAATTTTGTGCTTATAGAACAGTTGGGCCTTACGATCTCTTTTTACATTGTGCTTACTGAGTTTGAATTTACAGGAACGGGTCATACGACTTACCCAGTGGTCAAATATCTCCAGGAAGTGCCGTTCGGTCGACCGAGTAGCAACCATCCGGAGCACCTTTGCTTCGATAACATCAAATCCGGTGAGTTCATTCTCATTGTGTACTTTGTATTAGGAGTCGTACATGAGCGCTCTATTTTTTTCATATACCTGAGATATACGATCTCATTGAGCGTGATAACTGATCAAGCTGAGATACCCCTTTGTTTTGATTTTGAGTTCCATCAGAACCGTCCGTCGTGTAATCTATTTCACTTTTGGACCATCAGTCCGCCCACGGTGTTTGGAGCTTTGGCTCAAGGATTCTGTATTTTGCTGTGTTGGGATATTAAATCAAGATTTGGTAGTTACAAACAGGACTCTCGCGTTTTATTTGTTCTCTTCCTGGCGCCCACCCTACATCCTGTTTTGAATATTGTTTACTGTGAACTCCAAGAGCCTTTTGTCGTGGAATTGAGATTGCTGACAGGTAAGCTTAAGCCCAAAAAGAACCCACGAAACGCGCAAGCGCGACCTAAGCTCTCAGAACTGTTGGCTAAAAACCAAAAGTTAGCTACCTTCCACTATCAGAAGGGTCAAGTGGCCAGTGCTATCGTTCTTGGAGACGAACGGGGTAACATACTAATTAAAAAAATTGTAAGTCAAGAAAAGATCAAGATAAAAGTTTGAGAAATAAAGATGAAGGTCATTCTGTCAATAAGTACTAAATTATAATAATAATCGGCGAAGTTGAAAATGGTAGGATTAAGAGATTTATTACCTATTTCATAAGGGATGTTCCATGTGCACTCATAATAAATTGGGAAAGGCAAAACTTTTACACAATACAATTTTTTGTTTAAATTTATAAGTTTTAATATATCGTCGTTCGGACTGCGAAACCTCGTATCAAAAACATAGTGCAAAATTTTCCTAAATTATGCAGGTACGATGTTTTGCAGTCCGAGAGCGACGATATGCAAATATTTATTTACACAACCCATACTTTTAAATGAGAAATAATTGTCATGGAGGCAATTTAGAAGTGGAAAATGGTAAAAGTTTGTTGTTATCAGTTAATGATCAACAATTAAATACTATTATTATTATTATTATTTTTATGTTAAATAAGGTTGGTTTGTTTATCAATTGTAATTTTATTTACCCTTGTCTTATTGTTTTCAATTTACTTTTGTTCTTTATGATGCAAACATTGGAAAGTTACAATATTAAAAGTTAACTTTACTTCAGAGTATCGGAGACCAGACTAAAGTAGCATTAAATAACACCAATTTATTTACAGGATGGTGGATTTTAGAAACGTTCACTAATATTTTAATCCAATCATAACTCTAGATTTCGGTTTTGTATGTATGGTTTTGTTATGCCTTGTTTGCTTCAAGAAGATATCGTTTCAAAATATAACCACTGTGCCCCGGTCTCCCATTTCATCTTCTTTTAGCACATTATATTTATGTATTTCTTTAATTGATATGGAACAATATAAAAAGGTAATATATTTATTCAAGAATCGTTCCACCCTGGACGATCCTCGTTTAAAGTTTTCATAGCCGAGTCACTTTTATTTTTGAATTTTAAAAAACGCTTCAACCTTAACCCTTACACCCCTCCACTCATTATTCTTTGTTACTGTAAAACAAAAATAAAGGTGATCAACAATCCAATTCAAGAAGTATTTTGGGGTTTAAGAAATGTTTTCAACAATAATAATTGATGAATACTAAGATCGTTTTTGAATAATATTACCTTTATTTACTAATGGTTATATTATTTATACTTCAAGAACTTTCAATTGTGTATATCCTAAATAATTGAATTGAAATATCAAAAACAGATACCACAGCTATGAAGATAGAATCCGGAAAATTTATAATATACTAGAATGTTTGTGCGTTCAATTTATAATCATTATTCTGTATTGGATATCTCCGTTTCTTATATAAGCAAAATTAAACAAACTTGAAACAACCATTGAACTTTGTGTTTATTATTTTTAATTTAATCGAGTCTGAATATCGAGTCGGAAAGTTAAATTTAATAATACTTATATACCTTGCTGCAAGCTGCAAGGTAAACCATTTACCTATTTTTATCTGCCCTATAACTTGTGCGCATGTGGCCATGCAGTTTAAGCTAATGGAATCTCTATAATTTTAATAGACACTCGACAGATATAGACAAACTAATCCAGTGTTTATGAGTATTTTTTATTTGCAAACTTCGAGTAACACGTCGATGCTACATAGACCCAATTAAGTTGAAAGCTGGCCTGCCATTCGTGTCGCTACTGAAGCTTATAAAACTAAAATCTAATAATACGTTACGTTATACAAATGTTTAGAAAAACCAAGCTTTTACTTTTAGAAACAATTTATTTTTTTAAACTTTTTTATTTTAAAAAGGATTTTGAGATATAATCAGAAATTTCTACCTATACTGCTTGAAAACTTTATAAAAATTTAAATTAAAACCTATTCATTCATTTTCCATGAACAATTATTGATACACTATTAAAATGCAATTTCAGAAGCGGACGTGTTATCGTACTGAAACAGCACTAAATTATTATTATTTCAAATTTCCAATTAAAAGTCTGAAATAAGTTATCCACTTTTAATTTCCTTTCATAATATTATAAAAAACTGTACGATATTTCAACATAAATAATTGTCACTTGCAGCCATACTTTTTCGTATAAATTAATTTCATAAATTTGTTAATTTAAGTTGTAGTAATTTGTCTGTACTAACCCTAATTTGAATTACAAATGTTGAATAGCATGAAAGGATTAACATTTTTCGGATGAAAAATTAGAAAAGAAGTGATTTAAACATTTTTAGAGAAGCAGTCGCTTTCGTTTATTTTACTGAAAATGCTTGTATAACATTTTATTTCATGGTTTTTGTGAAACAATTGCATCATTATAGTATATTGTTTGGCAAGGGATGAAACAAGATGATTTCAGACGAGAGTGGTTTGCCTTCCCGAGCGAAAGCGAGGGCTGGCATCACCTCGAGTCTGAAATCGTGTTTCATCCCGTGCCCAAACATACTATTTTTCATATTACCTGTAATGAATCTAAGAGTTTTCATAAAATATAAGAATTGTCAGCTGTCACATTAATTGTTTACAATTAATAAAATCAATTCTGACAGGTTTAAAATGAAATCAAAAACTGAGTAAGCGGGCAGAAACTTGACGCTTTCTTTCCTAGGGCAGAAACCAATTTAGTTTCTGACCAACAGTCGCGTTGATCTGCAATTGTCGTGTTTCGACTGTCTCAACATGCAATGAAACTCGTAGTTTCATGACAGGTATTATGAAAAATATATTTTTGTAAGATCAATAGAAGTAGGTACCTTTAAAACACAATTTGTTCTGAAACTCAAAAAGATCTTTAAATTTTTATTTTTTATGATTCCACCTTCTGCTAATAAGTCGTTTCAATTATTTTTAGAATGCTTGCTTTACCCTAGGCACTCAAAAAATTAGTAAATAATGAAAAGAATGTCGTAATAATGGCTAAAGTTTCTTCATCACTTAACCAAGTGCTTATAAGAATCTCATGATGATATGGAATGAATGGCACTCAAATAGCGACGTTTTAAATTTTTATGAATTGTAATAACAGCTGGATATTATTAAAATCTTGAAGATGCAATATTAATACATTCATTTATAGCGACATTATTGTTGAAAATGAATTTTAAAAAGAAAAATTTTGACTTGATAGATATAATATTACGAGCAGTTTTAATAAAACGTAATGGAAATTGCTTTCCAATTTTTGTAACGTTCCCCAAAAAACGTATCGGCTCTGTTTTAATTTGCATTTGAAAATTATACAAGGTGATTCACTAGAAATAGTAAATTTTCTTTTAGGTTGTAATAAGTTTAAAATAAGCAATAAGTCAGTTCAGTAGAATCAGGATGTTTAAGCTATAATTGAACTTGAAGGTGCATGTCGCTGCCCCCCCCCAAATCGAATTTTGGGGTGAATTTGGTGTCATTCGTTAGAGCTTCGTTAGAGCCTAAATGAGCTTCCATTTTTTTCGTTTGAGCCTCAACCGTCGCGAAGAAATTCGCGAAAAAGTTTGGGGGGGGCTGTAGACACGTTGGCCCCCCAAGTCGAATTTGGGGGTGAAAATGGTGTCAATCGTTAGAGATTCGTTGGAGCCTAAATGAGCTTCCATTTTTTTCGTTTGAGCCTCAACCGTCGCGGAGTTATTCGCGAAACAGTTGCGGGGGGGGGGCACAGACATGATTTTCTATTTTCGTTATTTTTAAGAATTTTTGGATGAAATTGGTGTCAAACGTTAGAGCTTCGTTAGAGCCTAAATGAGCTTCCATTTCCAACATCCTAATTTCATTTTCTAAAAAGTTACGGGCATTTCAAATTTTCGATTCCTCCGAGCAAGTTGCGTCCGATAATCCTCAAATTTAATGTTATTTTACCAGATTAAAACTTTTGTTTAGATTAAAACAATTAAGCCTCATTGCCATTATAATCTTCATAATAAATAAAAATGGAAAAATTAATTTTACAAAAGTTTTCATACTTTTATATTTCAATTCTGTTTCCCACTATTGTAAAGTATACACGCCCTTTTCTCGTATAATAATGTAAGTTAAATTGCAAGAATTTGTAAAAACTGCACACATTTCTGAAAAACTAAAAGAGCCGAATACGGTATAATTACATATTTACTTATATCTTTTTCATTACTTACAGGACGTAGACACGTTTCCCCCTCTCTCAGTCGAATTTTGGGGAGAAATTGGTATCAAACGTTAGAACCTAAATGAGCTTTCATTATTGGTTTAGGATTACTTTTACGGAAAATTTTACGCTCTAACGTCTGACCCTAATTTCACCAAAAACTTCAAAAATATAACGAAAATAGAAAAACACGTCTACCCCCCCAAGATTTCGCGAATAACTCCGCGACGGTTGAGGCTCAAACGAAAAAATGGAAGCTCAGTTAGACTCTAACGACGCTTTAACGTTTGACACCATTTTCACCCCCAAATTCGACTTGGGGGGCCAACGTGTATGTGCCCCCCCCCCAACTATTTCGCGAATAACTCCGCGACGGTTGAGGCTCAAACGAAAAAAATGGAAGCTCATTTAGGCTCTAACGAAGCTCTAACGATTGACACCATTTTCACCCCCCAAATTCGACTTGGGGGGGGCCAACGTGTCTACAGCCCCCCCAAACTTTTTCGCGAATATCTTCGCGACGGTTGAGGCTCAAACGAAAAAAATGGAAGCTCATTTAGGCTCTAACGAAGCTCTAACGAATGACACCAAATTCACCCCAAAATTCGATTTGGGGGGGCCAGCGACATGCACCTCTTCCAGGTCGTTGCCTCCCCCCCCCCCAAATCGAAACTTTGGGTAAAATTGGTGTCAATAGTCAACACCTCGTTATAGCCTAAAAGAGGTTCCAGTTGTAAGTCTAGCGTGATTAATAAATGTGACGAGGATGGAGAAGGGGGAGGGGTTCCGAACAAACGTTAACGCAATAACGCAACGTTTTTTCGTCCTTGCATTCCATATTCAAGGACACACAAATAAAAAATTTGCATTAAACTGGCCATCATTTTGAAATCCTAACCATGAAAGGATAAGTTTAGTAACAAATTAAAGTTGAGATAATTCTGATAGAGCCGCGCCTCAAACGATAGATTTACTTTGAAGTAATCATCAGAACAAAAAAGAACCCTGCACATCCAAATAACCTTACAATGTAATAAAATATATTTTGTTTAAATTTTTTTTATTCTTTAAATTTTATTTCCGTTAGAATTATTAAACAATTCTTTACCTTAACACACCAACTTTAATTTAGAATTTGAGTATACAAAGTAGTGCAAAATAGAAGTACAACTACTTTACTAATATTAAAAGTAATGAAAACAATTTAAAAATTTCTAACGTAGCTAGAAGTTCTAACAACTATGGCTTAGTTTAGTAGTTCTGATTCGGGGAGCTGCGTTTAAAAGATCTGAAACATGCACGCAAATGTAATGGCTGAATAATTACCTACTCAGAATAATCAATACTACAACCTGCAAAATATTTACCATGCTGGCGAAACATGCTGTATTATTATGCTTGAATATTTTGTGCAAACATTTAAAAAAAAAATGATACTATTTAATATTTTCTAAATATTACTTCTGTGCTAAAATAGAACAAAATTTGCATTTTTTATTTGGGTAATAGTAGGTACGTGAAATTTTTTAGAATATGTACGTCGTTTGCACCTTTCTGCGTATTTTCATATGGGTTTTATTTTTTCTATAAATGCATAAATAGCTTCATGCGCACATTTGGTCGGCTTTTTGCTTGAAACTGCTTAATTTGCTTATATTTTGCATATTTGTAGTATAAATATTGCAGTGTTATCATTCTTGGGGAAGTTAAATAATGTTTAATATTCTATAAATTAATATAATTTTACAATAAATTATCCAAAATATTAAACTATTCTTCTCTTAACTGAATACTCTAAAACCCGGTTCACACTATCTGATTTCTTATCTGACTTGTCATATTAGGACTTCTCATAATGAGAAATATTTTTACGTTCAGACTATGATTTTTGATATTATTGCAGTCCTGGCCAATATGATTGGCTTTTAAGATGATTTTAAGTATGATTTTAGCCATGACTTCTCATATGACTAAGTCAGATGAGAAATCAGATAGAGTGAACCGGATTTTACACATTGATACATTTTAATACCGTACTATTGTCCTTGTGAATATTTCAAAATTGTAGATATTACTTGTACCACAACATGCTCATTATTTGTGTCACTACCTTGATGTCCTATCTGTTCTTTGTAGATGACTAGCTCACGGTTTGATCCACCACCAATCCCAGAGCTTTGCAATTTAAGTAATAGTCTGGTATCGAATTAAGGTATTTCCTGGGCGTTGGATGTCCAGAATTCGTCTTATTAATACAAAAAAGTATAGAATAAAAAATAAGTTCGGCTAGTTTGATAGCCAAAATTACTAACAGGATATACACAATATTCAGTGTCCTAAAGGGACATCCTGGGACAATTCAATTCAAAAAATGTACAAGTGAGTCGCAGTGATTACACAGCCCATCAAGATGTAATGGAATTTCCCAGAATAATAAACTCAGCTCTTCCAAATAAAAGGAAAGTTGGAGATAATGATATGGTTCTTTGAATGTTAACAAACGAACGCATAAATGTAAACAGCCTAGTAAGGTCAGCAGATATAGTCGTTTTAACTAACACACCAAAACCACAAACGTGTGGCAAAAAAAAGCCTTGTCTTAAGATTTGATAGCGACGGTTAGGTGTAACGGTTCACAAACGTCGTAGAAAACGAACATAACTAATTATTCACACTCAAATAAGGAATTTCAGTATTTCGGCCATTAAGCCATTTTACTGACTAGGCTGGTCAGTAAGTTTAACATGGTTCCCATTTGTTCAGTTAATTTTTTTATCATTATTTTAAGCTCTTCGAAGTCGTTTGATTGCTGTACCGGAATGGTTTGACTTTGGTAGTTAGTAAATTGGTTTGGTATAGGTTGATTAACTTTTTGGGCGTATGATAGCTCGTGTTGTACAATTTGAGGAGAAATTCTTGTATGTTGTAAATAATTATTATTGTTTAGAATATTATTTTGGTTTGGTTCCAGATTTCTTTCTCTCAATGCTGGATATAGTCGCTGCTGCAGTTGTTTGTGTACTGTGCATGATCTGTAATTTGCAGGATGTTCACCACCACAATTAACACATCTGACATTTTTGTCCCTTACTTTTCTTGGGCATTCCTTTGTCGAGTGATCACCTGTGCATTTGACACATCTTGGTTGTCTGTAACAGAAGTTTTTAGTGTGACCAAACCTTTGGAAATTTGCACACTGCGGTATTTCTCTCTTAATATGTGGTGCTTCAAATGACACGATGGTATTTAAAAGACGAGTAATAATGGAATGCCAACGGCTTGTGCCAAAGAGCACAAGAACTTATTACATTCTTAGAAATGCACAAGGTAGATGTGATGTTAGTTTCAGAAACTCATTTCACATCTAAAAGTCACCTAAAATTCCCAAAATTTGATATATACAACACTAATCATCCCAATGGAGCTGCTCATGGTGGAACAGCGATAATTATTAGAAAAACTATTAAACACTACGAAGTAGAGAAATACCAGCATGACTACTTGCAAGCAACTAGCCTAATTATTGAAGACCAATTAGGAAAATTAGTAATTTCAGCAATATACTGTCCACCCAAACACAATAATAAAATAGAACACTATCAGCAGTTTTTCAACACACTGGGGAACAAATTTATCGCGGGGGGTGATTTTAACGCAAAGCACCTACAATGGGGTTCGAGGCTTACCACCACAAAAGGAAGGGAACTACTTGCAACCATAAATAATAACAATATGACAAGTTTATCGACAGGGCAACCAACTTACTGGCCCAGCGACTCAACGAAGCTTCCAGATGTTATTGATTTTTGCGTCACAAAAGGCTTGGATGTCAAGAAGTTCAGAATCGAGTCGTCACTGGATTTATCATCGGACCATACACCCATTCTATTGACATTGAATTCTCAGATCCTCTATAAGAAGAAGCAACCATCACTTTTCAGTAAGCACACTAATTGGGAAATGTTCAAAACATCACTGGACGATCAAATACGCCTAGATGTAACATTGAAATCAGAAGAGGATCTGGAGAATTCAGTACATTACCTAACAAAAACAATCCAGAGTGCGGCGTGGCAAGCAACCCCCGACTCAAATGAAACATTACTAAAGGAATCACCCCCAATAATAATCAAGCAAAAAATAGCAGAAAAACGGAGAGCTCGAAAATACTGGCAAGTTACAAAGTCACCTGAAGACAAGAGTAAGTTTAATCGCAAAGTAACAGAACTTAAGGAATTACTTCTTAGCCTCAAAAATCAATCGTTTAACGAATATATTGCTAGTTTATCACCTACAGAAGCAAATGACTACTCACTCTGGAAAGCTACAAGAACAATTAAGCGTCAACCACAACATGTACCACCAATTAGAGACGCTAATGGGAAATGGGCAAGAAGCGACAATGAAAAAGCCAATCTTTTTAAGGAACACTTTTCAAATGTATTCAAGCCATACCCTTCTACTCTTACAACAGAAGAAAGCTCTGAAGTTTATAATTACCTGGAAGCACCATTCCAAATGGATCTCCCTTTTAAAAATTTTAAAGCAAAAGAAGTTAAACGAGTCATCTTCAAAGAGGTCAATCCAAAAAAGGCACCTGGGTTTGACCTGATTACTGGAAAAGTGCTACAACAACTAACACCTAAATGCATCCAATTATTAACATTTATTTACAATGCAGTCATACGGTTAAAATATTTTCCAAACCAGTGGAAAGTGGCCCAAATTATTGTCATCCCAAAACCAGGAAAAAAGCTGGAAGAAGTAACATCTTACCGACCAATCAGTCTGTTACCATTACTTTCAAAAGTGTTTGAAAAACTTTTGCTCAAACGACTCAAGCCAGTACTAGATAGTAAAAAGCTGATACCAAATCACCAGTTTGGTTTTAGAGGTCAACATGCTACGATCGAACAAGTACATAGAATTGCAAAAAAAATCAACAATGACCTAGAAAACAAAAGATACTGCTCTGCTGCTTTTCTCGACATCAGTCAAGCATTTGACAAAGTGTGGCACGAGGGGTTGTTTTACAAACTGAAAAAAAGTCTTCCATATCAATTCTATCAAATACTTAAATCTTATTTAAGCGATAGACATTTTTTGGTAAAATATCAGGAAGAATATACCGATCTTCAACCAATATGCGCAGGAGTACCCCAGGGCAGTGTTTTGGGGCCTATACTATATTTGTTGTACACGGCAGACTTACCAACCTCAAGACTAACAACAACGGCTACGTTTGCTGATGACACAGCAATACTGGCATCACATATTGATCCTATCCATGCCTCCAAAAATCTTCAAGGCCATTTAAATAAAATACAAAATTGGCTCCGAAAATGGAGAATGAGAGCGAATGAGGCGAAATCTATCCATGTGACGTTTACAATGCGTAGAGAAACTTGTCCTCCAATAAAGCTGAACAATTGTACTTTGCCCCAGTCTGATGATGCAAAATATCTAGGTATTCATATGGACAGAAGACTGACTTGGAGGAAACATATCTTTACAAAAAGAAAACAGCTAGGAATAAAATTAAGTCAAATGTATTGGTTACTTGGCAAAAATTCACGATTATCGCTCGAAAACAAAATACTACTCTACAAGTCCATAATAATGCCGATATGGACATATGGTATACAACTGTGGGGAACTGCAAGTACATCCAATATTGAAATACTGCAGAGATTCCAAAACAAAGTTTTGCGAATGATAGTCAATGCTCCGTGGTATGTGCCTAACTATATTATCCAACAAGACTTGCAGGTCTCAGCAGTCTGTGAACAAATACAAAAATCTTATAAGAGTTACCAACACCGAATAGAATTACATCCCAACAAACTGGCTAATAAACTGATGGACACTACCGGTGAAGTAAGAAGATTAAAAAGATTCAGACCTACTGATCTGCCTAATCGAGTCAAATAGACAATTGTATATATTTTAGGAAAACATTCATTGGAATGTTTTTCACATGACGTGTATTACATCACCACATTTACTTATTGTTGTTAAACAGATTGTAAATATTAATTGAAATAAAAAAAAAAAAAAAAAATAATAAGGAATTTAAAAACGGATGGAAAATTGATCTGGCTGCCTAGTTAAAGCATAGCCGCGTACATGGCAGCTTATAGCTCCAAGCGAGGTTATGTAGTAAATATAAAAATTCACATAAAATTCATGCAATAAATGCATTCAAAGTGAAATGCAAAATATATTTAACATTAACTGTTAACTATCTGCAACCATAATTGTCACATATCATTAAAATCCCATTAATTAACTAAACTAGATCATTTCGCCCTTGAAGCTATACCTCCAACTTAACATCATAGGAATTTTCTAATTAATGACGTAACCAGCTTACTTAAAGAAGCGATTCTTCTAAATTCTACCTAAATATTTAAAAAGAATTGCTACTATCAGATTTATCTAAATTAAGATATTGGTGGTCCAATTCATATATTACTTAAAATGTCTTTTTTAATATTTTCGTTAATACTAGTGTCTCGTAAAAACAAATTACAATTATCCTAACATTCGGTGCGATTCTGATTTGACATAACAATCTGGTTATGATAACCAAATGGTTATTTTATAACAATATGGTTATTTGGGAGTATTTGGTATTCTGATCTTCAAGACATAACCATGAGGGGTGTGGTTTCTGAACAATAATGGTTATAATTCATGACTATCATAACAACTGCATTTCAGTGGTTGTTAGACCTATATGGTTATACCTTTTCTGCAGTTAATTCGTTAGTTTTGGTGTTAATTTTCACTTAAATTTTGAAAACATGTATGAAAATGTTGAAAATCAGTAAGAAAAATTAAATAATTAATTTTTTTTTATTTTTTTAAATTTTTTTGAGATAAACCTACGTTTAGAGTACCGATTGATTCGAGATACCAGTGATCCATTTAGAATGGCGAACGAAAAATTTATAAAGTTATTTCGTCTCAATAAAGTTGCGGTCTTGGAATTGATTCCCGAATTGCAGGAATTTTCTAACTACACTCCTAGGGAAAACAAGATCCCATTTCATTTGCAGGTTTTAACTGATAACTAATATGAGATTTTTTAACAGAGATGGTAAAAAGCATATACTTTTGGTAGTATATTGAATTAATGATGTTTCCTTTTTAAGATTATGCTAACGACTTCTTAACACAAGGACGTATGATACGGAGAACTTTAATTAACTCTATAGAAGAAGCACAATAATTTTTTTTAAGTAGTTATATTTATTAGTAATAATATTAATAATAAATTATAAACAATTACTGCTTAGATTTATTTAAAGCCTTGGCAAAATTATTCATTGCATCGGCCAATGTCGATATACTCTCCGAGAGCTTCGAGACAGCTGAACTTAGCTTCTCGGCAGATTTGCTGTAGAGCTCTGTGGATGCCTGCAGCTGGGTTTTACTTGTGGTTGGGGGCTCCCTTCTTCCTTTTCCTGTAACAGCAATTAATAAATAAAATGGTCGTATTACATCATCAATAAATTTTATTATTCAATTGAAAAAGTGAGAAAAATACCTGAACTTCTGCGACTATTTCGAAACCTATTTCGAGGCAAATTCTGATTTTGAGACAAATGCTTATTTTGAGGTAAAAGCCTTTTTGTGCCTCCGCTAGTGCATCTTCTTCTGCTTAGACTTTCTCGATAGATTCGAGCCTTCTTCCAAACCCTAGATTTCCATTCCGCTAGGTACTAAAAATGAAAATTTATAATAACAAAACTACAGGGCCTACTTAGTACTAGCTATGTTACCGCAAATAAACTTCTAAATTTAAAATATAAAACTTACAGTTCGCCACTGCTTTGAACTTTTATTTGCACCTTCCGATTCTTTATTTAACTTATCGGATAACTCTTCCCACTTCTCTATTTCATTTGGGTGTGCTGGATGGCACTTCCCAGTTAAAAAAAAAGTTTTGTCTTGTTTTAACAGTTTTGTCATTTAACACTGACTTCCATTGGACCCGGGGTAGTTTTCCTTCCTCTTCGTTTAGCTTCGGCCATTATTCCACAAAAACAACACAAACTGTTACTTAATCTTTGATTTAGCACAACAAAAACTTTTTTAATCACAACAAATTAATCAGCTGTTTGAAATAGTTGGTTGTCAAACGATATAAAGCGCTATACATGTGAACTAATACGGTACATTTTGAACTAATCATAACCATGATTTGTTACGTATAACTTATAACCATGATGTTTAAATTAGGTTAAATAGAATCGCAATTTTTTGGAACCTTGTTGAGAACATGATTATAATTTAGGATAACCAACTCGTCGTAACCATAATATTGTTGTACAACCATGTTCAAATCAGAATCGCACCGAATATAACTTTAACCTCTTCAGGGACAAATTTAAAAAAAAAAAAAAATTTAAAAACGTCCATTTTTTGTTCCAGTGTACAGACCATAGAATAAAAGATTACAATAGAAGGGAAACTTCCATGTTAAAATTGTAGACAGTCTTATACTGTCTTTTCGTTGCGCCCCCTGGGTGTCATGGGTCAACTAAATATGACTAAACTAAATTATTCCACTATATTTCCATTCAATTTAACTATTTTTCACTATTATAATTTATTAATCGTCTTATAATTCCAACTTATAGGATATTCTATGATTTATGTTATGTTATTGTTTACTTTTCTAAATAACTATTGAAATCTTAATTGCTATCTTAAGAAAATCCGCCAACTAAAATACCATTAATATCAGGGTCTAATATTTTCCTATGAAGTTTCTACACCGTGGTACAGACCACCTTTAATTACCTATATTTAAAATTTTCTAAACGTACACATATGTGCTTATGTCCTTGAAGAGGTTAATAATGTTAATTAATATTAATTAAGTTAGTGATTTTATCGTCTCGACACCTGCAAGTTTTAATAACAATTCACTCGCCTTAAGGTCGTGTTCTGGTTTGGAATTAAAAAAAATCAAGTTTTTGTTTTTATGCATATTCTTAAAGTTTAGACCTTTAGGAATATATTCTCAAGAGAAAATTTTAAAATTCCAACAGTTTACCACGTTTTAGCTATTTTAGTGACGCAGCATTTGAACCTAGCAGTGAGCAACTTACCGAAGGTCGTAGTAATTATGTATTTTATGACATTTTAACATTTTTCAACCTGGTTGACATAATATCTCAAGTTCTATTTAACCGATTTGCTGCAAATTTTGTACAAACCTTCACTATATAGCTGTCTATCGCCCCTACTACTTTTGTATCAAAATTATTTGTTTTACTGGCTGAAACTTTTGCTCAAAACTTTAATCAAATTTTTCTCCAAACTACATTTTTCAACATGGTTGGCATGATATATCAAGTTCCATCTGACCGCTTTACTTCAAATTTTGTACAAACATCAATATATAACTGTCTATCGCCCCTACCACTTTTGTATCAAAATTATTTGTTTTACTGGTTGAAACTTTTGCTTAAAACTTTAAACGTATTTTTCTCAAATCAACATTTATCAACCTGGTTGACATAATATCTCGAGTTCTATTTAACCGATTTGCTTCAAATTTTATATCAACCTTCATTATATAACTGTCTATCGCCCCTACTACTTTGGTATAAAAATTATTTGGTTTACTATTTTAAAAAATTAAGAATTGTGAAAAAAATAGTCAAAAAATGAATTTTTTTCTTCAGACAGCCGCCATTTTGCGAAATATTATTTTTCCGTTTTCTTTTTAGTAGGGGCTATAACGACATTCTTACTAATTAAGAATCTTTTTTGAAATCTTATTTTCGATTATCAGAAGGGTTGCAACATGTCAACCAGCACACTATCAATTTTCTTTACCCCCAACTTTACCAGCTTATAGTAGCTTGTTTAATTTTAATTTTTTTTTGTTAAAATTTTTTCTGTATATTCTCGAAATATCAACAAATATGTTGTAAAAAACTGAATGGTAAAAATATTGTTTGTTTTGTTTTTATGGAGCTCGACAAATCGCCCATAATTTATGCTTTTAAACCAGAAGACGGCTTTAAATGATGATTCACCTAATTAATTATTATTTTTGTTATACATTCAACGTAACTTCGTATTGCTACTTATCAGTGCAAAATGAGTTCTCCATGAATAAGTATCGCTGTATGGTCCAACGATCAACTTATCTTTAAAAAATGATCCTAAGTTCAGCAGGATATACTCGATACTGTTTGTTGTTCTTCAAAAAGGTTGGTTAATTTATCTATGTACAATTTTTTATTCATTTATGAGTGTACACCTACCTAAATTGAAGTGTTTGAAGCTAAATAACCTTAATGGAAATTAATTATGAAAATAATTTCTTGTTATTTAATTACTTAATTTTAAGTTGAATTTTGCAAATGGATCCATTCATAATGTAAACTCTTATTTAAAATTATCGATTATTATTGATCAAAGTTTACGTTGATGATTACTTGGTTTACATTGTTTTTGTTATTATTGTATCAGTTAGATTTCATCTAACTAAATCTGTGATCATTCAATATTATCTTGCTTAATTATTAACTGTTCTTTTATTGCGGCGCCAAAGGCCGAATTTTTGTTTTGTGTGTTAATTTTATGTTACAGAACCCACCCTGAAACTGCACAAGAACAACAGGTAGGTAAGGTAACATGAACACCCCCCTGATAATCTCATACCCTCCTGCTGAGCTACCGGAGTGTGTGTTTCTTCCCCGGGGAAGAGCGTATCAGTCGTTCGCAATTTTCTTATACTAATTCGAGATTTAAAAATATTTAAAGGTAACGAAAGCATGACCCCAATTTTCGCTTTTCAAAAAATTTGACGCAGTTGTGTATTTTCAACGATAATACAATAATCAGTTGCTTTCTTAGTAATAAACTAGTAAATAAATTTTTATGAGAATTAACAAATATAATATAACAAAGTGCTATTAAAATTTTAACCACTCTTAGGATGGCCGTTTTGTCGGGTCATTATGTTGATAATACGACTCAGTGCTACTTTAATTAATATCAAAATGAAATAATACTTTTACGAGGTTATAAGAATAGATTTAAAACTAAATAAAAATATTTTATGTTTTAATATCATTTAAGAATGAAAGAAATTTAATACATTTTCATGCTTATTGTAGTTTTTATGCCTTATTTTCAAGTATTTAGAGCTTATTTTAAAGCTTTTTAGTAGCCTCTTACTTTTTCTACTAATAAAAATATTCATATTTTAATAAGCAATTTAAAATATACATTACGTTATACATATTAAGTAAGTTATCTATTGATTTATCTTGTGAGATTGTTCACTTTCTAACAGCTACAGTTGGTAAACTATCTATCCAGAGTATTATAATGTTTGCAGATTTTTGTCCTTATTACCACTTTTATACAATTTACATTCCATTAAAAATATTATTATCACTGCGACAAAATTTTAATTTTGCAAAGATTAATCCTTTACTGAATATCGTTTTTACAACACTTTGGAGAGTGGATGTACTCGTAAACCATAAATAATAGGTACACTAAAGCACTTAACCAACCTAAACAATATCCGTTTACATGGACTTCATTTGATATTATTATGGTAAAAATAAATTACATCCTTGGCAAGGAACAAGAAGCTATAAAAAAAATTGCATGCAACTTTTTTGCAATAGCAAAGTGCATCTATGCAGAGTGCTACTAATGAATTTATTAGTCCATTTTAAGGAAATTTGACCAAGGAATGCACTCAGCACGAGCATAACATTTATGTTGTTAAGGGTAGCACAATTATGGTGACGATTTAGTTGTGTTCTCTACCCATTCAGAGTTTTGTTTGATTTTAGCTCTTGCATTAAAATTCATACAAAGCATTTCGTTTCATGTCCGCAAAGATAATGTCCTGCGAAATATCCAACCTATGGTGCGATTGTTATCTATACGCAAAGAGTTAAAAGTCTCACAAAAAGCTCATAAATTTAAAAATGATAAATGAATTCAAAGAAAACTTAAAAAAATAATTCATTTTATAAGGACGAACTAAATTAATTTTGAAATAGTACCGCAGTAAAAGATAATTACTGAAAATCTTGGAACTTTCATGAAAATTACTGTTTAATTTTTATGTTAGGTGCCCAAAATTAAAATTACATTATCATAATCTTTCATCTGAAAATTATATGCATCACCAAGGTTACACAAGTGGAAAATCTACCAAACTCTAAATGATTGAATCAATTCGTTAAAACATTGCTAAAGTAACCCTTAACAAGATTATTACGGAATTATAAATTTTATCCCACCGTAATTTTAATTTAATTATAAAAATTAATGAAAATGTAGGTTCAGCATCCAAGAAAAGAGCGAGCCATGGCAACCAGCGCTTTAGTATTCCCTTGCACACAGTGTCGTTCGGTCGCTTCCAATCTGTGCGCATTTTTGCATTTCGCGTAATTTTCAGTGTTTCCAAAGTGTTGCTACATTATTTATTATTCGTTTAAGAAAAACATTCGAAAAGGTAAGTAAGTTTTTATAACATTCAAAAATTTATTATTCGAAGATGCAAATAAAGTTTTGTACGTGTTGAATTTCAAATAAGTCGAATAAATATTTATCGATCATAATTATAGACGTTTTTGAATCATAAAATGAGAACTGGAAAAACTCACCTAAAGTGCCAAAACAAACAATTTCGAATAACTTGATCAAGGTTTTCGGTATTTTTGTCATGCATAGAATATCATGCCGATATGCAAACAATAAAGTTAATTAAAATTACATTGAGAAAATTTTGGTTAATAATTAAATCTATGTTGAACTTATAATCAATTAAAATTTAAATTCTTGTTGATCTTTTTATTTAAATTATTTGTGAATATAAAGTATTTTACATTGTTTGAAGTTATGTATGTATTTAACCCCAATGGCTATACATGGAGTTTATATCATATAAAAGATACAGTTTAGGGTAGTTTGAATATTTTGTCAAAGTGGAAATACTTTTATCAATTTTATTTCCTACGAAAAATGCGAGCGTGCAGGAAACTTTGTGTTCAACAAATATTTGTTTTTTGTGTAAAAAATTATATTTTTGAAGGCGTGTTATAATTCTAATAATTTTTTTTAAATTTACACCCAACTTATGCTAAGAATCACTTGATGTGATGCTGTCAAAATTTATATTATTTCTGCGTACTTTAAACGATAATTTTTATAACTCAGTTTGACAGCTTAATACTTCTACAAGTAAAATAAAGTTGTTACAGTTAATCCTTGTGCTGTGAGTTTTAAAATAAGACTACTAATGGTCTGTCACTAGAGCTTTTATCAACGCCAATTAATGCAAATATTTGTATTTTTAAATAAAATTTCCTTAGAGTTATAATGTTCCCTATGATATTCTTATTTCGATCTGTTATTACTCGTACTTTATAAAGAATTGATTCTTTAATCTATAGCATTAGTGTTCACCTGAAGACTGAGCTAATAAATTCTGCTAATAAAGTCTTCAATTTCGTTCTCTAACTTTACCTAATTTATTCAAAGTCATAATTTCAAGCCTGAGCGGTACTTAAAATCTATGAACTTTATAAATTTTGTTTTATTGAAATTTTTATTTATTCAGCAGAAATTCCGGGCCTACATCGAACTTAAAAAAGATTCCTAGTTCAGCCCTTCAGGGCGCAGTACAATCTATATTTTATATCAAGATACTAAATAAAAGAAATGAAATTCTTTATCACGAAATCAACATTATATTTTATGGAATGTATAAATGCAAGATTTGATAAGATTCAAATTGACTCATCACCTTACACACAACTTCTTTAAAAGCTAGCCAGAAAATTTGTCCTGCGATATAAATAAATCAAGTTTGTGGATTTTCATGCATGAAAAATGTAAAAATATCAAAATTGTATTTTTCTATTTAAATTCTAGTAAAGAAAGGGGCGGCGAATTAAAGGCAAATATATAAGATGAAAAATTAATTAAACGTAAAAAGGAAGCAGTTATTAGAAAAGCTAAAGGTAAAAATCATTTATTGAAAAATGGTAATAAAAGCCGGATCCTTAGATCCAAGTCTCCACCATTATATCCATACTACTTGTAGGTGCTAATTAAGCAGCTTGTTAAAATTTATCCGCCAATGGCTACAATAAATTGAATGCAAAAAGGGAAACCAAAATCTAATTTGAATTAAAAATAAAAATGATGAAACAAAAATACAGTTAGCATATTTCAAGTTCTATATTTGAAAGGGTAAGCTAATTCCAATTAATAAAGGTAAATAACTGAAAACATGAATTACTTATAATTATCATTTGTTTTCTTTAATAATTAAAATATTCTAAATTGCTAATTAGTAACCAACAATATTGATTTGAGTAAATTATACTAGTTAGAGTAATTTAAATTTATAGTACAAATTATTAGTAAGTCCGCGTTTACAATGAAGTGGGGCTTTGCTTTGCTTAGATAGAAAGCTAGCAAGAGCCAATCAAAATGAACAATTTTTTAATCATAGAAAAGAATAGAAGAAAATAGTTTAATTTAATTGGCCCTTGCCAACTTTCTACCGAAGCAAGGCAAGATCTCACTTCATTGTGAATGCGGCCTTACTAATAATTTGTACTCTAAATGTATGTTCTCTAACTAATATAATTAACTCGAATCAATATTGTTGGTTACATATATGCCACACTCTTACAAAAAATAAACATATTACAGTGATTATCCTCAGATTTATAATAAATTGGAGAGTGCTAGGTGAAATATAAATTTTAATTTACTTTAATGAAAGACCAGTTACGATTTTATCCTCATTTTATTGTGTAATAAGACTAGAAAATAGCAGTCTAATCATAAATAACTTAACTTTAACTAAATGAATTATTTCGATGCCTTCACGCCGTATTCATGAAACTCATCTCTTCAAATTCGCTTTGATGTAAGAAAATTATAAACAAACTTACCGTCTCCAAACAATAATAATCATTGGAATAACATTTCACACAACTTCAAAATACCATACGCTTTCGTGGTTACTTTACTTTGTTCAATAGTTGCCCCACTTTTAATTACAAATTAGCATCATAGACGAATTGACGTCTTTCGTTCAGAACTTTTAAGCCCAAAATGAGAAAAATAATAAAATATCTCACGAGTGACGTCAATAAATTTTTAGTAAGTGTAATTTTACTTTACCCGATAATAAAAGCACAAGTTAAAATTTTGATAGATTTACATTCCTTATGATCCCAACAGTTGAAAGAGCCCAAACATTAACAAGTGGGTGTCTGTCTCTATGTCACTCAATTTTATTTGTGTTCTACCTCACCAACCTTCACCTCAAATCTAATATTTGGTACTTTCAGATTGAGGCAACTTAGAACTGATTAGATTTTGGTTGACATTGGTTTACGGCATTTTAAGGGTGACAATGATGGGCAGAATCGATTAACGAGATTTTATTTGTTTTATTCTAAGTAATTCAGAGGTACGCTCATAGGTATAATATGTATTTCGCACAATATAGGGTGTTTTTTTAGCTGCATGAGAACTTTCAATTGGGATAACAATTGAATCTAGATTGCTATGGAAACAGTTTTTTGACATTTGTGTTTAGCAAGGTTTGGCAATTGATAATGCATAGATTGACCATTGAACAACGCTACCAAATTGGGCTCACAACCAATTGGAAGTGGATCCATATTTTTACCGTAAAATTTTGTTCAGTGACGAGGCACATTTCTGGTTAAATGGGTATGTGAACAAACAAAATTGCCGTATATGGAGTGAAACCAATCCGGGACATTATCTTGAGACTCCATTGCATCCATTAAAATTGACTGTTTGGTGTGGAATACACGCCAACGGCATCATTGGTCCATGTGTCTTTCGAAATGAGGAAGGAGCTACCGTTAGGGTGAATGGTGTGAGATATCGACACATGCTAAATACAATAAATTTACATTGACAACTTATGGTTCGAACAGGATGGTGCTACGTGCCACACAGCCAACGAAACCATCAATTTATTGAAAGGACAATTTGGTGACAACATTATTTCAAAACGTGATCCTATCAATTGGCCTCCAAGATGGTGTGATTTGACACCTCCAGATTATTTTCTGTGGGGGTATGTTAAATCCATGGTTTATGCTAACAAACCAACAACTCTAGAAGCATTGGAGGCTAATATTCAGCAAGCCATTTATGAAATAAAGCCAGAAATATTGTAAAAACTGGTCAAAAATTGGACTGAACGGATGCGCTTCGTAACCATTAGTCGTGGTGGTCACATGCCGGAAGTCATGTTCAAATCATAAATGCCTTAAACTGTACTTTCATAAAAAAATTATAACCAAAACATTCCGTCAGGTTTTTAATGTTTAATTTCATTTTGAAGTTCTCATGCAGCTAAAAAAACACCCTATATTTCAAAAATATTCGGTGTTTATGTTCGTTAATTGTTTGAGCTTTGAGTTTTCTCGAAAATCAGTTTTCTATAATTAGCAAAACCAAAATTACTAATATTCGGCAAATACCCTTGCCTTATATTTTTCAACCTTATTTACTTTTACTGCAAATTATTTTCGTATTAAATCAATTAGAATTTTATAACGATCATTGTAGAATTCTGAATCGTTCTAGCTGAATCAAAGTTATTTTATCTCAATTAATTCTATTTCTTATTTATAATGCGCATATATAATTAAGCAAGTAAACAATTTTTGAGACTCAAAATATGAATTTAAATTTAAGCAATCTTGAGTAAGCATCAACTTTAATATTCTTACTGCAACTGCTACATTAATATAAATATAATTCATATATTAATGATAATTTATACAATATTATTTGCTACGTTTTATATTTACTTGTTAGAAATTCCAAATTAAAGCTTATATTATAATGAGGCGCAGCCGACCTTTGAAGAATACAGAGTCCAGTAAAATGACTTTCCAAGCAAAAGTGGTGTAAATTAAAGCAAGTTCAAAGGTCACTAGCTTAATGTATTCAGTAAAGATGCCCTTTTACTACGACAGAACTGATTCATAGAATTATAGCTATTATAATTTGAATTCTTAAAAGCTGTCTTTGCTAGAACTTTTGAATCTGAAGGAAGTTGAAACTGCATGTTGTGTTTTGTAGTGCAAAGCAGGCATCAAGGATGTGGTAAATGCTACGGAATATTTGATAGTAAAAGCTTAAGGTGCTAGTAATGTTTTAGAGTTTGACGTACGTGGTTCATTTATCAAAAGAAGCTGAATGACGGGGCTTACGATGACGCGAGTGAATGGATTAACTAGGAAAAGAATTGATTAACATGTAAAACCTACTATGACATACATACTACTTCATGCTCCTATCTAGCTCGCAAAACATAATTCTCGCTGTAGGTTCCCATACTTCGGGATGCGATTAAATTATCCTTCCTAGAATTATTTAATTTTAAAATTCCTTTTCTACTACATGCTTTCAATATAAATTTTATTCTTCTACTGAACAAGCTCTGTTTTACCAAATGTATTAATTCCATCCATTCAAGCGGCAGAAATTTGGATCCCGTTTCAATTTTTGCTTCTTTGCTGCTTTTAAAAATGTGCAGCTGGCAAGTAATTTGTATTAGTTTTACAAATTTCAAAATGTTCTTGGTTTGTACTAAATTTTAATTTCGTTTGACCTTGTCTAACAGTAAAGTCAGGCACATCTTACGGCCAGCCTAGAAAGCTACCTAACGGATGTAAAATATTTATATACTGTTAGTACTAACACTGCCAAGAAAACGATGCAGATGTTGGGAAATAAGGAGCTAGGAGCTAAACTAAAAGATAATTCTCTAAAAGAATTGCTTCTAAAAAAAGAAGAAGAAATTTCTTTGTGTTTGTTAAATAATAAACTTGTGTATCATCAATTATTATTTTCCTTACTTGTCCAAATCTAATAATCATGCCTCTAACATTCTAAATATTTTCTTTCCACTTCGAATTTTTATACTACTTTGTTTTCGTTTAATATCTTTTGTGAAATTAAATTTAAAGGCATTTATTTGTTTGGTTATTCTCGTATCTCTAAATTCATGAATTTACAACTATACTCAGCAATGAAAATATTACTTGTCAAACAAAGCGCCACTTTTAATCCGATTACCGCAATATGCTATTACATAGTATGACATGTTATATTTTAAAACTAAAATAATTAAATCATAAGTAAATAAATACATATAATATAAAATTTTCTTTCAGAATAAAATTTTAGTTTTTTATAATTTAAAAAATTTTTAATATAAAAATTAACAGTACACAACAACATAGTTTAATATCTTTCTCATTGGATAAATTTATTAAATTTGTAAAAAAAAATTATCAACCAATCAAATAGGTACCTTCATGGAGGTAAGTGGTTAGCAGATTGAAAATTTTAGTTGATGGAATATGTTTTACGTTACTAATTTAATTACCAAATTGTTTACAATTTGGATAACCCATACTCAAATTCACAAGATTCAAATTGGAATTATTTTAAAAATTACAACTTTTAACTTATGAAAATAATGGAAGCACATCATTAGAAGTTCAAAATACAAAATTTTTAGCTTAGGAAGTGGTATTTAGTATTATAGGAAAGTACTTATGTAAATAAAAAGTAGAAACTTTTAACTTTAAAAGTTGCATTATTAGGAGCTAAACTGAAAGCTTTAGTAGATTTTAGTTTTAATAGGATCTAATTGAACAAAAAAAGTATCAAGAGGATTATAAAAATTTATTAGGTTGATAATCCTTATGTACACTTACAAATTAAAGGCAAACGGTAAAAAAGGATATTACTGACAGATAGGTCGACCGAAAAGACGAGAAGATAAAGATAGATAAGAAACTGCGAAATCGTAATAAAAAGTTGAGTAGTTTGTAGTATCTAACTGTGGCAATCCTGAACAAAACATATTATACAAGAAAACATAAAAAGAAACGAAAAAGCGGATAAACATAATTTCCGTATTATTAACGTTAATCTGATTATTTATTATTTGTGAAATAAGAATATAAATTAAATTAAAAAATTAAATTATTATTAAAAACCTCTACAAAGTTTTAACACTTTTGTGAAATGCTTTAAAAGTCGGTCCTTAAAAGGATAACTTTTGAAATTGCCCCCTTCCTCCTATTAATTTTTTATATGTGCTTGTTAGGTACGGCTTCAAGTTTATGTTAGGATGTGTTTAGTTAAAAGTGTAATAAAGAGCGAAAAATTTGCAGATTACAAAGGACGAAATCCGAATAAATCAGTGTTAGTTCGTACAGAATAAGCCTCATTATGCATAACGAAAAGTATCCTATAAAATAAGATTGTTGATTTATTTTATAGCTTAGTTTTTTCTTAAATAGAATAAACAAATTTCGTTTAACGTTTTACGTATCAAGCTGCGAAAGTTGCGTTTACTACACTTTTACATATTTAGCAGAAAATTTTCGAAACGATATAATGTGTAATTTTTTTATCTCCAAATCGACCAGAGATTATTCATATCTGATTTGTATGGGTGAAGCGCTTTTTTATCCCAGATTATGTAATAATTAATAGGGAGAACCGAATAAATTGCGTTTCAATTTAACTTTTAATTTGAAAGAATTTACAATACAAAATTGTTTACAAGAAAAATAAATAATGCCAAAGTATTTAAAGTTTGTAGTATCAACTTGACGCTTTTACGATAAGAAGTTCTAATTCATAGATCGCCGAAATAAAAGTTTAAATATTATATGAAAAAATTTAACGTTTGTAATATGAGGCTTTCAGAAAAAGTTGTGAAATTCGAGGCGTACGGTAAAATTCTCATACCGATGGATTATTCGCACGGTCGACGTTCTAAAATTGAATTTTTTAATGTGTGAACCCTTAAAATATAGAATAATAGCGAGCATAAGTGCAATAAATTTGTTGCTCCCTCTTATAATAAACTACGAAATGCGATTGAAATAAATTAACGGTACAATGTTGAAATGAAAGAACTTCATTAATTAATTCTGAATCAAAAATTTTCCATCTGCTAAAATTATAAAATTTTAAATAAATATCATAAATCGATACTAATACTGTGGGGTTAATCATGTTTTCATAACAGTTGACTAATTTTTTTAATAACTTAATCGCATCAAATCTAGATATACTGGGGCGCTAAAATGTAATTAAGTTAATTAGATTTCGTATGAAAATATAATAATAAATCGGTGAGTGAAGGAAATTTAATTATTTACTTAAAATACCATTAGGGATTAGAGTGCTGGACATGAAGCGGTTCTGAAATATGTCAATTATGTAGTCACATTATGAGAGATGGAAGGGTGTCAGTTAATAGTACCAACTTACAGTAGAATGGTGTGTAATTAGCACTACGCTTTTCAAGAAAATATTCTCATATTAAACATTTTGAAACAAAGAAAACTAAATTAATAAATTCTAGCACAAGTTACCCTTAACTAGTAGAAGAAAATTGTGTGTTCAATTCAACATCTAATGTGATGCAGCCTACTTTTCATGTTAGGCAAATTTATATTTTTGTTTGCCATGTTCATCTCATTTGCAGAACTTGTGTCAGGTGTGTGAAATGGATGTTTTGCTTGTGGTTTGTTATAATGGGAAGGCCATAAAGTTGCATAACGTAAAAGCAATTGTACACGTGTTATTATCCTCATTTTCTCCATAATTTGTTTCATTATTTTGTAGTTTCAAAACCCAGTAAGCACATTCATACATTTTAAGCACATCGCCTTTAGTGATTCTACGTTGGTTCAACTTGCATATGAGTGAGTCCCACTTGGCGTTCTTCCGCGATATCCTGATGAAATTAGGATCATAATGCTATATTATTATAGCATAATGCGAAAAGTTAAAGCACCAAATTGTAATTGGAATATTTTATTACCAGGATTGAAATGTTACGTGGGAGATTTAGTTTGACGTGGAATCTAAACCACGAAAGGGTTGAGAAACCATTATCAAAATAACAAATGGGTAACATAATATTAATTATATGACTATATTTTTATAATTTTATTAATTATAAATAAAATAGAATTATATTTAGAAAGTGATATATCAGGTATAAATATTTATAATATGTTAAAAATGAGTCAATATACAAACTTTACTTGGTTTTATATTATAAAGGATATTTGCTAATTGAATAAAAGTGATGGATGTTTATAAAATAAAAAATAATAATTGAAAGAGCAACATTAATCATATTTGCAGGTTTGCCATCAAGCTTATACAAGAAGTTTATTTACAACAAAATAAAATAGTTCTGAAAGTATATATTATGAGTATAAAACTAAACTAGGAAAGTATGTAGTCGTTTTCCAGTTTCCAGGTGTCCCCCGAGTAAATAAACGTAACTTGTTATTCACCGGATCCTGGAGCAACTGCAACCACAAGGAAATAAAATCCTTCTAATCAAATTACATCAAACTGCTGTATGTGGAATAGATTTTGTTAAACTTCCTCGTAATTGCATATTAATACTTAATTACGAGAGATTAACCATATTGATTAGGGGCTAGTATTAAGGGCCATTTACATAAGCTTAGTGCAACGCTAGCGGTAGTGGTAACAGTATTGCATAAAGTTTTAACCTTGTCGATTCCCCACTACTTATACTACGTATGTAAATGCTTACATTTAAAAAGCATTGTTTTAACTTTCTGCACTATCACTAACGTTACGGCTAAAGTTACACTAAGCTTATGTAAATGGCCCTTTAAGAATACTTTATTAATGTATCACAATATGATGTTAGTAGTAAATTTACTTTTTTAGATATAATTTTTGGGGGTGGAGGTGCTAAGTTGAAGTAAACTCACCACCCCTAATCACAAATTTATCGTAATATAGAACCAAATCGTCGAAGCACTTAATTCGCGAATAGAGCACATAATTGGCACAAAATTATGGTATATAAAACTTTGATAAATTGCAGTTTTTTCTAGGTGAGAGTGCTAGGTTAATGCAAATTTGGTATCCTCCTCTAAAAAAACATTATGGTAATTTGACCCTTTCATCAAATTAGTGCAAAATTATGGTTCATTTCATTTATGGTTTTGATAGGATGGATGCCAGGCAACAATAATAATGTTTTTTTTACATTGTTCAATGAGGGAATGCATACCAACATAAGTTTTCATGGCAACAACTCAAATTTTAGTGGAGTTATCAGTAGGGGATGTTAATAACGTACTATTTTTATGGAATTACACAAATATCATGAATAGCTATTAGTGTCGAATTTTCACATTATCTGTAACATTTCCAGTTTCATCAATGTATGTTATGAAAATATTATCTTTATTTACCTATCCCATTTTAAAATCGAATTTCTTTGTAAAGGTGAAATTTGAGGTTTCGAATAGACTAATCCGTTAAAGTCAAAAACGTCTTTGTATCAATCTTATTCTATTTACTATTTGACATTTATGTGTATTGTAAAGTTTAAAAGAGTCTGAGAAATGAAAAGAAAATATGATTTGGTATTAAATTACGTTACTATATCGTATATTCTTCCATCTGTTAGTGAAAATAATAATATAAAATTATTCCCGTTTGTTCACTTCCTCTCAAACAATAATTTCCAAAAAAAAAACTTACTTGTTGAAATTGAATCTTTTTGATATAATTTAAGTAATAATTTTCTAAAGTAATCTTGAGTTTTATGAGAGTCCAAAATAAAATTGGTTTCGTTGTCTCGTATATGGATGACAGCTTTTAAATTACTATAAACTTCAAAATTGGATGTCTATAATATGAGACATGTACGAGTACATACCTACAAGTTTAAAATTAAAAAGATTAAACTAACTTATCAAGTTATGTTCAATACTTGTTGAAGCATCTTCAAACTTTTGATTAAACTATACGTTTTGAATAATTCAAAATAAAATATGTTTAATGCCGTAATAAATTTTAACATTCGCAAATATTTATTTAAATTGCAATAACAAGAACATTGTTAAGAAAATTTGTGCATAAACTGATTTCAACTTACAAGTTATATTTATGAAGTTCGGAATTTAGTTACAATTAGATTAGTGAAATTTAATTAAATAATTTTAATTACAGTTTTAATATTTGCCAAACTAATTGAATCTAAAAATTTAATTTACTGACAACTCTTGAATAAATTGAGTAAGTAAATTCACCCTTTCTTTAAGTGGCTTCCTTTTGTACCAAAATTGAATGAAATTGTGGAACATTTTAGACTGTTTTGTTTGTCATTGTTATTGTAATATTTTTAATTATATAAAATATATAATTTATTTAATTGATCAGCTACAAAATTAAGCTTCTTTTCGAATAAATACAAAAACCATTTTTATATTTCATTGAATTGGAAATTTTGCATTGAAAGATAATTGAATTTTCAAAGATATAAACTTTTTTCTGTGAAATGTATTAATAATATTCATTAACATTTTTTAATATTATTCAGAGGAATTTAAAAAAATACCTTCAAAAGTTTTCCAATATTTAAAAATATTAATTAATATGTTAAAATGCAAAGAAAACTTTTTAATTTTTTTAGGATTATATTATTATACTTTGATATTGATTTGATTGTCCCAGGGTATCCCTTCAGGGTATCTTGGATTTTACTTGCTATGTTGTATTATAACAATTATTATTAAAGGTGGAAAATTGACACGCAAGTCGTAGGTTTTGCATTACCAGGATTTAAAAATAACCTATTTCTGAACCCCCTATATTATAATATTGTAGATACTTATACCAGTACTTGCACTTTTAATGTTATTACGCCGATAAAATTGTGGATTCTTTACTTGAGTGCTTTTGTGGCAACAAGCTAAGAGTAAATAATCGAGTAGCAAGTAATTCAATAAAATTCAGAAGCAAATTCCAAAATCATGTACATAATACAAACATTATACAAAAGTAGGATGTGGCTATTTATACATAAATATGATATTGCTATTGTGACTTTTTTGCATTGTCAAAATCGATTCTTCCGCGCCCTCCGCTCCACCACCTACGCTCCGGATGCTCAGAGCCTCTTATGCGCTACTACTCCACTCAATGCAACCAACTGTAACTGATCAGATCATCGCTACTTGCAGAAGATGATAAAATGGAGTACAGTTGCTGTCAGTTGATGGATCCCACTAATTTTGCGTACATACAACAAATTCTATGTTAGTGTCGTTGTCGGATGGTAATAACGTCGAAACCACAAAAGAAGGATACCCAAGGTCGCACTAGGACAAAGTACATCAGATGTTCGTACTTGTAAATTTTTTTTTTTAATTGTCTCCACATATTCATTACAATCTGTCCGATGAACCATAAGTAATACTGATTGACAATATAAAAGAATCAAAAGTGACAAATTTAAAAGTGACACAGTGAGTTAACCCATTGATTATCCTTTTAGGTTATTTATTACATTTATGAACAGTTATTTCATACTTACATACAAATATTCAAACTATTCATAACTCAATCACAAATTTAGTTCAACACTCAAACACGATGGGGCAAGTCCATGGGATCATACCTCTTTAGTCTCCTTACCAGAGGCTTCACTAGCAGATCACACACTAATGGATTGGGATGGTCTGCGAGTCTCAAATGATATTTTTTGCTCATGGAAGAAATCACTTTCACACTATCAACCCCTAGGTCAGCGCTAATAACGTCATTTGGGACATACCAGGGAGCGCCATATGCACCACGCAGTACCTTGGACTGGAAATCCTGAATTTTCGCAATATTGGAGTCACTGGCAGAACCCCACAGCTGGATTCCATATGTCCATATAGGCCTTAGGATTGTTTGTATTGTAAATACAATTTTTATCGGTGATTAGTAAAAATTCGTGTTGTTTTTGGAATAATTGAAAACAATGGTCGTAGATTTCTGCATACTTGAATTGTAATAGATGCCTCGAATCTATTGGACTGAAACCCAAATCAGGTGGAATATCACGTGGACCGTTCCGTTAAACTATTGACTGCCCCTTGTGAACAATAATCGATACGATTGTGGAATCCGAAAACCGGAGTCGAATTAGTTGCATTAATTCAACTAATCAATCGATATCGTCCTCAAAATTCGCACTTTGTTATTGCCAATCGTCGCTGTATGATTTTGGGAATTCCCAATAATATTGTGGGTTATTATATTAACCTCACTACTCACGTGTGACTTTAAAAAAATAACGTTTTCAAACTTTATCCACAATCATCCAGGACTTCATAGGATAGGCTTCAAATGATGACCACTCACCAAAGAAACAATCAATGACAATCCGATAGGTAGTCAAAATACGTGGTGATTTTCCCGATGGTCCACTAAAATTTTACGATGTGACCGTAAACTTCCAAAATTCGCAAAAAAATCAACAAACTGTATGGCCATTCGTCTTCATAAATTTACTGTACAATACCACAGAATTACGCTCTTTCTTCCAGAATCAATTTTGATTCCAAAAAAACTCAAAATTGAAAAATCTCACACGTGCACTTTCAAGATGGAGTTCACAGGAAGTCCCTTCAACTATCTACCACATGTCGAAAACCAAAACTTTCCTCCTTATCTCCAGTTACGGATAAATTTAAAATTGAAAATTTACAAACTTTCACTTTTACTAATTTTCTCTAGGTACCGAACCAGCAAAGCCTACCTTACAATTTTAATATTGAAGTTACAGACCAGCAGTCTGGCGTAAAAATCAAACACGGATATACTACAGAGCGGGAAACCGCGGTTCTAATCCTGATTAAGGCGGATATGTGCTGTGATCTAAAAAGTCCAAAATCGATCTGTAGACTATAGGGAAGGCAAAGGGAAACCACCCCATTAACATTTCCCTAGTAAAGTCTTCCTGGCTTAGCCAGGAATATCGCCTACGTCAAAATAAATGGCACTAAGAAGAAGAAGAAGAAGAAGTTACTGTACTTGTTAGAAGCATCAATCATTCAATCTTTATCTACAGGATAATTTTCTTCTTTATAATTAAATGATCTGTTGATGGAGCCTCTACAAATTCGAAACTAGAATTAAAAAATTTCTATTGCACACCAAAAAGTAAAATTATCTTTTCTTTGCATAATTTTCCAATTTAACAAAATTCAAATTTTAGTGACATCACACAGGATACTCACTATTATTTGTTTATCAAGACAATCAATAGACGACAATGTATCTAATTTTATTCATCTTTTATAGTTTCGGCTATCAGTCAGAAAAATATAGTACAACTTACATAAGTATCTACATTTTATACAGATGCAAATGCTATAAACAGAAGTTAACAATGTGGTGTTATATAATAATAATTAAGGTATATATAGTATATTATGTAAAACAAATTTTGTGTTATAATGTAAATAATTGTTATAAATGTCGAAGGAGAACCTCAAACCGTAACAGGATGTTGTACTTATACTATTAATCATTCATAAAATGTACAGTTGACAACAGATGTAACGTAAGAGCTAAAGTTGTGGTCGTAGCAAGTTCGATAACAATTGAAACTTTTGACCACACAAAATACCTTCGTACCAGATTAATATAGACATTGCCAAATGGTGGTCAGTGAAGTCAGAATTTATGTCTAATACAAGAAAACTGTTTGATCCGTCCAAGTTCTTTAGTTTAGTTGTTATTCATGGTATTTTCCTCAAATTATGTGATTTATGCAAGTGATGGGTAGCTTTTTCAGTTCAGAGTTTAGTTTCAAGAGATTTATATTGTTTAATAGTGAAAAGGATAAAAACAAGGGGGAAAACAACAGGCCATCTTGGAAATTATAAATTACTTTCTATTTATTAAACCAAACAAATACAATTGAATAAAATATAACCATTGATTTTATATTTTAATATAATATAGTTTCATAAAAAGCCGTCTTTGATAATTTTTTAGAAGAGGTTCGTGACTATCACTAACATTTTTTATAAAAAATATACACGATGAAAAAAAATATAAACTTGGAACGCAATATTACAAAATTATAGTGATTTTATGGAAAGGAAACCTTCTTAATAAGACCAGTTTTAGGATTGGCGCCCAAACGAACTTGACCAATTGACTAATTTAATTCATTATTATTCCTTTCTAAAAAGTTTTTCCGTGCCCCCTCAAATAAATCTCAAGGTTTTTGCTAATAACCAATTCTTATGACATCTGTCAGATATCCAAAGTGTTGAGTATCACAAGTGTGAGTGTATTAAACAGATTCACCAATCGGATTTATAAAAGAAAATTGAATTCTAAATTTTAAAATTTTGGTTCCGGTTTAGCGAACAAGAAAGATAATATAAAGATATACACTACACAAACATTGTACTTTTGACATTAAGATGAAACCACTTTGTTGGAAAGCATTACGGCTCTTTTCATGTTTCCTGGACGCTAAGGACTAACCAGTTTATATGCTTGTAAGCGTTCGTATCATCGGGTGGTATACAGCCCCCAGGAGAGGTATTTAAATTTGTCATAGCTTTGAGATTTATCGTCTGTTTATAGCATATTGTATTTGAATTTTAAAAGAAAAATGAAAAATTGTGATTACCAGTATAATAAGTTCGGATAAAGGTGTGGAATATTTGGTGGAAGAATTTAAAATCCAAAGGCGCCACAAAGCTTGTAAAGGGTTATTACGTGACCCCAAGCATAAAATTCAAACTCATAATTCAAAATTATCATTAAGGATGCCTATAAATGTTTACGTTCATTTATATGCAAATGTACCTAAAACAAATAAAGAGAAATTTCTTGTTTATGCTCAATTTACTTGCAACAAAATGCTTTGTCTGTAACTTATAAAGTGAATGTTAAAATTATTCTTTAAATGTTAACGTTATCTTAACTGTATAACAACTGCATTCAGAAAATATTGATTAATAATTAATTATCCCTTCGTTTGTAAATTGCTTTGAGAATATACAATTTAATGTTGGTTACTAACCTTCATTAAGTTTAAATTAAGTTTTATTAACCCACCGTAAATTATACACCACAAAATCTTGGGATAATCTTAAGTAAACATTATTTATTGGGCTGCGTAACTCCTTTTTATTTGCATAGGCTTCAAATAACACATGAAAATTGAGTGGAGTTTGAAGTGTTATTCTATAGTAAAAAATATTGCAAAGAGTTGAGATTATGCAAATTTAAAATTTGAGCGACACAATCTTTTAGAAAATGTTAGAAAACGTCTAAGTACTATAACAAAAATATTAGGATGGATCGAATCGTGCGAACAAATATTAATATTTGCTGTCCAAAGCCATAAAGTAAATTTTGAATGCCTATTAGTCCCTCCGGATGTGATAAAAATGTGAAACATGAGAATTTCTATAGTTACTTTATTTCTGCTATTTGTTAACTTTGTGAAAACCTTTCACTACTATAAAGGAACAGTTAAAAGCCCTTCATGAAAAGTGTCCCTTCAACGTATTACTTCCATTACCAACATTTATTGATAAATTTAATCACACCAGGAAGAAAATACTCGAAATTTTGTTTCCTAAGTGCAGTTTTGTTCAAAATTATGTTATTCTTCGTCCATTTGATCGAAACAACATTAAAGAGGAAGGAAGTCTCTATTATTCCCAATTCGTGAATATTATATAACATTTTTAATATTATCATTCATTTAAAAAAGGATTGACAACGAACAACTTTTGCAACTGCTACAGTTATTTCCTACAGGAACAAAATTTTTCCATATAAATTCATTAATCATTCATCGGACACTTGAATATGAAAATCTCATGTGATTTGGTAAAAATTGGACGCAAACACAAAATTTTCCGTATTGGTTTAATGGTAACAGGGTATCCAGTGACCGAACATCTTCATCGGACATCGAAGTGGTTGCCCTGAAAACCATGAATATTTAAAAAACTGAAACGATCATTCTTCATCAAAAATGAATGCCGTCCTTTCATATAATCAATAAACAAGTTTGCACTAATAGAAATTAATAGTTGTACTTAAATAAAATTCAAAAGATTTAAGAACTTAAGTTGTTATCAGTTGAAGCTTTTTTTGTTAGGCGTACCCTAATAAAAATTGAATAGACTTATCGATACTTTAACAAGTTAGCTATTTTTATTGCTAAGCAATTTTATTTAGCGACAATTATTGTGTACTATAATACTAAAATTTATGTTCGACTATTATTCTATTAATATTCCAATCTAGTGATCTTAAAATATCCATAAAATCAAATTACTTTTTAAGTGCAAAGGTAAAAATTAATTAACATCATTTGAAATTATTTCAAAAGTTAATTAATATAGAATTTAACATTAACTTTATAAATAAATTAATAAGTTAAACAAAGTTAATTACTTTCCTATTTTGGAAGTTCAAAGTAACCAAAGTTTATAATGATTACAAATTTATTAGTGCGAGAAATTTTTTGAAATTTTTGTTTTACATAAAAGACTTTTCAAAGGATCCAAATTAATTAATGGGTTAGTACGTTTTAGCGAAATCTTTTAAGATTATAATTAAATAATTTTAAGAAGTGTAAACTACCGGCGAGAAATTAACACCTTAAAGAGCAGATCAAAATTAAAAAAGTAGAAGATTGTAGAAAAATTAAAATTGAAGTATATTCACCAATAATTAAATTTAAATCGGAGAACTAGTACTTAACCAGTTGAAGCAATTTGACTCAGATCTAACCATAGAAATCTTAGGAGGGCTAAAAGATGCAGAGACGGTCGTTAGTCACCCGTATCAGTAATTTTTTTCAAAAACGATTAGTCGTCATCCCAGGTAGTTTGCTCCAGAATATCTTTTACATGTTCACATGTGTACATTTACAGGTAATTGTTAGGATAAGGCCATCTTTTGAATTATTCAACCCACTGCTACCAACTCCCGTGGAACGTGTGTACTTTTCCAGTAAAGTATATTATTTCTTTAAACTGGAAGTTTCAATAACTTATGCTGCCTTTCTTACAATGAAGTCTAAAACTAAGTAACTTACTTACTAAGTAAATCGCTTGCAAAAGTGTTGTGGTATTTTGACCATTAGAGGGTGTAAGCAAGCAAATAAAGGGAGTGATTCAATTTTATTTAATTTTTAAGTCAATAATCAGTTAATTTGGCTGATATAAAAACTTTTGCATCAAATTAACAACAAACCACCACATGTAACAATTTACACATAAAACAATACAAATTTGAAGTGAATTATGTAATACAAATATTTTTCAACATCCTGTGAATGTTATTAAACTTTTAAAGCGACGACAGTTTCTTGTAAAATAAAAATTTAGTGAACAAACAATTATAAACACCATGTTACCTATAAATAAGTGCGACATTAGTGATCAAAAATATCGATTCCCACCATAAAATCCAAATTTCGAAAACTGGGAGAGGGACAGAAAGGCCAGCGAGCCAGAATGAAGCCAGTCTCTTGGTGAAACTCAAAGAGGGAACACGCGAGTTCCTAAGTGACCTCCAAGCGGAGAGGAGTTCTTTCGTGATCCTGAAAGAAGGAAGAACTCGCGAGACTTCTTGGTGATCTAAAGATCAGGGAAGTGTAACTGCGTGAATTCACTAAAAGGTGAATAATTAGCGGAAATCAAATCTTCGCGTAATTGCTAATTACGATTTATAAAAAGTGTGCGATTGTGTATTTCTGACGAATTAAGTTGTTGGAGATTGACTTCAAAGTTGGAACATTGGATGAAGTTTGGGACATCTGGCGTTCTCAAGGCAAAAGAACAGCTGATGATTGGTGTCGACTCAACTTACAGTGGCACAAGTGAAATCTACAAAGTTTACCATTTATAAGGTAGAAAATTATTATTTAAATTTTAGTAAATTCAAATTGGAACGGCGATTTGTGTCGTTGATGAATTTCCTAAAAAAACTTTGTTTTATTGATAGTTATTTCCACACGATACATGAATAACCAGACATCCAAGTTTAGCTTCTGAATTTGACAAATTAAATGTCGCTTGGATCTCTGAATTATTGCACCATACACATTTGGTTAAGACAAGTTTATTGTCCATTGAAATTTGATGCAAATTTGTTTATGATTAATTTTACTTTCAATTAATAAATTATGCTTGTTACGAATTTACACCCTTTTATTTCGTTTATCGAACTCATCGACTCTGAGGAAGAGAAAAACCCATCTCCGGCGAAAAACTAGTTTTTGGGGCTTTAGTTATAGTTCGTTTGACGAAAAGATCATAACAGTATATTATTTCTTTAAGCTGGAAGTTTCAATAACTTATGCTGCCTTTCTTACAATGAAGTCTAAAACTAAGTAACTTACTTACTAAGTAAATCGCTTGCAAAACTTCTTATATTTCATTTTCACAAAAGTATTCGCATAGTCATGATCAGAGGAATCGAGGTTTTTTATATTTTAAAAGGGATGTTGAAATATTTTGTTTGACAGCAGGGCTGTAATTTTAAAAAACTTTATTTTTGTAAACTATTTCACCTACATATTTAACTGTGAAGTTCTTGTATGACTCTAAGAAAAAATAATATTTTTGCAATAGTTTTGCATTAATTGCTTGAAAACTGCACCATTCGGCCACTGCAAGTAGTGATGATGTCTATTCATTTAATAAAATTGTTAATTAATGTACAATCAAACATAACTTTTACAAAAACTTCTTCAGAAGTCAACTTTGCTATTGATATATTTTAAAAAATGGGATTGAATATAAATCATGTGAAGATATACAATTCCTGAGGAAGTTTGAATGTTCGAATTCTTAAAGTGACGGCAGTTAAGTTAGTGGGTTTTGACGAATACTTTCCCTTGCGGTTTTCATTCAATTAACTTAAAAATCGTAGGAAACATGTCGCCGAAATGGGCTGAATCTAAAGTGCATTAGATAACTACTTGTGAACCGTTGTGAACCGATCTCAGAATTAACGAAAGGCAATTTTGAAAACTTAAGGATTTCTTACGAGAGCAGGTTAACTATAACTAATTCTACAGGGATCACTTCAACCATGAATATAGCGGTCATGTCGGTAGCTTTTATACACAAAACCTTAGTGGGGAAATCTTTACAAAAAATTTTTCTTTCACTTCCAAGAAAGAGTAAAAACTAAAATATTCGATGTAAACTAAATGGGGTTGGTAATATTAACGGTTGCTTTGAATTCATCATACAGTTAATAAAGAAAAATCATTACTATGTAAAATATACAAATGACTGGAAAAACGGATTTATATAGAATTTCGCATTTTATAAGTAAATTACTAATTTAAACAAATTTAATTGCTTTTATATTTTGACAGCACAAAGTAACGAGAGTTAATCGCCATTACAAATTTATTTGTGCGTACCAATTTGCTAAAATTTTTGTTTGTGTACAGAAGACTTTTCAAAGCATCTAAATTAATGAAAAGGTACGTTTTAGCAAAAGCCTTTAAGTGTAAAATTATAAAGGTAATATGAAATTTAAAATTTCGTTGAAGTTTATTGGATGTACGATACTTGAATGTGTTATCTTTCGTGACGTATTCCATATTTTCTGTACTTTAGGGAAATTTAACTGGTGAAATTATTCATCATTTGTCAAGATCGATATTGAAATATTGCTGAAATTGTTATACCGACTTATAAATGTGCATTTACAATGAGTGTACACAATAACGGCAAACAGGGTCTAGTACTTGGGGTAGGTACATTAAATATTATCAGCCATGTAGAACACTGATGTGACAAATGTTACAAAGATGAACATAACTCGTAAATTTTCCAGGTGAGTAATTAACTTAGAAAAAGGAATAAAAAGCTGTCATGGAGAATTATTTCTGACAATATTATTTTATATTGTTTTTCTAATGTTGTCAATGGCAACGTACTTTATAGAATTATAATGTAACGTTGTCAATGACAACGTACTTTATAGGATATAAAATAAGTTAAAATTCTAATTTTTCTGTTAGTGTTAGAAAAAATATTGAAGACAACGCGTGTTTTATAGATTAAAAATCTTTGCCTATTAAATCCTCACTCCCTACGGTCGTTCGGATTTAAACTACGACATCGATTTTTAAACAGTCTATAAAACACTAGTTGCCTTAATAGCTATTTAATTACTTCTTTCAAATCATTTTTACAAAAATTTAATATTTTTCGTTTTCTTCTGTATCGTTCGAACTATTTTATTCCAGGTTTTTATAATGAAACATTGCGAAATTCCGTTATCAAAAAAATGAAAACGATGTACCTGGATAGATACTATTTTGTAATATTAATGCGGAATTTGAGTAATTGAGTAGGTCTATTCATAACAAACAGGATTAAACGCATTTCGCGTTGTGTGCTTACAATTACTTCGTCCCTGATACCAATTTACACCGATGTAGCACAATGAAAGCTTTAAACAACGAAAAATTTAATTGCAAATTAGATTAAAATTTTAAAACTGACGACTGCAATAAATCAAAATTTACAAAATCGAAAAATCCTTGTAAAACATTTATATTCAATTAACTTATTTCAGTTAAATGATAAATAATTATTGTAATTTGTATGGCATGTGGTATCCCAATCTAAATGAAATTAAACATTTATCGTGAGCGTGAAATCACCACAGTATTTTCTGAATTTGTAAAGACCAGGTTTTTTGTGTTCTGCTACGGTTATTGTGTGTCTTCAAGCAGCAAACAATAATTAAAAACTTTAGGAAATTGTGGAGCGCTTATCAAAAACAAACTTTTGATGGAATCGCATTTTGCCTAAAATAATAAAACACTTCTTATTATGTACCTATCTACATTTTACCGTACATGTTCTTGAACTATACATTGAAATATTATTTTCCCCGATTTTCCCCTTTTAAACATCTTAAAATTGAAATTTGGTGCAAGAATAATTTACTTCAAAATTTTTAAAATTCTCTCAGCTCAGTTGTAGATTTAGAAATGAGACTATTAAATGGTAAATCAAAAGGATTGAGTAATAATTGTAAATAAAAGATAATGATGTTTTCTTTACAATGAAAAATTTATTTAAAATAATTGAAACAATGGAAATGTTAATATCCTTGGACAAAAACTGTCCAAGATGTGGTAACTGATAGCGGAGTTTTTTAATGAGACTAATTATTGCATGCTACAAGATCAGATATGGCTGACGTAATTAAAGTATTATAACAATTAAAATGTGAATAAAGAAACCCCCAAATTTTACGCAGTATTATTAAAAGGATTTCAAATTACAAAAGAATTATTGTTATCAAATACAGTTTTCTCGCTTACCAACCGTGTATCCCTTCGTAAAATTTGGTTGCCCATGTATTAAAATTTTGTTCCAAATTACCATTGAGTATTACATAAATTTACATTCTGTTTGTAAGAATATCCTAACACATATCTAATTTTTCTTCTCGCACTGAGAAAACTTTATGTTTTTGAAAGAATTTATTAAGAAAATTTTTTCAATCCATTCATTACTCGATTTAGCCATACATATTAATAATTATACTCTACCAGTCGTCTTTTATAAAAAATAATAAATGAATTGCTCTTTGCACGATCGGCAAAGACAATCCAACTCCACCGGCTAGTAATGACACTTATTATGCTTTCTTAATTCAGGTTCAGCGAATACGGCCGAAGGACGCCTTTTTATTTCAATAAAGTTCTTAATCGCAATAACTAAAATTTTAATGATTCGGGAAAACAATTTTTACGCTGTTAATTTTTTAACATCAAAACCTACAGATTCTTCGATTTAATTGAAATCTGTAACAATTACACGTTCCGATTAAATTCTTCTCTCGCTTGTGCAAGGAGACATTTACTATCAAAATCGTGTATATTCCTTGCATACACGAAGGAATTAACTTGAATAAATTAAAAATAAATTAAAAAAACTGTAAAATGATAACAAAAATTTTTGGTACCTTATGTATTTTTTGGGGTGTAACTTTAAGATCCAATTTGATAACACCGCAATCTCCTTTATCGACCCGAAAATAATCTAATCTCCAGAACAGAAGCCGATCCAGATATGGTCTAATGCGCTACAATGCGATAAATTATCTTCAAAAATTAACATCAAGGATTCGAACAAAATTGTACTTCTTCAAACTTATCTAGAATAATTCAGAAACAATTTATTAATGGTACCGTATATGGGCGAAAAATCTACCATTACAATTCTAAATTTCTCAAATAATTCAACTCCCAGAAGGGTCAATCATTCAATCATAAGCAGGAGAACAAATTTCCTCCTTAGCAAAATAAGCAATCTGTTATTGGAGCTTTCCAATTTTGAAAACTAAGGTCATTCATCAATTTATTCAAACGAAGTCGAACATCCGCTTTTCATGAAGAACGCTCAGGCCTTTGAATTGAGGTAACTATTGAAGATATAGTTAACAAAATCCTCCTCCTCAATCCTTCACTCTCGAAAGAGTATGGTGACCTTATAATTATAGAGATGCTTCGTTTACTTTTAAGGACCATGTCCTCAGGTCATGCGCCCTATGCGATGCCTCCGCCAGCCCACAGCCCATCATCTTATTCACCTGGTCTGTCCATCGGGTTGGCGATCTTCCCCTGAGTCTTCGTCCCTCTACCTTGACATCTACAACCAGTCTTTCCATTGAGTCGCCGCTTCTCGCCATGTGCCCAAAATATCGCAATATTTACTGTTTAATTGTTTTTATCAGCCTTTTTGTGATGTGTAGCTCTTCTATAACGGATAAGTTTGTCCTATGGCCTGCCCATGTTATTGTTTCCGCTGTATGCTTTGCAATGGGAAAGATCCGGGCCTTTGCAAGCCGTAGCTTTGTCATTTTTGATATGGATGAGTCGTACTAGATTTTTATAAGTCTTGTGGTTGCTGATCTGGCTATTGCAAGTTGTCTGTTCAGTCGAACAAAATCCATTAATCATATTAGAAGATCGCCGAAAGAAGATTAAATTAATTGCTGATATTATAAACATCTCAATAAAATCCACATCAAATATCCTACACAGTTAATTAGGTATGATAAAGATATGGGCAATATTAGTGGCGTTTACTCTAAAGCAGTGGAGCAAGATTGGGATTGTATGACAACTTCGGAGTACTCCTTGGACATGATTAAGAGTAATCTGAAATTAAGGTGCAGAAATGAGATGAAAAGAGAGATAGACTTTTACCATCTTTATTTGGGATTCGCGAGGCATTATCTTTACCAACTATTTGGCGAATGGAAGGAAAATCATGGAACAGTATTATGCTAATTAAATGGAATGACACAACACTGAATTGATGAAAAAACGGCCCCTATTATGTGAAGAACAAAGTGAGAATGAACAATGAGAATTGGAACAAACGAATCTATACGAATTAGGCTACGATTTGCTGCCGCATCCACCTTATCTCCCACATTTCGGCCCATGCGATTTTATAAAGTGAAAAAATGGTTTGGTGGAAAGATGTTGAAATCAAGCAAGGACCTCCATAGCATAGACAAAGGCATATTTTGCGGAGTTCTACAAATCATAACTTTTGGGTTGCTTAAGAAATTTGGAAAAGTGTGAGTACACAGTAAAAGCAGGTTTTATGCTTCGGTTTACCTTATTCAAGATTTGCATTGAAATATTTGATCCGGTTACCTCCGTCGTTTGTATTCGGTTGCAGTAATTAACATTGGAGAGAGATGAAACTGGTAAGTTGGTGCATAACACCTGCTTTTGCTATGTTTTCACACTAACATTGATGCTTTGTCGCAATCTTTTGGTCGCAACAAGGCCAGGACAGTTGTCGGGTTATGCAGAGCGCTGGGATTTCGTGGGTTCCAAAGAAAAGCCAAAAATGACCAGATAATCTTCGAGGATCAATGGGCCAAAATCGTGTGATAGTGGACCTTGGAGGGAGACGCTTAAACAAAACCATTTGCTCTACATAACAAAGTAGGCTGCATAACTTGACGGGCAATCCAAACTCATGATCAATGTAAACTCGCGATTAAATAGCACCGGACTGCCGATAAACTCAATAGTATTGGGTAACCTAATTGTCGAATAAAATGATGAATAAACTTGATTAGACGAATCAGATATATGAAATGAATCGGATGAATCAAATGAATAAGATAAGGCAAAATAAGATGTACTGGACCAACATGTCGATAAAATTTGAATCATCGATTTTCATCAACTTAGTTTTGCATTCCGTCGAAACCAAACATCGTCCAGTACCAAACCGCCGGGCTAGATTAGATAGTGGTATCAGCCACAGTAAAGCATTTAAAAATTTCACAACAGAAATCTCCAAATCAAATTTTTACATAGAATTTTAGAACATGAAAAACAAATACCTCGGTAATCGAACTAAAAAAGATGACAAAACAAATCCTGTACCAGATGTACGGCTCTAGACTTGGAATAAAAATAAGTTCACAAAATAACATTCAAAGGTAAATAATCTACATCGTAGTTGATGCATACTAAATTTAGATAAAAAAGTGAGTGATTAGTTACAACTGGGTAAACTTCGTAATCTTCGGAATATGTCTTAATCTTCATCCGCTCGTGCATTTTGGAGTTGAAATTTGCCTTTTTGAATTTTCTCTCCCATTTCCTTCTAAAGTGTCAGAAAGTGGTGGGAAGGGCTTGAATTCTTTAATTACTATCTCCTTCACTAGACTATGCCCGTGTTCTGTTTAAAAAAACTCCACCAGCCGGCTAAATGTCTTACTGCGGCCAATTTGCCGCGTGCGCGAGCGGATGAAGGTTAAACTTAAATTCATTTGTTCGAAAAATTCAGATAAAAATCTGTGAAAAATATGAAATCTAAGAAGTGTACAATAAAAGTACAAAGTGAAATTAACACCTCTATATTAAAAATTACATAATAATGTAACACAAAATTTTACTGAATATATCACTACAATTTGTACAAATAAAAAATCGATGCACGAAGGCGTCCTAAACCTGTAGTGATTTTTTTAAATCGCTTTTATTATTTGAGAAATTTTTTACTTTAGCAACTTTCATTTAAAATATTAAAAGGTTTAATAATTAATTTATTCGCTCGTTAATCCATCTGATGCGTCATATCGTGACATAATCATACAATTGATATTGTCATCATAATTTTCTTCTAAATGACATCGAATACAAAGTTTTTGTCATACAATAATAAAATTTTGCATTTATTTCTCTTCCTACCTTATTTTCAAAGGAAAGGAATTTAGTTTTATTGCTAGTAAGATTTTTAGCGTCCGTAATTTTTTGCCACTCTCCTGCAATTGTACACTACATCAGCAACTTTGAATGCACTTTTTGCAGTAGAAGGTGCCTTTTTAACTTCCTTCTATACGTCTGGGGATACAATTAATTTCATCCTTTTGTAAGACACATCTTAGCTGCCACTAGAGTATTCTTCAAATACGGAGGTGTTTCTTATTTTTCGTAGGAAAAGAAATTCGTTTTTCATAAGTAATGCCTTTGCCACCGTAAAAGAATTGTTACATTTGGGTGGCACAAGGGCTTCTTACAAAAAAACTCGCTGTTTAGTAAAAAAAAATGGAAAAGTAATAATGATTGTTCTATAGTGCTACTAAAATTTCCATCGGAAAACCGTAGGATAATGGATTTAATTAGTGAATGGTTATTCATAAAGAGAAATGCTATTACAAATATTATTTGATGTTACAGTTCACCGAAATTTTCAATTTTATCGAGATTTATTAGTTTTCATTAAAACTTCGATTTTCAGTCGTTTTTGTTTATTTTCACCTAAGTTTAACTTTGATTAAGTATCACCAACTATGTTGGGACTAAATGTAACGTATAAACCGTATTGAATGAAATAAATTGGAACAAAATAAGTTATATATGATTGATACATGCTATTGTTATAAAAGGTGTCAAAGTCTCGGTTGGTGAATTATTAAATTAGCAGCCACTGATTAATTTTCTTGTGATAGTTTCAGAATTGTTGTGAATAAAACCTACATTTTTAAATTTGGGCAACAGAACTGATTACGTCCTATTTTTTACTACTTTCAATTAATTAACTTCGTACGTACTACATTACATGAAAAGAATTCAGTAATGTTACCAAAATACGGAGGCTATCATTGACATACGTACGTTTACAACGTTGATGAATGTTAAAATTCTAGAATTTCCATCAACATGATTAACGAAGACAAAACAATAAATTCCAATCCATTTCCAACTTGATTTTGTAAATACTTACTTTTTTTGCGATATGATCCAAATAATTTTCTCGCATTAATAAAAACAAATTTTGTAGGTATAAGTATACAAAAGAAAATTGCAATAAATACTGATAAAAATAAACCCTTGGAAATTTCTTAATAAAAAATGTTTGAAATATCTTAATAAATGAAATTTTATATATTTTTGCTAACATTCCTTTATAGAAAAGGAAATTTACTCTCCCGTTGTATGTAATTCGATTATTTTAACGTTTCGTTTAGGAAATTTTATTATTCGTATTCTTGTATTAAATTTCTCAACTTACAGTAACTTTGTAATTTTAATTATTGTGTTTAAAAATGTAATAATATGATTACGAACCAGCATTATAATAATTGTTGGTAAACCGGCGCCGGAAACGAAGACTTACATTATAGTATATTTACGTAATAATATCGACGGTGGAAAGGCAAAAAGTCTTAAGCGACATTAGCGTTAATGCTCACATTATAATTGTAGTAATGACGTTAAGGCACGAAATTGAGCCTTAGAGTGAATGTCGCTTAAGACTTTTTGCCTTTCCACCGTCGATATGATGGTACAGTAGAGATTGACCAGCGTCATCATTTGTGTTTACAATATAGACGGTGTTTTATAAGTGCAAACATTTCAAAAGACGATTCCTGAACTTACTTCATGAATAAATTACATATAAATGTAGATCCTACAAATACACGAACAAATTTTTAAGCAAAGCAGGCACATATCCTTATGTTAACTTAAGTTGAAATCGGTTGAAATACTACATTTATAATGTCACACTTTTGGTGATGTCTATAATTATGAAAATTATAAATAAATTCTATTTTTACAAAAGTTATTAAATCGTATAAATCAAAGGGTTAATATGTTTTCTTGCATGATTAGATTAATAAATAACTATTAATTTAAACCCACGTTTCTCAAAATGTAATACTTTTTTTTGATTATTTTATATGGTAGTTAAAATCCACAGCGTAGTAAATATAGGCAGCATGCCGAAGTTTTCAACATTCTGGAACACAAATACTATAATGCGTTTTCTGGAGTATTAACTGTTTTGAACATTGCTCGAGGCAGAATTTGTTAAAATGGAAAGTAAAATTAATAAAATTAGCACACTTTCTAAGCCAATAAGCCAGATTTATACGACCTCGAATTTTATAAACCCCAACATTACAAATAGAATTATGCAAATTTATATCTTGTACACAAACTCAGAAAAAATAACATTACAGCCACCAAAGGTGCGATAAAATCCATGAATGAAAAAGCTATAGGATACCTAAAAGTAACCAAAATCCACGTATGCAGAAATATTTCATATACAAAATTGGTATCATATATCAAATATTTTTTGCTAACTTATCATTGAAAATAAATATGGCGGACTTATACCTAAAATTTTATTTGAATGAAAAGCATTATTTTACCTTTGTATTCCATAAATGTTACAATGAAACTGTTGGTAAAAAATGCTTTTTTGTATTAGTAATGGCCGGCCGACTTTTCCAGCAGCTTTGTAAAATATGTTTTCCACTCCCAGTTGAAATATTAACTATTGCTGCCTTTCCACCTTTTTATATAATTTTTTGATAAAATAAATTAACATTTGATCCGTAAATTAATGGACAATTTTTATACGATTGTGAATGTAAGTAAAAGTTTATAACGAAGCTATTATAGAAGTTTTCTACTAATTAAGCAAATTTCCTTTACGAAACTTTATACCATGAGTTAACTTTGGGCGATTTGTCCCAGGATATCAAAGGCAACATTTTTGTATAAAATACATTTTTTGAATACATTTAAGACGTCCCCATTATTCTAAAAAGTTTACTATTACATCAAATTTAACTTTCAAAAATATATTTACTATTCAAAATATATTTAATTAGTATCTACTCTTTAAAACAAGATAAATAGAGTCCTTGCTACTAAACTTTAGTGTTCATAATTATTTGTAAATTAAATCCAACTGACGAGCTTCAACAAAAGCGAAACATACAATATTTTATGAATTATATACAAAGAAATATTTCTGGAAGATTTGGACTGGATGATTTATATAAAATATAATTCAAATTCTATTGTTAACCCTTCACTAACAAAGTAACACACTAAATTGTTTTCCACAGTTGTTAACTAAAATCAAATTTAACCAATTAAAAGTCAACGTAACCTTTAGAGTGCATTATTTTGAAACAAAGCTTGTGTCACAGAGTTAAGTGGGATTATTTTGTTTTACAAATAATTATATACAATATAAAGGGTTTTTGAACAAACTTATCAACTTGTAGTCTAAATAAATTATGTATAAAGCTTCAATTTACTTCAAACGAAATTAGTTTTACCCACAGTTATTTTTCTTACAACTTTTAGTTTTATGCCAATATAAAGTAAAACATAGTTTTAACAGCAAAGTCAAGCTGAAAATCAAGAGTATGAATTTTTTTTAGATAAACCATAACCAAGGTGTGAAAGTGACGTGATTTAGTAAATCTTCTGAGCTATAGAAGAACGTTGCAATTTTTCTATTGACCTTAGCGCGGTGGTTTGATGTTCCTTCTGGTTACGCTTCAGAATGTAGTTCCGAATTTGAAAATCAGACTTCATAGAGATTTTTAGTTCTGATTTCCCGTGAAAATAATTACTATGTGCCTACAACAATTATTGAAAAGCACTTTACTTCGACAAAATTTTTTAAACTGTTGAAATAGTACTAATTATTTGAGAGATTTTAACTTAAATTTTAAAAATTGAATCCTCTGTGTCTCATAATTCTTCTAATAAATAATTTATTTTTGTGTTGGAAAATTTGTAACAGTTGGTAACGTATCAAGGCCTAGATGAAATACAGATCTCACCGGTCACTTACATAGCAGAGTGTCATTCAAGTTATTACTACTTATATCCATCTTATATTCCACTTCAGATCGATCGAAATAGTCACTTATTAGCTCGAGCTTAACGTTAGATCGATCCAAGCAAGCTCGGTTTTAAATTTTCGGTACGGGTTCTTCATGCATTTAGTTAGTTTGAAGTGAAAACAGTGTTCCCAATCCTGATTGGTCGAACCAAGGTTAAACTGTCCTTAGTCACGAGATAACTCTCCCTTCAAATTTCGTCTTTAACAATTACATCGTTTCGTTCGTTGTGTGGCAAGTTGCGCCGTGCCGTCCTCCTGAAACCACTTATCTTTGAGATCCATTTCAGCAATTTTAGGCCAGAAGAAGTTATGCATATCAATTGTTGCTGAGAACGATGGCAAATTGAGGTGAAAAGATTTTGGTCAATACTCTCTATAATTGTTGCAATGATTTCATTACATCGAGCTACACGAACACGAGCAGGTTTCTTCTTGGTTGACCCAACTGCCTCAAATTTCTCTATTAATTGTCACGGTTCGGCGAGAAGGTGTGTTATGGTGACCGAAAAATCCACGACATTTTCGAACCGTGTCAGCAAAAATTTCAATATTTCGATAGTGGATTTTCACAATTTTTATGCGGTGTGCATCCGTATAATTTTCCATAACTAAACCTCAACGTTCACAGGTCACACCTATCAAAAAACAGCACTCTACGACCCACAGTAAAAAATGGCGCTAAATTCAACATAGGCAGACGTGGACATCCTATAACTAAATATTTATTTTCCAGTAAGATTACATCAAATCACCAATTGAATTATTTTCATTAAGCGATGAAGAATTTTATCATTAACCCGGTTAAAATACCAATATTTTGTTGTAGATAATGATTTACTTACAATCCTTACAATGCAGGATTAATTTCCTTTAACTGCAAATTTAATATCAGTGCTCATCTATAAAATCGTTGTGATAAATTCTATCATTACCAGATATTGCGGAATAATATATTAGTTCTTCTTGTCGGAACTCGGAACTGCATTTAAGATAGATTTATGGTTCCATTCATTTTTTAATTATTCACTAATTTGGCATCATCGAAATTCCTTCTTTTGATAATAATTATGAACAATTAATTTTATATTTGTGTGTTCAAATTGTCTGCAATTAAATTCAAAACTTATTGCAATTTTAATTTATATAAAAATGTTTAATAATTGTATTATTGATGCCTTTTCATGCTACATAAAACTATAAAATTGTTTTTAATTTTATTTTTTAATAAAAATGTTATTAGTAATTAATTGAGAATTTGTAATGGTTAAAGCCTGATCTCCCAATGAATAGGTAAGCCAGGTAAAATTGTGTACAGTCCTTGGGATTTATAGAGGTACATAATTACGCTCTCGTCGAATTATCTCTGAAATATGTTGTAATTTAATTGATTTAAATTAAGTTTAAATTTTGTTAGGTATTAATAAATTTGGAAATTTGGAAAACAACTTTGCAATATGGGTAAAAATGTACTATAAATTAAAAAATTCATACTTTGCTTCAAATAAAAAAGGTTATCAAATTGGAAATTTTATAAAATATTCGATAACTTGATAGCAACTATGTTGTATCTGATGAAGCTTTACTCGGAAAGAAATTAAATTTTTTTATACGTATTTGTACTGTAATCCTTTTTGGAATGCTATGCGGGAATCGGTGTATTTGTTGCAGGTCTCGTTTTGTAATCCATATTTTCATTGGAAAACTTGATTTGTAATTTATTATTTCCTTTTGAAATGTGTTACACATTTGCGAATACGAAATACACAACCATAAATAAATTTTCCCTTTTAAATTCTACGCGACAAGAATGTAATCCTAACATACCTCGAATTATTCCAAGAACTAATTTGTGAGCTTGTTATATATTGTTAGATTTTACGATTTTCAACAAAATTAACAAGAATTTCACACTAAATACATACTAAATGTTACCTTATTGCATACTCAAAATATTTCATATCAAGTCATAAATATAACAATAAAAGATTATAATACTTATCAAATAATCATCAACCAATGAAGAAAATGAATCAGATTTTAAATGAAGTACTATACCCAGACAGACTTTGAAGAGACGTATTTAATCATAGATTGTATAATAAGTACTACCCATTTAGAATGACCGTAAGCATAAGCGCAGAATATAAGAATTAAAGCTTTTTGACCATCACTAACTTTCTGGTTTCATAATGTACTAAATTATAACCGAACTATAATACGACCAGGTAACAAAAATGAAAATTGCGTACTACGCGGTGATCTTCGATCAGTGAACAAACGGCGTAAATGGAAAATGTTCCAATTACATTTAAAAATTTCAATAGCACGTACAAAATCAAGAGTGAATGCAAATTTGAACAAATTACGTGAGGACAATTTAATAAAGATATAAAATGTTTACACAAGTTTTGTTTGTTCTTTTAATACCATATCATATACTTTTTACAGTGTATTAAAAAAGTACATTATGCTGTTGCCCTGCATAATTCAAACCAATTTTCACGTTCACGACTGGAGTCCATTATTTTGTATAAATGTAGCAAGATGAAATAAACAAATTACCAGTTATTTAATAACTAACTAATTACTTCGTAAATTTAGGAAAGTCTAAATTTCCCTATGGAATTTCTCTAAGAAATTATGTACAGTAGAACCTCGATTATCCGAATCGACTGGGACTGTGCTCTGCACGGATGATTGAAAAACACCGATAATAATAATAATTGATGGTTTTTATTAATACATAGACCAGCAGTCTGGCGTAAATCAAACACGGATAGACTAAAGAGCGGGAAACCGCGGTTCTAATCCTGATTGCGTCGGATATGTGCTGTGATCTAAAAAGTCCAAAATCGATCTGTGGACTATGGGGAAGGCAACGGGAAATCACCCCATTAACATTTCCCTAGTAAAGTCTTCTTGCCTTAGCCAGGAGGATCGCTAACATCCGAAATCGGATAGGCACCTGAAGAAGAAGAAGAAGAAGAAGAAGAAGAAGAATTAATACATACACTAAACATTTTTGCATGTCATCCAAGTGCAGCTCTGAAGTAAGCAGAAATCCTAGAAGTTGCAAACGCCCATGTATAAACCGGCGCACCGATAATCCAACATGGATGATCGACGTATAACGCGCGCACGGATAATCGGTGTTCTACTGTATGTACATAATATGAAATATATTATTATAGTTTCTACTACTTCATTTTATATACCTAATTACAAGGAAGCTTTGATTTTAGTGATTCTGGTAACTAACAGTTACGTAGCAAAGCATTGAAATGAAATTTTAATTAGCACACATTTTTGTTAAATGGAATTCCTTGTTCAAATTGCATTTTAAACGTCCCAAATGGTTGGTTCAATTAAAAATTTGAGAGGACACTCTACATTTTAAACCTTCATCAGTTTTATTTCTAAAAAAAAATACTCTGAACTGAAACATAAAAAAAGAACTTAAGTCGCTATCCTTATCATGACTGTAAATTTATAGCTTCTTCAAAATACAGTAAGTATAGGCTTTAGGTATTAGCAAGTATTGAAATTTCCGAGCAATTTCTGCACCGACAATTTAATTATGAAACCAAGTTTGAAACAATCACATCATTCGAACGTGATGAGCTTATTCTGAAATATCTCCATTTTACATATTCCGCTTTCATTTTAAATTATGAAAATCAATATTTAACCAAATGCCGTTTAAAACTCCTATGTGAGCTGTAAAAATTTATGAGCATTACTAAAATCAACATTACTTGATTTTACTTAAATATTTAACTTTAACGTTTCTATTATTTTTTTCGCGTTGATTTTATGTGGGATGGTTTGTGCTAACAACATGATTAATTTCTTAAAATGGAAATATTGTAATGGAGATAAAAATCAATTTTTATAAATATGAAACGAATTGTAATGGATGAGTGAAAAACGCACATTTTTAGGAAATTGCTCTCTCGGATGGTTTAGCCTGTCAAATTGCTATTGTCACAACGATGACGTGAAGAAGCCTCAACATTTGTAATGAAGCTTTAAAAGAAATAATCTCTAAATTTTGGCGAGGTTTGCAAATAAATGATGGTAATTTTATACAATATAAAACAATTTACAATGTATTATATTTCCTATTATATTTTATTGTAAGAAAGCAATTTAATGAAAACCTAGCAGAGATTTGATGGAAAGAGTAAGCGAAGTCAGTATGTAATGGTAGTCCCTCCATTGGGCTATAACTGCCACTCAAGAGTTTTCCGATACCTTAAAATTTCAACACTATAAATAAATACTTTTCCGTTACTTTAAATTTCAAACAATAAAAACTTGAAACTTAATTGAAATGTAAAGAAAAAAAATTTTTTATTTTATAAATTAAATTTACTGGTCTTTATACATTTTTACTAATTAGAAGGTTGGGCTTTAATCATTAAAAAATATTAGTTAAAATTAACGAAATATTTTTATTGAACAAAAAACATAAATTGATTTGACCTGAAGCTTAAAGGAAAATTTAAAAATAATAATGAGAATAAGCAAATTGAAATAATAACATTATGACATTTACTGTAAAAACAAATTTTTAGCATTATTTGGAACCAAATTAAATATTGAATTTTAGAAACTCTCAAAATAAATTGTTAGAAAATATTAAACTGCTAATAACAACTTTTTTTTTGAATTCTCCGTAATTATTATCAATTACTGTGATGGCAAATGGTGGAAAATTGAATGATTTTATTGATCCCATCAATAGTCCTTGGATGCTATTGGAAGAAGAAGAAAACCCTTCATCATTCCACGGATTTTGGCAATAAAGGAATATCGCCCAATAAATAAATGCAAGTTTTAATTTCTTCTATATGATTTTATATCAATAGTAGCCTTTGGTTACTTTATGCATATTGTCGTATTTCAAAACTAGCTTCAAATAAGCGAGATTCATTCGAATCCAAAATAAAACTTTTAATCTTGTGTCTTAAAAAAAAAAGTTTTGCACCGTATGAACGATGTAAATTACCTACATAGATGGTATCTTATTAATTTCAATAAAATTATTGCTGTAGATGAAACTTCACACTTCTAGGAAACTTATGAGAGAGAATGTGCTCCATTACGTTAAAAGTTCAAATATAGAAAGAACAAGGATATTTGGTTAGAATGTTTCTGTTATTTATGACGTAAATTATAAATGTAACAAATTTTGATATTTCTTATTTAGTTCCTCCTTAAGTTACTTCTTCTCTCTCTTCTTCATCAGCCTTTTTCCGCCCACTGCTGGACAACAGCTGGACACTGCTAGACAACAACTCAGGGGGACCGCCGGCTTAACGTGCCCTCCGAAGCACGGAGACTTGATCATAAGAAAGTTTGATTCTTCCCGGGTTTGAACCCGGTACCCCGCGTTCGCATACAACTGTGTTAGCTGCAAGGCAATGACCGTCTTAAGTTACTACTTCGCAATATTTCTTGATCCGGTTCAGAATTTCAATTTGCATTCATGATTTTCTTATTGAGTGCATTTCGTGCGACGCACAGCACAGCTTCTCATAGATTCAGAGTTTCTCGGAGGCGAAGCCTCCATCATCTCTTTCAACATCTGAGGACCATCACGATTATTACTAACTGACCAACCAATTAAAATTAGTTAGTCAAGTGGTGATCGAGCGCAAGGCCTGAACGCGCTCGAAGTTTTGGTAAAAAAAGCAAGTGGCATTTAAACAGGCTTCGGGGTGAAAAAAGTTTTATTTTCGGCTTCAGCAAAAATAAAATTTATTTTCTCTTCTGCAAAAATTCGCTAACGTCTTGGTACTAGTATTGCTAGTACTGCTTTAGTGCGCGTGTGGGTCCGGTTCGCAGAACAAGTACCTAGTCGTGCTATAAGTTCTGTCACACCAATATAAGATCAGGTTTCTCCCTTTTTAAAGCGTGGGCGTAGCCAAAATTGCAATTTTTAGGTTCACCACTTGTTAGTAAATGAACTTACAATAATTTATACTTTGTAATAATCAAGTAAACATGAATTGGGGCGTAAATGAAAATAGAATTGTAATGATAGAGTTGAATAGCATGTTGTAAATCACAGTGTAAAATTTTCAAATTAATAAAACCGCTAAAAATGTCACAAGAATTTGTGTATCGAGCTAAAGAACGATATATCCAATTCTTAATAGTGATTTTAGACCATAAAAGCGGAGGTTTAAGAATTTTAAGGACCCTTGCAGTGGTCAAATTAGTTTAAGAAAAAATTCGTAAAAATCCTTAAAAAAACAGAAAATGATGGCTCAGAGAAGATGAAATTTTAAAAAGAAGTATGTCTTGCGTATTAAAGACGAGCTGACACTTGGGGCATATCTTTTTGTAACAGAACAAGGACTTACCGAGGCTTTATAAAAAATTACAGGGGTGAGAACAAAATAGCGTTTGAAGAAGCACGCTAATGACGATCATCGCAGAAATTTGTTTACAGATGAAGAATTTTTTACTTTATGAGAAATATTTAAGAAACAAAATGTTCGTGTGTAAGAACACTCAAACTCAAACAATTTCGAGGGTGGAAAGGGTTCACTACCCTGATTTAGTGACGGTGTGGTGAGAATCATCGTATGACGGTGTAACTCACCTTCATTATTTGTGAAAAAAGGGTTAAAACACCTGCCATTGTGTACCAAAAGATGTTAAATGATGTTGTTACACCTCACAACAAAAGCTTATTCCAAAATAAAAAATATGTTTTCTAGCATAATTCACAAAACCCGGTGATACGTTTGAAATTACCTGGTCAGGTAGTTAAAACCCAATTTACCTGCGTTTATTGCGGCAGGCCATTTGGAAAAACAGACTTAAATTCTTTGGACTTAAATTATGGTCAGACTTGAAGGCATGCCTTGGGGTAGGCCACATAAAAATATTGAGCTCCTTAAGCGAGATTTGGTGAAAGCAGTAGCTTCCATTCCCATGTAAGTCAAACGTGCCGCAACTGATGGTTGCCCGCGACGTTTAAAGCCTTATGTAAGAATTTAGCGTGTCCATTTTAAATAAATCATAAACCAAATTAATCGTTATAATCTTAGCAATAAAATGGTATTAGAAAAATTGATTTTTTTTATTTTTAAATACCATAAATAATCGTATAACCATGTGACAGAATTTATGGCTAAACTAGGTAGTTACTGCTCCCCATGTAACATAGCCCTCACTCCGGAGGCTGGTCTAGGTGTGCTGGTGCATTAAGTTTTAATTACAAGCATTTCGTGCGAATGTTGATGATCTTTCCGTCAACGCGGCTTTGAAGGGAATTTCCCGCCAGCTACAAGGACCTATTTCATTTCGTCTTGTTGTTTTCCATGCCAAGTTAGCATATGACAAGTGGTCCAACTGTCGCTTGATGTTTTTGACTCTGGTGAGTCCCCGATAAGGGAGGCTTCATTTTAAGTGTGCAAGCTCTACGCTGTTTGGTGTGCAAGCTTTACGACCATATCCGACTTCACTCACTTAGCGACGTGCATGGGCGTTGTTGTTGTCAATCAACAACAAGAAGAATATAAGCTCAAATTTTCCCTCTTATTTGGTAACGCCAAATCCACTACTTTGGGAATTTCTCTACCATCTGTGGATCAGTATTGCTTCGTACTACCAACAAAGAATCTCTCAACGGTTCCAGCAACATCTACGACCACTGTTTCTGTGTGTTCGCGCGTTCAACAAAGGTCGGATATAGGCTCTTGATTTTGGATCAACTGTAATCAGCTGTCAATTTAGTAACTGCATTTCAAGCATTTGAAATGAATTGATATCATTGTATCTATTGATAAGACGGTCATTGTCTTGTAGATAACACGATCTACTGCGAATGCAGGGTACCGGGTTAAACCCGGGAAAAGTCATAGACTTTAAAATAACTAGTCTAGTCTAGTGTGCTTCGGAAGGCACATTAAGTCGGTGATCCCCTGGATTAGTGAATTGCCACAATTAGCATAAAAACCAGGATACGAGGCACATCTGAAGGCAAGTCTAGCAAGCTACCTGATGATGTAAATATATTTATATGCTCAAGGTTTCTAACACTGCCAAGGAAATGACCTAGTTATTGGAAAAATAACAGTATCTTGACCACTAGAAGAGAATTCTCTTATAATTGCTTCTAGAAAGAGGAGGAAGAAGTATCTATTGTTGTGTAAAGAGATGAATAAAAACAATGTAATTATTATCTTTGGACAACGTGTTTGGTGTGATAACTGAATGAATGTGTAGCAGGAGTGCAATGCGTGTATACCACCCGTAAAGAAACCAACTTTGGCGTACCATAAAATATTTATTGTAAAATTTGAAGGATTATTTTATGATAAAACTGTGATATTCTACGAACGTCAGGATTTGAACAATAAATATTAAATGTACGGTCGTAAAATCGCCAAGTTCATAATATTTGATGAAACCTGTGTTTTGGCTTTGAAACCACGATTTTGGAATCAATGTTTTTAGTTACAGGTAATTTAAATCCAGTAAAGGTTAATTTTTTTATAAACAAAATAAACAAAATGCACACTCTTATCTATTTTACTTGTAGTGGAAAACTACACTTTTTGGTACTTACAACAATTCGGGTTGCAAAGCTTTATAATTGTGATTTGGCATTATAATAATAGTTAAGTAAATTTGTATGTTTCTACTTAAAAATGTAATTTTAAATAACATTTCACGATTATCGTTTTTCAGTAATTAAAATTTTATATTGACATAAAAGCTGAATTTTAAATACTAGAATGAAATCATCCAAAATCAATTTTACTCTTTATGTATCGAGAAAATCTGAAATCACAAGTTTGTTCTTCTGTCTGGAGTGAAAGTGAAAGAAATAGTGACATCGTAAGAAAATGAAAATATGCCTTTTTGAATATAAAACAAAATCATACTAATGAATATTTCCAAATGATAGTGCGGATTTAAATCAAGAAATTTTTGTTACATTATTTAAATAAAATTTTTATTGTCTAAATTTTTATATTCTTTTGCGTTATTTTTGTGATATTTGATGCAATCAAATTTGCAATATTATCGCTTTTGATCAAATTCCCTAAATATCGCCTAGTTGTTGGGTAAATGCAATCGAATTGCAAGCAAAAATTGGATAACCGGCTATGATTAAAATTAAACAAGATCGACAGCAATTTATATATCAGGACTTCCAAAATTTAATGGTAAGTACCTCATGCTGTATTCAGTCAATTACCAACAAAAAAAGTGTACAGCTATGTGGGGTAACGAACATTTCCATTAAATTTCAAATAAAATATATTATTTATTATAGTACGTATTTGAAAAAAAAATTATTAAATGAAATTAAATAGAAATAGTGGTTGTATTATTCTCAAGATAGGTACAATAATTTACTACGATTTAGAATGTAAAATTTCACGATAAAAAATAATGTTCGTTGTCTCGTACAGGATGATAAAATATGTATGCGGTGTGCAAACGACAGTTAAAGTAAACCGAGGAGTGCTGGCATTCAAACACCGTGTAAATTCGGGGGCATAAAAAAATAAAAAATCATTTATCTATCACGTCACTCCCGTCTATGTCTATCACCTCCTGCAGCTTGAACCGTATCTCAACGAACAGCAATAGTTGCTACTCGAAGTGACAGATAAATGTTCTCAAACATTTCGGATTTGGTGAAAATTTGCACAAAAACAATGAATATGCTTGTAAGGTAGGAAACCTTGAATTTATTGATGATCCAAATAGTATAAAATCGCTGATGATGGTTTTAAAGAATTCGTGCTCCAATAACTGGTTAATCGATGTCATTTTATTCTATTTCGAATATACGAATTCGACACATCAAATGTGTCAAAATAATATAATAAGCGTGTCAAACCTTCGTTTACTTTTTGGAAATCAGATGACAAAATTAAATGAATTTAATTTCCAGGTGGCAAATCTTACCGAAGTAAGCTCAAAAGAACAAAGTAGCTCGTGGCTTGTAAACTAGCAGGAAAACGAGGTTACAACTTCAAAACGAACTAAAAGGATTAGACTGGATAAGAACACATAAAAAGTTAACGCTTCAGCTATGGAAAAATGTTCTTACGTCAGATGAGCGCAAATTTAAATTATTTGTTTTCACAAAAGTTATTTTCTCATGCAGAGTAACCTACACATGGAGCTTGACTGCCTGCAAGCAATTTACACATACTCGTAGATGCAGTAGTTTTATTATGAATTATATATTTCATTCTGTGATGAGTCGAGAAATTATAGAAGATTGCTTTGGAGACGAATAGTACGACATAATTCGAGTAGATCATTGTTAATAATAATAATAATAATACATTTATTTACGGATAAACCATTTTACAACAAAAAAAACACAAATATCAATATACAAAAACAAAAAAAAACAATCATGGAACGAGCGCTGCAAAGTCCATGGACTTGATACCACGTTTAAACGACGCAACCGATTGGATGGACAAATCGAATGATTTATCAGTACTTAAACGATTAGCAGATCGTATCATTCTGCTAATTGGCCCGTACAAACCGTAGTTGGTCCTATGGTGGACATCTTCAAAAATTTTTGTGGATCTGGTGAACCTAGGCGGATTCCAAAATCGAAAGTAATCACGAAGATAAATACAATCAATTTTACCATTCACCAACCTATAGATAAAACACAAATCAGAGATTACTCTTCTATCCGCCAATGTCCGTGTATTACAAAACTTCAGGCAATCACTATCAGAAAAGTCATCAAGTGGAAGCCCGCGTTTATAATGTAAGTACTTTAGGAACTTGTGCTGAACACGTTCGAGCTGGTTTATATAGATCGAGTAATGAGGCGACCAAACACAAGACGCATACTCCAGAATCGAACGAACCAATGCAAAGTACAGCAACTTTACCGTGTCAGCAGAGAAGTGCTTTGATTGGCGCTTAATAAAGCCAAGTGTGCGAAAAGACCTGTTACATATGTTTGCGATGTGACTTTTGAAAGTTAAGCCGGCATCCAAACGAACACCGAGGTCGTCAATTTCAGTCACTCTGTTTATTGGTATATCATGTAAATAATACACATGCTGAATAATATGTCCTTTAGAAAAGGAGACAGTATAGCATTTATCTAAATTTAGATCTAACCCATTTGTGGTACACCAGTGACACAAGTTGTTGAGATCTTCTTGCAATAATATGCAATCATTGATTGATTTGACAATTCTGAAGATTGACCAGAAGTAGACTTTTTATCATCAAGAAACATGTGAGCAGGATATCCCATGCTATTTTTCGAGTTGTCGACGTAATCATGCTCGCATTGAGTGCGTCTAAAAGTTTTGTGAGCCTGTTTTTTGTTTTTAACCAAGAAAATCAATTCATTAGAAAACCAAGCAGGGTATTTAGACCTATATATTCTCTTAAGAGGAACATGAACGTCGATAATATACCATAATATAGTATAAAATTCATTAACAATATCGTCAATATTATCCTGTTTCCAAATTTCTGCCCAATTGACAGAGAGTAAAGCATCGTTAATTTTGTCAAAATCAGCTACTTTGAAATTGTATATAACTTTATCAACTGAAAGACTAATTTGAGAAGAATGACCTAACAAAAAAGAAGGTGCATACGCTTCGTGATGCACTGACGATCCGCATAACTTATCGGCAGCTACTACAATTGAGATATCAAAATTAGCAAAGATTAAATCCAATAGTACACCACGGCTATTGGGTATCTGATTAAATTGAAAAAGACCATGAAAAGAAAAACACTCGCTTAAAGATAGTGCTTTAGAACAATTGTTTTCAAAGGAAATCACACTAGATCTATCGAAAGCCCATTTTGCATTAGGTAGATTGAAGTCCCCACTAATTGCAAGTTTGGATTGA